>CM060902.1:1097706318-1098956318 GCA_030737815.1 Allium fistulosum
AACATTATAAACGCCAGGCGTCGCGCTTTGTTTCGAGTTCTGAAAATTTTCGGGTGAATAGTGTCGCAGAATTTTCTATATAAGGCCAACTTTTATTCATTTTTACAAAACCCTGCTAGGGTTAGGGCTAGCCGCCACATACAAATACAATGGCCGAGAATGTTCCAAACTTCTTCCCTTATTATCTTCCAATCCGTAAATCTATTCGAGAAACTTCCAACACGATAATTGTAGAGCGTATCGAGATCTTCGAATCTATATGGTGATGATCGTGATCGACGCGATGTGGAAGGAGAAACTGGCTCGCCTTCGTGGTAACTTCATGCACGATTTTTGAAGAATGTAGATGACGCGATGTGGCCGGTTTTTGGATGATAGTGCTAGATGATGGCGGCTTCGACGTGGAAGTCTCAGATCATCTTCAAGTTGCTTGTAGAGGTCGTGGAAATTCAAAGTAGATCGGCGGCTCCATGGGTTTTCACGTGTAGGGTTTCACGATGGGGAAGAAACAGAACGTGCAGTCTAGATCTAAGCAACAAAATCTAACGGCCAGAGATAAAAAATGTTTAAAAATATAAAAGAATTGTGAAATTTATATATATTAAAATTGTACAAACTTTAAAACGCCATATCTTTGTCATACGAGGTCTGTTTCTGATGAAACGAATTGTGTTGGGTCCGTATTGAAGAGCACTACATTTTAGAGCTAGTTTGGAGTTGATTGGAGCTAGTATTAAATTTTGGGTAAAATTAAACGCCTGTTTAATTTTATTCGGAATAAAACACTACAACTGCTATTGGAACCAAAGTGAGTACAACTCACTCTTTTAGACCCACCGATATTTTTATATAAGTGAGAATAAATGTTATTTATGTTGATTGATGATTTTTTGGATGATATATGATATATTGTATATATATTGATTGGTATTTGGATATATACATGCCTATTGGAGCAAATGAGACCTTATATGTTACCGTGTATGAGCGGATGACCCTTTGTACGCGCATCTGCCTTGAAGCGGACATTGTACACATATTCTAATATGTATATTTGTTGTAGGTGACAGGTTGGAGGGATCCAACTGGATTCCTCACCAGTATTGGTTTATTTACAGATATTGTGATATATGTTGTTATCATGTGATATGTGATGTTTGGATGCCGTGATTGATCTATTTAGTGCTGTTGCAGCATTGGGCCAATTTTGGAAATTTAAAAATGTTAAAGTGATGTTTTCAAATTAAAAAGGATTTTCAAGTGATTTTGAAAATAGATGTTTTATTCATTTTTGAATTTGGTAAAGGAATTAAATTCACGATTTTGGAGAGTGAATTATCATTTAGATTAAATGTGTAGAAGTGTGGGAATTTGTTAAGGAACTATATCCACGATTTTGGACAAATAATAATATATTGAATAAAATGGATATTTTTGGAAAGTGATATTTTAAATGGAGTTAAATGGTTTTAAGGATGTTTTAAAATGCGTTAAGGATCGAAACCATAGATTTCAACATTCATTGTTGAAATAGACGTTTTCGAGAAGTAAGGAAATGATGGACTATAATACTGTTGTTATAGTAAATGATTTTTGAAGAGAAATATTTTGTATAGTATTTGGGATTTATATATCTACCAAATTTTCGAATCTCTATACTAGTGATTTTGGATTGTCGTAACGATGTTTTACGCAACATTCGTTTTGACCCGAATAAATGTGTTTAACAGACTGTTTTCCTTAAAAGAATAAAATATATACTTAATCATGATTTAAGTATATGGAATATTTTCTAAGTGTTGAAAATAAAGAGATTTGTGAATTACTTATTATTAAATAAGTATATGGAAATGTTTTCCAATATGAAAGTTGAAATGGTTTGAGATTATATCTTTTTAAAGATAATTTGAAGTGAATATTTGGCAAGTGATTTAAATAAATAAAAGATTAATTAAAAGGGCCTAGTGAGTGTTTATGGTGCTAAATATTTGTTTGTTTGCTTTGATAGTTGAATAACGGACTATCAAATTTGGCCATTTTAGTTCCTCAACTTGATGTGGGAATTATTTAGTCGTACACTTAGTACGTAGCCTTCTGTGTAGGCTTGATTATCGTTTGTGTTGAGGATGTTGATTCGTTAGTGCGGAGTATTACTCCAATCTATCGAGCTTCCTTCTTGGCCCGAAGGATAGCAAGTTGAAAGTTGGAGACATGACAGACTTAGTTTTTGTGTGAGGTTGAGAAACGCTTTTGCGTTGTTGGTGCGAAGATACCGGGATCAGATTTATCTGAAAACCACTTCGGACCAACGCATATGCGACGATTGTGCAGGTTGCTTATGATGATATTGATATTCCGGATTTTCATGGTGGAGGACTGCTTGTTGATCGTTTGGGGTTAAAACTCCAATATACATCCAGTAGCAGTAGTCTCTTCATTATGAAATATCCAATGCAAGGACTATTCGCTACTAATCCTAGGGATTTCCCGATAGGATGTGGTAGGAAAGTGCCTTCGGGTTTGTCCTGTTCCTAGACAACTTGTATGAATATTTGTCTGACATTGCATTTCTGAAGATTACGTACATTGGTTTTTACAAACGTACATCAGTTTGGTGGCGGAGAAGGCAACTTCTCTTAGCTTAACACCCTTCCTTGAGACATATGAGCTCAAGGGTTGTATTTTTGTGGAAGACAATTAGTAGTCAACGGAAATGGCCGTGTGGCATTCATAGTGATGTAATTGTGATTTTTGAAAGGTTATCGTTACCTTAGAATTCATCAACCGAAAATGAAAAAAACAGGGTTAGATGCGGCAAGGCTAAGTGGGTCGCTCCCAAGTAGGATATGATCATCCTCTTCTAGATATATCTTTATACGCTATGACGTCGTGTATCTGATTATTATGGTTTGTATGCTATGAGGGCCCTCGGCAAAAGTCGGTAACGACCGGAGGATGATATATTCGGTAACATCTAGTTATAGAGGTGGGCCGGTCTTGTGTTGGTAGAGGATCCTTTGTGATGGTCCTCGGTACATTCTTCTAGAGATGTACTGCCGGAAGGTAGTCCCTTCACCTGGTCATTTGTATGGAAATCCAAACCCCACTACGAGCTGCGATTTTGTTTGTAAAGGCGTAATGAATAGCCTCGAAATGCTATATGGGTAACCATTTCGACTATGATTAATATTATTTGTGCAATTTACACTAGTATAATATCACAAGAGGAATTGATATGAAATGTTTTAGTTATCGTAAGGTAAAAACATGTTCGTGTTATGTGTGGACTTGTCTTACGAGATACTTTTGTTTTGATAAAGTAAAAGTTTGGTAATTTAATAAATTCAGTTGAGTGTGTTTCTCACAAAGCTCTCTGTGAGTTCTACGGCTTTGATGGCTTTCAGCCGTCATTGGATTGTTTCATACCCAAAAAAGGCTTACCAGACTGATCCGGGCGTTCTTCCCTTTCAATGCTTGGGTCAGACCGAGTATATTTACAGGTTTAGATTGGTGCTTTTGGAGCTTCAATAGGAGAGCCGGAGATCTTCATTTTCGTATACACGTATCTGTTTTGATTATCCGCTGTGCTTAGTGAGGTTCGTACATGATAGGGGGTTCTCGCTTCTTGTTAGGTAGATATGTTCAAGCTGGTAACTATTGATTGATTGTTGAACTCTAATTGATGTATGTATATACAGTTTCTATTTTATAAAGATCATTGATATAATATTATTTGTTATTTCGCTGCGATGTGAGATTCTGTATTGTTCTGATTGGTTCTATCTTCTCTCTTTCTTCTCTTCTCTTCTTCTCTCTTCTTTTCTTTCTTTTGACTTTCTGCCAGTCTGTGCTTTTTGGGTCGGACATGTGTGGTTTATTGTCGATTAAAAGGGTACATATTTGCGGGTCATCGCAGGTGTTTTACCTAGCTTTTCTAATTAAAGTATGACCCGAAGCTTTCAAAGCAGAGCATTCGACTAAATCGAAAGGCAGCTCCCAATGAAGTCGAAAGGTTTTTAAAAGAAGGTTTTCCACATGTTTTGTAATGACCTGTCTTTTTGGACAGTTTAAATCAATGTTAAACCACACACATTAAACTCAAACTATTCAAAAGGGTAGATTGTTATGGGGTAAATAAGAAAAACAGAGAAAGAAAGAAAACAAATAAAGAATCTCACATCGGAATGAAAAAAATATAATAATCAAATAAACAATTCATGAAGCTGTTTACAAATAACATTGATTAACCTTTATAGTACAGATCAGAGTTACATAAAACAAGGATAAATAATAAATAAATGTAGCGGAACAACATGATGCAGTGGAATAAATATAGTAAATAATAATAGTACAAAATCATCGTCTTCGTCGTCCAGAAAGCAGTCTTCGATAAACTGAAAAACTCAGGCTGACCTGAGTGAATTGAAAAGACAAAACACTTGAGTCAAAATTAAAGGATCTTATGTAAGTTAAATCAACAGTAAATAAATATGAGTGTAATGGCGTCGAAGATGTTTACGGGGTTTGACATCTCCTATCTAGTGTTAACATGAGTGCAATAACTTAAGTGATGTTCGGGATTACCATCTCCTAAGGATCCGTTAAACTATCTACTATGTAGTACAATACGCTATTATAATAGTGTCTACAGTAAAGTATTAAAATAGCGTTAAGGCGTTACCCATATCCCCCTTAACACAATTTATATATTTCTATAGTCTATACAGTACTGTACGCTCCTCCATGAGGTTTACCCAGAGTGCACTCCATAGGTATGGTATAAAACAAACTCGTAGAAGGTGCGATAGGGCATGTGAACATGACACTTGAGGCAAATGCCCGGGTAGATATACCAATTGTGGATCCGGACTGGTGGTAACGCATAGCAGCTACTACCGACCACCTCGGAACACACTCCCATAATCAAAATTAAGGGGTGGCCACCAAATCATCACAAAGTCATAATATGGTATAGACGAAATGTGTCCGACCGGAGGTGTGACCTCACTTGGCCCGGCGTGGCTCCTGTTTTAGTCACATCTAAGCCGACTCATGGGAGTCAAGGTCACGTAAATACCTCATACAGAATCGTTCGCCAAACCATCCTACTTCATTTTCGGAATCTCCTCCACGTACACAGTTGTTAAAGTGGTTTTGGTATTGGCAGAGAGTATGACAATATTCGATCCTAGTCTCTTTAACAACCAAACACTTATTTCACACCGGATGGTTCTTTTACATTTCAAAAAGTCAATTCACAATTGATATCAAAATATCATATTCTCAAAACCATGTCATGTTCAAATCATATTCACTTTCAAAATTACATTCACTTCCAAAATCATATTCACCTTCAAGATCATATTTACTCAAATATGTCATTTCACAAAAAAAGTATCAATTCCAAATTCCAACTTAGGTTGTATCATCATCAAGGATTTAAATATAAATACTTCAACTATACACAGTCTGAAATTTTAGAAAATAGTTTAGTAGTCATAAATAGTTTTAAAAATAGTTTAAAATAGATTGAAATAGTTTAAATAGTAAAAATAGTTTAAATAGGTTTAAATTTGATTTAATTAGATTTAAAATGATTTATATAGATTTAATATAGATTAAATTGATTTAAATTGTCTTAAATAGATTTTAAGTAGATTAAATAAATTTAAAATATGTTAAATAGATTTAAATTATATTAAATAGATTTAAGATTGATTAAATAAATTTATATATTAAATAGATTTAAATTATATTAGATTGATTTAAGATAGATTAAATAAATTTAATTAGTTTAAAATTGGTAAATAGATTGGATTAAATAGGTTATAATAGATTAAAATAAATTAAAATAGTTTTAAATTGATTAAAATAGTTAATTTAATTAAAATAGTTTAAATTAGTTTAAAATAGATTTCAAAGTTATATCCAAACATTTCAGTAACTCAATTTCGATAAATTCGTTTATATTTGACACTTCAACTTTGAAATTCCAATTTAAATCCTTTGAACAATTCCTTAAATCAATTCCAATTTCAGCATTAACGCTTGGATTATCGAAAATAATTCCGTTTATATAAATACATTTCTATTTCAAAATGCCAGTTAATTGAATTCAAAATTTAAAGAATTAAAAATCATTTAATTTAACCAATCCGGTGTCCGTATATAATTTTCTACCCTATGGTCAAGTGATATAGATATTTATCATTTCAGTCCACAATTTAAAATTTTACGGTTATATATCATTTCAAACTGCAATCCCAAATTAAATAAAATCCATAAAATCGCTCGAGTCTATCATTTCAACCATAATGATTTTTTCCTAATCTATAGATCATTCGGGTATGTATCATTTCAACCCATATGGAACTTGGAGTGTCATAACAATATAAAATACAACATCTAGTCATCCAATATCAACAATCAAACATACATCACAATCATCATCCAAATCAACCAATAAACATCAATAGATAACTGATTACCATTACAGGTATTAAATTGACAATTAAATTTAATATTAAATTAAACAATGATAAAATGTAATAAAAGTCAAATTTAACTAGAATGACAATTTAAACATACCGAACATTAGTCAATTAATTTCTAATCACATCATAAATTTAATTTAACTAACATAAGATAATTTAGTAATTGTGAGTGGGTCAAAACACTCACCTTTGATTTCCAATCGATTTAAAATCCAAAAATAGCCCCAAAATTCAATAGTCTCAGAATTCATTCAAACCAAATTCATAATGTCCGAAATTTTGATACGATCGTAGCGGAACAAACCGCGTGTAAATCCGACCTCGTATGCAAAAGTTATATATGTTAGATTGTTTGAAAATTTTTAATTTAAATAAAATATAAAACAAACAAATGTTCTTACACGTCATCATCCTTGCCGTAACTCAGAAACCCTAGCATGAGTCTCATTCGAACCAAATCGCACGCATGCCGCCCATGACCATCATCGTTCGCTGCCCCGATACGATCGCGACCCCCCAAGACCCCCGCCATCGCCTCAAGCTCTAGTCCACGGCCACGCGTCCACAGGCGAACGAGACTACGTGCTCGAATCGAGCAGCCGCCGCCGCCGTGGGTTTCAAACCCTAGGCGAATTTTTGACGACAATCTGGCCAGTGATTCGACGAACCAACCACACGGATGCGCTCCACTCGCTGCTCTCCATATACCGGTACCCTCCATTCAACGATCCAACGAAGTTGATCTTGACACGATGCACGGTCGAGACTAATTCACCGATTTCTCAACAAATGGTGATCCGATTCGAGAAATGAATCATTGCAGTAGATTGCGCTCGTTGAGAACTTCGAAGTGATATATAATTCGATATAGTTTGAGAAGTTTTAATTTTTCGATTTGATTTCGGTTTGCAATTGAATCTAGAATTTTGGGTTTCTACCATTTAAGAAGAAGGAACATACTAATGGAATTATACATATAAGAATGAGAAAATGATTGCTAGGGTTTGGAAAACAAGACTATTTATTTTAACAAAGCCCGATAAGAAATGAATAACATACCGAATTGGTTCGAATTGACAATAACGACCCGAAAAGCCTGTTTCGCTTCCGAAACGAAAGTGGGTCATCCCATATATCAAAATATATGTTTTCGATATTTTTAAACTCAATGGAATAGGTTTCAAGTCCTCATTCCATCATATGAACGAGTTAGATTAAAATTAGCTTATTTCAGATTGATTTCAATTAAATTGATTTATAGGCGTTTCGAGTCTGTATGATCGAACGACAAGTCCGATCGCTACAAAACTTGAAATCCTACCATAATTCACCGTTACGGATCCGATGAAACTGGTTTCATCGAAATCCAAGATAGTGGCCAAAATGGTAATTTTCACCTTAATTAAATAAATTATTATTAAATTGATTTAAATCACTTTTTAATTTCAAGTTTAATAACTAACAATTTTTACCACTTTTGATTTCTTGGATATTCACAATATTTTAAAATAAATTTACATATCAATTCAATGTTGATTATTTTCCTACTTACAATGTTTAATTTCAATTGAAATAAATACACTGGTTATTACTTTAAATTCCAATAAATCCATTTATTTGCCTTTTCATCTTATTATTCAATCAGTTGCCATCTCATGGCTATAATTAACATTTGTTTATATCTTATTACATTAATATTTTACAGTTATCATCTTGATTTTTCTTTAACATAATAATTCATTTCTTTAATTGCAATAAATCCAATTATAAAAATTTAAATTCCAATAAATTGATCAAACTTGATTTCCATCTTTTATCCAACCAATCATTTTCAATTGGATATAGTTAACATTGGTTTATATTTTATTACATTAATATTCTCTAATTATCATCTTTTACCATATTAGTTACAATATTTCAATTATATTCTATTTCTGTCAATTTTTATTATAATTTTAAATCCCAATAAATTATTTTATCTATGTTTCACTCTTTTTATTAAATCTTGCCTTTTGAATATAATTAACATTTCTATACATTTTATTACATTCACAATTTTCAGTTATCGTCTTAACTTATATTAACGTGATATTTAATTGCATTTAATTGCAATTTGATTTCGAATTTAATTAAACAGATTAAATACATTGGTAACAAATAACACTTGTTACCTTTTCTTAATTTAATCACATTTATAAGTTTGTTATCTACACAAAATGTCATAACTACTTACACTATACTAATTCTATCCAATTACAATTCATTACACATTATTTATTAATTAATCAACCTTTGAATTATCAATTACTATTTTAATCCAATTATCAGTTAATACACACATTACTACAATTAATTTACAATCTATAACCAACCATACTTTTTAATCATTTCAATTAATTGGAATTACATTTAAAGCAGCCATTAATTACCTTAATTTAATACTATTACATTTCATTCCAGTTATATTCTTATTATTAAATCACACATTTTTATTTCTCCCAATATTAAATCACAAAACCTTATTAAATTGACTATTTTTATTTATCAAAAATTACGGGTCGTTACACTCTCCCCCACTCAAAACTTTTCATCCTCGAAAGGGGAAAGAAGCAATCAAGAAATTAATATATCTTATTCAAAATATTAAATTTATAAAAAATCAATTTACATAATTAAATAATTTAAATAAAATATATTATTTTAAAATAGTTAAATCCTTTTTTTTTGCAAGGCAATAGTTAAATCCTTTTATATTCAAGTTAATGAAATTTGGAAAACATTTCACAAAATTTTCTATGTCCAAAATTTACGAAAAATTTCGATAGAGTCTCCTTTGTACGAAGAGGTCTAGGAGAATAATAATATCAATAATAACAATATATATCATATTTTTCAAAGTAATATATCCCAAACCATGGGAAAACAATATAATATCACTATAAAACCGTAATCCGAAAACGTACCTATTTGTCGGGCAAACAAACGCTTATTTATGAAACCAAAAGCAGTAGCAATTGCTTCCATACCTGTATTTCACTTATATAATCCAAAGAAGTTAATAATTATAAAAAAGTGAAATATTCAAGTTGTCTCAATTAATAACAAACAAAACATCACAACATAACAACAATTACTTACAAACAAATCATACAATCAATCACATACAGTCAAAGAAATCATTTATTCATCCATAGCAATTAAAACAAAGGTTTGTTCATGTTTAGAAACTTTCAATCGTATAAAATGATAAATAAACTACTAAGTATACCATACACTCAACAGTCTTAGATAAAACTCAATAGATTATTTACACATTTTTATACAGTTAGAAGTATCCTTTCCAAACCCATCCATAAGCCAAACGACAATAATTTCAAATAATATTTAAGTTTTATTCTTATTACTCTTTCTTTTTCACATTATTCACTGTTCACTTTCATTTGTTCATACAATGCTTGTTTAATTTCTTTACATTTATCACATAGAAAATTTCATTTTCCATTCATTTATACAATACCATTTTTCTTTTCATTACTTTACATTCATTGCTTACATAAGTTATTTCCATTTCAATTATTAGATTATTTAGTATGTAAATCTCTTTACAATTAAATTCACCATTAATGGATTATTTCTTTTTCACGTTCATTCTTCCATATATAGTATTATTGATTATTAAATCCATTCCTAAATCATTTCAATGCTTTTTGAAGTTATAACCATTCAATTAACTTAATACTCATTTTAATTATAAATGGCTTCAACCTTAAATTAAGTTTATAATTATCTACTTACAGTGTTCACCCTTTTTATTACTTTAATTAGTAGCATTCAAATTATTTACTTAGGTTTGCAATAAGCTTATACATCTTAATTCTCCCTTTAAACCATAATTACATTGAACATTTTCATTATTTAAGTTTTACTTGTATAATATTCCATTACATATTCTTATTAACATTAAAACTTTTAACATTTTGGTAAGTTATATATATGTCTTAAGAATGCAATTGAAAATTACACAAGTTCATCTTGTTCATTTTTTTTCGAAGTTCAATAATTCATCTTCTAAATTTTCATTATTCTTAAGTTTACAAGTTTCCAATTCTCATATATACCATTAATCCCTTAGCATCTAATTACTTATATTTTCTTCATTCTAGAAACTTCCAATTATTAAAATAATTAAGATTTCATTCATTTTAATAATTGAAAACTACTAATTATTAGAAAATTTAAGAACTAAACTCCGGGTTCATTTCAGTCATTTAGAAAATAATATATATATTTATATCCTTTATAGATCAAATCATATTTAGGGACTCAAAATCAAGATTTATTTATCAAAACAAATGTGCAGTAAAACCACTACAACGATCTTCCCACTTTGAAACTCGAAAAGGAACGTCGATGATGCGTGCACTCATCACTGAAATTATTTTCCAACGACAGAAAGGGGAGTACAGAACTTATTTCCTTCTAAAATTCCTTTAAAACATTTCTTTCAATCATCTTGAAATATTCATATCGGAAAATACTTCTAAATACTACTAATATTATATTCCAAACCTTTTGAAAGAAATTGTCAAAATTCCGAAACTTAAATTCTAAAATTTCCTATTCATATTTATTTTATTTATAATCTCATTTTCAACCAATATTTATAAATTTCACTACCTAACAAACAAATATATTACCACCAACTATATCATTTATTAAATTATTCCTTTATATACAAAATATATGCCAGGTAAAATTATTTCATTTACCTGTATTTTCAAAACCAATATGGTGTCGGTCTGTCCTATTAAGTGTTTAGAAATCCCTATCGATGTCATAGCATCCTATGTACCGACCAGAATTTATAAATACTAAACAGAATAGATTAACATAATACAAAACCTTTTATAACACGAACAAATACGCTCTCCCATATATATACACTCAGCAACTCATTCTAGGGTATTTCTACCCTATTTTATGTGAGTCAGACCCTATAAAGCTAAGGTTATCGCTAAACCAAAGCTCTGATACCAATTGCAACAACCTATTTTTGGATGGTTTAAATCGACGATAAACCACACACGTCAAACTCAAACCATTCAAAACGGCAGATTGATATGGGGTAAATAAGAAAAACAGAGAAAGAAGAAAACAAATACAGAATCTCAAAGCGGAATGACAAAATATAATAATCAAATAAACAGTTCATGAAGATGTTTACAAATAACATTGATTAACCTTTATAATACAGACCAGAGTTACATAAAACAAGGATAAATAATAAATAAATGCAGCGGAACAACATGATGTAGTGGAATAAATATAGTAAATAATAATAGTACAAAATCTTCGTCTTCGTCCTCCAGAAAGCAGTCTTCGATAAACTGAAAAACTCAGGCTGACCCAAGCGAATTGAAAAGACAAAACACTCGAGTCAGAACTAAAAGATCTTATGTAAGTTAAATCAACAGTAAATAAATATGAGTGTAACATCGTCGGAGATGTTTACGGGGTTTGACATCTTTTATCCAGTGTCAACATGAGTGCAATAACTTAAGAGATGTTCGGGATTACCATCTCCTAACGGATCGGCGTGGCTCCTATTTCAGTCACATCTAAGCTGACTCACGGGAGTCAGGGTCACGTAAATACCTTATACAGAATCGTTCGCCAAACCATCCTAGTTCATTTTTGGAATCTCCACCACGTACATAGTTGTTAAAGTGGTTTTCGGTATTGGCAGAGAGTATGACAATATCTAATCCCGGTCTCTTTAACAACCAAATGCTTATTTCACACCGGATGGTTCTTTTACATTTCAAAAAGTCAATTCACAATTGATATCAAAATATCATATTCTCAAAACCATTTCATTTTCAAATCATATTCACTTTCAAAATCACATTCACTTCCAAAATCATATTCACCTACAAGACCATATTTACTCAAATATATCATTTCATAAAAAGGTATCAATTCCAAATTCCAACTTAGGTTGTATCATCATCAAGGATTTAAATATAAATACTTCAACTGTACACAGTCTGAAATTTTATAAAATAGTTTAGGTAGTCATAAATAGTTTTAATAGTTTTAAAAATAGTTTAAAATAGATTGAAATAGTTTAAATAGTAAAAATAGTTTAAATAGATTTAAATTTGATTTAATTAGATTTAAAATGATTTATATAGATTTAAAATAGATTAAATGGATTTAAATTGTCTTAAATAGATTAAATAAATTTAAAATATATTAAATAGATTTAAATTATATTAAATAGATTTAAGATAGATTAAATAAATTTAAGATAGATTAAATAAATTTAAAATAGATTAAATAGATTTACGTTAGATTAAATAAATTTAATTAGTTTAAAATTGGTAAAATAGATTAAATTGGATTAAATAGGTTATAATAGATTAAAATAGATTAAAATAGTTTTAAATTGATTAAAATAGTTAATTTAATTAAAATAGTTTAAATTAGTTTAAAATAGATTTCAAAGTTATATCCAAACATTTCAGTAACTCAATTCGATAAATTCATTTATATTTGACACTTCAACTTTGAAATTCCAATTTAAATCTTTTGAACAATTCCTTAAATCAATTCCAATTTTAGCATTAACGCTTGGATTATCGAAAATAATTTAGTTTATATAAATACATTTCTATTTCAAAATGCCAGTTAACTGAATTCAAAATTTAAAGAATTAAAAATCATTTAATCTAACCAATCCGGTGTCCGTATATAATTTTCTACCCTATGGTCAAGTGATACGGATATTTATCATTTCAATCCGCAATTTAAAATTTCACGGTTATATATCATTTCAAACCGCAATCTCGAATTAAATAAAATCCATAAAATCGCTCGAGTCTATTATTTCAACCCATAACAATTTTTCCCTAATTTATAGATCGTTCGGGTATGTATCATTTCAACCCATAGGGAACTTGCAGTGTCATAACAATATAAAATACAACAGCCAGTCATCCAATATCAACAATTAAACATACATTACAATCATCATCTAAATCAACCAATAAACATCAATAGATAATTGATTACCATTAACAGGTATTAAATTGATAATTAAATTTAATATAAAATTAAACAATGATAAAATGCAACAAAAGTCAAATTTAACTAGAATGACAATTTAAACATACCGAACATCAGCCAATTAATTTCTAATCACATCATAATTTTAATTTAACTAACATAAGATAATTTAGTAATTGTGAGTGGGTCAAAACACACACCTTTGATTTCCAATCGATTTAAAATTCAGAAATAGCCCTGAAATTCAACTGTCTCAAAATTTGTCCAAACCAATTTCATAATGTCCAAAATTTTGATACGATCGCAGTGGAACAAACCGCGCGTAAATCCGACCTCGTATGCAAAAGTTATATTCGTTAGATCGTTTGAAAATTTTAAATTTAAATAAAATATAAAACAAACAAATGCTCTTACACGTCATCATCCCTGCCGTAACTCAGAAACCCTAGCATGGGTCTCGTTCGAACCAGATCGCATGCACGCCGCCCCTGACCATCATCGTTCGCTGCCTCGATACAAACGCAACCCCCGCCATCGCCTCAAGCTCTCCTCCACGGCCACGCATCCATAGGCGAACGCGACCACGTGCTCGAATCGAGCAGCAGCCACCATGGGTTTCAAATCCTAGGAAAATTTTTGACGACGATCTGCCCGTTGATTTGACGAACCAACCACATGGATGCGCTCCACTCGCTGCTCTCCACATACCGGTACCCTCCGTTCAACGATCCGACGATGTTGATCTCGACACGATGCACGACCGAGATTAATTCAGCTTACAAATGAAGATTGTGAAGGAGTTGCATGAGGAAGGTCATGTGGGTAGAGATCATACTTTGCAATTGATTTCTGAATCATATTTTTGGCCGTCAATGAGAAAAGAAGTTGAGAGATTTGTGGAGAGATGCCATATCTGTCAAGTTTCGAAGGGAACCGCTACAAATGCAGGATTATATATGCCATTACCTGTGCCTAATAGACCGTCGGTTGATATTAGCATGGACTTTGTTTTGGGGTTACCAAGAACTCGGCGTGGAAATGATTCCATATATGTGGTGGTGGATAGATTTTCCAAGATGGCGCATTTCATAGCTTGTAAGAAGATAGCTGACGCCGTCCGTGTTGCTCAATTATTCTTTAAAGAGGTGTATCGATTACATAGGCTACCTGAATCTATTGTTTCTGATCGGGATACTAGAATTCTAAGCCATTTTTGGTTAAGTTTGTGGAAGATGGTTGGAACGAAGCTGAATTTTAGTAGCGCCTATCATCCGCAGACAGATGGGCAAACGGAAGTGGTGAACAGATCATTGGGAAATTTGTTGCGATGTCTTGTGTAGGAAAATTTGAAGAGCTAGGATATGAAATTATGTCAGGCAGAGTTTTCACATAATCATGTTGTTAACCGTAGTACGGGTTTTAGTCCGTTTCAAGTTGTATACTCAGCAAGTCCGAAGGGTCCATTGGATCTGACGACAGTGCCAAATCAGAAGGGAGTTGTTAAGCGTGCTTGTGATTTTGTGACTGAGTTGCAGGAGTGCCACAGAACTGTGCATGAACGATTGCTTGCATCAAATGAGAAGTATAAACAATTGGCAGATAAAAAGTGAAGGAGTGTGAGCTTCAGAGAAGGTGATTTGGTTTACGCCGTGTTGACAAAAGATCGTTTTCCAGTGGGAACATACAATAAATTGAAGGCGCGAAAGATTGGTCCAGTAAAGATCTTGAAGAAGGTCAATGATAATGCATATCAGTTAAGGTTGCCAGATCATATTCACATTGCAGACGTTTTCAACGTCAAATACCTAATTCTGTATCATGGGGATGAGCTTGTGGTGGAAGAGGAAGGTGCAAATTCGAGGTCTAATTTTTGTCAACCGGGGGAGGATGATGCAGCGCAATCTGATGATGGCTTAGGTCGCGAGCGACCTAACGTGTTGATAAGTCGCTCAAGCGACCTGGCGAGCTATGAAGCGAGTTATGTTGGGTAAAATGAGCTACCTAACGAGTTATGTTTTAAGTCGCTCCAGCGACCTAAGGATTGTAACGAGTATGCTTTAAGTCGCTCCAGCAACCTACCGAGTCAAACAACTGATTGTATCGGCCAGCTTGCCTTAGGTCGCTCTCACATGCCACTTTCTTTAGGTCGCGAACGACCTACCATAAGTCGCGAAGCATAGGTCGCTCCTGAATCTTGAAGTCGTGGATTCCTTATGCCACTTTACTCTATGCCGCTGATTCTTTAGGTCGCTCAAGCGAGCTAACGACCTTATGCCGCATATGCTGCTTCGACTTAGGTCGCGTGTGTTGTACTTAGGTCGCGTATTGATGTTATGTGGTATTCATTGAGTGGCATGTATATGTTTTGTGTTGTAAATACTGTAAGTCGTGTGTTGTTGTTGTAATGTGTTTGTTAGGTCGTTAATGACCTATACTAGGTCGTAAGTCGTAGGTCGCGGCACTGTTAGGTCGGTGAAAACTGTGGTTGTGTGAGTTGTAATCTCTATAAATAGCGGGGTTGTGTCATTTGAAATTCTAAGTCAATTTGAATAAAATTTCTTTTGTGTGCTCTTGTGCCACCATTAAAATTGGTAGTTGAGTGTGATCTCCTATCTCCACCTTCGGTATTCGAGTGCGCTCGAATCAACGATTGTTTAAGCCGATTCACGGAATCAAGTGCGCTTGATCAACATCGAAGAATCGTAGATCTTTAAACACGGTATCGTGCGCAATCAACGTGTTTGAGATAGCTAGAATCCGGTATCTTTGGATCAACGGATTTGGGCCTTTGGTATCTTTTAATCCACCGATTGCTACTTTCACCGTTTCATCCATTTCAGTTATCCGCTGCTGCATCAGCTTCGCTTGCAATAGGTGAGTTATATATAGTTTTGATTAACTACTCAACATTAAAAGCCAAGCAAATATTTAAGTGCATCTATAATAAGTTGAACTTCAAGCATGTGATAGTCTACCATAGTATAAAAATGCATCATAGAATTTAAAAAAACCTTAAATGTGATCTTTTGTTTTCAAGCTTCAAAGTTTGAAAAAGTCACTTTCGAATATATTCAAAAGCTTTAGACAAGAGCATAATTGTGATTAACTATAGTTTATTAATTAACTTCCTTTTTGTCCTTAAAGTTCAAGTTAAATCATAAATTGTTATATGATAAGACTAACAATATGAGTGTAAAAGAATACAAATCAAAATATTAATCTCATGGGCACAAATTTTTGTTTGGTAAGTACATGATAAGCTAAAATATTATTTGACCTAAAATAATTTGATTTTTACAAGAATAAATTGAAATTTCACACACAAAAGGCAACATATGAAAAGCAATAACACAAAAATAAAATGTCGTTATAAATGATGCAAGCCAAAAATACCTATATGAAAAAAAATAAACACATGAATTTTTTTTATACAGTGTTCAATCTGAAAATTCAAAGCAGTAAATGCAAGTTCAAAAACAACGTTAAATAAACATGATCACAACAAACAAAAAAACTAACAATATGAAGATCCTACTATTCAAAAGCTTCAAGATGATATGAATATTAACTTACAAGTTTTAACAATGAAAATTTAACTTAATAATAATATGAAGTCATTATCCTAGTGATATAAAAATGAACAAATTTCAACAGTTGAAAATTTTCAAGCATGTAAAAGAAGTATTGTGACAAAATAGCAAAAGAAGAAAAAGGAAAACTTGCTTAAGTTTTAATAAAGACTCTATCAACAATACTGGGCACCTAATTGCAAATATGACATTAAAGAATGCTTAATGAGAATGATATGTATCCCAAACATATTATTTATTAGCTCTTTATGGTAACTTCGCTATCAATCATTAAAATAAAATATCATAATCTCCAACACCCGATATCATATGATTTAAGTCTTGAATTTATACGCAAGAAACTCTTATTTTTAAATAATACGAAATTTCACACAATTTTAACCCTTAATCGAAATTTTATAGGAGGTATATCCATGAAGGTTTAAATACAATCATGGCTTATATTTTATTTGAATCCAAACCTAAAAAAGGTTATACATTTTATTCAAAACTTTGTGAATGTTTGAATGTAGAAAGTGCATAGAAATTAAATTACTATAGAGCTAATTATATAATTCGGGTTTGGATATAGAGAAAATTATCGTTAAATCAAAATAACAATGTAGATACATGAACAGTGAGATATGGAGATAAGTAACACTTGTAAAACATGGTATGTACGCAAATGAAAGTATACCTTATGCAAACTTAGCTCCGAGCCTTCTCCTCCTTTGCTTTGATCTTCTACTTTATTATAGATTTATATTTCAAGACAAAAACTATAAACCAGGAATGCATATTCTCAATAGCTCATCGAGAGTGTCAATTATCACTTTTATCTCATCTCAAATGCTACAAATGACCATATAGAAGCTTATGGAGAATACCATTACCAAGTTCTTATAGCTCTTCTCATTAGTAAGAGCTTCATCTCCCATCTTTTGCAAGCATTTGTCAAGTTTTGATTCTTTAATATTTTCACCATATGATCTCAGCATCTTAATAGTAGATAAGACATAATAATACAACCTAAAATGAAATGTATATTTATACCGAAAAAATACATCATTATACTTGCGAGAAGAATAGGATTATGACATATTGTCGTATATGTGTTATAGTTTGTGGTCGTTGATGCAATTATACATGTAGATAATTTCGATCATTTTCTATATTAGTACCTTAGCTGCATCATATAAATTATTGATAATGAGACAAATATATCCATTCATTGATAGTTCTAGAAATTTGTTAACAATATAATATGATTAAAAAATGTTGCCTTTTAAAACAAAAGAAATGAAGATATTAAAAATAATGGTTCTCGATTTAGTATCAATACATACATCTCATGAACAACCAAGCTTCTTGAATAATTATAATGAACCTGGGGAAAATGATGGGCTAGAAGGTATAAAGATTTCTTGTCAATTCATTTAAATCCATTGCCATAATTTGTTTTTTTTGAAATTAAAGAAACGACAACACATGAATCTACACAACTTCCTACATAATCATGATCTCTTCACTCTTTGGTTTCAGCATCATCGACTACACCGAAGACTCTTATACATACAAAATACTATAAAATCATAATTGAACTTTTAAAAATCTATGTATCATACATTATTATTTTTAAAATTATACATACATACATACATACATATAAACACACACATACATACATACATACATGTGTGTGTGTGTATTCAAATATTTTCGTTGTTGTAATAAATAATAATAATGTCCAAAACAAAAATAAATAGCATAATATACAAAATACAATTTTTGGCACACACAAAATTTTCAATGCATAAGCATCCCAATAATTGACCAAAACAATCATTAATGTGTCAGTTAAGGACACTAAGATATGATTCAGTTAATAATGATCACACGCAATTCTAATGAAAATTTAACACCTAAATACAAAACAATGCATCATAAAAGTATGTGATTATTAAAATCTATAGTGAACATAAAAATTAGTTTTCAACTAAAGATTTATAGACGAATTATCGACACACATAATATGATCAAATATATATCCGATTAAATTCATGAAGAAATAAAGCATTCTTAATATAATGACATTGTAAATAAAACAATAGGCAAATTTCTTATAGTCTCAAATTTTCACTATTACAAAAACCTTGTTTGGTATTAGCATGTAACTAAAAATTTTGCATTATACAATTGGCTAGTCATCTTCTTCCCGATGCCCTATGTAATAAAACACTATGAATTGAAATAGTTAAGAAAATACTAATTTTCTTCACTCTAATCAAAGATAGAATGTGTAAAAGTGGTTATTACATGTATCCTTGCTTTTTCTTTAAAGCTAAGTTTAAATTTTTGTTCTAATTTATGCATGCATTAAACATGCAATTTTGATGTATTATAACACGTAGATCAAAATAGATTGGATATGAATAGATATTTCCATAGATTTATTAGATGCATTTTCGATGGCATTTCTAGGTGAATTATACGTTCTTCCAGATAAGTTTTTTCTGTATATTCATATAGATAAACTATTTCAGAAATAATTGAATATGCTTACAAAATAATTAAAATTGCAAATTACAATTGATATATATGGCATAAATACAAAATAATCAAACCTGATACGAATTTTGATATCAGATTATATTATGCATCATTTGTTTTACGCAATAAGTGAGAATAGATCAAACATCTTAAATCGCTTAAAAACCCGTATATTTTTGCATATTAACCCGCTTTTTGGTAAAGCAGATTTCAATTAGACTCAGAATATTCAACAAGGACGAAATGACTTGAAATCTGGAAGGCGTACTCAAATGCACTAAGGAACACTACAAGAAAACATACTATCAACAGCATCCAATATCAGCGTTTATCCTTAAAATGCGGTCATAGAATTTCTGGAGGGAAAATGTTTATGTCCCAAATGCTGAGTAAAACCTAATTATCATTTGCCGCCTACTTTTTCCCACCTTCCCCAATTAATTCTATCGCCCTTTCATTTCGTTACCGCCTTCACAACCCAGAGCAAATTAAGTCTCTCTTCCAATCACCGAAGTTTCCCTTCGTCACTACCCTCATCGTTTATATATTAATAAAGTAATAACCGTAACCATCCTTGCCACCATTGTCGCCGACATAGGTATGGTATTTTACTGTCATATATGTCTTTGAATCGCGTCATTCAACTCAGGTTAGATTAGAGAAAAGATTCCATATTTGTGAAGTTTTACTCAGTTTATTTCTAATTCTTAAACTTAAAACAATTAGTTTGATTATTTTAACTTAATACTATTTTATTTTGTTCAGTTTGGTTTATTGTGTTGAAATATTTAACTCTATCCATTCTTTTTTAATCCAAGCCCATTAGTGTTTAATTTAAGTACTATAATAATTAACTCTATCCCATATGTACATGACTTTTATCCATGCTTCCATGATATGTACATGATCTTGTAATTATAAATATATTCTACTTAATTTGTTTTCCAAAATAAATAGAATTATTAATCATATTCGTTGAAACAAGGGTTTCAATTTGCTGTTAGGCATTTTTGAGGTGTGTAGAAGGTAATTAGCTAAGACAACAATTAAGACAAAAAGTCAAGCAAAAATTTGAGTTCTATATACACTTGATTTCTTAGGATATATTCTGTCCTTTTCATAACTAAGTTTAGCAAGTGTTAAAGAAAATAAGGCAAAGCTTAAGGTAACATGACCAAGAAAACATGGCTGTAAAAATAGCTTGCAAAATAAGTTTCATAAAATCATAATAACTTTTCATTCAGACCTAAGTTTTGCTAACTTATTTGCACTGAGCTTGTCTTGATCATTTTACATAAACTACCATCTCTACTTTATTAGTCCAGTTGTTATAATTATTTCATAGATTAACGATGAGTCTAATTTGAATTATTTTCTATATGTCTCAAGAAGAAACTCATAATGAGTATTCACATTTAAACAAGCTAACTAAAAGGCCCAGAAACTCTTCTAGCATTCATTACCTGTGTAGAATAGCATTCATTAGAATCTACGGGTTGGCGATTTGGGTTTGAGAAGAGGAAGGCGACAGTAAGAAGGCGATGTGGTTGGGTTCACAGCGTTTATAAGTGAAGGCAATATGGGTTTGGTGATTTGAGAATGGTCACAGGCGATAGGGTTGCGAGTGGGATTGGTCGTTCGAGGTTGGCGATGATCGTGTGGAGTGATGTAGTTTGCGAGGTCGAGGAAGCTACAGAAGTCAGGTAGAGGTGGTGATGTTGAATTGTTGGCAGAGGTTTGGCAGCAGCTTCGGTATATAGCAAGTGATGGTAGATGGTCGGGGAGTTGCAGTAAGTTGTTGTTGGGTTGATGAGAGGTGGTTGAAGGAATAGACTGAAGCAGGTCAGTGGTGAGTGTCTTGATATGGTTGGTGGCAGTCGAATCTGTTGAAGCTTGATGATGAGGTTCAGGTGAAGCAGATGATATGGGGTTGATGTGGTTGGTTTGTTTTGAGAATTGTGGAGTGTGGAAATGCAGTTGTAGTTGTGAGGGTGAACTGTTGTGGTTGGCACTGCTGTGTAGAGACTGTTGGCAGATGATTTTATGGTTTTTGATGTGGTGAATGTGAAAGTTGATGGCAGATTTGGTTATGGCTATGTTGAAGTCAGTGGATGGTATTGAAATGGCAGATTTTGACACTGGTGGTTTTGAAAATGTATGCAGTGATGCACAGTGCAAAAGTATGGCCAGGGAAAATTGTTTGTGTTGTTGGAGTTTTTGGCAATGGGAAGTTGTTGTAGCAGGTCAATGATTGAAAATCAGATGGTTTATGGGTAGGGGAAGTGAATTGGCTGTAGCAGTTTGTATTGCAGCAGGGGTTCAGGTGGTGCAGTAACAAATGTGGATACAGTAACACAAGCTAACAAATGTGGGTTCAGGTGGTTCTGGTGGTGCAGTAACACAAGCTAACTAAAAGGCCCAGAAACTCTTCTAGCATTCAGACCTAAGTTTTGCTAACTTATTTGCACTGAGCTTGTCTTGATCATTTTACATAAACTACCATCTCTACTTTATTAGTCCAGTTGTTATAATTATTTCATAGATTAACGATGAGTCTAATTTGAATTATTTTCTATACGTCTCAAGAAGAAACTCATAATGAGTATTCACATTTAAACAAGCTAACTAAAAGGCCCAGAAACTCTTCTAGCATTCATTACTTGTTTAAATAGTCTAATTTCCAATTACTATTTTGAATTTTAGATACTTGATTGCTTCCATATTATATATGATGATGGAGAAAGACTGGTTGCGTCTACACAGGTAATCATATAAAAGTAAATTTACACATAACTTTAGACTTAACATGTTTTGAAAATGAAAGCTAACATTCTTGTTGCTTTCAATTTTAAACATAGAACCAGGAAAGAGTATGGAAAAGGAGCTCAAAATTTTGTACGTGTTGCGAAGAAAAAGTTAGGGGATGTAGAGAAAATTTTGTGTCCTTGTTTAGATTGTCGAAATCTTAGTCATCATTATGGTGAAACCGTCATTGAGCATTTAATTATAAATGGAATGGATCCTAAGTACAAAGATGGTAGGTGGTATAATCATGGCGAGCAAGTAGATGTGAAAATAATAATAAAAAGAGTGAGGCGTACGACTTACTCAAAGCAATTCACTATGAAGATGAAGACTACTTTAATCATAATTTTTTTGATGATGATAAAGATAAGGATGATGCATAGAGACGACATGATGATTTACTTAAGAACTTGGAAGATGCAGAAATCCCATTATATCCTGGCTGCATAGATCATACAAAGTTATCTGCCATCACTATTTTGTATAACCTTAAATGCGAAACTGGATTATCCGATTTTGGTTTTGATAAGCTTCTTAATGTGCAACAACTGTTTTTGCCAAAGAATAATGTACTTCCTAAGACTTTATATGAAGTAAAGAAATTCCTCAAACTATTTGATATGGGGTTTGAAAAGATTCATGCATGTGAGATTGATTGTTGTATTTTTCGTAAAGAGTATAAAAATTTGAATAACTGTCCGAAATGTGGTTCCTCAAGATGGAAAATGAATCAGGATACAAATAAGATTATGCAGGGTATCCCGGTTAAGGTGTTGAGATATTATCCAATAATTCCATGATTCAGAAGAATGTTCAGATCTGAAAAGATGGCAGAAGCATTAAGGTGGCATTTCAATAATAAAAGAAGTGATGGAAAGATGCGACATCCCGTAGATTCTGTAACATGGAGCACAATTGATGAAAATTGGAAATCATTTTCAGCCGATCCACGTAGTCTCAGACTTGGTCTTGCTACAGATGGGTTTAATCCATTTTCCATGTTGAGTTCCAAATATAGTTGCTGGCCAGTAATGCTTGTGACATATAATTTGTCGCCTATGTTGTGCATGAAGAAGGAAAATATTATGCTAACACTTCTAATTCCAGGTCCAAAGAAACCGAGGAATGATATTGATGTATATATGGCGCCATTAGTAGAAGATTTGCATTACTTGTGGAGTAGTGGAGTTGAGACGTACGATGCATTTAGTAAGACACTTTTTAATATGAGAGCTATTTTATTATGGACGATAAATGATTTTCCAACTTATGGTAATCTTGCTGGATGTTGTGTAAAGGGTAAAAAGGCTTATCCATTATGTGGTGTCAATACTCATCATCGATGGTTGAAATATAGTCGAAAGAATGTTTATATGGATCATAGAAGATTTTTGCCTACTTCACATCCGTTGAGGAAAAAAGCTTGGTTTGATAACACTATAGAGGATGGAAAGATGCCTAGAATTCTACTAGGTAAAAACATCTCTCTTATTTTGAAGGACTTTCCAAATGATTTTGGAAAAGAGCAGATTAAGGGAAAAAGTAAGAAAAGGAAGATCGATGACAGTAGTGAGGATGAAGACAATGAAGATGATAATTCTGTAAAAAAGGAGCTATCAAGGTGGAAAAAAGATCAATTTTTTTTGACTTGCCATATTGGGAGGTTAGTATTCAAATCTCATTTTTATTTATTAATCTAAAAAAAAGAATATATAGAAAATTTAAATGCTAATTTTTTTTCGTAGGAACTTCCATTGCGTCATAATTTGGACATAATGCATGTTGAGAAAAATATTTGTGAAAGCACACTAAGTATAATGTTGCATGATAATAAATCAAAAGATGGGATTAATTGTAGACATGATTTAGAGGATTGGGTTATTCGGCATGGTCTTTATGCACAACCTCGTGGAACCAAAACATATCTTCCACCAGCTCCGTATACATTGTTGAAATTGGAGAAAAAAATATTTTGCAAAAGGTTGTATGATTTCAAAGGCCCCGATGGTTATTGTTCAAATTTCAAAAAATGCGTGTCGTTGGTGGATTGTAAAATTAGTGGTTTGAAGTCTCATAATTATCATGTTTTAATGCAACAATTATTATCGGTTGCAGTAAGAGGTTTATTGCCAACCAGACCCCGAAATGCAATAATTCGTCTATGTTTATTTTTCAATAAAATATGTCAACATGTTCTTGATAGGGAAAGTTGCAACAACTTGATGATGATATCGTTAAAATATTGTGTGAACTTGAAAGATATTTTCCACCCTCATTTTTCGATATTATGATACACTTGACAATTCATCTTGGAAGAGAAACACGATTGTGCGGACTAGTTCTTTTTCGTTGGATGTATCCTTTTGAAAGGTATATCAAAACACTCAAAGACTACGTAAGAAATTATGCACGACCTGAGGGGTGCATTGCAGAATCATATCTTGCCGAAGAATGCATGAAATTTTTTAGTGAATTTTTGAGTAAGTCGGTAGATATTGAAAAAAAAGATCGAAATGAAGATTATGAAGATAACGCAATACTTGAAGGGCGTCCAATTTCAATGTCCAAATCAATTACATTGTCTTCCAATGAGAAAGAAATTGCTCATTTAGCTGTGTTAATGAATATGGCTATGGTGGAACCATTTTTAGAGTGAGTATATGTTATGTCCCACTTTCATTGATTTGATGTGCTTGTATTGGCAACTATAATTCAACATCACTTTTATTGTACTAGTTTGCATTTGGAGGAGTTGCAAAATTCAAACAAGTGCTTAGAAAAAAATGCGACCTTACTGTGGAAAACCCATAGAGATAGCTTCGCTGATTGGATTAAAAGGAAGGTTTGTTAAAGAATTTCAATATTTTCATATATGAATTAATGAAATTACTTTTAAAATATGTTTGAATATTTCTTTAGATACCTATTGACTCAAAGGATCATGATAAAATATTAAAATGGATTGCATATGGTCCTAAAAAGACGGCATTCTCCTGCAAAGGATATATTATTAATGGACAATGATTTCATACAAAAGATGTTGATAGAGAAACCTAGAATAGCGGAGTGACTTATGACGCAACTACCATGTGTAGAGAAAGTGCAAAAGACATTTCTCAAGTGGTTGATGTGGTTACGTACTATGGGATACTGACTGAAATAATTTTACTAGATTATAATGTTTTTTATATTCCTGTTTTTAAGTGTCATTGGGCAAACAAAGGAAACGGGATAAAAGTTGAAGATGGATTCACTCTTGTTAATTTACATCAAAGTCGGGTTTCATTTTCAAAAGATCCATATATCCTCGCATCTCAAGCAAAACAAGTCTTTTATTCAAGAGAAAATGATTCTTCTAATTGGTATGTTGTAATGAAAGCACCGCCAAGAGGTTTTCATGAATTAGAGATAGATGATTTTGTTGAAGAAGCTAACTATGTTGCGAGCGGCCCTGAAGAAAACGATATGGATGCAGATGATTTAGTTGAGAATGTTAGTTATGTCAGGGAGGATTGCGAAGGCATACTTGAGTAGTTTTGATGTCTTGTTTTCTTACGAGAAGTTTAAGTTAGATTTGAAGTCTTATTAAATGTTGAAATCTGAAATTTTGGTTTGAACTTTGATGTATGTATATGGTGATGTCAGTAGCAATTCGGTGGGTGGTCTGAGGCAGTGGAAATGAACTGATATGATGAGACAGTTTATGGTGGTGTTTGTAGTTTGCTGGTAGTGTGAGAAGTAGTTGACAGTGAGTATGCAGAGGGGTATGACTGGGAGTTGGTGAATGGGCATGATGTGGATGAAAGCAAGATGATGTTTGGAGAAGCGATGAATGGTGAACGTGTTGTAACAGTGGGAAATTTGGCAGTCTTGTTTTTGGCAATGATGTGGATGTTGTGATGTAGTTTAGGCAGTTGACAGGGTAGTTTTCAGTGGGTGGTTAATGGAGATGTGAATGTGTAAGAGGTTGAGTAGAATTTGAAGTGGTGGAGCAGTCAGGGATGATGTATGTAGCACAACAGTGGGTAGTTGTTTGATTGACGTGTTGGAATGGATGATCTGTACAGAGGATGATTTTATAGTGATAGTGATGATGAAGTTGTATTATGGTCAGTGAAGAGCAGGGAAGATATGTGTATGTCAGAGGAGTGGAGGGTGGTTTTGTCGGGTGGAGATGGTTTCGAGCAAGCAAGCAGTGTGATGTTAATGTGGCGGGGGTTTACAGGCAAAAACATGAAATGGACAGAGATGTATGTATAAAATGACACAGTTCTTTAAGACATTTATAAACTGATAAGCTGATATATCAACAGCATGTTTAAGACAACCTATAAACAGTTCTTTAAGACATTTATTTCAAGCATTTTTTCAAGCAGTAAGTCTTCTCATTCCTTCTTCACTATAGGCATGCAATTAAAGATATTTTATCATTATCATTTTCATCTTTGGATTTGTTTCTTGGGATCGTTCACACACACAAAAGCTTTGATGTTGGCTTATATTCGATTTGCCAAAAATTGCTTGTAATTTCAGTAATATGCTCTTATAACTTGAAATTCATATGTTGATATGTTATACTTGCAGAAAATGGTTAGAAGTACGAAAAAGACAATGGATAAGAGGATTACGCGCAATCAAAAAAGACTCGAACAATCCACATATGCATTCGATGGGTCTAATGCAATAGGAGAGCATATTGAGCCACCTTTGGAAAACAATGATGTTGGGAATGCAAACAACTCAATCGCAGACACTGCTATGCAAGTCGATGGAAATCCTGAAACAGCAATGGAAATCGATAGAACAATTGAAGACATTGATGCAAATCAGATTTTGAAAAAGAAGACTAGAGGCCCAACCAAAGTGAAAAGACTTCCTTCAGATGTTGCAAGCCGAATCGAAGTCGAGTTTAACTCATCGGGCGAACCGATAGGAAAAGGGTTGGTAAAGCTATCTTCTTATTTAGGCCCACTTGTGCGTGAGCATGTTCCATTTACATTTGAGGACTGGAGGCAACTTGGTAAAGAATTGAAATCAGTTCTATGGGAATCCGTTCAGGTTTGCTTATCTTGCAATGTTCTTAGTTTTGACATGAAGTTCCTTTAGTTACCCGATGAGCTCAAGTATGCCTGTACAAATCGTCTGCGTTCCTCAACATCTGTATCAAAATAACCTTACTAAGACAAAAGTATCAATTTTATAAAATTAACATTTATTTTCGACAAAGTATCAGTGTGTATCACATACCTGGGTATTTACTGTAGTCCAACACATGAGGTGTTTCTGTATGATAATCTGCAGCCATTTCACAGAAGTGATTTGCAATGTCATACGCAACCGGATTAAAACTTGCATATTCATAATCCTACATGTAAGCAGATCATTATAAATCTCATCAGCTAAATTATTATCACCTCTTCCAAACATGTTTTCTATTATACAATGAGAAAAACTTGCAGAATGATACACTGCAAAAATTAGAAAATAAAAATGGGACAACCTGCTACACTATGCACATTGTAATTTGGTATGGCCTAAAATAGTATTTCAATGGTCAGACATTATATCATGTCCTTAGGTTTATTTAAAACTTACACAATAGTGTATTTTCAATATTTTAGTAGCATATGGATGATCAAAATTACTCTTGAACTATCTTCTTAATTGCTTTCATAAAATAAATATAATGCATTGTACTAACATAAAAATAACCAGAATGATTGATTATCATGAATTTGTGTCTAGAAAAAATGTATATGTACACGATGTGCCAATCATATATTGGTGCATGCTAGATAATTGGTTTCAGTTATAATGATATGTGAGAATAACAGATTAAAGAATGGAAACATATAGCCCTTTGCAATGTTTGCATCTAATTTAATCATGTTTAAATTTATGCATCTTTTTAAAATTCAAAAGTTTCTGAGATGCTAAAAACATCAAACATTCTTCAAATTTTTATGGAAACATTAATTGTAAAACGTCTTCAATCACAACTATACCTAGCTAAATCCGGTACTCTTTAACAGTCAAATACATAGTTAGTTTAAAACCCTTCAAATATTATTTAAACATTATATACTATTATTCCAGATATTCTAACTCACATTTCACTGAACAAACTAGGCTTAATATCATCACAGTAACTCAAACCAAGTAAGAGAAGAAGAAATAATCAAGAGGGAGTAAGGTCGGCAAAGTTCTGGAAATAGTTTTTAATATATAGTAGCTTTAAAACCTTTCGCTAATTTTCAAAAGCTTTGAACTATGATTCCAGTACACTATATCTGTATATCATGTTTCTAAAGTGCATTAATGTTCAAAAACATCTAAACATATACTTGAAGTCTTAAACAGTTTAACAACAAATTTTCACATCTCACATTAATCATTTTATCTAATAATTAAACAGAAAATAAAATAAAATAGGTAAAAGTTTAAAACAAACTCACATTTTTCCTCTTTCGGCTAGTATTCACCATATCTCAAAGCCTCAAACTGATGTGAATCGTAGGTTAGTATTCACCATATCTTATTAATTTCTTTATTCAGTTTTTAAATAAAGTTACTATATTTTGAGATTTTTTTTGTTACAGGCTAGATTTAAACTGGATGAAGAATGGCAAAAGGTTCCCATTCTTCGGAAAATGGGATGTATTTGGAGGTGTTCAAAAAGCAAACTAGTTGACAAGTTTTTAAAGGCAAAAACCACGGAGGAATGGCTTCGACTAAAACCAGATAATGTCAAAACTATGAAGGAATGGAAAAGGTTTGTTGAGTCCAGAATGAGTAATGAGTTTAAGGTAATTATATAGTAATTGTTTTAATCATTTCTATATATAAAATATAAGTGCACAAAGAATGCAAATTAACTAATAAATGTGTTAAATCTTTATAAATAGTTACGAAGCGAAAAATTCAAATCCATGAGGGGTAAACAAATGCCACATACTTGTAGTCGTCGAGGAATGGCACGATTAAATGAAGATATGGTGAGAAAAAATATTTGATTAATTTACTATGATTATGTAATACCCCAAGATTTTGAGGAAAATTCTTTTAAACAAATGATTAAAATTCTGGGGGAAAAATCAGAATTATTATATAGGTGGGATTTTCAGTGGTGCAAGGTTGTGTGCATGTGTGCACGTGCACACTAGTTATGGCACTAAGAGAAAATCCAGAATTCCTGAATAATAAAACAAAGAAGGAAAACATTTAGATAAAATGTTTTAAATAAAGGAAATATAGGCCTAGACATGAATATTAAAATTCCTGAGGATATGTATATATATATATCTATATATATATATGCATATGTATGACTTGTCTGAAAATTAAGACAGAAGAGAACATTGATTTATAATGAATAAGTGAAATTTTATTTGAATAATAGGAGTGTAGAAATGCATATAAGAATGCACATGTTTTCTGCAAATAAAAGAAGGTTAAAGTTAAACTAACACCCATAGTTGTACAAATGTATATATACAGATATTATTTGAGCAGAAAATTAATAAAGGAAAAATAAGTAAAAGAAGCACTAAAATAGTAAGAACCAAGGTGCAAGAAAGCAAATGTATAAAGGCAGAAAATAGAAAGTCACACCATTATCATGTTTGAGGTAAGTATAATAAAAATACTTAAAGTAATCACTTTCTGAAAAGGAAAGAAAATAGGCACAACTTAGCCTTGTTTTAAAATATTGGCCGGGACATTAAGGGTTAGGAGGGAGAGAATATGCAAATGCCAAATGCATGATTCTGGTTTGGGCTAAAATAGGGATTTTGCATCACCCAAAACCCTAGGTAGAACCCTTATATAAATCAAGAGCCTAACCAGAAAACTACTCTCTCACTGAATTAATTAACCTAAGGAAGAAGAGGAAGAAAAAGGCTAAAGATTTGAGGGGTTTTCTGGATTAAGCTGGTGTAAGCATTTAGGTGAGTATCCTCACTCATATACATGGCATTAAGACCTAAGATTAGGCAGCCAAGCTTTTATATGCTATATTTTGCATGTTTTGATTTACAAACCATGTTGACTACTGATGGTTTCATGAATGCTTGATGAGATATGATCTGCTATGATGGATGTATAACTTTGTTGTTCTATTTTCATCCCTGTATGTTATACCAAAACCTTAAAGAACATGTAAGAGAGTATTTGTAACTAGTCTGAATCATGGCTTAAGACAAAGAATGAAGAAAAAAAAACTATGAGCTGCATATACAATGGTATAGTGCTGAGGCTTGAAATAATTGGTTAAGGGTGCAATGGAGTCTTTCTCTATAGGTGCTGAGCCCTAAACCAAACAGAAAATTTACAAGCCTAAAAATTATGTTTAAACAAGATTAAAAATCTGGCTAAACATAGTTGCTTGCAAAATCAAAATAAACACAATAGAGCCATGCATTTATTCTCAGTTGCAAACATTCTGGTATATGTTTGAATAGGGTGTTTATATGCTAAATAATGTGAGATGGAATGACTGGGTGTTATACCTCTAGAAAGTAACCTTTACCTTGCTTGCAATATTATGTCTGCAAGGTAACTAGTATGTTTCATGTGTACAAGTGGTCTGTACACCTAGCTATCATTGATAAAATGAACATGAATACACTTAGTAATATAACTAAGGATTTTGTGCCAAGAAGGCTGCTGGAATGCTTGTCCTATTTGAAGTAGACAAGTTGACACATGGCTTGTTTAAGTCCTGAGATCTTTGTGCCATGATGTTAATTAGTTCATGGCAATGTGTCCCTTTGATTCCTTATAGCAGATGAGGCCAGGAATTTATAAGAAGAAAAGGCAACCTTAAATGATGATACAGGAAACTTGGGTCTTTCTGGGATTAGGGTTGGTATGAGGAACCTTAGTAGTTCCAGATAAAAATTATCTTAATGTATATGTTTGCTCTTGTGTATGTATAAGGGAATACCTGATCAATTTATACATTAATCATTCATGATAATACCTGTCAAGTTATGCAAGGTATATTTATGTTGTATCCTTAGCTTAATATCATGGATATGTTAGAAATGCTCACACCAGATCATAGATCTGACCCTTATTGCTCATGGCACATGGGGGTGTCTCACTCATAATGGGGCAGCCACTAATGCTTTTGCAGGTTGTGATGGAGCTAAGTAAGCAAGATTAAAAAGATATGGAATAGAGAATGCTAAGATAATTAGAAATAAGAGCTAGAATGTGTTAATTCATGCATGTATTTTCTGATTGATATGGCTATCTAAATGTATTAAGTAGGAAGAACTTGTAAGAAATATGTTTTATGTTGTTTCTGGTTATTTCTGGTTTGGAATGTATTAAGGATATTGATGTTAAACTGATTTGAAAATCTATTTGCTAAAGTTGTTTTTGATTTAGAGGAAAAACCTGGATTTTATAAGCATAATCATTTTATGATGATTATAGTTCATCCTAAGTCCTTTCAAAAGATAGATATATAGGAAATTGTATTGGGAAATTCAAGAAAGAATTATAACTGTTATATTTTCAAGCCATGATACTGATATATGTCCAAATGCAAGTAAAAGTGTATATACCCTGAATATGCATTTTTAAAAGGGAATTATGGTTAGGAAGGATGATATAAATCTGATCACAAGGTGTCTGATTCATACACATATATAAACATGCTTTTGAAAAGAAGGAGTATCAATGTTTTGGGTAGATTCTGGTTTGTAAAATGCAAATAAAAGAATGGTCAGATTAACCACATGGTTAGACCATAGGTCAGGCCAAATGTTCACTTCAAATCAATGAAGCAAGGAACCATTTGAACCCAGTTTTCTGGAAAATGAGCAAAGACATTGACATGTACATGTATATCTGTGTACATGTTGATATTTGGGCAAAAATATAAACATAAATTCCTAGAACAGTTGTAGGAATGGGTTTCAAAAATAATAAAGCAAGAAATATTGTTTTGTATGTTAGATTATAGGCAAAAATTAAGTATATATGTGTAGATATAGGTAGATATCAGATTTTAAACCATACAGGAGAAAAATAAAAAGAAAAACAAAAATTGGGTTTGAACCGACCAGCATAGCACTCGAACTCGTGACCTCTCATGTATAAGTTAGGCGCATTTCCATTACGCCTAGATGTTGCTTGTGTTCACTTATGATCCACTTTCTTTTAGCCTGAGTTTGATACTATACAGACTTTAACAATCATACATATTAAAAACTTTCTTCCACCTGATTATTACTTGATCATTTCTTAATTAGAATAACAGACTAAAGTACATGTTTCCAGTGGATCCTATGGTCAAAAATCAGGATACAATAATTAATCTTTTATCAGGGAATTATCACATTTTAATAGATTTAAAAGGATTTCTACTTATATATTATCATGCTCTGATTCTAGTAGAATATAACATAGATATCTTCATATATGTATGTTAGGAATGATTTAGATTTAAAACAATATTTTTATATTGTGAAAGATCCTGGATAATATGAGAATAGGGAAGGATGACCCTAGGTAGTCTTAGCTAAGTAGGAAAAAAAAACTAAACTAATTTTTGGTTAAGAATTAGGGTCATTACATTTGGTATCAGAGCTATGTTTTAATTAACATAGCAAAATATTTGTATGCTTATGTTTATACTAGGTTTGTTTGTGATATATTTGACTGTTTATAAGTATTCCCTGAATGTATGTGTGTGCATGTGACATACACAGTGATTAAATAGGAAAGGTACAACCAATTTAAAATTAAAGCGAAGTATTATAAACTCATATAATGAAATACATATACTTTTAGAAATATGGTAGGAAGAGGGTCTCATCATCAAGGAGGATCTAGCACACCACAAATGCTTGACATGCAGGAATTTGTGAGAGTTTTGAGAGATGGAATTGGGCACAGACCTGAGAACCCATATGAGGAGCTCTCCAAGTTAGTGAAGACTTATACCAATTTGGGAGGCAAGAGCTTTGAAGGAACTGAAAGTGTAATGGAGATTCAAGCATGGCTGAGGACATTAGAGAGGATCTTCACTGATATGCAACTAGATGACCAAAGGAAGAGGCAAGTGGCCTCAAGGCAATTAAAAGGTGCAGCTTTGAGTTGGTGGGAGGTGATCATAGCTGGCCGGAATGAAAATGATATTAATTGGAATCAATTTAAGGAGATGTTAGAGGCAAGGTTTGTTCCAGCCTCAGCAAAAACCACTTTACTTGAGGAGTTCATCAAACTTAAACAGGGGACTATGAATGTCACAGAATACACCCAGAAGTTTGAGGGATTGTCAACTTATGGGGCAATGTTAGTGGCTGATGAAGCATCCAAAAATGATAGATACATCAAGGGATTGAACCCAGGTCTTAGTAGGGCTATATTACCTTATGCTGATAGAACTTTTGATCAAGTGATAGATTTGGCTCTGAAGATTGAGCAGCATGACAAGGAAAGAGATAAGTTTAGGAGCTTCAAAAAAACAATAGCAACAAGAAGAACAAAGGGAAGTACCATCCTTATGATAAGAAGAAAGGAGAGGCAGATGGTAAGAAGGCAGTAGATGCAAAACCCAATGAAGCCAAAAGAAAAATAGTTTGCAACCATTGTGGGAAAGAAGGCCATATTAAGCCAAGATGCCCAGAGCTAAAAGGGGGAGCTTTCAAATGCTTTCTATGTGGGAAGGAAGGGCATATGAAAAGAAATTGCCCAGAATACAAGCAACAAGGGAAAGTGGCAAACCTGGAAGGTAGGGGCAAGGCCATAATTGAGGCTAATGCTGAAAACCATGGTCAAGTGGAAGGTACACTATTTATTTGTACCATACCTTTAGCTGTAATATATGATACCGGGGCAACCCACTCACTCATTTCCCATGAAATAGTTAAAAGGTTGAAAATGAACTGCAATTTGGCTGAAATACCTTTGTTAATACAAAGCCCTTTAGGAAGTTCTAGTGTATTAGATATGATTTGTGTGGATGTGAATTTGAACATAGGGGGAAACACATTTGTTTCCAATTTATATGTTCTAAATTTCCCAAATATAGGAGTTATATTAGGGGCAGATTGGCTAAGACAATTCAAAGCCATAATTGACCTAGATGCATCCACCATTTCACTACAAAATTCTAAAGGCCAAAGGGTTACAATTCTGTGTGAACCTATCAAAGAAAACAGGCTAAATCATTTAATTGAATTAGAAAATAATCCCAAGGAAATAGCTATTAATGAAATCCCCATAGTTAAAGAATACTTGGATGTATTTGGGGAAGTAAAAGGTGTCCCACACCATAGACCTGTTGAATTCCAGATTAACCTTATGCCTGGGGCTAGCCCAATTATCAAAAAGCCTACAAGGATGGGGCCAAGTGAATTAAAGGAGCTAAAGAACCAGTTGGAAGAATTAGAAGCCAAGGGGTTTATAAGGCCAAGTAATTCATGCTGGGGTGCTCCTGTAGTATTTGTTAAAAAGCATGATGGTACCTTAAGAATGTGTATAGATTATAGAGAATTAAACAAAGTAACCATCAAAAACAAATACCCATTACCCAGGATAGATGATCTCTTTGATCAACTCAGTGGAGCTAAAGTGTTTTCTAGGCTAGACTTGGCATCTGGGTTTCATCATATGAAGGTTGAGGATTCAAGTGTTAAATATACAGCATTTAACACAAGATATGGTTTGTATGAGTTTCTGGTTATGCCATTTGGGCTAACAAATGCCCCTTCTTACTTTGTAGACCTAATGAATAGGATATTCAGAGATTATTTAGACAAGTTTGTTCTGATTTTTATAGATGACATTCTAATCTATTCTAAAACAATAGAGGAACATGAGAACCACTTACATTTGGTCTTATCTAGATTAAGAGAAAAAGATTTGAAAGCAAAGTTCTCTAAGTGTGTGTTCTGGCAAGAGGAAGTACATTTTCTTGGACATGTTGTCTCTGCTAGAGGGATTTCTGTAAACCCCAATAAGATAGTAGCAATCCAAGCATGGAAGAAGCCTAACAATGTTAGTGAAGTTAGGTCATTCATGGGGATGGCAGGATACTATAGGAGGTTTATACAAGGATTTTCTAAAATAGCAATGCCACTCACTAACCTGACTAGGAAGAACCAAAAGTTTATATGGACTGATAAGTGTGAACAAGCTTTCACCCAGATCAAGGAGGCTTTGGTAAAATCACCAGTGTTGAGAGTACCAGAAGGCAATGAGGGATTAGTTGTATATACAGATGCATGTGGGTCAGGGCTAGGGGCTGTGTTGATGCAGCAAGATCAGGTCATAGCCTATGCATCTAGACAACTAAAACCCCATGAAACTAGATATGCAACTCATGATCTTGAGTTGGCAGCAGTAGTATATGCCTTGAAGCTCTGGAGGCATTACTTATTAGGTGCAAAGTTCATTTTATACACTGATCACAAGGCCTTAAATTATCTCTTTTCACAGAAAGATTTGAATATGAGACAACACAGATGGGTTGAATTTCTTGCTGCTTATGACTTAGATATACTTTATACACCAGGCAAGGCTAATAAAGTGGCAGATGCATTGAGTAGGCAGCATGCAAAAGTGGCCATGTTGATGATGAAGGAGTTTAGAGACTTGACCATGCTCACTGATTTGGAAATAGATGAGAGCAGTGGGATAAGTATGGAGATAGTTGAGGAAGAAAGGAGTAAAGGAAGGTTAAGTTTAATTACTTTACAATCAAATTTGGTCTTGAAGGTGGCAAAGATGCAAGAAGAAGATCAAGACTTAGCAGAAAAGAGGTCTCTCCTATTAAAGAAGGAGGAAGTGAAGGATTATCACAATGATGGAAAAGGATACCTAAGGTACAAGGGTAGGATATGTGTCCCAAACATCATAGAATTGAAAGAAGAAATCCTTAATGAGTACCATAGGAGAAAATATTCCATACATCCAGGCAGCACCAAGATGTACCAAAACTTAAAAAGGGACTATTGGTGGAAGGGAATGAAGTCTAATGTAGCTAGACATGTTGCTAAGTGCATGGTTTGTCAACAAATAAAAGCTGAGACCCAAAGACCTTCAGGGTTGTTGCAGCCACTTAGCATACCACAGTGGAAGTGGGAAAACATATCTATGGATTTTATAGATGGTCTTCCTAGATCCAAGAGGGGAAATACAAGTATTTGGGTAATTGTAGATAGGCTGACTAAAGTAGCCCACTTCATACCAGTAAAAGCAAACAGAAATGCACCTAGGCTAGCCCAAACTTTTATGAGAGAAGTGGTAAAGTTGCATGGTGTTCCTAAAACTATAGTGAGTGATAGGGATACAATCTTCACTTCAAGATTCTGGAAGAGCTTCCAAGAAGCTATGGGGAGTGAATTGTGCCTAAGCACTGCTTATCACCCCCAATCAGATGGGCAAACAGAAGTGGTAAACAAGATTTTAGAGGATTTGCTTAGAGCATGTGTGTTAGACTTTGGAGGAAATTGGGAGGACCATCTCCATTTGGCTGAGTTCACATACAATAATAGCCACCAAAGCACAATTGGAATGGCACCCTTTGAAGCCCTATATGGAAAGCCATGTCTATCACCTTTGTGTTGGTCTGAAGCAGGAGAGAAAGCTATCTTAGGGCCAGAATATGTCAAGGACATCACAGAGAAAATAGGACTGGTGAGAAAGAGGATGGCAGCAGCTCAAGATAGGCAAAAGAAATATGCTGATGCAAAGAGGAAGTCAGTGGAATTCAAAGTAGGTGATTATGTCTTCATTAAGGTTTCACCAATGAAGAAAGTCTTGAGATTTGGCAAGCAAGGGAAACTCAGACCCAGATATGTTGGACCATACAGGATTTTGGAGAGGATAGGCTCACTAGCCTATAAGCTGGAGCTTCTAAAGGAGATGAGTGCAATGCACAATGTGTTTCATGTGTCACAACTAAGGAAATGGGTACATGACAAGGAGGAAATCTTAGAAAAGCCTACTGAAGTTCAGATTAATCCAGATCTAATCTATGAGAAAGAGCCAGTGGGAATTGTGGCAAGGGAAGAAAAGAAATTAAGAAACAAGACATTGAAGCTTGTAAAGATTCAATGGAGTATAGATCCTAGTGATTGTACTTGGGAGCTAGAGGATAAAATCAGGATGGATTACCCTAGGCTCTTTGCAAATTTAAAAGGTAAATTCTTAGATTACTAAGAAAGTTTAATATGTATGATAGACAGTGACTAATTGATTTGCTCATGCATATTTGAATAATTTTTCCCTAAGAAATTAGAAGTACTCAAAGATTATGTTGCAAATTGTGAGGGCACAATTCCTAAAAGAAGGGGTGATTGTAATACCCCAAGATTTTGAGGAAAATTCTTTTAAATAAATGATTAAAATTCTGGGGGAAAAATCAGAATTTTTATATAGGTGGGATTTTCAGTGGTGCAAGGTTGTGTGCATGTGTGCACGTGCACACTAGTTATGGCACTAAGAGAAAATCCAGAATTCCTGAATAATAAAACAAAGAAGGAAAACATTTAGATAAAATGTTTTAAATAAAGGAAATATAGGCCTAGACATGAATATTAAAATTCCTGAGGATATGTATATATATATATATATCTATATATATATGCATATGTATGACTTGTCTGAAAATTAAGACAGAAGAGAACATTGATTTATAATGAATAAGTGAAATTTTATTTGAATAATAGGAGTGTAGAAATGCATATAAGAATGCACATGTTTTCTGCAAATAAAAGAAGGTTAAAGTTAAACTAACACCCATAGTTGTATAAATGTATATATACAGATATTATTTGAGCAGAAAATTAATAAAGGAAAAATAAGTAAAAGAAGCACTAAAATAGTAAGAACCAAGGTGCAAGAAAGCAAATGTATAAAGGCAGAAAATAGAAAGTCACACCATTATCATGTTTGAGGTAAGTATAATAAAAATACTTAAAGTAATCACTTTCTGGAAAGGAAAGAAAATAGGCACAACTTAGCCTTGTTTTAAAATATTGGCCGGGACATTAAGGGTTAGGAGGGAGAGAATATGCAAATGCCAAATGCATGATTCTGGTTTGGGCTAAAATAGGGATTTTGCATCACCCAAAACCCTAGGTAGAACCCTTATATAAATCAAGAGCCTAACCAGAAAACTACTCTCTCACTGAATTAATTAACCTAAGGAAGAAGAGGAAGAAAAAGGCTAAAGATTTGAGGGGTTTTCTGGATTAAGCTTGTGTAAGCATTTAGGTGAGTATCCTCACTCATATACATGGCATTAAGACCTGAGATTAGGCAGCCAAGCTTTTATATGCTATATTTTGCATGTTTTGATTTACAAACCATGTTGACTACTGATGGTTTCATGAATGCTTGATGAGATATGATCTGCTATGATGGATGTATAACTTTGTTGTTCTATTTTCATCCCTGTATGTTATACCAAAACCTTAAAGAACATGTAAGAGAGTATTTGTAACTAGTCTGAATCATGGCTTAAGACAAAGAATGAAGAAAAAAAAACTATGAGCTGCATATACAATGGTATAGTGCTGAGGCTTGAAATAATTGGTTAAGGGTGCAATGGAGTCTTTCTCTATAGGTGCTGAGCCCTAAACCAAACAGAAAATTTACAAGCCTAAAAATTATGTTTAAACAAGATTAAAAATCTGGCTAAACATAGTTGCTTGCAAAATCAAAATAAACACAATAGAGCCATGCATTTATTCTCAGTTGCAAACATTCTGGTATATGTTTGAATAGGGTGTTTATATGCTAAATAATGTGAGATGGAATGACTGGGTGTTATACCTCTAGAAAGTAACCTTTACCTTGCTTGCAATATTATGTCTGCAAGGTAACTAGTATGTTTCATGTGTACAAGTGGTCTGTACACCTAGCTATCATTGATAAAATGAACATGAATACACTTAGTAATATAACTAAGGAATTTGTGCCAAGAAGGCTGCTGGAATGCTTGTCCTATTTGAAGTAGACAAGTTGACACATGGCTTGTTTAAGTCCTGAGATCTTTGTGCCATGATGTTAATTAGTTCATGGCAATGTGTCCCTTTGATTCCTTATAGCAGATGAGGCCAGGAATTTATAAGAAGAAAAGGCAACCTTAAATGATGATACAGGAAACTTGGGTCTTTCTGGGATTAGGGTTGGTATGAGGAACCTTAGTAGTTCCAGATAAAAATTATCTTAATGTATATGTTTGCTCTTGTGTATGTATAAGGGAATACCTGATCAATTTATACATTAATCATTCATGATAATACCTGTCAAGTTATGCAAGGTATATTTATGTTGTATCCTTAGCTTAATATCATGGATATGTTAGAAATGCTCACACCAGATCATAGATCTGACCCTTATTGCTCATGGCACATGGGGGTGTCTCACTCATAATGGGGCAGCCACTAATGCTTTTGCAGGTTGTGATGGAGCTAAGTAAGCAAGATTAAAAAGATATGGAATAGAGAATGCTAAGATAATTAGAAATAAGAGCTAGAATGTGTTAATTCATGCATGTATTTTCTGATTGATATGGCTATCTAAATGTATTAAGTAGGAAGAACTTGTAAGAAATATGTGTTATGTTGTTTCTGGTTATTTCTGGTTTGGAATGTATTAAGGATATTGATGTTAAACTGATTTGAAAATCTATTTGCTAAAGTTGTTTTTGATTTAGAGGAAAAACCTGGATTTTATAAGCATAATCATTTTATGATGATTATAGTTCATCCTAAGTCCTTTCAAAAGATAGATATATAGGAAATTGTATTGGGAAAATCCAGAAAGAATTATAACTGTTATATTTTCAAGCCATGATACTGATATATGTCCAAATGCAAGTAAAAGTGTATATACCCTGAATATGCATTTTTAAAAGGGAATTATGGTTAGGAAGGATGATATAAATCTGATCACAAGGTGTCTGATTCATACACATATATAAACATGCTTTTGAAAAGAAGGAGTATCAATGTTTTGGGTAGATTCTGGTTTGTAAAATGCAAATAAAAGAATGGTCAGATTAACCACATGGTTAGACCATAGGTCAGGCCAAATGTTCACTTCAAATCAATGAAGCAAGGAACCATTTGAACCCAGTTTTCTGGAAAATGAGCAAAGACATTGACATGTACATGTATATCTGTGTACATGTTGATATTTGGGCAAAAATATAAACATAAATTCCTAGAACAGTTGTAGGAATGGGTTTCAAAAATAATAAAGCAAGAAATATTGTTTTGTATGTTAGATTATAGGCAAAAATTAAGTATATATGTGTAGATATAGGTAGATATCAGATTTTAAACCATACAGGAGAAAAATAAAAAGAAAAACAAAAATTGGGTTTGAACCGACCAACATAGCACTCGAACTCGTGACCTCTCATGTATAAGTTAGGCACGTTTCCATTACACCTAGATGTTGCTTGTGTTCACTTATGATCCACTTTCTTTTAGCCTGAGTTTGATACTATACAGACTTTAACAATCATACATATTAAAAACTTTCTTCCACCTGATTATTACTTGATCATTTCTTAATTAGAATAACAGACTAAAGTACATGTTTCCAGTGGATCCTATGGTCAAAAATCAGGATACAATAATTAATCTTTTATCAGGGAATTATCACATTTTAATAGATTTAAAAGGATTTCTACTTATATATTATCATGCTCTGATTCTAGTAGAATATAACATAGATATCTTCATATATGTATGTTAGGAATGATTTAGATTTAAAACAATATTTTTATATTGTGAAAGATCCTGGATAATATGAGAATAGGGAAGGATGACCCTAGGTAGTCTTAGCTAAGTAGGAAAAAAAACTAAACTAATTTTTGGTTAAGAATTAGGGTCATTACAGATTAGTTGTTATATCCAATGTTATGTCATTTTTAATGCAGAAAGAGGAAAGTGTAAATCCTTCTTCCATTTCTAGAGTTGATGTTTGGGTTAAATCTCACACTCAAAAGAATGGCGAACCCGTGAATGCACATGTTGCCGAAATTGTTGTAAGTGCTTTTGACCTTTTTTAAAGTAATTATTTTGAAAATAATATAAATTAGAACTCATATTTAAAATATATTTTTTGTAGGAGAAAATAAAAAAGGTAGAAAATGAATCACAATCTAGCTTAACATGTAATTCAAAAGATGATGCTCTCTTACAAGTGTTGGGACAAGATAGACCGGGACGACTACGTGGAATGGGAAGAGGCATGAGTGCGGCCAAGGCGGTTCTCTCACAAATCAAAGATACTCAAGTAGCTCAATGTCAACATAGTGTTTCAGAACTAAAGCAAGTGGTTTACATGTTAATGAAGCGTCTGGTATGACTTTTAATTTATATTTTAAATGTTTTTGGGGTTCAGAAATTTCGAGAATGATTTTTAATTTCATGGAGATAACCTAAATGACAAAACAAGATATTTATGTTTTGGCGTCCATTGTCCTTAAAAAAAGAAAAAAATGTAAAAAGAGGGGGAAAAAGCACTATGTATAATACCTTCTAGCAAAGATCTGAGTTTAAGAAACGTATACAAACATTATGGAATCATATAGAATGTAAAAATAACATATATAAAAGTACATAAATAATTTTCCCATGCTGAAAGTACAGAAGTTTATGAGCTGAACTGAGGGATGTCTTGTTCCATAACAGGTTATATTGTCACTTGAATACGGACCCATAAATTCAATAAATGTACTGAATCCACTGATCCAAATTCAAAAAGATACTAACATGGGTTTCTGACATAAATATGTTGGAAAAATAATTCAATGGTCATTACATTATTTCCATTAGGTTTTAGCACTTGAAAAGATAAAGAAAAACAACTGATGTCAGGAAATCTAAAATTACTATTTACTCATAAAAGCTTGCAAAAAATTTCTTTATGCATGGTTACAAATCTGGCTACTCGGATGAACAAACAGCCAAAACATTTGCCATTGTAATTCAACTCTTATACAGAGCATTTACAATAGAACAGGGTGTTGGTGAGAGTGAGGTTTTTCTTTTTGTTTTGTTTTGTTTGTTTGTTTGTTTGTTTTTTTAAGAAAAAAGTTACTAAAATATAATAGGTGAGTATAATTAGAAGTTTTTATAATATATTGGCTATGCTCCGATGACATGTCCATATTATATAGCATTCAACCGAATAAAAACAAAGAAATCATTGAATAGTTTGAATTCACTTACCAACTATATTGAAGTTAACAATTAAACACTAAGTTCAAACATCTTCTGTTGATTAGTCAGTGCAATGTCAGATGATCCACACTATACTTTCAAAGTGTTTGTTGTTTCCTCAAACTTCTTCCTCAAAAACTTTTGAACATACACATAATAGCACGCAAAATTAAAACATAATGGCTTATTACTAAAAAGCAATTTGGCTATTAACACAGTTGTTTTTTATAAGTTAACAATTTGGCTATAAAACCTACAGCATCATTTACAACAACAAAAAGGACTACAAGCTTATATTATTATTTTCAGTACCGAATAGCTAACTACATCAGTTTGTTGCAATAAATAAATAAATAAAAAATGTGAAGAACACTGCATCAGGCATACCAATGCTATGAAAGTATAGTTATAACTCACTGGATGTTCAGTATTTTTTTTCTTTGTTCTTTTCTGAAAAGATTTTATACTGTCAAAGATTAAAAGCTTTATTATAAGTTTCTGTGATTATTTTTCTGTGACTATTTCGACAATATCAACACTAATTAAACTAGATAAATAAAGTTTGTTTTTACTTGCTTAAATATTTATTCAGAATATTTCTCTATTTGGCTTGAGTTATGAAAAGATAATCTCTTTGTATGTTGACATAAATTGGGGAATGGAAATAGTTGCGTAAATCGAATTCTAGTAGTCAATTTATACTTTGGTTAAATGAACGTCTATTTATTTTTACCTTTAATTTGCAATATTATTGATTTGGCAGGATAATGGAAGTTGGGGTGAAGAGAACACATCCGTAGTGGTAAAAATCAACTATATGACGGTTGCAACATCATACATAATTTGATATCTAAATCAATAATCAATATAATCTAGTTTTGGTTAATTGCAGAGTAAGTATAGTCAAACAGGTGATAATTGTAGTTTACTGCCTTGGCATGGAGATGATGACGAGGTTGTCGCCGAAGGAAAATTTGTGTCAAGCGATCCGAAAGAACTGTGCAATGAAGTCCCTTTAGGTCCAAATGCCAAAAAAAAATTGATTGTCCATCCAAGAAAATTAGATGTTTTCTTGTGGAGGCCTTCTCCTGGTTTGGTATATATAAGAGATGCCAAGGATGAGACAGTAGTATGGCCAGCTGATAAAGTTGTTATACACAAAAGTGAGGACTCCAGAAAACAAAACGAGGTAAGATTAACACTAATTAGCATTTTTTTTAATATGTAGGGCCATCGTGGATAATAATCTCTATCCATAAATTCAGCATTTTATGGTAGTATGGTAGTATGGTTTAGCATTTTTTTTAATGGTAGTATGGTTTAGCATTTTATGGTCCACCGATCATTTTCATATGTCAGTTTAGCGACTAGATACAAAGCCAGTTTATCTGAAAATTAGAGACTTGATTACCCCTAATTTCTATTCCTACAACGCTTTAAAGATGTATTACTGAAATTTGTGCAATGTTTTTGTATATTTCTATGTTCAACTTAAACAAATGAATTTTTTTAATAGAGTAAAACCAATAGCATGGAAACCAATTTCAAGCTGTATGATTGGGGTGGGAGCAAAGAACTGGTTGCTGAAGGACGAGTGTACTCGAGTGATCCAAATCAGATAATTAATGGTATTCCTCTTGGACCAGATGCCAAGATAGTTTGGGTGGACAATCCGAAAAAAGAAGATGCATTTTTGTGGAGGCCTATAGTTGGCATGACATGTATTGGAGAAGCTATTGGTAAGAAAATAGCATGGCTAGAATCAACAGTGGTTGTTGAAACGGTTAACGCTAGCACATGTCATGCTCCTATGATCAATGCTCCAACATCTCTTACGGTAACATGTTCATATTGCTAATATTCCTCTCAAAGAATTGTTGATAGTGTATTACCATTTTTTTGTTATGTGATAGAGTGCAATTTTTTCTGAAAATACCAAATGCAAGTTGATTGATTTAGAGGGTACGGGAAAAATAGTAGCAGAAGGAACCGTGTCTTCAACAGATCTAAATGCTTTGGTACATTCTTTTCCACTGGGACCAAATGCGATAAGAGTTTGGGTGGATGTTGTAAAAGTCCCAAATGCACCTCTATGGCGGCCTACATCCTTCATGGAATGCTTATCAGATGTTATTGGCTCAACTGTAGCATGGCCTGTTGCGAATGTTAGAATGGGCTCAACTTCCATGTAAGTTTCACATCTTGTTTATATGCAATAGACAACAAAAAAAACTACTATAGTTTCATTTGATTAAATATGCTAGTGTAAATGAGCATTGATTGGCTGTGAGCGGTTTTATTAAATCTCTTAAATTCAAATCCATTGTTAATTCTCACTGACTTTGGGAAAAAATGTCCATTGTTTTTTTTTGTGAGTGAAGTGAAGTTTTTATATAGTTCTGGTATTTGTTTTGGAGTTATGTGATGGGACTGTGCTGACTGGCAGTGCTGTGGGAGGTTGTAGGTGGAAGGAAGGTTGGTGAGCAGTTGTTCAATGTTCACAGTGGAAGGCAGTGACAAGGACGATAGGGTTGTTGATGATAGTTGGATGTCGTGGCTCGGGCAGTAGTTTTATGGTAGTATTAATATAAGTGAAGTGTTGCTGGAGGAGCTCGACTGTCGCTTTGTTAAGTGGTTTGATAGCAATTGAATAGTGTAATCGTGGAGGAACAATTTGTGGGAGGGGAAAGTATATGCTAGATGTAGTTAAAAATGTGATGAAATGCTGGTGATGGAAAGTGGTTATGTTGCAGGCTGTTTTTGGCTATAGTGATGAGTAGAGTTATGTTGAGATGATGTAGTTACTAGTTACAGCTGTCGGCACTGGGTGATGTTTGTAATGGAAGCAAGTGGTGATGTTTGGTTGAAGTGGAGTTTTGCGAAGGTGTTGTAGCAGTATATTTTTTTTGGTTTATGAGGAAGTTTTTGAGAAGACAGTGGTGGATTTTGGTTAGAGGAATGAAGTCGCAGGGTGGATGAATGGTTTGAAATTGTAGTATGGTTTGTTAGTGGAAGGAGTATGGAGTTATGGCCAGTGACTTGCGAGGATGGTGATTAGCAACAAGCGGGGGAAGGTCAAAGTAGTGGCCAGAGAAGTGATATGGTCAGCACAGTTTTGATTTGATGGCAATTGTTTTGATATGGTCAGGCAATTGTTTTGTTTTGCTAGCAAAACAAAGTGAACTGATGGAAATGAAGTGTGATAGTGGAAGATTTGTGTGTAGTAAATGCTTTAGTGGAAACTGTTGGTGTTTTGGAAAATATATGGTTTTGTTGAAATGTGGGATGGTCAGGGGAAGAATGTTTTGGCAGTGATGACAACTTGAAGACAGTGGGATGGTGAATGAGATGTAGTGTTATTGGGATGGTCAGAGAGAATATTTTCAAGGGTTTGACCGTGAGAAGAAGTGGAGGGGCAAGTGGAACTGTTGTGAGTGGAGATGACAGTAGACAATGAACAAATAGAAAAGAAAATAACAGAACAGTGAATTGTTTTTTAGAACAAAGATGTTTTGAAATATAACTATGTTACTGTAGGGCAGTTTAGCTTCGTTAACTGAGCTAACCTACTAATGTGTATATTGGCTAGGTTTCGGCTTAACATACCATATAGTGATTTTTTGGCGCAGTTAAGCATTTTACCATATGAAACTTCAAATTTTTAGATGGCGTTTACTCACTGACTTCAAATTTCTTCATTGCAGGTAATTAAAGATGGCGATGACACATTCTTCTTCTGTAGCAAGTAGCAAGCATATGAAACTTTTTAGATGCACGTTTTGTTGTTGGCATTTGGTGCGGACTTACTGTATTGATATTATATATTTGCTTAACATATAACGTGTCTTTGTTTAACAGAATTTGTGGCAACTTGGTTTACTTTGTTATTTTTGTTTATGGATATTATTGAAACTTGGTTTATGGATGTCTTTTGTTTATTAATATTGTCTTAACTAGTTTATGTAACTAATTAATAGTTATTGGAACCTGTTATATATACTAGTTGCTTGAATATATTCATAATATAGTTCTGGAATATTCAAAAATAGAGTGGAATATTAAAGCTGTTATATAAATAGAAGTCAACGTTTGATTAATGCTGTCAATGAAGAAACAACAGCATTCAATTCGTGCTGTAATTATCTTTAAATAGTCAATAACAGCGTTTAGTACATGCTGTCGAAATAGTTGATGATTCAATAACAGCGTTTATAAAAAGCTGTTGTAAACAGTTAAAGTAGAATTAAAACATCTCCGACAACTAAATTATTAACGCTGTAGAAACATAATACAGCATGTTTGAAAACGCTGTAAAAACATTATTGACAGCTTGTAAGAAACGTTGTCAAAGTGATGTTTCAACAGCGTTTATCCAAAAGCTGTTGTAAGTTCTGTATATACGACAACATGTCGTTATACAACGTTTGATCTAACGTTGTTGTATCGTATTACAGCGTTTACCAAACGCTGTTAAAAGCCTTTTGTGGTGTAGTGGAAATAGCTAGGAAAAATTCCAGCAAAAAATATGCTAAGTCCATAACTCGGAACCAAGTCATCACCACCGAGTTATCACCAAAGCAGCTTCAACTGGACGTAAAAGATTGAAACGGAATAGGAATAACTTGAAACTTGACATGTGCACTTAGACCAACACAAGGAAGGACATAAAAAAGGTTTGAATTGGTTTGGCCTAACCATTTAAACTCGACCCTAAGTTATCCTATAGGTCGGGTCCGACCTGTAGATGCCCACTGAATGATCGCATGGACTTCATGCTCCGATCACTCTATTCTAGTAGATCATACTCAAGTGATGGTGCAAGGAATTGATAACTCGTTCTAAGGATAGACTAAGTACGGAGAGCTAAGAAGACGTATATTCAACAAAACGCAAGATTCAACCTGAAAACGAATGGAAAAAGGATCAAACGACAAAACTAAAAGGATGGAACAACTTGCAAGGGGAGTTGGACAAATTCCACAAAGGAATTAGAGTTGGCCCCGACCTATCATGATCGATCGGACCTGAGTTATCCCCTTAACTTGGGGTGGCTCAGGACTTCGTGTATGCCTTTGACTTGGCTTCTGAACTTCATTGCTACTGGGCCTCTAACCTGATACCTACCTAATTCCTCTCTAAATATTCATTTACCGGCAACTAGAGAAGGATCTTTTTTCGGAGGAGTGCTTCCATTACTCTGTTGGATTCTCTTCACTTCTTCACTTCTTATCTCTTCCAAACTTATTCAAACTCATTGTAACTTAGATCTAGGGAAAAACTAGTTAAAATCTGAAGAGATAACAACTAGTAACTAATAATAAAACGGATTGAAGTAGACATAGACCGGAGTATGCTGAAACACTATAAAAACTTCAGTGTGTTCTTATCTATTTTCTTCCTTTTCCTTTTCATTTATCTGAACTAGAGCTTCATCTTGATTTTGGGTGTTGATATATTTTTTGGATTAATGTTTTTGTGCTTTCATTGAGAATCAATGCTAGATCTAAAAACTTATAGCTTGAATATGAGATTTGGAGAAGATGAAGAGGCCAAATACTAGATCTAAAATTGAAGCAATTCAACCAGAGCCTGGAGGTAGCCAGGAGGTGTCCTCAAATTCTCATCAATCCATTTACATGACCAAAGTTGAGATGGAGAGGATGATGAAGGAAATGCCAGATGGGATAATAGCTAGGTAGTAGGAGATGCTAGAAGGGTTCACGGCTTGGCAGTAGGAAATTCTAGAAAGGTTCTTCCAAAGGATGGGACTTCAGGGATTTGCTAGAGCTGTAGGAATTTAGAACCTAGTGCTAGAAAACAATGCAGGAGCATTTGTAGTTGGAGTGGAGCAAGTTGGAATAATGCCCCCATGAACAGAACAACGATACCGAGAAGCAATGTTGGAATGGCTGCCGAAATATCAGGAATTGATAATGCTGGAGCTAGGAACATGAATCCAAATACGATGATCAAAGACTGAAGGAATATGTGCCAGAGCAACCTCGAAGGGACGAAGGACAGAATGGGACCAGAGGAGCGGGTCGGAATGGTAATGCACGGTTAGAGGAGTACGTGCCAAGATCCCCCCACGGGGACAAAGGGAAGAATGTACTTGGTGGTCTGAGACTTCTGTTGGATGGCAAAAGGAAATGGAAAGCTGACGATGATAGTGGAGAATCGAAATGGCAAAGGAGAGGACCGAATTTCTCTTCTTACGTCGAGTTGACAGAGACCCCAAAGAGAATCTATCTAGAAACTAGGGGCACATTCTCTGTCAAAAACCAGCTAAATGAGATCCTGCTGATCAAGAGAAAAGATCCGGAAAGTATTGCATCTTCCATGAGCTGATGGACATGAAGTTAATGAGTGCATACACCTTTACGACTTGATCTAGGAACTAGTTTGGAGTAACCAGCTACAATAGTACATGAGAAACCAAACTGCAATGGTGTGGCCAGAGAAATCCCCATCTGCAACAAACACATCTTGGTAAAACTAGGGATCTAGTCCGAGACTTGAAATCCCGTGATCGAGATGATCGGGGGTCAGTTCGAATCGTGCACTCTATTTTTTCTTGCTTTGGATAATTAGGACAATAATAATTGCAGACCACTTAGACGTGCACAAAAGCTAGATTGGTCCCTGGTCACGATCTAATTTGGATTTTTGGGATGACTGCTTAGGATAATAATAACTTCGGACCGCTTACACGTGTACGAGACCTAGATTGGTCTCCAGGTACGCTTTGAGTCAGATGTCTAGGATGAACATTTAGGATTTCTGCTTATTTTCTTTGATACAAGTATTTGAATTTTGAAATTCCACTGGAAAGTGATAACAAATTTTGATCGCCTTATAGTCCCATCTAGAGAGACGAGACTAAAGTGCAGGGTGCAAGTTCCCTGTTGGAGTGCGAGTAGAACGACTTGTACGATATTGATTGCTTTAAGTCCCGAATGGAGAGACAGAACCAGAGTGCAGTGTTCAAGTGCCCTTGTCGGAGAGCGAGCGGGTAGACTTGTACGATATTGATCGCTTTAAGTTCCAACCAGAGAAATGGGACCGAAGTGCAAGAAATAAGTCACATCGCCAGAGAGTGAGTGGATGGGCTTGCTTGTCGTTGAGTCCCCTTTCCGAAGAGTAAGTGGATTGGGCTTAATAAGGACTCGGAGAGTTCAAGAGTAGGTCCTCTTACCAGAGATTGTGTGGATGGGCCTACTCGGTCGTTGGGTCCCCTTGCCACAGAGCAAGCGGATCGAACTCAGTAGTGACCACCAAAGAGATTGAACCCCAGAGTGGATGAAGAATGGTCTGGAGAGATAAAGTCCTAAATTGGAAGATGAATGGTCCAGTGAGACCATGTCCCAGAATGGACAAATCAGATAAAAGGATTTGAATGCCTTGCAATTAGAGAAAGATAAGCCCTAGGCAAACACATGATGACTTAGATTCGAGCGATGATATTTCTAGATGATAGAACAGGATTTGGATAGCCAGAGTGCCTGATTTTTGTAGTTGGAGAGCTTGATTTTGATTAGGTTAGTTAGAGAGTTAGACTATTATAGCCGAAGAGGTCAACTATTGGAATTTGATTGTGGATTATCAAAACTTTTTCTTAAGTAAAGCACACCTTACATTCGAAAGATATACCTTGGGAGTAAGTGTTAGCCCGCCTTTTGGAAAAGCAGATTTCAATTAGACTCAGAAGATTCAAACGAGGATGAAATGACTTGAAATCTGGAAGGCACACTCAAATGAACTAAGGAAATAGCTCGAGAAAATTCCAACCAAAAATATGCTAAGTCCATAACTCGGTACCGAGTCATCACAATAGGTTGGCACCGAGTTATCACCAAAGCAGCTTCACTTGGACATAAAAGATTGAAACGAAATCGGAATGACTTAAAACTTGACATGTGCACTTATAAAAACTATAACGACCCTAATTTTTAGTAACATTATTTAGGATATTTAATTAGCTAAATTAAATAAAATAATGGGATGATTAGGAGATTGAGATTTGTGATTAAACTAAGGGGTAGCCATGCCATGTAAACAATGAACTAAAGATGAGTTAAAATGAAATAGAGAAGGAGTAAAATAGGAAAAAGAGTATTCTTATACCCTATACCCTTAGGAATTCATTTACATGTTCATTTCAAAATCAAAGACAAAGTAGAGGCCGGCCACCATTAGACAAGCTAGAGAAAGAGAAAGCAACCAAAGGAAGAAGAGTAATTAAAATCAAATTCATCCAAATCTCAAACTTTTTAATCAAAGCTAAGGTGAATAATGACTACATCTCATATTTCTTAAGTGTTTTTGGTTTCAAGGTTAATCCGATTTAATTTGCAATGTTATGCCATGATTTTGAAGGGTTAAATGTTTATATATGCTTGTTGATGTTTTATGGTAATTCATATAGGTTTTATGATATGTTTTGATGTGAAAACCCTATTAACCGATATCCAAATGCCTTACAATTTTAGATTCAAATCAGGAATGATATTTTAAAGATGGGTTTCAATTTTCATAATTTTCTGAATTTATGTGGATTTAATATTAATTTTCTAGTGAAGAAAATGATTATTTGGGTTTAAAATAATTTACGGCTAAATTATTTATGTTTTGGGTCTGAAATTAATATATGTTGGAAAACATATTAGAAATGATTTTTTGAAATTTTTGTAGAATTTTCCTACGTGTTTTAATAGATATATAAAAAAATTTAAGGTATGGGACTTAAATATTATATATATATATATATATATATATATATATATATATATAAAAGGAGAAGGGGTATCTTGTAACTTATTTAATTTTGAAATTTTGGCAGTTCTTTTAGAAAAGAAAATTAGCAACCAATAATATTTTGACAAACAAGGCAGGTTAGTTGAAAAGGATTTCATTTTAAAGTTTAAATCAGTTTTTAAATGCTTTTAGCATGTTTCGCCACTGTCGACACCTAGGTTTTGACTTAGTAGTTCCGCCGCCGCCGCCGTCGAAACCAATGCACATGGCATCAAAGACTTGGTGCGTAGAGAATTGGATATAGGCGGAAGGTATTGGGTCGAAACCAGGGTTGCGAAGGAGGTCGAAACCTTACTTAGCTTTCAAATGAAAAACGCGCCTACTTTGCTTTTGAAGGATATGCTTTCGACTTAGTTGGCTTCCGACTAGGTCAAATTGATTTAAAGAATGGCTTCAAAGAGGTTGCGCGTTTGTTTTTAAGTAAATGCTTTCGTCGGGGTCGAAACCCCTTGTTGTCGCTTTCCTACCTTTCGAAGTCAATGGTTTCGAAAGGGTGACTTTGTTTTTAAATCCAAGCCACTTCTCCAATGCTTTCGAAAGGGTTGGTTTCGACACCACCACTTCTTTACTTAGGAATTTCTTTTGAAAGAGTGCTTTCGACTTAAATGTTTCAATGACCCTTTTGCTCTATTGAAGGTAGAACTCAAATGGTGTCGAAAAAGATGGTTTTAATGGTTTCGAAAGGTTGTTCCACATGTTTTACTTGAACCTAAAGGCTTTCGAAAGGTTTGATGCTTTAATGATTTCGAAAGATATAAAGAATGGTTTTGAAGGGGTGGCTCCCCAATGGTTTCTAAAGGATTAAAAGGAAGGTTTCGAAAGGTTTGAAAGGAAAGGATTTCCAATGTTTTCGAAAGGAAATGTTTAAGTGTTTTAAAGATAGGATGTCTAAGGTGTTATAGCTTTCGAAGGAAAGGATTTTCAATGGTTTCGAAAGGTTTATATGAATGGTTTCGAAAGCAATGTTTTGGCCTTTTGGTCTAGGTGAAAGAAAGGGGTTTACTTGGTTTCGAAAGGGGTACTTTCAAAGGTTTAAAAGTTTTCATCAACAAAGATTTGAGTAAAGTATATATAACATGGCAAGGTGATTTTGAGTAAAGCATAGAGTATATATTTTCCTTGTTTAAGTTTGATTTAAAGGTTTTAAATCAATTTGAGATGAAAAGGTTTTCAAGGAAAATTTATAGGAAGATTACCCTAAGTAAAATGACTCAGATATTTGTATACCAGATGAGACTGGTATAGGGTCGCGCCCTATACATTAGCTATTAGCCCCCAGCTAATTTAGTCCAAAATTCCAGTGTGTAGGGCTTTGTCACATGTAAGACTAAAATGATGTTACACACAGAAGGAAAATATATTTGTACAGAGGTAGGTTATTGGTGAGCCAGCAAAACCATTAGGATCAGTTGACCTGGAAAAAGTAAGTTAGGGACAGACTGTCCAGAAGAGGAGTATCTAACATATGTTAGATTATTTGTTTATATTGTCTGGTAGGCCCGAGTCAACCAAAGGTTAGTAGTTAGCCAAACAAAACTATAGTGTTCGAACAGATAGTTCATTCGTTACCTAACATGTAGGTTTACATGATATTGCTTTACGGTTTAAACCAGTTTTGGTTGTAGGAAATGATTTGCAAAATATATGTTTTAAAAGGATATTAGTGAGGGGAAATCCATTCCGCTTAGCGGTGTAGTCTCAATTAATATCAAATAACCGAGATGTATAGTATTATACACACCAGGCTTTATGTCTGACTCAAAGTTTATGTTTTTCCCCTTAAACTCTTAGGTGCTCAAAATTGATTTGAGTAGGCTGAGGGTTGAGGATTTTCAGGTTTTAGTAGGTTGGTGAATAAAGCTTCCGGAGACGAGCAGGTGGCTGATGGATAGCTATTTAGGAGTTGATGTTTTATTTTGTTTGATTTCGCTGTGTTGTATTATGTCAGCCAGTTATGACTATATAGTACTTTGGCCAACCAAGTGGGCATATGTCGCTCTTGGTGTATTTTGTAATAATTATATTTGATCTGAACCTGAGAAACGATCGGGATTATGTAAATGGAATATGAAACATGTTTTGTAAAATGTAATCAAAAAAGTTGTTTTTAAAATCTGTGGTTTTGTTTCATATTCATGTACTTCTGATATTATGGATACCATTAACATTACCGTATTTGGTCACTGGAAGTTAATACTATGGATGACTGCAGCATCTGTAGCGCTTATCTTTGGGCCTCCAGATAGGGGATGTTACAACTTGGTATCAGAGCATAGGTTTATAAAAAACTTTAACTAAAATGATTTTAAAACATAATCCTAAGGAATTAGAGTAAGATCGAGGTATAGGATAACACTATAGTTGTTAGTCCTTGAGATGATGGTTTTGATGACAACAACCTTAGAATAGATTATAAAATATAAATACTAACATTAAAAGTTTAGATATATATGTATTTGCAGGATCTAACCATGCAGGTATCAAGAATGAAGACTGTAAAATATAGAGATTCAAGATACAGAGATAGAAGACTCATGAGTATCAAGATTATCAAGAGTTCAAGGTTAAGCCTGTTTTATTAGGAATATTTGTTAAAACTCGTAGAAAAGCACTGGCATCTTAATATCCAATTTATTCGTGTAATGGAATCCACTTCGAGCCCGTTAAAGGGATGGAACCCTAAGTAGGATGGAACCTACGAAAATCTAGTGGGACATTGTTTTGTATCCACTAATTTTAATTCAAATGATTTTACAAAATTATCTTGTTTTCAAAATGATTTCAAAACTTTCCTTTTAAAAGATTCAAAACTCTCTATCCTGATTTTAAATAATTTTAGCCTCAAAACATCTTTAATTTCAAAGTCAAAATACTCCCGTTTTTAAATGTCTTTTCAAATAATATATTTAACTTTTAATATTTATACTTAGATTTAAATATAAAATTATAGTTAAATTATGTATTTATTGTTCTTTATATTTACTTATGAATTTCAACTATATTCAAGTATATTTATAAAGTTTTAAATAGTTTTTTATATAAGATAAATATTATTTTTATAGAAATTCAAATTATCATTTTTGGCTGAGGGATGTCGACATGCCCCTAGGTAGTATGTCGACATAGTGACAGTTGAAGTTTAAATTCAAATTTCAAAAGAAGTGTCTATTCGCCATAACTCTTCATGAATGGTCATGGCTGTTGGTTTTCTATAAATAGGGGTCAGTTTCAAGGAATTTTCAATTATATTTTTTTGATTTTCACTTCTCTTCATCTTCCACATTTCTTATTACAAAATCATACCATTACTCTACCGAAATCAACATCGAATCATACTCGATTACTTCTAGTTTGATTCTACATCACTATCTCTACAAGGTTCTCAGTGCTATTCAGAGTTATAGACTTCTTTGTAATATATTAGCGAGAAAAGGTGTGATTGTAGCCTTTGAAATCAATCAAGCGAGAAAAGGTGTGATTGTAGCCATGGAAATCAATTGGGTGAACTTGTTGCCCCGGAAATCAAGTATCTCTACCCAGAGGATTGGTATTCTGGAGGGTGTACCTCGTAGCCTTGAAATCGAGGGTTGTAATTGTTGAATTGCTTTTGAAAGGAAATCCGTATTTAGTTGTACGGGACTGGATATAGGGTAACTCCAAACCAGTATAAAATCCGGTGTGTTCTTTCCTTTACTGCTTTTACTTTATATTTGCATCTGTGTTTGATTTTGTGTTCTTATCTGTGTCTAATTAGTGTATACATTGTTAATAAAGTTAGATAAACTCAAAAAGGTTAACAAATTTCTTAAAACACTATTCACCCCCCCTCTCTAGTGTTAATTGTAGCCTTAAGATCCTTAATCCGCATTTCTCACATTTGGTATCAGAGCTTTGTTTTCAAAAGTTTCATTATTTGAATTTTGAAAATTTTCAAAATGGCTACTAACACTAGTACTGCTATTACTACCAACACTAGTTCATTTGTAGAAGGTCAGTCTACTGCCAGACCACCACTTTTTAATGGCAGTAACTATGCATATTGGGCATGTAGGATGAGAATATATTTACAATCTGTAGGATTAGATACTTGGAATATCACACAAACTGAATATTTTGAACCCATAACTAATTTTGCACAGTGGACCACTGAGCAAAAGACTGTTGCACAAAATAACTCTAAGGCAATGAATATTCTGTTTTGTTCACTTGAAAGAAATGAATTTAATAGAGTGTCAGTTTGTAAGTCTGCATATGAAATCTGGAAAACTTTGCAAGTAACTCACGAAGGAACAAGCAAAGTTAAATAGACCAAAATTTCCATGCTCACAAATCAGTTTCAGTTATTTAAAATGAATACTAATGAGTCTATTTCAGATATGTATAATCGATTTCAAGATATTGTGCATTCTTTAATATCTTTGAGAAAGGAATTTTCGGAAGAAGATCAAGTTAGAAAAAATTTAAATTCTCTCACTCCAGAATGGGATCAAAAGACACTTGCAATTGTAGAGGCAAATGACATCAGTACTTTAAAGATAGAAGAATTGATTGGAAATCTAATGTCATTTGAAGTTCAAATGATCGGGAGAAGAGAAAGCAAAGCATCTGGAAAGAAATCAATGGCATTCAATGCATTGACCGATGGATCAGACTCAAACAGTGACAATGATGAAGAGATAGCATTTATGACCAGAAATTTTAAGAAATTTCTGAAGTACAGAAAATTGAATAGTTCCAAGAGAAACAACTTTAAGAATTCCGAAAGGCAGAATCCTCCTATGAACAATGAACCAGCAAAGAAACGGAAGCATGTATTTACTGCTACTCTAGATGACTCAGACTCGTCCTCAAGTGATGATGATCAGAAGACGGATAACTCGAATTTGTGTTTCACTGCAGTTCACGACTCCGACGAGTTCGAAGTAACAGACTCAGAAAAAGGTACACGTTCACAATATAATTGGTTGAAATTGCTTGCATAGAATTAGTTGCTTGATTGTTTGATTGATTGATTTTGAATTGACATGTTGTTTAAATTTTAAAATTTATTTTCTATTTTTACTATTATTTTATTATTTTATTATTTTTGACACATTCTGAAAATATGTTATAAGTAAAATAATATTTCAGAAATATAGACATTAATAATAATATTTATATATATATATATATATATTAGATATCTTAGGAAAATCATATCATGAAAATTCACAGGCACATGTCGACATGGCCCCTACCACGATGTCGACATGCCTACCTGAATTTGAATTTCAAATTTTGAATTCAAATGTTTGAATTTCCCTCCACCTTTTCACTTCATTTATTTCTCTGAAAAGATACCTTTTGACCAGGGAATATGTCCTTTGAAAGTCTATTTATCCACTATCTTTTATCATATCTTTTCACTTTCATTTTCAAATTCAAACTCTCTCTTCATATCTTCAAGCACTCTACTCTTTACTCTAATGGCTTCTTCAGGTAATTCCTCAACCATGAGAATTTCCAGAAAAATCAAAGAGCAATTATTCAATGATCCGGAGGCAATTAAAGCATACATCAATTATGCTAATTATGCCAAAGTCCATCCCGGAAAATTTGCTATTTTTCAAGATTTTTCTTCTTATGAAATTGATTCTCTTTTTGCAAACAATGGTGTTTTAAGTCTTATTGACTCTTCTCAAAACGATTTTGTTTGCTATCCTAATCTTGTCAAAATCTTTTATGCTAATCTAAACCGTGCTTTTTATAATGGAAATGAGAATGAGATTTGGAGTAGTGTCAAAGGGACTCAAATTGTTTTGAATTGTGATCTCTTGGGTACCATTCTTAATTGCAAAAGCAAGGGAATGGATCTTTCTAGTTTTAAAATCGATGAACATGATCGTGAGACATTTCATCATATTTTTGAAGGAGATGAAAACTTTGAATTTAAAAACCGAAACTTTCGTCCTAAAGCAAGGATTGTCAATCTTCTTTTACAACATACTTTGACCCCAAGATCGGGTAATTTTAACAATCCTACTTCAAAAGTGTGCAAAGCACTTTTTGGTATTTTTGGAAATTATGACATCAATTGGGCGCAAGTTATTTTGGATGAACTTCGTCCTAAAAATTTTGAAATGGGAGAAAACACTTTATATCATGGAATTTACCTTACTCGGATTTTTAACTATTTTGGAGTGGATTTCAAAGGTGAAGAATTTGTCTCTAGAAAAGTTTTTAATATCTCAAACATTTCTCTCATGAAAATCCCATATGTTTTTCAACCTTATGAGACTCTTACCGAAAAGGAAGAGCGTTTGGCTCATGAAGAAATGGAAGAGGAAGAAGAAGAAGAAAGCGATGAAATGGAAATAGAAGAAGAAGAAGGTGAAACATCCTTAGAAAGTATTGAATATCCTTCCAATCCATCCAACAAAACCCTTCTCAAAAACCAAAAGATAATTGTGGAGAATCAACGGATTTTAAAACGATCCGTTAGTAAGAAGTTGGATAACATGTCTTCGAATATGAACAAGTTCTTTTCAAAAGTCAGCAAGAAACTTGGACTATCTTCATCATCTTCATCTTCTAACTAGTTTTATCTTTTAGTATCTTATTTTATTTGTCTTAGTTTGTTTCGAATGTTCGTGTAGTTCCTTATGTTTAATCATTGTATTATCCAATTATGCAATGAAATTGAATTTCCTTCCTGTCATCTAGCTTATTTTATATCTAGAATAAATGTTATATATACATCATTATTCACAAAATAAAATTATCATCAATTTTCACTGAAGTATGTTGACATACCCCCCTTGACCATGTCGACATGTACTGGTCAGAAGTGACTATTGATTTTGAATTTGAAATTTGAATAACTACCAAATGTCTAGTCATTTCAAACGAATTTCTACACCTATATATACCTTTGTCTTCCAGAAATCTTCACTGAAATTTATTTCTCATTATCTATATCCTTCATTTCTTTCTCTAATTCAATTATGGCCAATACTATTCATAATCTATCTGAAAATCTTGAAGAAACACTCAATTCATTCAAGAATATTGTAACAACCCGCATATTTATCGATTTTACACTTAAATATTTTATTTAAATATATTATCATCAGTCGAATCTTAGTCCGAAAAAGCTACTTTTTGCATACGGTCAAATTAGGACTCGAAACCACTTCCATTGAGTTCAAAATGTCGTTTGCGATCTTTTTGAGTATAAACTTTAATATGTTTGGAGATAGTGGAATTTTCGCCACTTTTTAGCTTAAGGCTTTGTTTTGGGCTGAACCACTTACTAACTCAGCCTAACCCCCTCCTTCTCTTCATACTTCATTTCTAATTGCTTAAAACTTTGAAGCTTCATCAAAAATGGAGGAGGGAAAGGGAAATTAAAACTCCAAGCTCAAGTTCTCTTGCTAATCCATCATTCAACTCCAAATTTAAAGTAAAGACATTGGATTCAAGCTTCTTCCATTGCTTTTAAGCTTCTCCATCATTAATTCCGGGAAAAGGTGAGATTTTTAATCTCACATTCTTGTCTATAACTATATTAGATTGTTGAGAATGAATTCCTATCACTTTAGCATGTATGTTTTCATTTGGTTTGGATTGGAGAAAAATACCAATTTTTAGTGTGTTTGGCAAAAATCTGGGCTTAGGTCGTTCTGCCTTGCTAGCTTGCGCGCGTGGAAAAGTTTCTACCTGCATTTAACTCGTTCTGGGCTTAGGTCGTTCGCCCCTAGCTCGCATCGCCTTAGGTCGCTCGACAAAGCTCGCATCGCCTTAGGTCGCTCGGCAAAGCTCACATCGCCCTAGGTCGCTCCGCATTTAGCTCGTTCTTTCATTAGGTCGCGCCTTTCATTAGCTCGGCCATGAGTTAGGTCGCTCGACCTGCCTTCCCTCTAGGTCGCGCCGCGTTAAGTCGTCCAGCATACTAGGTCGCGCCATCCTTAGGTCGCGCCGCGTTAAGTCGTTCGGCATACTAGGTCGCGCCATCCTTAGGTCGCGCATTGATGGGTCGGCCATGTTAGATCGCTCACCTTTAGGTCGTTCGACCTATTTCCTTTAAGTCGCTCAGCTAGATCGTTCACCCCGGTTAAGTCGCACTCCTTTAGGTCACATGACCTCAACTCCATTAGGTCGCATGACCTCGAATTCCCTAGGTCGCTCGGCCTGTTTGTGCTTAGGTCGAACCCCTTAAGTCGCTCGACCATTAGGTTGTAACACACGTTAGGTCGCTCGCCTGGTTATACTTAGGTCGTTTGACCTGTATTTTGTTAGGTCGCTCGGCATGTTAGGCCGCACCACCTATTTCTACCGTGATGCATTTTGGGCTGATTTCCTTGGATTTCATTCACGTCTTCGAATGTGAATTTTTGTGACTGATTGTTTCTGCAATCGTTTTGTGATGCATCACTTTAAAAATATGAAGGTTTCAATACTAGTAGTAAATATCAAAACTCTTTCATCAAAACGATTTCAACTCTATTTTATTACAAAGCTCTTTTTCCTAAACTGTTTTCCAATCTATTAGTATATACAAGCCTTTACTTCACTCGGATGAGAAATCTAATTAAACGACTTAGCAAAACAGGTTGTATGAAACGCTTGCGTTTACTTCGTCGGTTAATTCTTGGACTTGTTCGACTGAACCTCTTATGACAATTTTCTAGTGAAGATCTACAGCTTGTTCGTAAATATTTAAGTTAAGCAAGTGGTTATGGGACATGAAGCTAAACTCATATATTTACTAGCTTGGTGTGATTGACACTTCTTGATGATCATGACGATCATTTTTGTGATTTAGACTAGCAATTGTGTGATGTCTCTTTGTCTACGAGGGAGACTAAACCCCGTTTGTGTGATGTTTCAGCATCACATATGTGGGGTAGCGCCCCATGGTCTTCGGGCCATTCATGTGTTCAAAAATTAATGGATAGCTTCCATGAGATAGCTTCTCGTTCGTGTGATACATATGTTAGTGAGCTTTCATGCTCCCGTTCGTGTGATAGGCCTTCCCCCTTTTTTTGTGATTTCTGGATTTCGTGTGTTGATTTCTGGAATTTGTGCTTCACCAATTTTCGTGATTTTCATTCATATGTTTTATCAATTTTTGAGCATTGGTTAATTCGTGTGTCATTACCCTTTTGTGGATTTGGATCTTTGAGAAGATTCTTGTGATATTGATTAATCTCTTGTTGATTATCATTTACATACTTATAGTAGTATGCCATTATGGTTATTATATGTTTATGCCATATCTCTTATTCTATATCATGTCATCTGATATTTATAGCTAGACTGATCCGTTTATTATTTTCTTATGAAATAATACTCGGGTCAGACCGAGATGTTACAGGTGCTTCTGCTTGACTTCTCTCCAGGAATCTATTACTCTGACTTTTGGCAAACTACTTAGATTAGTAGTTTTCTGTTGTATACATTTGAGATACCGACTCATAGATGTATTCTTTTGTGTAGCACATGTTGCTATTTTTTTGTATTATCGTGGATCTTTCTGACCACTACTCTGATGTACACTTTCATGTGTTATATATTCATATCTTTTTCCGCCTTTGTGATATGGATGTCTGTGACTGATTTATGTTATGTTTATTTCTATGTTTGTTTCCGAAGATTATATATAGCCATTGTGTGATAGCTTTGAGTTTGTATCGGTATGTCGGATTTCCTCCTTAAATGATATGCATGTTATACTATCTGACATATCGGTGCTCGCACAAAGAAATTACACGGATGGTCGCTCCTCAACAGCCTTATTCTCCGTGCTAGTTGACAGCATTACTCCGTAGTGTTCTTGGCTAGCGTGGGTATAGAGGTGGGGCATCACGGCTTGGTATCAGAGCCAAACTTCGGAACAATGTAGAATAACTTAACAAGGATCATCGTCCTAAGTCCAACTTAGGAGTCGTGCCTTAGGATTTAAGTCGAGTCTTCAAACCGACTCATCCTATTTCCTTTTATGTATCCTTGTTTTATCTATCAAGATTTGCTTGATATTTATTTAGAGAATAACTTTTCTTCTTTTCTCTTCCTTAAAGAAGAGAATGTCTAGACCAGGCCGTCCCAGAGCTGGACCATCTACTATTACTCCCCAGGATGTAGTCTTTATGACCGCTCAACAGCTTCTTGATTTAGTAAAGAATGCTTAAGCAGCTTGTCTTAATCAGGAACCAACTCACCTTAAGTCTGGATTTTCACGCTTGTGCAACGATTAAACCAACTTGGGTGGGAAGCCATTCAAAGGTTCTGAAACTATTATTGAACTCCAGGCTTGGTTAAGAACATGCGATCGAATCTTTTCTCGGATGAATCTTATCGATCTTCACCGTGTTCAGGTGGCCTCCAGTATGCTCCAAGAAAGAGCATTGGACTGGTACGAACTCCTTATTTCTGAAATTAATGAAGCGGATCTCACCTGGGAGAAATTCCGGGAACGCTTCGAATTAAAATTCGTACCAAAAGCAGAGAAAGTGACATTGGCTCGACATTTCATAGACCTTGTTCAAGGTGAATCCTCTGTGACAGATTATGTCGCATCCTTCGAGTCACTGTCTAAATATGGGGTTGAATACATCAACACCCCATTGAAGAAGAACCAAAGATTCGTCTATGGCTTAAACAAGAATCTCAAGAAGTCATTACTTCTAAAATTAGAAGTTTCTTTCGATCAACTCATTGATATCGCTCTTCGTCTTGAAGAGGCAAATAGGGAAAGTTATGTTGAAGTGGTGGGTGCCAAACCAAACTTCAACAACAAGAAAAGGCCTAACAAGTTCAAGGGTCCTTATCCCAACAAAAAGGGTAAGCAAGCAACTCCTGCTGCAAAGACACTTTCCCCTAGTGATGGGAAATGCTTCAACTGTGGTGCTAGGGGCCATTTTGTGAACAAGTGTTCAAAGCCCCGTTCTTGTCGCTATTGTAAAAGTCCAGATCATTATATGCATCTATGCCCTAAGCTTCAAGGCAAGGAGGGAAAGTTAAACGTTGCTCAAGCCCTTGGCAACACATCTCGCGGTCAAGGTATGTCTCATTCTGTTCTTGATGGCATTATTATATTTCATGATCAACCTATTAGAGTTCTCTTTGATACGGGTGCATCCCATTCTTTTATATCAAAGGAACTTGTCGATACTTTTTCCTTAAGTGTTGTTGCTTTAATGACTTCTCTGAGAATTGCGAATCCCGTTGGTGGATCCGCAACACTCAGTTTGCTTTGTACAAATGTCGAGATCATTTTGTGTGATTTTCCTTTCCTAGCCGATTTGCATGTCATGCGTTATTTAGGCTTTGGAATGATTTTGGGTATGGATTGGCTTAACCGTTATGAAGCTCATATCCTATGTCCTGAGCGGACTATTTTTCTCCGACATCCACAATCTGTAAAGTAGATTTCTATTATTCTTAAAGATTCGGATTCCACTTTGGCTGCATCTTTATATTCTTTAAACCCTCGTGATGATGATAATGATGATAAGGAAGATGTCATTTCTCGTATTCACGTCGTTCGTGAATTTTTCGACATATTTGAGCCCATTTTAGGATTACCGCCTAAGCGAGCAATTGAGTTCAGAATTAATCTTACACCTGGAGCTCAACCTATTACTCGTCCTCCTTATCGCATGTCCAATAAGGAGAATGAAGAGATGTGCAAACAATTATCCGAATTGGAGACGAAGCAATTTATTCGCTCTAGTTCCTCGTCTTGGGGAGCTTCAGCAATTTTCGTGAAGAAATCCGACGGTACACTTAGGCTTTGCGTTGACTATCGCAAGCTTAACGATCTTACTATTAAAAATAAATATCCTTTACCTCGGATTGATGATCTATTCGATCAGCTTAGTGGTGCTAAAGTCTTTTCACAATTGGACTTGGCTACTGGTTTTCATCAGCTTCGAATTGCAGAGGATAGTATTCCTTTGACTTCGTTCCGTACTCGATATGGATCTTATGAATGGCTGGTTATGCCATTTGGTTTAACGAATGCTCCGGCTTATTTCGTTGACCTTATGAATCGAGTTTTCAAAGATTTCCTCGATTGGTTTGTTCTCATCTTTATTGATGATATTCTTGTGTATTCTAAAACCGAGGAGGAACATGAAAAGCATCTTCAGATTGTATTGGAAACTCTTAGGAGTAATCAGTTAAAAGCAAAACTTTCTAAATGCCACTTTTGGCAATCTAGTGTGAAGTTTTTCGGTCATATTATTTCCGAATCCGGGATATCAGTGGATCCTTCAAAGATTGAAGCGATTCAAAATTGAAAAAGACCGGAGAGCGTGACTGAAATCCGTAGCTTTCTCGGATTGGCAGGTTATTACCGCCGTTTCATAAAAGACTTTTCTAAAATTGTCGCGCCTCTTACTGGCTTAACAAAGAAAGGTGTTAAATACATTTGGTCGGACAAATGTGAAACTTCTTTTCAGAAATTAAAAGAACTCCTTTCTGATGCTCCTATTCTTGTTATTCCCGAAGGGAATCAAGATTTTGTTGGTTATACCGATGCTAGTCGGGTTGGTTTGGGTGCCTTTCTTATGCAAAAAGAACGGGTTATTGCTTATGCTTCAAGGCAATTGAAGTCGGTTGAGACTAGATATGCCACACATGATTTAGAGCTCGCGGCTATCGTTTTCGCCCTTCGAATTTGGCGACATTATCTTTTGGGAGAGAAATTTATACTTTATACTGATCATAAGTCTTTGAAATATTTATTCTCTCAAAAGGAACTTAATTTGCGTCAACAACGTTGGCTCGAATTTCTTGCATCTTATGATCTTGATATTCTTTATACTCCCGGAAAGGGAAATCGAGTTGCCGATGCACTTAGTCGCAAGCAACAAGCGGTTGTTTCCATGATGATATCCGAATGGAACGATCTCAAAGTTTTATCCACTTGTGAAATTCGAGATCGTGTTTCCGATTTATGTTCATCTCTTGTTTTATGTAGCCTTGAGGCTCATCCTTCTCTTTTTGACCGCATTCTTGAATCTCAAAGGCTAGATCCCGAATTGGCTCTTCTTGGCCAAATATTAAGGATAAAGTTGATATTGAAGGTTTGAAAGACTTCGATATTGATTCTCGTGGCAGCATTCGAAAGTTTGGTAGACTTATCGTACCAAATATTAGTGATCTTCGTAAAGATATTCTAGAAGATTCTCAACGTTCCAAGTATTCCATTCATCCCGGTAGTAGTAAAATGTACGCGGATATGAGGCGACTTTATTATTGGGAGGGAATAAAATCTGATGTTGCTAACTTTGTTAAGTGTTGCATGACTTGCCAACTTGTCAAGGCTGAACATCAAAGGCCCGGTGGGTTATTGCAACCTTTGGAAATTCCAGTTTGGAAGTGGGATCAAATTTCCATGGATTTTGTTGATGGCCTTCCCCGTTCTCGTTCGGGTCATGATAGCTTATGGGTGATCGTTGATAGACTTACTGTAACGACCCAGTATTTTGGACCATTCGCATCCATTATAAGTGTATAGGTAGACACTCATGCCGGAGTTGAATTGCTCAAAATACCGCGTTGTAAATAAAATTTGGCAAAACTCAGCATATACAGTAAATAAAATAATTACAGATCACAGACACAGAGTAATATAACAATAATGCAGCGGAAACAAAAGGATAGTAGTTCATGAAGCTACTATATATATATATATAACAGAGTCAAACAAGATACAACAGAAGTCTCGAATACAATAATCAAATACCAGATCTGAATTCATCACTGGAATCAACAGAATAACTGAAAGCAGGATCGATAGATTGCTGGATCTCCAAGCGAAGCTCCAACTCCAAAGGTGAGTCTCAAATGCTATATCACTCAGTCTGACCCGAGCGTAAAGCAAAACACAAAACACTCGAGTCAGGATTAACATTCTTATATAAATAAATCCAACTCAAGTGAAATATCAACTAAAATACAAGTAACTTAAAGGATGTTTGGGATAACCATCCCCTAAGGATCCGTTAAACTATTTACTATGTAGTAATATACGCTATATACAGTAGTGTCTAAATAAGTAAAGTATAATCATATCGGAAAATAGCGTTAAGGGGATGGAGAACCTTAACGCGGTTGGATCTTAAAATCATAATCGTAGTAAAGCTCGGTATGGTAGGTGACACGGCACAACTAGGCAATGCCAGGGTAGATATACCAATTACGCACACGGACTGATGGATACGCATAGCAGCCACTACCGTTCCACCTCGAACAACATTCCCAAATCGGAGGATGGCCATCTAGTCAAATCACAAGTAAGAGTATAATATCGAAGAAATGCGTCCGAGAAGAGGTGCTACCTCACTGGTCCGAGATTGCTCCTGTTTTAGCCACCTTATGCCAACTCACGGGAGTTGGGTCCACGTAACATACCTTAAGAACGCCACCACCATCCTACTTCATTCTGGAATCTCCACCGCGTACACGGTTGTCAAAGTGGTTTTCGGTATCGACAGAGAGTATGTCCATATCCGATCCCGGTCTCTTTGCCAACCAATCGTTATTATAACACCGTGGTCGTTTCAAAATAGTTTATACTTTAAACCAAAATCATTTCATTTCAAAACCCAATTTAATACGATATCATTTCACTTCAAATATCCATTTTCAAAATCCTATTACTTTCCAAAGTTATAATGCTTTCGAAATCATAGTCTGGAAATCACAGTATTTTGGAAATCATAACACTTTCCTTTTAAACAGTTTAGATATTAAAATTTTGTTATAAAATAAATTAGTTTCCTCAAATTCCACAACTCGATTTCAAATTTACTCGATTTCCAAAAATTTAATTTATTTTAATCAAATCTCAAATCATCCGTTTCAACTCAATTTAGCTTCTAAATAAACCATTTCAAATTATCTATTTCAAATACACATCTGAATCATAAATAAGCCATTTCAGTTTTGATATATTTCAAAGCTTTAAATATTCGACATTTCAAAACTAAATTCGATAAATTTATATATATATAAAATTCACTTTACAATTATTTAGTTTTGAAATATTAACTTAAAATTTCCATAACATTTGAATACAATTTCATTTTTTACAATTCAATTAAACAAGATATCTCATTTTAAATATTTACGTTTGGAATATCCATTTAAGTCACCTTTTCAAAGTTCAAGTTGTAAATCACTTCTTTATATTTCAAATTCAATACATTTCAAATCTAACTTATTTAAGTATAATTCTTAAATAAATATAATTTCAATCAATTTCAAATCATTATAAATTCTATATTCAAAAAATATAGATATTAAATAAATACTTAACATATTATTTATCAACTTTATTAAATCAACTTTAATAAATCTTTAAAAATCAATATTTATAAAAACCATATATTTCTTTTCAAAACCATAGAAATCATTTTCAAAACGTTTATATATAGACCAACGGTGCCTGTATATAATTTTCTATCCTATGGTCAAGTGATATGGATATTTATCATTTAAATCCGCAATTTAAAACATATTCGGGTATATATCTTTTCAACCCGAAATCCCAAATTCAATTCAGTGAAAATCGCTTGGGTTTATCATTTCAACCCATAACGATTTTCTCCTATTCTACAGATCGTTCGGGTATGTATCATTTCAACCCATAGTGATTCTATACTAACAGGGAACTTGCAGAGTGATAACGGGTATGATAATAATATAACAACAGTAACAGGCATATAACATCAGTATAAATAACAGATAATGGTGTCAGATGTCACAGGTGAACAGATACAGAAAATGACATATATAACAATGTAAATAACTAACATCAGCATATTTCAATTGACATTTCAATCGAAATCAAACTTAATAATATAAGAACATTAATCGTGAGTGATTGCTCACCTTTCGAGGCTTGATAGATTTGACAAAAAGTTGAGCTACAAATTGGGTCACGATCTAGACAATCGAACAAATCCGAACAATAATCTCAAAGCGAAGTAAGCTGAAAGTAAATTTGACGGGCAAAGCTGAAAGATAGAGATGATGGAAACGAATCAGAATCGTCTAGATATAATCGAACAAAATACATATTATAGCTTCTCTCTAACTCGATTTTAGACATATATTTAAAATAAGATATATATATATATATATACATATATTATATTTATTTTCAAATCAAAATAAATTTAAACACAAATTATATTAAATATATATATATATTTCAAAATCAGTTTTTTTTTTAAAAATAAAACCCATATAGACAACATATACCTAAATAGTAAGATTTTAAATAAATAAATAAACACACCCACATGTTATACAACTTATGTAACCAAACTATATATAGTATAAATATAGATCTGTACTAATTTATAAATGACCTAAATATGAAAGCAACTGATCATATGCGTTTTTTTTCTTCTCATTAACCTTAGTAACTTAAATAACTAGCCTGACATATACAATGGTAAATAGCTTATAAAAGTACATGTACATATAAAAACAGCTTTAAACAAATATCAAAACTCATCTACAGATCTTTAAATTCACATATATATAAACTTGTGGTTTATGTTAAACAATAACTTAAATAAGGTCTGATATTATAAAACATATATTTTATATATATACAGATCTTTAAAGTCACATAAATTTAAACACTTGATACTAAAATTCCAATACATAAGTATAATCTAACCTCAGATTTTCTTTTCTAACAAGTACCAAATCATATGTTCTCTGAATCAATTGGACCGGCCAAGCTCTTATATTTTACAGACTTATATATACTATTGAACATATTACAAAATATTGTGTAACCTATATATTTATATATACAACTAAATATATGCGAGCTTAGTATGGTAAAATACATAGGTTACAGACTAAACATATGTATAACCCTGTAAATAAGTATACTACCTATGATAACATGTTGTAAGTCTATATATAGTAACATATATACTATATTAGAAAACTTTTAGAAAACTGACTCTATGTATAGGTGTACAAAATATATATATAAGGCCATATATCACACAATTGAACCCAGTTTTATAAATTTCGACATGAAATGTTTAACATACTATAGAAACAAATATACTAATATAACAGATGTATAGGTATATATAACCAAGCTTATAAAACACCACAAATAATACATTAGTTTATCTAGTTTCATAAAAAAAATATCCCATACTTATAAATATAGATATACCCAACAGCAGATCTTTATACAAACATATATATATCTTATAACATGACAATGTAAACTAAAGTATATAACAAACATCTAAATATATATACATCTTAAACTCAGTAGGCACCATATCTGTGCAAGTATATATAATAGCAAGGGAGGCTACTATACTCACGTATGTGGCAAGGCAATGAAAAGGAAGCCAATGGAGTCACGGCCGTTGATGGTTCAAGGAGAAGGAAGCACGATGGAATCGGGTGTCGTGGTGGCTGCCTTAGGTCTAGGTTGTGGCAGAGAGGACTGGCAGTGGAGCGGCTCAGGCGGGTTGGTTTGGTTGCTCGGATCTGAGGAGGCGGTTTGGGAGTGGCGAGGAAGAAAGGGGAGGCCAGTGGAGATGGATGCATTGGATCTGGTGAGATGAGGGCGAGGCGATGGGTTCTCGGGATGGCGAACTGGGTGGAAGAGGTAGGTCGTGGGATGGCCTGGGCTTCACGGTCTCGGACATGGAGGAGCGGCACGCTGTGGACGGGTAGGAGGTTGGCGAAGCAGGGGCGGAACTGCGTGAACATGGGGCCGTGGAAGAAAAAAATATAGGCTATCTGAGGTCGGCATCTCGCGTGAAGAAGGAGGAGATGCGAACGAGACATGTAGGGGAAGATGAAGTTACAGCCAAACCTGTTCTTTCTTTCCTTTGAAGCAAACTGACTTACGAAAATATATGAAAGGATGAACCGGTCTAAAATGAAATGGTGGAATTGAAATAGTCGGCAAAATAAATTTTGAGAACTGAAAAGATATTCGTTTGTATTCTTGTTCGATCTATATATTGTTTGAGAACTAGTTTAAAAAAATACAAGTATGTGATTTGCTTCGTCCAACGTGAAAACAATTGCATGTTTAACTACGTGATTATGATGTGGTGTGTTTTCTTAATGATTTAGACTTCAGAATTTGAGACATTCGTTTCATAGGGTGAAAATGAACGGTTAGAGGAGAACAAAAGTCGGAACCGATACGAAGATCGTTTCTGTAAATTTCGCCATTTTCCGGACCTTAAAATTTGACAATCGAACATACCGTAGGGATCAGCACAATGAGACGATCAAAACGGCATATAGATATCAGTGGTACGACCATCATATCAAAAGTCGATAATCGGTACCGAAAAATGCTGTAAATTTGACAGAAATAAGATAAACGGAGCAAGAGAATTCCAAATTTGACGAAACGAAAGATGACGTCTCACTCAGAAGATGATTTACAAATTTTCTGTGTAAAAATATTTAGGTTTGGAAAACATTTTATTATCACCAATTTTAACTGATTAAATTGAAGTAAATTTACGCGCGAAATAAATTTTCATATTTCGGACGAAAATTTACCAGTTGCTATGTTTAATTAGACGCATTCCAAATATCAAATTTATATTTCAAAATTTTTATTGTTTAAAATTTCACACAAATTCAATTAATTAAATAAATAAAACCACTGAAATTTACGGGTCGTTACACTCTCCCCCACTCAAAACTTTTCGTCCCCGAAAAGGAAGGAGGTAGGAGAATAGAAACAACCAGAAAGAAAAATAGCTTTGAAACAAAATAAACCACAAAATTTTTAAAACTATACAAAATTCAAATTAAACTAATTAATATTTAACAATTTGATTTAATCCACTGAGTTCACTTAAGTTAAATCAATTCATCTATTTCTGAATTCATTACCTTATGTCTAGTCATCCTCAATTAACAATTTCTAAATCATCAAATTTGTATAATCATTTATTATACTCATGTTTTATTCGACAAATTAAATTCTTTTATTCCAATTTATTATTAAGTTTCTTTCACTTAATATGTCCTATCACATATATTTAAACCATATAAATTAATTTAAACCATACAGATTTCAATTTAAATTAACTTATATTCAGTAATTGATTTTTAATTCAAGGTATTTCCATACTTTAATCAAATTTCAATTTATTAATTCCTTCAAAACAAATTTATTTGTCTCATCTTATTATCCACTTAACTTATACTTCTATTTATCTCTATTAACATCTTTATAATAAAATTAGGTGTATAACATTTACTATAACACTCAAATCTTTCCTTATAAAGTCATTTTATATTGTATTATCCAATTACATTTTTAACTTCAGAATTTTAGGTAAGTTATGTTGAGATGTAGTTGAGTATTATACAAATAAGATTTTACAAATTCAGTTATTCCCAGTTAACTGTTTATCCAAGAATTTGACTTTAGTTTATAATTGAAACCATTTTTAATCAAAAATTTAAGAATTTAAATCTCCGATTTACTTCAAACAATTTAGAGATATATATAATATTTTTATATCAAATCAAATTAAATTTTTTTAAAATCAGATACCTGTATATATATACATCAAATTATACTGAAGAAATTCAAATCGAATATTTTTTCAAAACAAAACCGTAGCAAAGCTACAGAATGGTTTCTCCTCTTCGAAACTCGAAAATGAATGTCGATGATGCGGCCGTCATCACCGAAATTATTTTCCAGCGACAACGAGAAGAGCACTGATTTAAACATTTAAAATTATTTGAAAACCATTTTACTTGAAAATACTTAAATAATATACCTTTTAAGACTTTAAAATAAAGTTTAAAATCACCAGAAATTTAATTCTTAAATTCTCAATTTAAATTCATTTCAATTCCAAATAAATTTATAAACAATAGTCATTTTGCAATAGTCAATGACTTACAGACAATAAAATGATAATCAAATATTATCATTTCAACAACCAAATTATTTTACTTTTAATTCTAGAAAATTTTCTTATATATTTATAATATAATCATACAAATTTATTTCGTTTATCAAATTTAAAAATTATATTGTGTCAGTTTGCTCTGTTCAAGTGTTTTGGAAATCCTATCGATAGCGTTGATCAGACGAATCGATCGAAAATCCAAATCAACATCAACAACTCAAACAACACAATATATAAAACATTTTAATATTTTATATTGATTACAAATACACTCCCTCACACGATGATTCCAGAATTGGATTCCGACAGAAGGATAGAGATCCAAATATAGAGGGACTCTAATCCAAGAGGATTATAATCTAAAATAGATACACTCGAAACGGAGGTTAGATGATTGCATTTCAACCAGGAAGATGGATAAAGTTGTATAAATCGCGGGCAACCTTAACCGGGTCAACCGTGACTTCATAGATAAGATCGATGTAGAATTCTGAAGCAAATCGACATTCGATTACCAGAGGTAGAATTCGGGTATAGCATAAGATAGCAGCATCGTAAACCGAGGATACAGAAATCTCCGATGAATCAATACCGATTGTAAAGGAGTTTCACCCCAGTACAAATTATTCGAAGATTGGCGAGACCGCCGAGTTATTATAGAGATCATTCGAAGTGGAGTTATGGGATACTCCAGAATTAAAAAGACACAAATAGGGGAGACAAGAATGAACTTTGGAACCGAAGGGAACGTTCCAGAATTCAAAGAAACCGAGTAAAAGAAGAAGGAATTCAAGCCCGAACGAAAGTGATTCTGTAATTGAATTTACTACAGATGCTGAGTTTTGCCTAAAACCAGAGCTCTGATACCACATGTAACGACCCAGTATTTTGGACCATTCGCATCCATTATAAGTGTATAGGTAGACACTCATGCCGGAGTTGAATTGCTCAAAATACCGCGTTGTAAATAAAATTTGGCAAAACTCAGCATATACAGTAAATAAAATAATTACAGATCACAGACACAGAGTAATATAACAATAATGCGGCGGAAACAAAAGGATAGTAGTTCATGAAGCTACTATATATATATATATATATATATATAACAGAGTCAAACAAGATACAACAGAAGTCTCGAATACAATAATCAAATACCAGATCTGAATTCATCACTGGAATCAACAGAATAACTGAAAGCAGGATCGATAGATTGCTGGATCTCCAAGCGAAGCTCCAACTCCAAAGGTGAGTCTCAAATGCTATATCACTCAGTCTGACCCGAGCGTAAAGCAAAACACAAAACACTCGAGTCAGGATTAACATTCTTATATAAATAAATCCAACTCAAGTGAAATATCAACTAAAATACAAGTAACTTAAAGGATGTTTGGGATAACCATCCCCTAAGGATCCGTTAAACTATTTACTATGTAGTAATATACGCTATATACAGTAGTGTTTAAATAAGTAAAGTATAATCATATCGGAAAATAGCGTTAAGGGGATGGAGAACCTTAACGCGGTCGGATCTTAAAATCATAATCGTAGTAAAGCTCGGTATGGTAGGTGACACGGCACAACTAGGCAATGCCAGGGTAGATATACCAATTACGCACACGGACTGATGGATACGCATAGCAGCCACTACCGTTCCACCTCGAACAACATTCCCAAATCGGAGGATGGCCATCTAGTCAAATCACAAGTAAGAGTATAATATCGAAGAAATGCGTCCGAGAAGAGGTGCTACCTCACTGGTCCGAGATTGCTCCTGTTTTAGCCACCTTATGCCAACTCACGGGAGTTGGGTCCACGTAACATACCTTAAGAACGCCGCCACCATCCTACTTCATTCTGGAATCTCCACCGCGTACACGGTTGTCAAAGTGGTTTTCGGTATCGACAGAGAGTATGTCCATATCCGATCCCGGTCTCTTTGCCAACCAATCGTTATTATAACACCGTGGTCGTTTCAAAATAGTTTATACTTTAAACCAAAATCATTTCATTTCAAAACCCAATTTAATACGATATCATTTCACTTCAAATATCCATTTTCAAAATCCTATTACTTTCCAAAGTTATAATGCTTTCGAAATCATAGTCTGGAAATCATAGTATTTTGGAAATCATAACACTTTCCTTTTAAACAGTTTAGATATTAAAATTTTGTTATAAAATAAATTAGTTTCCTCAAATTCCACAACTCGATTTCAAATTTACTCGATTTCCAAAAATTTAATTTATTTTAATCAAATCTCAAATCATCCGTTTCAACTCGATTTAGCTTCTAAATAAACCATTTCAAATTATCAATTTCAAATACACATCTGAATCATAAATAAGCCATTTCAGTTTTGATATATTTCAAAGCTTTAAATATTCGACATTTCAAAACTAAATTCGATAAATTTATATATATATAAAATTCACTTTACAATTATTTAGTTTTGAAATATTAACTTAACATTTCCATAACATTTGAATACAATTTCATTTTTTACAATTCAATTAAACAAGATATCTCATTTTAAATATTTACGTTTGGAATATCCATTTAAGTCACCTTTTCAAAGTTCAAGTTGTAAATCACTTCTTTATATTTCAAATTCAATACATTTCAAATCTAACTTATTTAAGTATAATTCTTAAATAAATATAATTTCAATCAATTTCAAATCATTATAAATTCTATATTCAAAAAATATAGATATTAAATAAATACTTAACATATTATTTATCAACTTTATTAAATCAACTTTAATAAATCTTTAAAAATCAATATTTATAAAAACCATATATTTCTTTTCAAAACCATAGAAATCATTTTCAAAACGTTTATATATAGACCAACGGTGCCTGTATATAATTTTCTATCCTATGGTCAAGTGATATGGATATTTATCATTTAAATCCGCAATTTAAAACATATTCGGGTATATATCTTTTCAACCCGAAATCCCAAATTCAATTCAGTGAAAATCGCTTGGGTTTATCATTTCAACCCATAACGGTTTTCTCCTATTCTACAGATCATTCGGGTATGTATCATTTCAACCCATAGTGATTCTATACTAACAGGGAACTTGCAGAGTGATAACGGGTATGATAATAATATAACAACAGTAACAGGCATATAACATCAGTATAAATAACAGATAATGGTGTCAGATGTCACAGGTGAACAGATACAGAAAATGACATATATAACAATGTAAATAACTAACATCAGCATATTTCAATTGACATTTCAATCGAAATCAAACTTAATAATATAAGAACATTAATCGTGAGTGATTGCTCACCTTTCGAGGCTTGATAGATTTGACAAAAAGTTGAGCTACAAATTGGGTCACGATCTAGACAATCGAACAAATCCGAACAATAATCTCAAAGCGAAGTAAGCTGAAAGTAAATTTGACGGGCAAAGCTGAAAGATAGAGATGATGGAAACGAATCAGAATCGTCTAGATATAATCGAACAAAATACATATTATAGCTTCTCTCTAACTCGATTTTAGACATATATTTAAAATAAGATATATATATATATATATATACATATATTATATTTATTTTCAAATCAAAATAAATTTAAACACAAATTATATTAAATATATATATATTTCAAAATCAGTTTTTTTTTTAAAAATAAAACCCATATAGACAACATATACCTAAATAGTAAGATTTTAAATAAATAAATAAACACACCCACATGTTATACAACTTATGTAACCAAACTATATATAGTATAAATATAGATCTGTACTAATTTATAAATGACCTAAATATGAAAGCAACTGATCATATGCGTTTTTTTTCTTCTCATTAACCTTAGTAACTTAAATAACTAGCCTGACATATACAATGGTAAATAGCTTATAAAAGTACATGTACATATAAAAACAGCTTTAAACAAATATCAAAACTCATCTACAGATCTTTAAATTCACATATATATAAACTTGTGGTTTATGTTAAACAATAACTTAAATAAGGTCTGATATTATAAAACATATATTTTATATATATACAGATCTTTAAAGTCACATAAATTTAAACACTTGATACTAAAATTCCAATACATAAGTATAATCTAACCTCAGATTTTCTTTTCTAACAAGTACCAAATCATATGTTCTCTGAATCAATTGGACCGGCCAAGCTCTTATATTTTACAGACTTATATATACTATTGAACATATTACAAAATATTGTGTAACCTATATATTTATATATACAACTAAATATATGCGAGCTTAGTATGGTAAAATACATAGGTTACAGACTAAACATATGTATAACCCTGTAAATAAGTATACTACCTATGATAACATGTTGTAAGTCTATATATAGTAACATATATACTATATTAGAAAACTTTTAGAAAACTGACTCTATGTATAGGTGTACAAAATATATATATAAGGCCATATATCACACAATTGAACCCAGTTTTATAAATTTCGACATGAAATGTTTAACATACTATAGAAACAAATATACTAATATAACAGATGTATAGGTATATATAACCAAGCTTATAAAACGCCACAAATAATACATTAGTTTATCTAGTTTCATAAAAAAAATATCCCATACTTATAAATATAGATATACCCAACAGCAGATCTTTATACAAACATATATATATCTTATAACATGACAATGTAAACTAAAGTATATAACAAACACCTAAATATATATACATCTTAAACTCAGTAGGCACCATATATGTGCAAGTATATATAATAGCAAGGGAGGCTACTATACTCACGTATGTGGCAAGGCAATGAAAAGGAAGCCAATGGAGTCACGGCCGTTGATGGTTCAAGGAGAAGGAAGCACGATGGAATCGGGTGCCGTGGTGGCTGCCTTAGGTCTAGGTTTTGGCAGAGAGGACTGGCGGTGGAGCGGCTCAGGCGGGTTGGTTTGGTTGCTCGGATCTGAGGAGGCGGTTTGGGAGTGGCGAGGAAGAAAGGGGAGGCCAGTGGAGATGGATGCATTGGATCTGGTGAGATGAGGGCGAGGCGATGGGTTCTCGGGATGGCGAACTGGGTGGAAGAGGTAGGTCGTGGGATGGCCTGGGCTTCACGGTCTCGGACATGGAGGAGCGGCACGCTGTGGATGGGTAGGAGGTTGGCGAAGCAGGGGCGGAACTGCGTGAACATGGGGCCGTGGAAGAAAAAAATATAGGCTATTTGAGGTCGGCATCTCGCGTGAAGAAGGAGGAGATGCGAACGAGACATGTAGGGGAAGATGAAGTTACAGCCAAACCTGTTCTTTCTTTCCTTTGAAGCAAACTGACTTACGAAAATATATGAAAGGATGAACCGGTCTAAACTGAAATGGTGGAATTGAAATAGTCGGCAAAATAAATTTTGAGAACTGAAAAGATATTCGTTTGTATTCTTGTTCGATCTATATATTGTTTGAGAACTAGTTTAAAAAAATACAAGTATGTGATTTGCTTCGTCCAACGTGAAAACAATTGCATGTTTAACTACGTGATTATGCTGTGGTGTGTTTTCTTAATGATTTAGACTTCAGAATTTGAGACATTCGTTTCATAGGGTGAAAATGAACGGTTAGAGGAGAACAAAAGTCGGAACCGATACGAAGATCGTTTCTGTAAATTTCGCCATTTTCCGGACCTTAAAATTTGACAATCGAACATACCGTAGGGATCAGCACAATGAGACGATCAAAATGGCATATATATATATCAGTGGTACGACCATCATATCAAAAGTCGATAATCGGTACCGAAAAATGCTGTAAATTTGACAGAAATAAGATAAACGGAGCAAGAGAATTCCAAATTTGACGAAACGAAAGATGACGTCTCACTCAGAAGATGATTTACAAATTTTCTGTGTAAAAATATTTAGGTTTGGAAAACATTTTATTATCACCAATTTTAACTGATTAAATTGAAGTAAATTTACGCGCGAAATAAATTTTCATATTTTCGGACGAAAATTTACCAGTTGCTATGTTTAATTAGACGCATTCCAAATATCAAATTTATATTTCAAAATTTTTATTGTTTAAAATTTCACACAAATTCAATTAATTAAATAAATAAAACCACTGAAATTTACGGGTTGTTACACTTACTAAATCCGCCCATTTTATTCCCGTTCGGTCGAACCGAACCGATCCTCTTCTGGCCAAACTCTTTATCAAAGAAATTGTTAAATTACATGGAGTTCCTACTTCTATTGTTAGTGATCGTTATCCATTGTTTACTAGTGGATTCTGGAAGAGTCTTCAAAAAGCTTTAGGAACGAAGCTTAATTTTAGCACCGCTTATCACCCCCAGTCCGATGGACAAACTGAGCGTGTGAATCAAACTCTTGAAGATCTTCTTCGTTCTTGTGTGCTTGATTTCGGTGGAAGTTGGGAATATCATATTTCTCTCATTGATTTTTTCTATAATAACAGCTTCCAATCTAGTATTGGTATGGCACCTTTCGAGGCACTCTATGGAAGGCCATGTCGATCTCCTTCTTGTTGGCTTGAGGCCGGTGAGAAGCTGGTTTTAGGTCCAAATTTTATTCGTGATTCCACAGAAAAGATTGAACTTATTCGACATAGGATGAAAGAAGCCCAAAGTAGACAAAAATCCTATGCCGATAACCGAAGAAGAAAATTAGAATTTTCTGTGGGAGATCTTGTATTTATTCGTGTTTTACCTATGAAGGGTGTTGTACGTTTCAGTCGATCGGGAAAGTTAGCGCCTCGATATATTGGGCCATTTCCTATCACTGAACGTATTCGTTCCATGGCTTATCGTCTTTCATTACCGGCTCAGTTTTCTGCCATGCATGACATGTTTCACGTTTCACAATTACGGAAATGTCTTCGGGATTCCGATTCTATTCTTGAGCCCGGTGTTGTGGAAGAGATTGAAGTTTCGCCTAATTTAACTTATGAGCAGCATCCTATTCGAATTATTGCTTCGGAGGTCAAACGACTTCGAAATAAAGATGTCCCACTTGTTAAAGTTCAATGGTCCTCAAATCCTAAGGATTGCTCTTGGGAATCTAGAGAATTCATCGAGCATACACATCCGGACTTACTTTCTTATGCTCTTTAAGGTGAACTTCTTATTTCAAATTTCTTTTGTGTTAATATGCTTATATGGTTGTTACTTTTTATTTCTATTTTATATATATTGCGAGGACGCAATTTCTTTAAGGAAGGGAGTCTGTAACAACCCGCATATTTATCGATTTTACATTTAAATATTTTATTTAAATATATTATCATCAGTCGAATCTTAGTCTGAAAAAGCTAATTTTTGCATACGGTCAAATTAGGACTCAAAACCACCTCCATTGAGTTCAAAATGTCGTTTGCGATCTTTTTGAGTATAAACTTTAATATGTTTGGAGATAGTGGAATTTTCGCCACTTTTTAGCTTAAGGCTTTGTTTTGGGCTGAACCACTTACTAACTCAGCCCAACCCCCTCCTTCTCTTCATACATCATTTCTAATTGCTTAAAACTTTGAAGCTTCATCAAAAATGGAGGAGGGAAAGGGAAATTAAAACTCCAAGCTCAAGTTCTCTTGCTAATCCATCATTCAACTCCAAATTCAAAGTGAAGACATTGGATTCAAGTTTCTTCCATTGCTTTTAAGCTTCTCCATCATTAATTTCGGGAAAAGGTGAGATTTTTAATCTCACATTCTTGTCTATAACTATATTGGATTATTGAGAATGAATTCCTATCACTTTAGCATGTATATTTGCATTTTATTTGGATTGGATTGGAGAAAAACCGCAATTTTTAGTGTGTTTGGCAAAAACCTAGGCTTAGGTCGTTCTGCCTTGCTAGCTTGCGCGTGTGGAAAAGTTTCTGCCTGCATTTAACTCGTTCTGGGCTTAGGTCGTTCGCTCCTAGCTCGCATCGCCTTAGGTTGCTCGGCAAAGCTCGCATCGCCTTAGGTCGCTCGGCAAAGCTCGCATCGCCCTAGGTCGCTCCGCATTTAGCTCGTTCTTTCATTAGGTCGCACCTTTCATTAGCTCGGCCATGAGTTAGGTCGCTCGACCTACCTACCCTCTAGGTCGCACCATGTTAAGTCTTCCAGCATACTAGGTCGCGCCATCCTTAGGTCGCGCCGCGTTAAGTCGTTCGTCATACTAGGTCGTGCCATCCTTAGGTCGCGCATTGATGGGTCGGCCATGTTAGGTCGCTCACCTTTAGGTCGTTCGACCTATTTCCTTTAAGTCACTCAGCTAGATCGTTCACCTCGGTTAAGTCGCACTCCTTTAGGTTGCATGACCTCAACTCCATTAGGTCGCATGACCTCGAATTCCCTAGGTCGCTCGGCCTGTTTGTGCTTAGGTCGAACCCCTTAAGTCGCTCGACCATTAGGTCGTAACACACGTTAGGTCGCTCGCCTGGTTATACTTAGGTCGTTTGACCTGTATTTTGTTAGGTCGCTCGGCATGTTAGGCCGCACCACCTATTTCTACCTTGATGCATTTTGGGCTGATTTCCTTGGATTTCATTCACGTCTTCGAATGTGAATTTTTGTGACTGATTGTTTTTGCAATCGTTTTGTGATGCGTCACTTTAAAAATATGAAGGTTTCAATACTAGTAGTAAATATCAAAACTCTTTCTTCAAAACGATTTCAACTCTATTTTATTACAAAGCTCTTTTTCCTAAACCATTTTCTAATCTATTAGTATATACAAGCCTTTACTTCACTCGGATGAGAAATCAAATTAAACGACTTAGCAAAACAGGTGGTATGAAACGCTTACGTTTACTTCGTCGGTTAATTCTTGGACTTGTTCGACTGAACCTCTTATGACAATTTTCTAGTGAAGATCTACAGCTTGTTCGTAAATATTTAAGTTAAGCAAGTGGTTATGGGACATGAAGCTAAACTCATATATTTACTAGCTTGGTGTGATTGACACTTCTTGATGATCATGACGATCATTTTTGTGATTTAGACTAGCAATTGTGCGATGTCTCTTTGTCTACGAGGGAGACTAAACCCCGTTTGTGTGATGTTTCAACATCACATATGTGGGGTAGCGCCCCATGGTCTTCGGGTCGTTTGTGTGTTCAAAAATTAATGGATAGCTTCCATGAGATAGCTTCTCGTTCGTGTGATACATATGTTGGTGAGCTTTCATGCTCCCATTCGTGTGATAGGCCTTCCCCCTTTTTTTGTGATTCTTGGATTTCGTGTGTTGGTTTCTGGAATTTGTTCGGGATTTCGTGTGTTGATTTCTGGAATTTGTGCTTCACCAATTTTCGTGATTTTCATTCATATGTTTTATCAATTTTTGAGCATTGGTTAATTCGTGTGTCATTACCCTTTTGTGGATTTGGATCTTTGAGAAGATTCTTGTAATATTGATTAATCTCTTGTTGATTATCATTTACATACTTATAGTAGTATGCCATTATGGTTATTATATGTTTATGCCATATCTCTTATTCTATATCATGTCATCTGATATTTATAGCTAGACTGATCCGTTTATTATTTTCTTATGAAATAATACTCGGGTCAGACCGAGATGTTACAGGTGCTTTTGCTTGACTTCTCTCCAGGAATCTATTACTCTGACTTTTGGCAAACTACTTAGATTAGTAGTTTTCTGTTGTATACATTTGAGATACCGACTCATAGATGTATTCTTTTGTGTAGCACATGTTGCTATTCTTTTGTATTATCGTGGATCTTTCTGACCACTACTCTGATGTACACTTTCATGTGTTATATATTCATATATTTTTCCGCCTTTGTGATATGGATGTCTGTGACTGATTTATGTTATGTTTATTTCTATGTTTGTTTCCGAAGATTATATATAGCCACTGTGTGATATCTTTGAGTTTGTATCGGTATGTCGGATTTCCTCCTTAAATGATATGCATGTTATACTATCTGACATATCGGTGCTCGCACAAAGAAATTACACGGATGGTCCCTCCTCAACAGCCTTATTCTCTGTGCTAGTTGACAGCATTACACCGAAGTGTTCTTGGCTAGCGTGGGTATAGAGGTAGGGCATCACAAATATTCTCTCTATCATCCTCCGTAATCAGCATCACTTAGAATTAAGTCAAATGCAGATGATCAAGGAACAAGAGAGACACTTCGATGCAATTCTATGGATGATCTCCTCCCTGCACAAGGATGATAATGAAGCACATCCTCCCGTTTCTCTATCCGTTGATAATGAAAATTGGGATGCCATCAAACAAGACCCTATCTTTGGAGAAGAAGGATGGGTTGATGTTCCTCGTAACGTTTAATTTTCTTTCTTTGATTGATTTGTTTGAATTAATTTGTTTCATTTGATTTGGTTTGGATTGATACTTTGTGTGGATTGATTTCATTTGGTTTGAAGTTTGCTGTGTGAAACATGTATATATATACATTAAAATAAATATAGTCTTTAGTTAAGTTATTATGCTCATAAGTATCATTATTTCTTAATCTATATATTATATATTCCGTTGTATAGTTTATCAATGCAGGTACTAAAGTCCAAGAGTATGGGGGAGTAAATTTTTGTTGATGACAAAGGGGGAGAAGAATAAAATAGGGTAGTTAGGCATAGATTAAGGGGGAGTTGTTAGTTTTAGGGGGAGTTATTAGGATAGAAGGAATATTTTATAAAAAAAGGTTGTCATCATCAAAAGGGGGAGATTGTTAGTCCTTGAGATTATGGTTTTGATGACAACAACCTTAGAATAGATTATAAAATATAAATACTAACATTACAAGTTTAGATATATATGTATTTGCAGGATCTAACCATGCAGGTATCAAGAATGAAGACTGTACAGTATAGAGATTCAAGATACAAAGATAGAAGACTCATGAGTATTAAGATTATCAAGAGTTCAAGGTTAAGTCTGTTTTATTAGGAATATTTGCTAAAACTCGTAGAAAAGCACTGGCATCTTAATATCCAATTTATTCGTGGAATGGAATCCACTTTGAGCCCGTTAAAGGGATGGAACCCTAAGTAGGATGGAACCTACGAAAATCTAGTGGGACATTGTTTTGTATCCACTAATTTTAATTCAAATGATTTTACATAATTATCTTGTTTTCAAAATGATTTCAAAACTTTCCTTTTAAAAGATTCAAAACTCTCTATCCTGATTTTAAATTATTTTAGCCTCAAAACATCTTTAATTTCAAAGTCAAAATACTCCTGTTTTTAAATGTCTTTTCAAATAATATATTTAACTTTTAATATTTATACTTAGATTTAAATATAAAATTATAGTTAAATTATGTATTTATTGTTCTTTATATTTACTTATGAATTTCAACTATATTCAAGTATATTTATAAAGTTTTAAATAGTTTTTTATATAAGATAAATATATTTTTTATAGAAATTCAAATTATCATTTTTGGTTGAGGGATGTCGACATGCCCCTAGGTAGTATGTCGACATAGTGACAGTTGAAGTTCAAATTCAAATTTCAAAATGTCTATTCGCCATAACTCTTCATGAATGGTCATGGATGTTGGTTTTCTATAAATAGGGGTCAGTTTCAACGAATTTTCAATTATATTTTTCTGATTTTCACTTCTCTTCATCTTCCACATTTCTTATTACAAAATCATACCATTACTCTGCCGAAATCAACATCGAATCATACTCGATTACTTCTAGTTTGATTCTACATCACTATCTCTACAAGGTTCTCAGTGCTATTCAGAGTTATAGACTTCTTTGTAATATATTAGCGAGAAAAGGTGTGATTGTAGCCTTTGAAATCAATCAAGCAAGAAAAGGTGTGATTGTAGTCTTGGAAATCAATTGGGTGAACTTGTTGCCTCGAAAATCAAGTATCTCTACCCAGAGGATTGGTATTATGGAGGGTGTACCTCGTAGCCTTGAAATCGAGGGTTGTAATTGTTGAATTTCTTTTGAAAGGAAATCCGTACTTAGCTGTACGGGACTGGATGTAGGGTAACTCCGAACCAGTATAAAATCCGGTGTGTTCTTTCCTTTACTGCTTTTACTTTATATTTGCATCTGTGTTTGATTCTGTGTTCATATCTGTGTCTAATTAGTGTATACATTGTTAATAAAGTTAGATAAACTCAAAAAGATTAACAAATTTCTTAAAACACTATTCACCCTCCCTCTAGTGTTAATTCTAGCCTTAAAATCCTTAATCCGCATTTCTCACAATAGTAACGTACTTGTATTTGCTATATGTAAGTATACGCTATATCTATATTCTCCTATCTCTCTTAGGCTATTCTTATGTATCTTACGAGGCTTGAATACAGATATGGATGCTAGAAGTGGAAGAGTGAATCCTAGAGGAAGCACCACCGCAAATGGAAATGCCAGACCGAATAATAGAAGGAACCAAGTCAGGCACAAGCCGAGAATTTTAGTGCTGGAGTCCCACAAGTGGATATGGGAGCTATGTATCAGTTTTTCGTGAACATGATGCAAGCTGGAATTGCTGCTGGAGTGGTTGGAGGAAATGCTGGAGTAGGAGTTCAGGAAGCTCCGGTGGTCAACAATTATGCTACCTTGAGCAGAGATTATGTTAGGCTTGGTGGGAAGCCATTTATCAGAACTGAAGATGCTATTGAGGTGGAGAGCTGGTTATTACATTGCGAGAGAATCTTTGCTGACTTGGGGCTCAATGATGAGAAGAACAGGAGGCTTGCTTCGAGACAGCTTCAAGAAGCAGCTTTATTCTGGTGGAATAGTGTGACGGTTGGAGTGAATGAAGAGACGATGACATGGGCTGAGTTTAGGAGAAGATTCCAGGAAATGTTCATGTCTGTGATGGCGCAGTCTACTTTGCTCAAAAAGTTTGCTGAGTTGGAGCGGGGGAGATGTCTATGTGGGAATATTCTAGAAAGGTTCAAGGAGTTGGCAAGGTATGGGTATGCTACTATGGATACCGTTATGAAGAGGAATGAGAAGTTCATCGAGGGTTTGAAGCCTGAATTGGCCAGGGCTACATTACCTCATATTAGGGATCCTTGTGATGGTGTGGTGGAGATGGCTTTAAGACACGAGGAGATGCTTGCTTCTTTGGAGAAGAATAAGGCAAAGAAGGTCCAGGTGGGGCAGAGTTAGAAAAGGAAGTTCTTTCATAAGAAAGGATGCTCAGAAAGGTGGAGCTACAAAGAAAGGGAAGTCGAAGGTTGTTTGCTTCAAGAGCGATAAGAAAGGACATTCCGCAAATGAGTGTCGTACTGGAAAGGCGAAGGAAGTGATCGGGAAGAAGAATATCAAATGCTTTAACTACGATCAGATTGGTCATTATAAGAACTAGTGCAAAGAGCCTGCTAAGGATGGAAGGGGCAATGTATTTGCATTGGAACCTGCTACCTCGGGACCAACAGCGCAGGAGAAAGGGAAGGCAGTGTTGGGAGGTACGCTTCAGATTCATGGTATGTCTGTTAGCGTTCTGTTTGATACTAGTGCATCGTATTCTTTTATATCTCATTGTTTGGTAGATAAGCTTAACCTAGAACCCTCATACTTAGTTACTTCCTTAAGAGTTGCAAATCCGATAGGAGGGTATGCGACACTTGGGTGAAGTGTGACCACTTAGAGTTCGACTTGTTAGGTCATATCTTTGTTTGCAGCTTGCATGTGTTTGACTTTGTAGGGTTCAGAATTATTTTGGGTATGGATTGGTTAAGTAAGTAGATGCTAGGATATTTTGCCATGATAGGAAAATATCGCTTAGACACCCTGACTGTAGTGATCGGATTGTATATACCGTAGAAAACCCTAGTTGTGAGGTGAATGCGTTATTGGGAGTTGTGGAGTTGGAAGACGAGTTGAATCGAGTTTTTGTGGTTAGAGAATTCGTAGATGTTTTGAGCCTGTATTAGGATTGCCACCGAAACAAGCCATTGAGTTTCGGATAGATTTGGTGCTTGGAGCAGAACCAGTGAGTAGGCCGCTAAGTAGGATAACACCTAAAAAGATGAGAGAGTTGAAGGTGCAGTTGGTGGATTTGGAAGGCAAGAATTTTATTAGGCCGAGTAGTTCATCTTAGGGAGCAACCACAGTGTTTTCTAAGAAGCTGGACGGGTCGTTAAGGTTATGTATCGATTATCGTAAGTTGAACGAGAAGACGATAAAGAATCGATATATGTTGCCTAGAATTGACGATTTGTTCGATCATTTGAGTGGGGCCAAGGTATTTCTCAGTTGGATTTACCAATAGGTTTCCATCAGCTTAGAGTAGCAGAGGATAGTATTCCTTTGATAACATTTAGGACCAGATATGGATCATATGAATGGTTAGTTATGTCGTTCGAACTAACTAATGCGCCAGCATTCTTTGTGGATTTGATGAACCGAATTTTTCGGGAGCACTTGGATAGGTTCATATCGGTGTTCATAGATGATATTTTGATATACTCTAAGGATGAAAGGGAACATGAAGTTCATCTTAGAATTATGCTTGAGACGCTGAGGCAACATCAGTTGAAGGCGAAGTTTTCAAAGTGTCATTTCTGGAAGAAAGAAGTGAAGTTTCTTGGTCATGTAGTCTCAGAGAAAGGGTTGTCTGTAGATTTGACTAAGATTGAAGCAGTAAATAAATGAAAGAGACTCGAGACAGTGACTGAGATAAAGAGTTTTCTTGGATTGGCTGGATATTATAGAAGGTTCATTAAGGATTTTTCGAGGATAGCAGCACCGATGACCAAGCTAACGCGAAAGGATGTGAAGTTTGTTTGGACCGATAAGTGTGAGGAAGCATTCCAGAGCTTGAAACACTTATTGATCCATGCACCTATATTAGCTGTTCCGGAGGGGAATTGGGATTTGGTGGTTTATATAGATGCAAGTGGAACAGGATTAGGAGCTGTGTTAATGCAGAAAGGTAAAGTGATTGCCTATGCTTCGCTATGTCTTAGACCGCATGAGGTTAGATATTCAACGTATGATTAGGAATTGGCTGCGGTGATTTTTGCATTGAAGGTTTGGAGATATTACCTTTTGGGAGAGAGGTTTGAGCTTTATATGGATCATAAGTCGTTGAAGTACTTGTTCTCTCAGAAGGAGCTGAACATGAGACAATAAAGATGGTTAGAGTTCATTGCTGCTTATGATTTTGGAATTGAATACACACCAGGGAAAGGTAATAATGTTGCAGATGCGCTTAGCAGAAGACATCAGAATGTAGTGTTGGCAATGATACCAGAGTGGAAAAATTTGGAAACATTGTCGACTTGTAGAGTGTAGTGGAGATTGAAGCCAGGTTTAGTGGAGGATCTGTTGTGTTGTCTTGTTTAGAAGTTCGACCAGTTATGATCGAAAAGATTATCTTTAAACAGGAGGAGGATCCAGTATTAGTTGAATGGATCAAGAAGTTAAGGGATGGAAGGGAGAGCGATGACTTGAAGGATTTTAGTCTTGACCAAAATGGGTGGTTAAGAAAGAAAGGTAGGTTATGTGTTCTGAATGTGGGAGACATAAGGAAGGAAGTTTTTGTAACGACCCGGATTTTCAGTCATTTGATTTTGAATATTTAAATGGTTTTAAATATTGGATTTAAATTATTAATTGATTTGAAAATGGAATTGTTGATTGAATTTGGGAAATAGATTTAAATTTCAAATAAAGCAATTATCATAATATGGAAATGGTGAATAATTGGAATTTAAGTTGAATATGAATCGAAATGATTTCTAATGTGAATGTAAGTTCTATTTGAATTAGAATTGAGTTAGCAAGTTTTTAAAACTGAAATTTCAAGTGATTTCGTCAATTTTTGAAATCGTCGTTTTAATCGACGCATTTAAATAACAATCCGGGGCACAGTCTCGGAACTCGACGAAACCAGTTCCATTAGATCCGTAATAGTGTATTATTGTCGGATTTCAAATTTCATAGTGTTTGGATTTGTCGTTTGGTCGTGCGAGCTGAAAACGCACAGAATTAATTTAATTAAAATTGTCGATTTAAAAAGCTATCTTTCACATACGAGCGAATTAGGCCTGGAGACTAGTTCCATTGGGTTCAGAATAGGTGTATAACATATAAAATGGCAAGCGGCATGCCTCGATAGAGGTTCGGGATTTTAAGGTGCGTAAACAAGATATTTTGAATATTTAAATAATTATAAATCAACATCAGCCACCCTATGAACCCAGGCCAACCGACCTAATCCTGAACGCGCACCCAAAGTCTGAATGAAGCCGCCATCTTCCTTCGCTTTAATCATGCTCACCCTTCCTTCTCCTCCTTCTTCATTTTCGAACAAGAAATCGAAATAAATAAAAAATTCGATTAAAAATCGAAATCAAAGCCTCAAAATAAATTCCATAATTCTCGAATCGAGTGGCTCTTCAATCTGGTATGGGTGTGGTTGTGTTTAGAGGAGATGAGGATCGATCTAGGGTTAGGGTTTGGGTGGTCTTGATCAACGATTTGGGGAACTGAGATGGATTCGGGTTCGTCGAGTGGAAGCACAGCTCGGGGGGTGAAATGGTGGCTTGCGGTGGAGCTATGTTGGCTGCAATGTGGTACGACAGTGGGAAGAGAGGTGAAGTCGCAACTTATTCTGGGGGTTCGATCGATAAACGGTGGAGATGAACGAGATGCTTAGGTGATGTGGAGTTCAACGGTATCATCGATTTTGGGTTTTTATGGATAGGAGGCGGAGGAAGGAGGAGAGAGAGGCTCGGTGATTGGTTGTGAATGTTTAGGCATACATGTTTTAGCCTGGGAGGAAGAATTATTAAGAGGACTGATTAAGTAAGGTAATTAACCTTTTTAATTACTGTAATTAATAAGAAAATTTTACGATATTAATAAAAATCGAAAATTTATAAATTACATATCGTTTACATGCGAGGGCCAAAAATCAAGAAATCGATCACGTTGGATTCGTAGCTGCAAAATCTATGCAATGGGATTTATTTGGAGTCAATTGGGAGTAGTTGGGATTTTAGATTAAATCGAATGTCAGTTCGATTTAATCTAAAATGAGCATTCGGCAAATTAAAAATCAAGGTGATTGATTCTCACTCATTTTGGATAAGTGGTTTTAAATTAAAATGTTAAAAGTTAATTATTGGTTAATTGGTTGAATTTATAATTATTATCAGTTGGATGTTATATTATATATAGTAGTATATGTATTAGTATTTGGGTATATTTCCCGTCGATTGAAGCGGATGAGACACTATGTGCCCCGCATAATAGCGGATGATCCTATATTACCACGGTATCCCACCTCGAAGCGGGATTGGCATTTTATGTTATCTAACATCTGTGGTTGTAGGGAAACAGGTTGGAGGGATCCAACTGGATTCCTCAAATATATTGATTGTTTTCATATACAGTGATATATGATGGAATTGAATAATCTGTTATGGATTATTGTGTGATTTGATTGTTTGGATGCTATAGTAGCATTGGCCTTAATTTTAGTATTTTAAATACGATAAATAATATTTTTGAAATTTAAAAAGAAATTCAAAGGTGATTTTTGGAAATAAAAAATATTTATATGGAAATTGGAATATTGAATAAGAAATGGGTTTGGATTAAATAAAAGATTTGATTTAGAATTCACTTAACTATTTTGTAAAGTGGTTCAGACAAATATTTTTGAAATCAATTTATACAAGGAATTTGGAACAACAAATTTTAATAATATGTCGTAAATTATAAATGGAAGTTGAAATCGAGTTTTGAATAGATTAGGAATTATAATTGGATTTATTGAGAAATATATCTCCAAGTGGAATTTTAAATAGAAATCGATTTATAAATGGATTTTAGCAATATAAATTGGTTATAACTGGATGAGTTTATAAAGTTATAAACAATGTTTATAAATAATGTGGAATGATTATCATTTGATAAATTGGAAATATGGATTCACACTGTGAATTTAAAATGAAAAAAAGAAATCGGTTTAGAAAGAAATAGTGGATTCTTGTAACGACCCGTATTTTACGAATCGAAACGTTATAAAATCAGTTGACATTTGGGTTGCATTGTTGTTATGACATCCTGAGTTTAAGTCCTAAGTCGTGGACGAGTTAAGATAGTTAAGTCGTATAGCTTAGGTCGTAGGGTGTTGGAGCGACCTAAGGTTGTGACCGACTTAAGGAATAGGGGCGACTTAAGAAAACTGACCGAGTTAGGGTTAGGTCGGTTGGATGAGTTAGCGACCTAAGGATTTTAGGTCGAATGGTGAGATAGGTCGGTCAAGCGACCTAAGGGTTGACGACTTATAGTAGATAGCAGGTTAGCGACCTAGTGGTTAGCGAAGTTAGGTCGTAGCCTAGTTGAGTCGTAGCCATGTAAGGAGATAATGCTAAGTGTTAGATCGCATTGTCTTAAGTCGTACCTAAGTATTAGGTCATGTGGACTTTAAGTCGCTGGGTTGTGGCCTTGTAGTTAGGTCGTAAGTTGTATACTCAGTTAGGTCGTAACCTACTTAGGGGTTAACTGCTAAGTCATAAGTCACAGGATCTCTAAGTCGTGGTCTGTTAAGTCGGAATTGTTGGCTAAGTCTTAGGTCGCGTGTTGACTTAAGGTTAGGTCGTAACTCGGTTGAGCTGTTAAGTCGTAGGATGGATTATCTCGCTAAGCCGTCTAGCCAGTTAAGGCGCGTGCGCATTAAGTCGTAGACAGGGGGTCCGGTAAGTCGTATAGGTGCGTGTGTTGAGTTGGAGGTTGCTAGGTCGGAAGAGGCTTAGGTCGGAGGGTTATAAGTCGGAGACAACTTATGGAGATGGCCGAGTTAAGGAGAAATCAGCCTATAAATACTCGTCCATTTCTTCATTTTTGGGATCCGGAATTCGAAGCGACGAAGTGCTGCAATTTTGAGAGCTCGACTTCTACACTTCTTCACTTCTTTTCTCCACTCTAATCTAGTGATTCCATCCATCCAAGTTGAAGATCAAATTGAAGATTCAAGAGCTTAGATTGAAGATCTTCATCCTTTGAAGTGAGATTTCTTCGTTTGAAGCGGATTCGCGATAGATCAAGCTAGATCCTTCGCTGTCCAGATCTGAAGCGTTTTGATTTGGGGTTGTTTAGGTGATTTGGTGAGTGGTGATTATCTCTCACACGGATCCAAAGGAGTGTATCGGATTGTTGGCTCGATTTGGTGTTAAAATAGTGATTTCCATACATTTTCTTCATCCTAAGGGTAGATCCCTATAGATCCATTGTTCATGATGATGTTACATCCATTTTACTACATGTTAACCTATGCAAGTTCATTCATCAAGATTATAGAGATATTGTTCATGTTTTCATGCTTATTAGACTTTCAACTCTTTAATTACGAAATTGCCATTATTGTTATAATTGTCTACTTAGATCATATTTGAATGCTTGATTACTTGGATTAATGTTTGACTTGATTGATTGCTATGAATTAGATGATTGATGATTTGATTTAGACCGAAGATGATTCAAAAGCTAAGAGAAAGGCTCTTGAATTGGGAAAGCTGCTTGTGGCATATGTAGTGGATGATGAAGCTCTTATGCATAGATTTGATGATGATGTTGAGATGAGACTTTGCGAGGATGTGATGAAGCGAAGTATGATATGAGATAGTCTTGGTCTAATCCAGACGGGATCATTCCAAGCGGGTTGAGGATAATGGATGCTCGAGAGGCGCTTGAGCTAGTATGGAAATAGTTATCGAGGAGGACGACTAGAAGGCTGAGATCTCATCGTTGTTGAAGGTTCTAGCATGCTCAAAGCAAGAGTACGTTGGGCAGATTCGATAGTCCCTAAAGGCTACTGATTGGGTAGTCAAGTACTCTGGGCAGATTAGATAGTCCTAGGCACGAGTCACGATGACGTGCGGGAGTTATGTCTAGAACCGGGGTTTCCATTAGCCCTTGACGGACGGCTGAAAGAATGTGCCGATCATTCAATTAACGGTGATATCGAAGCAATGATAACAGTGATAGCCAGAGTCATGGATGTTTGGTTGTATCGTCATTCGGTCTCAAGAGCGGTATTTTCTGGGTGCTTATCTGATCTTGGTTTAGGCCTTGGGGGTTTGTACTTGGAAAACATCGCCCTTGACTTGAGTGATAATTGCTTTACTTTACATTGTATGCTCTGCTATGTTTGCTTCTACTTAGTGTGTGTCTGGGGGCTATCACTGTAGAAAGAGGTTGGAGTGGGAGGGTTGTATTCCTATTCCTTTTCCTTTATGCTCTTTTGGTATGTTGTTAGTTAATTTACCGCGCACTAAGACTGTTGTCTGACTCAAGGCTTTATGTTTTAATTCTTATTGCCTTGGGCTGTTCGTCCATTTTGGGACGGGCAGACTAGGTAGCAGGTGACAGGTGTTGTTCTCTTCTCACGATGCTAATATCGAAGACGAGCTGGAGGGTTGCATATTATCTTCATATTATATGTACTGGATGTTCCGCTGTTTGTATAATCTCTGAGTGTTATGTAGCGAGGCTTGATGTACTGACTATTTGGATGCTTGTATTCAACTATTATGGAGTTTTATATGATGGCATTTTATTCTGTAAAGCTTCACTATACATATGTTCTATTGTATTTTGTCCATGCGCTGTGAGTAATACGATAGGTTCTGTTGTTTTTATCTACCTTGACAATCGTCCATGGTCGCCTGGCACACTTTACAGCGCACTTCCTCTAGTTTCGATGCAGGGGTCATAGGCGGTCGTCACATTTGGTATCAGAGCATTGGTTAATCGATTTTACCCAACGCTCGCTGACGTAACTACGTATGAGAGACGTAATTGTATTTTGATGGATGAATACTATATATAATATAGTAGCTTAGTAGAGTTTGAGTCCTTTATGCAGTTATTTCTCTAGATGTTCTGATCATTCCTTTTTATAGATATTGAGAATGAGTCGAAGAAGGAGACCAGCTGCTAGGGAAGGCCGTGCTACTGAGGGGACTGCTGATTATGCAGCTATGTTCGAAGCTATGATGACTTCGATCATGAGAAGGATACCAGTTCCGGGGGCAGCAGTAGATGTTGGAGTTCAAGTCCAAACTCCGAAACCAGTGGATTTTGCTAAGTTGTGCAAGGACTATACTGCTCTTGGAGGGAAGGTTTTCTTGGGAATGGAATGAACTATTGAGGTCCAAAGGTGGATAGATGCTTGTAGAAGGATTTTTGGTGATTTGGGAATTGAGGATGCAACTATGAGGAAGTTAGCATCAAGACAACTTCAAGGGAGAGCTTCTGATTGGTGGAACTCTATTACCATCAATACTCCGGAGGAAGAGATTACTTGGGAGCAATTCCAAGTCAGGTTTGAAGCTAAGTTCATTTCTACAGCTCAGAAGTCTGTTCTGTTCAAGAAGTTTGTGGAGCTCAAGCAAGGTGGAAGACCAGTTCTTGAGTATGTTTCTGAGTTTGAAGCTTTGTCCAAGTATGCCCGGTCGTATATCGAATCTGCATATCAGAAGAATGAGAAGTTTGTGACAGGCTTGGACAGTTATCTTGGGAGACAGTTGGTGGATCATTTGGACGATTCATTTGAGAAGCTTGTGGAGAAAGCTCTTAGGCACGAGAGTCTGTTTCCTAAGGAAGGATCTGTTGTTGCTGTGACCAGGGAAGAGTCTAAACCTCAGCAAGGTGGAAACAAGAAGAGGAAGCAGCAACACCAGAAGGGTAAGGATGGCTAGAAGAAGCCGAAGGGCGAAGTGACTTGCTACAATTGTCAGCAGAAGGGCCATTTCTCTAAGGATTGTAAGAATCCGAAGGCACCGATGAAGTGTCACAACTGTGACAAGCCGGGGCATTTCAGGAAGAATTGTCCAGAACCGAGGGGGGACAAGCAGATTGTGCAAGCTTATGCTTTGGGAGCTGTTCCGTCGTCTTCAAAAGCTCCTACCGCTGAAGAGAAAGGAAAGAGTGTGGTGGTTCAAGGTACTCTTTTCTTACGTAGTGTTCCAGTTAGAGTGTTGTTTGATACTGGGGCATCGCATTCGTTTGTTTGTAGTGAACTCGTAGGCCGGTTAGGTTTGGAACCGGATATTGTTGATAGGCCATTGGTTGTGACTAATCCAGTTGGGGGTTCGTCTTGTTTGTGTATGTTATGCCGTGGTCTGATTGTGTCGAGTCATGGTTGCTCTTTTGTTTGTGATTGTTTTGTTCTGAACTTTGCGGGGTTCGGAATTATTTTGGGTATGGACTGGCTTAGGAGGTATGCGGCAAAGGTTGATTGTGAGAGGCTGGAAGTGACAGTCGAGAATGTGGAAGGGCGAAAGATTGTGATACGATGTAAGCATGAAGAAGGCGTCTTCATGAGCTTCATGTATTCGCTGGTTGTTCCACGGGATGGACTGTCATCGGTGCCAATCGCTAATGGATTCGAGGATGTCTTTGACGAAGTCAAAGGGTTGCCGACGCATAGAGAGATCGAGTTTCGTATAGATCTAGTTGAAGGAGCCAGACCTGTTGTGATGCCTCTTAGGCGGATGACGCCTAGGGAACAGCAAGAGTTGAGGGTGCAAGTTGATGATCTTTTGCAGAAAGGATTCATTCGGCGTAGTGTGTCCGAGTGGGGTGCACCAGTTGTGTTTGCAACCAAGGCAGATGGGTCGTTGAGATTGTGTGTGGATTATCGTGAGCTGAATAAGGTGACTAAGAAGAACAAGTATCCATTGCCGAGAATAGATGACTTGTTTGATCAGCTTCACGAAGCCAAGGTGTTTTCTCAGATGGATTTGGCAACGAGATTTCACCAGTTGAGAGTGGCTAAGGATAGTGTGCCGAAGACAGCTTTTAGGACACCATCCGGTTTCTTTGAGTGGTTGGTAATGCCATTTGGATTGACTAACGCGCCAGCATATTTTGTGGATCTTATGAATAGAGTGTTCAGAGATCAGTTGAACAAGTTCGTACTTGTGTTCGTGGATGATATTCTGATTTACTCCAGAACTGAAGAGGAGCACAAGACGCACTTGCAAATTGTTTTGGGAATCTTGCGGAAACATAAGCTGAAGGCTAAGTTTTCGAAGTGTCACTTCTAGAAGAGTGAAGTGAGATTCTTAGGCCATGTTATCTCTGGAAATGGAATAGCGGTTGATCCCGCTAAGGTGGCAGCAATCCAGGATTGGGTTAGACCTAAGAATGCATCTGATGTGAGAAGTTTTCTTGGATTAGCAGGATATTATCGACGGTTTATCAAAGACTTCTCCAAGATAGCTGCACCGTTAACAGGATTGACGAAGAAGAACCAAGTGTTCAGATGGGAAGTTAAGTGTGAGCAAGCTTTCGAAATCCTGAAAGAGAGATTGACGAGTGCTCCTGTTTTGACTATTCCAAGTGGGAATGATGAGATGGTGGTTTACACCGACGCATGTGGTACTGGACTTGGAGCAGTGCTGATGCAGAAGGATAAAGTTGTTGCGTATGCCAATCGACAACTGAAGCCACATGAAAGGAATTACCCGACTCATGATTTGGAGTTAGCGGCGATTGTTCTTGCTCTGAAGATGTGGAGACATTATCTACTGGGAGTTTGATTTGAGTTGTTTACAGATCATAAGTCATTAAAGTATCTTTTCTCCTAAAAGGATTTGAATCTTCGGCAGCAACGTTGGCTAGAGTTTTTAGCATCATATGATTTTGGTATAGCTTATACTCCGGGAAAAGGTAACGCGGTGGCAGATGCGTTAAGTCGAAGACATGCAGGATTTGGAGCCATGTTTTCAGAATGGAAGAATCTCGAGTATTTAGTTGGATTTGACTTCAGGCCTAGATGCGAATTGGAACCTGAGATGTTGGCAAACTTATCGATAAGACCTTCCCTTATGGAAAGGATTGGCGAGAGACAAAAGCGAGACGATAAGCTTGCCAAGATTATCCGTGATTTGGAATCTGGATTGGATCCAGAAAAGGATAAAAGATTCAAGGTCGATCGAGAGGGTTGGCTACGGAAGCAAGGACGACTAGTTGTTCCCGATATAGATGAATTGAGGAGTGAAGTTCTGAAGGAAAGTCATCACTCGAAGTTGACAATTCATCCAGGAGGAAATAAGATGTATCGGGATATGAAGAGAACCTACTAATGGGAAGGTATGAAGAAGGATGTTGGAAATTTTATTTCCAAGTGCTTGAACTGCTAGTTGGTAAAAGCCGAACAGAAGAAGCCAAGTGGATTACTGCAACCATTAGAAGTTCCTACATGGAAGTGGGAGCAAGTATCGATGGATTTTATTGATGGATTACCTAGAACAAGAATGGGAAATGAAGGAATTTGGGTCATTGTAGATCGTCTGACCAAGAGTGCAAGATTCATTCCTGTTCGATCGACTAGAACTGCAACAAAGTTGGCTGAGTTGTATGTTAAGTGGATAGTTCGATTCCATGGTATTCCGAAGAGTATAGTGAGCGATCGAGACCCATTGTTCACTAGTGGATTTTGGAAGAGCTTCCAGGAAGTTTTAGGAACCGAGTTGTGTTTGAGTACAGCTTATCACCCTCAAACAGATGGTCAGACCGAGAGAGTCAACCGAGTTTTGGAAGATCTTCTTAGAGCTTGTGTTTTGGATTTCGGAGGATCATGGGAAGATAACCTTCATTTGGTGGAGTTTGCATACAACAACAGTTACCAGTCAAGCATTGGTATGGCACCGTATGAGGCATTGTATGGAAGACCGTGTAACTCTCCGACATGTTGGTTAGAGACCGGAGAAAAGTTGATACTTGGGCCAGAGATGATTCGACAGACTTCGGATTGCATAGAGATCATTCGGCAACGAATGAAGGCAGCCCAAGACCGTCAGAAGAGTTATGCCGATAAGCGTCGAAAGGACTTGGAATTCGACGTAGGAGATATGGTTTTTGTGAAGATTTCTCCACTGAAGAATGTTATTCGATTCGGGAAGAAAGGGAAATTGACTCCGAGATTTGTTGGACCATTCCCGATCATCGAGCGAATTGGAAAGCTCGCCTACAGATTGGAGTTACCGGAGAAGATGTCGAGTGTGCACAATGTTTTTCACGTACCGTATCTACGGAAATATGTGCACGACTCGAATTCAGTAGTTTCTGCAGATAGCTATGAAGACTTCGATGTTGATCCAGTCGATAAAAGACCTCGTAAGCCGCTTCGTGTTGTGGAAACCGACACGAAACAGCTTAGGAGGAAGGTAGTTAAGTTGCTCAAGATACAATGGAGTGATGATGATAACGACTGTACGTGGGAGGTGGAAGAGAGGATGAAGGCAGCTCATCCTGAACTCTTCAAGGTATGGCCCTAAGGTGTCGTGTCATCTCACGATATTGTAACTTGTTCTAGTTTTAGAATTCTGCATGCTAAGCTAGAATTGGATGCATGGTTTGTTGATTGCTATGGATGATAAGCGTGCAGAATAGTCTTTGATTGCTTTGTTTGTTTGGAATTTTGGGGGCGAAATTCCTAAGGGGGAGAGAATTTAACGACCCGTATTTTACGGATCGAAACGTTGTAAAATCAGTTGACATTTAGGTTGCATTGTTGTTATGACATCCTGAGTTTAAGTCCTAAGTCGTGGACGAGTTAAGATAGTTAAGTCGTATAGCTTAGGTCGTAGGGTGTTGGAGCGACCTAAGGTTGTGACCGACTTAAGGAATAGGGGCGACTTAAGAAAACTGACCGAGTTAGGGTTAGGTCGGTTGGATGAGTTAGCGACCTAAGGATTTTAGGTCGAATGGTGAGATAGGTCGGTCAAGCGACCTAAGGGTTGACGACTTATAGTAGATAGTAGGTTAGCGACCTAGTGGTTAGCGAAGTTAGGTCGTAGCCTAGTTGAGTCGTAGCCGTGTAAGGAGATAATGCTAAGTGTTAGATCGCATTGTCTTAAGTCGTACCTAAGTATTAGGTCGTGTGGACTTTAAGTCGCTGGGTTGTGGCCTTGTAGTTAGGTCGTAAGTTGTATACTCAGTTAGGTCGTAACCTACTTAGGGGTTAACTGCTAAGTCATAAGTCGCAGGATCTCTAAGTCGTGGTCTGTTAAGTCAAAATTGTTGGCTAAGTCTTAGGTCGCGTGTTGACTTAAGGTTAGGTCGTAACTCGGTTGAGCTGTTAAGTCGTAGGATGGATTATCTCGCTAAGTCGTCTAACCAGTTAAGGCGCGTGAGCATTAAGTCGTAGACAGGGGGTCCAGTAAGTCGTATAGGCGCATGTGTTGAGTCGGAGGTTGCTAGGTCGGAAGAGGCTTAGGTCGGAGGGTTATAAGTCGGAGACGACTTATGGAGATGGCCGAATTAAGGAGAAATCAGCCTATAAATACTCGTCCATTTCTTCATTTTTGGGATCCGGATTTCGAAGCGACGAAGTGCTGCCATTTTGAGAGCTCGACTTCTACACTTCTTCACTTCTTTTCTCCACTCTAATCTAGTGATTCCATCCATCCAAGTTGAAGATCAAATTGAAGATTCAAGAGCTTAGATTGAAGATCTTCATCCTTTGAAGTGAGATTTCTTCGTTTGAAGCGGATTCGCGATAGATCAAGCTATATCCTTCGCTGTCTAGATCTGAAGTGTCTTGATTTGGGGTTGTTTAGGTGATTTGGTGAGTGGTGATTATCTCTCACACGGATCCAAAGGAGTGTATCGGATTGTTGGCTCGATTTGGTGTTAAAATAGTGATTTCCATACATTTTCTTCATCCTAAGGGTAGATCCCTATAGATCCATTGTTCATGATGATGTTACATCCATTTTACTACATGTTAACCTATGCAAGTTCATTCATCAAGATTATAGAGATATTGTTCATGTTTTCATGCTTATTAGACTTTCAACTCTTTAATTATGAAATTGCCATTATTGTTATAATTGTCTACTTAGATCATATTTGAATGCTTGATTACTTGGATTAATGTTTGACTTGATCGATTGCTATGAATTAGATGATTGATGATTTGATTTAGACCGAAGATGATTCAAAAGCTAAGAGAAAGGCTCTTGAATTGGGAAAGCTGCTTGTGGCATATGTAGCGGATGATGAAGCTCTTATGCATAGATTTGATGATGATGTTGAGATGAGACTTTGCGAGGATGTGATGAAGCGAAGTATGATATGAGATAGTCTTGGTCTAATCCAGACGGGATCATTCCAAGCGGGTTGAGGATAATGGATGCTCGAGAGGCGCTTGAGCTAGTATGGAAATAGTTGTCGAGGAGGACGACTAGAAGGCTGAGATCTCATCGTTGTTGAAGGTTCTAGCATGCTCAAAGCAAGAGTACGTTGGGCAGATTCGATAGTCCCTAAAGGCTACTGATTGGGTAGTCAAGTACTCTGGGCAGATTCGATAGTCCTAGGCACGGGTCACGATGACGTGCGGGAGTTATGTCTAGAACTGGGGTTTCCATTAGCCCTTGACGGACGGCTGAAAGAATGTGCCGGTCATTCAATTAACGTTGATATCAAAGCAATGATAACAGTGATAGCCAGAGTCATGGATCTTTGGTTGTATCGTCATTCGGTCTCAAGAGCGGTATTTTCTGGGTGCTTATCTGATCTTGGTTTAGGCCTTGGGGGTTTGTACTTGGAAAACATCGCCCTTGACTCGAGTGATAATTGCTTTACTTTACATTGTATGCTCTGCTATGTTTGCTTCTACTTAGTGTGTGTCTGGGGGCTATCACTGTAGAAAGAGGTTGGAGTGGGAGGGTTGTATTCCTATTCCTTTTCCTTTATGCTCTTTTGGTATGTTGTTAGTTAATTTACTGCTCACTAAGACTGTTGTCTGACTCAAGGCTTTATGTTTTAATTCTTATTGCCTTGGGCTGTTCGTCCATTTTGGGACGGGCAGACTAGGTAGTAGGTGACAGGTGTTGTTCTCTTCTCACGATGCTGATATCGAAGATGAGCTGGAGGGTTGCATATTATCTTCATATTATATGTACTGGATGTTCCGCTGTTTGTATAATCTCTGAGTGTTATGTAGTGAGGCTTGATGTACTGACTATTTGGATGCTTGTATTCAACTATTATGGAGTTTTATATGATGGCATTTTATTCTGTAAAGCTTCACTATACATATGTTCTATTGTATTTTGTCCATGCGCTGTGAGTAATACGATAGGTTCTGTTGTTTTTATCTACCTTGACAATCGTCCATGGTCGCCTGGCACACTTTACAGGGCACTTCCTCTAGTTTCGATGCAGGGGTCATGGGCGGTCGTCACAATTCTTTTTTGGAATTTGGAAAAGATTGGGAAATTGGAATTGTAAATTGATTTGTCATAAATCGAGAGAGATTTATAAGTAAAAAATTGGCTATGTTGTATTTTAAAAATAGTTTTTCCAAGAAGTAAGTTTTGTTTTCAGAAAAGGATTTTTTTTTTATTAAACTATATAGTTTAAAAACTATTATTTCGATTATAATATTTTGGAAAGTTAGTTATTCAAATATTTAAAATTGTTGAAATGAATTCTAAGTTTTATAAACAAGCTTTGTAAATCGATTAGCATTATTTCTAATGAATTTGAAATTAGTTATCGTTGTTTATTTAAAAGGGGTTTTGATATTTTAAATAATTACTTAAATGTGTTGGAAAATTTATTATTATTCTTTAAAATACTTATTTTATAAATATAGAGTTTTGGAATTTGGTTGAAGTTGTTTATAAATACTCTCGAGATTTGTAAATCGAGTTTTATTTAGTGAATGAGATTTTATAAGAAAAATATTATAACGGAATTTTGGAAACTTAAGAAAATTTCTGAAATGTTAGAAATAAGAACTTCGAGAATGAATCTAAATTCATAAAGAAGTTATAAATGGTTAGACGAGGTTATAAGTGAGTATAATCGATTTTGGAAATTGTAAAAGCAATTAATATAAATTTAGGAGATAAGTTATGAAATATTTCCTAAGTATTAATATTAGAAATGATTTTGAAAAATAGACTTAAAACATTTTCCTAAGTGTTGAAATGAAAGGTTGTGGAAATATTTTAGCGACGGAAGGATTTATATATAGATTTTTTTCTAAGTAAGGGATTATAAATCGAATTTGGAAATATTTCACTAACTGTTGAAGTAATATATGATTTGAAATATCGTGTTATAAGTATTTGGAATTTTTTTCAAGTATTGAATTGTTGGAAGAGATTTGAATATATATCTTTGTAAAGATATTTTGAAGTAAATGTTTTTGAAAGATTTAAATATAGACCTAAAGACTGCTTGTGCATAATTTGATAGTTAAATAACCGACTATCAAATATTGCCAAATCCGTTAATCGTTTCGAAGAGATCGAGATCAGATTTAATTATCCGAAAACCACTTCGATTCGATTTGTGCGTTACGAATTGTGATATCTCGAAGATAATGGAGATGGTGTTCTTGAAGGAAATTCAGTTTGTTCAGTCCCATAACAACTTGTATGGATGAATGATATCATTGCATTGCTTGCTTGGAAGACTGTGTTAGCATTCCAAGTATGAATGCAATTCTTATGGTAATACGTAGCCTCAAGCCTCATCAACCGGGAATGACTTAAAAAGGGGAGATGCAGCAAGGCTACGTGGGTCGCTCCCATTAGGGTATGATCATCACTCTCTAGAGTGGATATCCATCACCACTTTCATTTGTATGCATTTCAGGGCCCATTAGTGGTGATCATATTCGGTACTATCCAGTAAGGGGTAGTCCGGTCTTGTGTTGGCAGGGATCGATAGGTTCGATCTCGTTACATTTTTCTAAAGGTGTACCGTGGCGAGCGGTACCCCAGTAGCCCTGTCATTGTATGGAATCCAATATCCACTACGAGCCTGCACGGTTTTAGTTGTATACCAAATATGCTAAAACGTGAGATGCAAGCATTTCTTCTATTTTCTAATTTACTTTTTACATAAACTATTATAATATCAGATGATTTTGATATAAAATGGTTTGGTTATCGTAAGGTAAAAACCCATCGTATTTATGTATGGCGTGGTCTTACGAGATAAATTTGTTTTCAAAGGATTTTGATAATAGTAACAATTCAGATTGAGTATGTTTTCTCACGCTAGTTTTTCAGACTGACTCGGGTGTTATTTTATTATAAAACTCGGGTCAGATCGAGTATTACAGATTCAGGTTAGGAAGCTATGGAGCTCAGGAGACGAGCTGGAGGATTTCAGACATATTTCACGTACTTGATTATATTCCGCTGTGTGTGTCAGGCTGTATATTCAGCACTGGTGAGGGCAAGTTATAATTACTGTCCAAATTGATTTGTTGGTTATTGTACTCTGATGGTTGTATGTATATTAATAGTATAGTATCTTTTTGTATAAACATCTGTTATTATATATTATATATTGTTCCGCTGTGATTGTGAGATTCTGTGTATTGTGTTATTGTTTCTGTTTTCTTCTATCCTCTCTTCTTCTTCACCCTTAATGATCTGGTATTTCCGGCACTCGATTGCTCAACAGGCTATACAGTGAACATGGTGATGTCAATTTTTGAGGGTCGAAAATCCCGCTCCATTACATTTGGTATCAAAGCGCAAGGTTAAGCGAGTACCTTGGCTTTGGTAGGGATTACTCATTAGAGATAGGGTCAGTAGTACCCTAGAATGAGCTTGAGTGTATTATAGATATGACTCGTATTTGTTAGTGAATATAAAATGTTTTATATTATGTTGACTTATCAGTTGAGTGTTTATGAATTCTGGTCGGCACAGTCCGTACATTTGTATCGATAGGAGATTCTAAAAACTTAAATAGGATAAACCGACAGAGTATGGTTTTGAGGTGGGTAAATGAAATAATTTTACCCAAACTATATTTTGATATAAAAAAATAATTTTCTGAAATTATTATAGTATATTGGCGTGTTTGGTTGTTATTATTATAATCTAAACAAGATTATAAAAATTAAAATGGTTATGTATAACCAAATAGAGATTGTATAAGCATGATTTATGCAAATGGGTTATAAATAAAAAGGATAAAACCAGAGTTTGGAGATTTAAATCTCGGATGGTTTGGAAAATATTTTGTTTTTAGGTGTTGTGAAAGTAAAAATAGTATTGTTTTGAAGGAATTTTTGAATAAAAATTGGTTTAAATGGATTTTGGAAGTGATAAAGCACTGAACTCACTTCAGTCGCTAGAAAATAATCCCGATGATGATCGCAACATCATCGGTGTTCCTTTTCGAGTTTCTAAGTGACAGATTTCTACCGTAGTAATTTAATATGGAATTTTTTTTGGAAACAAGTGTTGTTATAGAAATTCCGGAAGGAATTATTTGGATAAAAACCAGTTTTGGTTTAAATTTAAAAAGTATGATTTTGTGTACAGAGAAATATATATATATATATATTTATTTATTTATGATTTCAAAATAATTTGAAATGAAACCGGGTGTTTGAATTCTGGAGTATTCATTTGAATGATTTTTGAAAACAGAAGGAATAAGTTTTTGAACTTATAATTAGAATAGTATGGATAAGTGGGGAAAATATGGAATAAAGTCTACTTGAGATAGGAAAGTGAATTGTATGAATTTAAATTTAACTTAAGGAAAGTTGAATAAAAATTTAATTGAAATTGAAACAATATCAAATTGGATTTAGTATAAAATTTGAATGGTAGAATGGATGTATGACTATAAATTATAATTATTGGGTGGAATAAACTTGAGTGAGCTTACTCCTCACGAATCTATCTCTATAATCTTTAATGGCTGCTATGCAAATTTTTGTTGAATTGTGGTTAATGAATTCACTAATTCACGAATGATTAATTGGAAATTTATTTTACAAACCCATCATGGTACCTTATAAATGAGCAGCTGTATATGCATACTATCCTTTTGTTTTGGATAGGAAGTTTAATTTTGTTAATAAATATAATAACATTTTATAAAATCAAGTATGGTATTAAAATGTTATATATGTACTAAATCAGCCTATGCAAGAAAAGAAGTGTTTATATAGGTATATGTACCTTTGGATATTAAATGGTTTTGGGTTGTTATAAAATGAAATAAAATTAGTGGTGATTTGAAATCTATTAATGGAAGGAATTGATAAATAAAATGAGTAAATGAATATAGTTTTTGAAATGGAACTTGGGATATAAATTGAATCTGAATTTAAATTGGAGTGGATGAGCATAAATTAAAAAGGGAAAAATTGATTGTAACGACCCGATATTTTCAACCATTCGCATCCATTATAAGTGTATAGGTAGACACTCATGCCGGAGTTGAATTGCTCAAAATACCGCGTTGTAAATAAAATTTGGCAAATCTCAGAGTATACAGTAAATAAATATAAGCACACATCACAGACACAGAGTAAAATAATGCAGCGGAAGTAAAAGAAATAGTAGTTCATGAAGCTACTATATAAATATAACAAAGTTACATAAGATACAACAGAAGGAATAGAGTACAACAGAAGAAATAGAGTACAATAGAAGTCTAAATACAATAACCAAGTACAAGCTGAGTAGAACAACAGAACTGAAATAGATAGGACATGACAAGCAGATGATCTCCAGCGATTCAAATCTCCAAGAGAGTGGAAATCCAAATCTATGAATAACTCAGGCTGACACGAGCGTAAAATAAAACATAAACACTCGAGTCAGGATATACATACTTATACAATGTAAACCAACTCAAGTGAACTGTAGTAAAGGTACAAGTAACTTAGAAGATGCTTGGGACCGCCCATCCTCTAAGGATCCATTAAAATATCTACTATGTAGTAATATTCGCTATTATAATAGTGTCTAAATAAGTAAAGTATAATCATATCGGAAAATAGCGTTAAGGGGATGGAGAACCTTAACGCGGTCGGATCTTAAAATCATAATCGTAGTAAAGCTCGATATGGTAGGTGACACGGCACAACTAGGCAATGCCAGGGTAGATATACCAATTACGCACACGGACTGATGGAGCGCATAGCAGCCACTATCGTCCACCTCGAACAACATTGCCAAATCGGAGGATGGCCATCTAGTCAAATCACAAGTAAGAGTATAATATCGAAGAAATGTGTCCGAGAAGAGGTGCTACCTCACTGGTCCGAAATCGCTCCTGTTTTAGCCACCTTATGCCAACTCATGGGAGTTGGGTCCACGTAACATACCTTAAGAACGTCGTCACCATCCTACTTCATTCTGGAATCTCCACCGCGTACACAGTTGTCAAAGTGGTTTTCGGTATCGACAGAGAGTATGTCCATATCCGATCCCGGTCTCTTTGCCAACCAATCATTATTATAACCCGTGGTTATAGATTTAAAACAATTTATATCAAAATAATTCAAACTATACCATTAAAAACAAAGCCATTATCCTTAAAAAAATCAAATATTAAATTCCCAAATTTACCCCTTTTTGAGTTCATTATTCACTTAAACCAATAGACGTTGAAAATTTCTACTTTCACAGCATTTTTAAAAGTGCTGCGGTAAGTTAAATTTGGAACAATTTTATTTAGCAAAGACAACATTTATTGTAACGACCCGTAAATTTCAACTGTTTTAATAACGTAATTAGTTGAAATTTTGTGAAATTTTAAAACGAAAAATTTTGAAATATAAATTTGATATTTGGAATGCGTCTAGTTAAATATGGCAACTGGTAAATTTTCGGCCGAAAATATGAAAGTTTATTTCGCGCGTAAATTCACTTCAATTTAATCAGTTAAAAAGCGATGAAAATAAAATGTTCCCGAAACCTAAATATTTTTACATAGAAAAATTCTAAACCATCTTCTGAGCAAAATGTCAGTTTGTCGTTTTTCCAAATTCGGATATCTTTGGCTCCGTCGATCTTATTTTTCAGCATTTTTCTTGCATTTTTCCGCTATTAGAAAAATTTGAATTTTTATAATTCAATCATACCACTGATATATGTATACCGTTTTGACCGTCTCATCGTGCTGATCGCCGTAGTCTATTTGTTTGTATGTTTCGGGATTCGGTACGTCGTGGAAACCATGAAACGGTCGATCGTATCGGTTTCGAAATTTTGGGCTTTAAACATCCATGACCATTCATATTTCCGTGGTGCAAAAGCTGTAAAGCAACTAATCTTTTTCGTAGAATTCGATAAGGTGGCTGTCACTATTCCCAACCGTTCATTTATTACATTTGCTTTAACCATTCGGCAGTTCAAAATAATAAAATAAAATATATTGTTACATGTTTATCTTCCACCTGCAAAATACATCCCTCTCCCCACCTCCTTCCTTTACCTGCTCTTTCTTTCTTCTTCATTTCCTCCACGCATGCTCTTGCAGTCATTGTTTGCTCGAAGCTAGACTTACCGACCTAACCCGCCTTCATCTCCACCATCGTCAAACCGTGCCCGCCTGTCCCCGAACCACTAGCAACAAACCCACTCGACCACCTCCTCATCACAGTCGAACCGCCCCTCCCCTCACGGCCTCTGGCCGCACCCCTAGCTCTGTCCCAATCATTCGACTACACCACCTAGCTCCGCCCTCGGCGACTTCAACCCATCAACCACCTGCTCCGACTTGCCATCTGAAAACAACCCGCCATGTCAGCTCATCCACCATGTTCAACACCAACAGCCACCACCATTCCCTCTCGCGTGAACCCCTCTTCGCCATCAATCCTTCCTCCAGCCTCTCCGAGATCCGAGCCCCACCCAAACACCTCGTGACCGAACATTTCTCTGCTTCTTCCTCTAGCCACCTCTGCGTCGTCTACTTCCAGCTCTCCTCCTCTGTACATTGAGTTACGTGAGTGTATATATTAGTTTACATATACTATATTTGTTGTTTCGTCATATTTTATGCATTTAGTTATATTAGTTATATACATTACAGTATTCACGTTTTTAGTTTTATTACTTTGAGTGTTTCAATGTATAAATATAAATTCGGTATAAGTTTTGTTTTATAAAAAAAAAATATTAACTAAAAGCTGTCACATATATATATTGTGGTTAGTGTTATAAAGTAATTATACAACTATCTGGTTATGGTCATCAATACCGCAAAAGACAGAGTTCCCAACATAAAATTTAATGTGGCAAAGGTATTGCAGTCTCTAGTGCCCATAGTGGATCAATCGGTTGTGGACCAAACAATTAGACCGTGCCTAGTGGAGCTTAGCAAGGATCCGGATGTCGTTGTTAGGTATTTTGCAAACCAAGCATTACAGGCATGCGATTCTATGATGATGTCTAGCTAGATTTACTACATTTTGCATGCTTCTGATGTTGTGTTGAAATTGGTGTTTATTTGTAAGGCCGTTGTCAGTTTATGATGTTAGTTTATTTGTAGTATATATTGCAGAAAATGGAGGCTGCTATGATTACCTTGCAGACCTAGTATTGTTAATGTTAATGAATGGACTATTGTTTTCAAAAAAAAAACAACTATCGGGTTATATAAGTATGTAAGGTTATAAAGTTGTATAGTTATAAAGTTATACAGGTTACATAGAAGCTGTTTGTTTATATATATCTATATATATATATATTTTAGTAAAAGGTATGTATGGGTTATATATATATAGTTGTGTTTAAACGAAAGAAAATAGTGTATATATTTGAGAAATTCTTGTCTGCATATATATCAGAGTTTATATATTGTATATATTAGAAAAAGGCAAGTATTATATTTGTGTGCTGAGTGGATGCTTACAGCATATTATATTTTAAAGTTCAGATGTATGTTTAATATTTTTTTTATGAGTCCTAAATTTCATATCGTTTGAGAAATAAAATATTAAGATAATTTATATTTCGTTTTTTATTTATACCAAACTGATTCCAATGGTTTCATCGATTTCTCATTTATCAGCTCGTTCATCGAACTCGAGTCCATCATGCTTTGCTTCGAAATTCGTGCTTGGATCTGTAATCCATTTCATTGTCTAATCTATCTAGCCTCGAATGGTGAGCACTCACTCATGATTAACGTTCTTTTATTTATTAAATTTGATTTCAATTGAAACGACAATTGAAATATACTGCTGTTAGTTAATTACACTGTTATATATGCTATTACCTGTATCAGTTCACCTGTGACATCTGACACCATTATCTGTTAATTATTTATGCGATGATAATCTAGTTTGGCTGATAATTGGTTGATTGTTCGATGTTTATATTGGACGTTAATTTTTTAATGTTAAGTGATTAATAGTATGCAGAATTGAAATTGATATAGGATAGTTAACAATTTTAAAACTGATTTATATGTTAAATTTGATTAGTTGAATATGACCCCTTTTATTTGTTAAATTAATTGACATGTAGAATAGTGATAATTACACTTTGAACCATCGACGTATATTGGATTTATTGTTGTAGTGTAAAAAAAAATTGAAATTGAATGACAAGTGAAAAACCGTATAAATAATTAGTGTAATAATATTTAATCTACATGAAATGATAGTGTAGATTCTAGAAATAATTATATTAATTCGTACAAATAACAATGCGAATTAATACGGTTATTTCGGGATTATTTGAATTGACTATTGGATTGATATTGATTGTTGTTATTGCTTGTTTATTTACTTTGACACCATCCCAGTTATCACACTGCAAGTTCCCTTTGATATGTTTTGATTTTGAATTGAATTGGAATCGGGTTGAAATGATAAATACCCAAAAATTGAACTTTGACCTAGGATAGAGAATTAAATAAGATCCGATTGGTCAATAATTTGATTTAAAAATAAACGAAGATTTTATTTATAAATAATATGGTTTTGAAATGAAGTTGAAATTTGAATTTTAATGAAAGGAAAATGTTGTTATTTAATAAATATGAAATAAAATATTAACAATGTAATTGAGGAAAGAATGTTGTTTAATTTGAGAAATGATTGAATTAAGTTTGAAATGATTAAATAATTAAGTTTGAAATTATTAAACTTTGAAATGATTTAATAATTAAGTTTGAAATTATTAAACTTTGAAATTATTTAATAATTAAGTTTGAATTATTTAATAATGAATTATTTAATGATTAAATAAAAATTGAATTCTTTAATAAGAAAATTGAACTTTTGAATAAGTGAATTTTACTTCGTAAATAATCGAAATTGAGTTTTCTTTATTAATTAAGTTTTGGAAATTTACTTAAGCAAGTAAATAAGTGAAATTGAATTTCTTTAACAAGAAATAAAATGTGATTTATTGAAATTAATGTAAGACTTGAAATTTAAAGAATTTGATTTGACGAATTTAATTTAATTCAATTTGTAAGTTTTGATATAATGAAGTTGAACTTAAGAAATGGATTTAATGAATTGGAAATTAAATAGAATTGTTTTGAATGGCAAATTTACTTAATGAATATTGAATGAAATCGATAAATGAATTTAAATTGATTTAAATGTTAAATTAAATTAATTTAAATGATTTCGGAATGAAACTTATATACGAATTTGAATCAATATTTGAATTGTTTTAAATGAAAATTGAAATTGAATTATAAGATTTTGAAATGATAATTTGGAAGTTTTGAAACGTAAATTATGGAAATTGGTTTAGAAAGACAAACGAAATGTTGATTTATAAACTCTGATTGAAATTGTAATTGATTTGGTTTTTGAAATATATAAAATGACCAATCAGTGAAATAATTACGGAAGTTATTAAAGAGACCAGAATTCGGTTATGGATATACTCTCTATCTAAACCGAAACCACTTTAATAACTATACGCGGAGTGATGATCCAGAATGAAGTGTTTGGAATGATGTACGTGATGACTGAAGAAAGAGAACGATGATGGATAGCCTTGACACTTGTGTCAAATTGGAAATGACTAAAACAGGAGCTGTGCCGGGCCAATGGAGGATTAGCTACCTCAAGTGGACACACTTCTTCGAACTACTTATACTTGTTGTCGATTGGTGCACTCTTGATTTTGGGAGTGTTGTTTCACGGTGTTGCGGGCGCTGCGGCGTTGCGTTCTCACCAGTCCGGATCAGGCGAACGGTAGTATCACTACCTTGGGTATTGCCTCATGTGCCTTGTCATACTTGTATTCCATTTATACGCGACCACTACGAATTTGTTTTGTACCTTTAGTATATGGATTGCCCTCTGGTGACTTCCGGTTTTGGGGAAACTACGGTCTTGTATATGCTTTTGGGATTAAAAATGTGTTAAGGGTGGAATGGGCCATGACTTAACACTATTTTTGTAAAGACCCGCAAATCCGTCTTCCGAAAACCCGACACTGCTACGTCCACTGTAGCAACTGCCGAACAATCGGATGGCGGAAACGCGAACTTTAATATTTAAAAGAAGAGGAGGAAGAAAAGATAGAAGAAAAAGAGAAGAAAGAGAGAATAGGGAAGAACAACAACACGGAAGAACAACAGAACAGAAAACAATATCAGAATCTTACACATCGCAGCGGAACAATATATAATAGATAAATGAATAATCTTTAAAACAAAGAACTATATCATTTTATACATACATCAATCATCAGAGTCAATATACAACTCAGTACAACAATGGACAGTTTTATACTTGTCCTCATACAGAATACACAGCGGAATAAATACTATCAGATACAAATACTACGTCTCGTCATCCAGCTTATCTCCAAAGCTCCGGAATATCCAGAACATCCTGATAACATAACTCTAGGCTGCCCGTGTGGAAATTGGTGGGCACCCAGAGTTTAGAAGGGAAACAATAAACTCCGAGTCAGTCATGGTGACTGGTGTGAGATCGTAAAACAGTTATTCTTTATAACAACAAAATAATTTTTAAAGTCAATTCGAAATGCTTTTGGAAAATGAAACTACCATAAGACCTCCCACCACACACACAATGCAAACGCAGAATTGGAGGAGATTTCTTCTTATGATAGTCAAAGATGCTTACTACGCAAAATCAAATTCTTTTTGATATTATTATTAGTGCATAGTGTAGAAAACATTTCGAAAGTATAATATAAATCTTAGCCAGCATAGGCATTCCGCACTTATGCCTACTATAGCTACTATGTTCAATAGCAGGTTACCGCCACATTCCATAGCAGGTAATACAACTAAAACCGTACAAGTCACGTATTGTTTCTTTGGATTTCCAACAAATGGTCAGGCTAAGGAACTTCCTATCCACGATGGGTACGTCCCTGGAATAGACGACCCGAGAACCTAACCGGATCTCTGCCAACACAAGGCCGGGTTACCTCTGCAAAAATAGGTAACTACTGACACGCGTATGCCATCCCCCATCGTCACCGATCTTCCCGAGGATCCCCGATTCGCAACAACCACAAAGTAATAAATTTGCAGCAACCACAGAGGTTAAGTATCTGGGCTCCATACCATGATACCACCTTTATCCAGAAGGAATGACATACACTAAGGGGCGCTACTCCCTAGAACCTTGCTGCATCCTTCCTGTTTCGACCATTTCCGAGGTGTGAGGCTCGACGAAGTCTCGTCCACAAAGCTACGCTTTCTACAAAGCCATGCTTCGGGTCAAACAAAATGATCAACCTATGATCACAAAGATATGAGATCAAACAAATGATCATATCACAAATGATCAAACACTGATCATTTCACAGCAACACTCAGTATGCCATGTTACCAAATTGGGATATATCGCTGATAAATTTCAACTACATAACCTCTGAGCTCGTATGTCTCAGAGAAGGGTGTTAAGCTAAGAGAATAAATTCTCCGCCACCAACAGAAATGTATTTGAAAGAAATCAGCTTTATATCTCAAATTGTAACGTCAGACACACAATCCATACAAGTCTGTTCCAGGATCGAACAGAATCGAAGGCACTTCTCACGAAGCCCTTGCATATCCGGATAAATTTCTAATCACGTCCGGACTTCCCGTCACTAAGGGTGATAAAACCTCTAAACCTGTAATATCCCGGAAATTTGGGACAATATCAATTTAATAATCTGTTTAAATAATTAAATTGATTGATAATTTTTAATAATAAATATTTAAAATGATTAAATAATCTAATTAAATGAATATTTAATTAGTGAATTTATCCTTTAAAAAAATTAATAAGATTATTTCTATTTATAATGTATATACAATTGTATATATTGTAAATGGATAAGCTTGGATTTGGAATTTAAATAATAAATAAAATCTTGTTTTAAATTTCTAATATATATATATTGATAGTTTGGAGATTTGGATTTATTTAATATTAGCTTTTCAAAGTTATTTAAAATAAATATCTATATGGTTTTAAATAAGATTTATAATAAGGTTTAATTTATTTTCTTTTTAAATATTGTTAATAAATATGATTTAAGAGTATATATAAGTTTAAAATACCATTTACATATGATATGTTAATTCATTTAATAAATAGTAGTAATTTATAATCTCTTTTATAAATTATTTTAAAATTGATTAATGAATTATTTTCAAACAATATTAATAGTATATTGTTTTTAAATAAATAGACCTTAATAAAATAAGGTTGTTATTTTCAAATTGAATGTGTTGTTTTAAATTGACTTTAAATTGGATTTTAAATATAATTTGAGTTTGAATGTAAATTAGTTTTGAAAATCAAAGGTAGATATTTTAAAATATTTGGATTCAAAAATACATGTATAAGCTTTTATTTATACATATACAATTGATTTTATTTTCTTTTAAAAGTAATTTATAAATAGAGAAGTATTTAAGTAAAGAAAGAAAATGCTTTTATCTACATTTAAAATAAATATAAACTAACTAAAAAGACATGTGTTAGTTCCTAAGGCTTTAATATAATATGTGTTATAAGATTAAGGCATAAGAAAGACAAGTGTCAATCTTTTTAATTTCCATTTTTCTTTTGTTTTAATAAATCATTTTTACTTATATATACATCTATCTCTTATCCTCATTTTTTTCTTTTCTATCTTCTTCAATTCAAAAGACAAAAGACTTCAGCCTATTTTCAAAAACCAAAATCTGAAGTATACTCAAACAAAATTCTCAAAAACTAAATCTGCAACTTAAAGCATCTTTTCAAAACAAAAATTCCCAGAAGAAAAGCAAATCTGTAAAAATCTCTCAAACCAGAAACTTCTTCAAACCGTAATTCATTTTCAAACCATTAGCCTGCAATCTCTTCTTCAAAAGCCTGTAAAACTTCTTCTTCAATCCCTGTAATGCATTTGCAATCTGGAAAACAAGTCTTCTGTCTACATTCATTTTCAAATCTGGAAGCCTGCATTTCTTCAAATCTGGAACAAGCAATAACCTGGAATCTAAAGCATTATCTCAACAAGATAATGACGTGCATGCAAGTTTCTAAAGCCAATATTCAAGTTTAAAAGTTTTAAAGGGAAAAGGCAATTCCAGTTTTAAAATTCAAAAGCAGTTTCAAAAGATATGCTCGGTTCATTCTCAAAATCTGGTGAGTAACACCTTTTCTTAAAAGCTTAAGTATCTTAATCTGGTTGCATGTAAATTCTGGAATAAAAGCATGTTAGTGTGTTTGTTTATTTATGAAATTTTTGTGTATAGTTGGATGTATTGATGTGTGCATGTTTGTTGTCTCTGTGACATCTCTGTTCTTAGTTTTAAAACTAAGATTTTCAATGAAATTCAATTCCTCTTTATCTAAGCCTTGTTAGGATCTAAGTTCTAAACTTAAGTTGGTTGTATTATCATAAAGTAAATTTTAAAATTTGATTTAAGTGAAAATAAATTTAGAAGCTCACTGGAAACCATGAATAACAGAGTAGAATAAGTAAAAGTGGAAAATTCAAACTTCTAAATTCATAAATTCAGGAATATCAATGGAATACTTGAACCAAATCATGAATTTTAAAACTAAAATTAGGATTTTTAGAATTAGGAGTTGAGAGCAATTCATGTTTGAACTGGAAAGGGAAAATTTGAATTTTCTGGTGATCTGTTTGATCTTGGAGGTTGAGTTTACTTCCGTAGGTGGAGAAGTGATCTATGAGGATAGGAAAATTATCAGTTTTGGTAAATTTCAATTTAGTGATGACGATTTTAAATTTGAAGCTTTGGAACCCTAGTTTTACTGGGTTACAATTTTTGCGTGAGTTCGAGTTCATCTAGTGATCGAGTTGGTTGGGGTTTTGGGCACTGGAAGATGGTGGGTTGACGGGGTCTTCGCCGGAGTTTCAAAGGAAATGGTGGTCGGAGTTTTAAGGGGAGAACGTTGACAGGTTTTGGGTTTTGCTCTAGTTTCCATGACAAGAAGCTCTATTTCGAGTGGGAAGATGGTTCGAGTTGCTGGTGATCAGGATCATGAGGGATGGTCGTGGATGAGATGCTGGCGTGGTCATCGATGATCGGAGGTGATCATCTCGTGTGTGCACGTGAATGAGTATCAGCGTGTCAGTGTTTTGTTTGGCTTAGCAGAGGAGGTCGCGAATTTTTCTCGAGTAAAGTGCGTGAGTGACTCGAAGTCGTGCTCGTGATTGTTGGGATCTGGCTCGAGTTGTTTCCAGGGGAAAACTCGTATGGGTTATAACAGTTTTTAGAAATAAAATAGAAGGAAAAACTCGAAGGGATACTCGGGGGTTTTCAACTTTTTCTCGGGTATTTTGTGATATGGCTCGGGTAAGTTGAATAGTTACAGGTTTTAAAGCCTGTGTGTTTTTAAATTTTAAAATTGATTTAAAATTTGAAAACAGAAATTTAAACTTAAATCCCAGTTGTAAAAATAAATAAGTTTTTATTTTAATATTTAAACATCTTTAAATGTTTAAAGTATAGTTTAAAAGAATTTTTAAATTAAATAAATTGGTTTTAAAATCTTGTAAATTTCTTTTATAAATGTTAAGTGTTCTTAACATTTGTTTTAAAAAGATTTTGTATATTTGATTTAAATATTGGTTAAAGTTAAATTGTAATCTATTTTAAATCTTTTAATTTAAAATGAATTAAAAGAAAAGATTTTAAAGAAAAATGTTTTAAAGACTTTTGTTAATAATAACTAAAGTAGTTAAAGGTTAATTCTTTAGTTCAGAAAGTAATTAAGATTTAATTTTATAGGAGTAATTAAATTAATAAGGTAATTAAAGAATGATTGATAATTTAATTAATTAATTTGTAAGTAAGAGTTTATCAAGTTGTTTTAATAATTGATTAAAGATTAATTACCTAAAGAAATAATTAAAGAATTTTTATTAATTAACGAGGGATCATTAATTAAGGGTTATTAAATAATTAATTAATATGATTGATTTTGATAATCAATTAGATTAATTAATCATTATGAAATTAGTTAAGTATAATTACTTAATGGAAGTAATTAAGGTAATTAATTACTTAAGGTAATTAATTTAATAAATTTGATTTAGTTAAATTTATTAATTGAATTAATTTAAGATAATCACTTGATTATGTGATAAGTATAATTACTTAAATGTAATTAGTGAAATGTAATTACTTAGGAAGTAATTAAAGATAATTACTGGATGTAATTAAATGGAGATAATGAAAGTAATTTGAGTTAATTACTTAGAATAATTAATCAAGGGATTAATTAAAAGATAATTAATTAATGAGTAATTAATTTATGGAAGAGTAATTAAGGGAAGTTAATTACTAAATGAAATTAATCAAAGGTGATTAATAAATATGGTTTAATTTAAGATTAATTATTAAATGTAATTAATTTAAATGGAGTAATTAGGGATTATTAATTAATATAATTAATAATGTAATTAAAGGTTGATTAATTAAGATTAATTAATCAATAATAAATAATTAATTAATGAAGTAATTTAAGATTAATTACTGAATGGTTTAAGATAATTAATTTGTGAAATTAATTAAGTATTAATTACTTAAAGTAATTAAAGTATAATTAATCAGGAATGTTAATTAAGATGATACTATTAATTAAGATGATACTTAAAGTATGATTAATTAATTGGTTTAATTAATAATTAAGTAAGCAGGATTTATAAAATGAAGTAATTAATTTAATTCACTTTAAATTGATTAGAGATGATATAAATCATTACTTATGATGGATGAGTAGTATTAAATGCTTTGCATTGTTGATATCTCTGATAAGAGATATACTGATCTATGATATATATGTTGGTTGGATTAAAATGATAATATGAATTATCTGTTTGGATGATAATATGGATTATCTATTATCTATCTGTGTGTAGTATAGATAAGAATTGAATTGTTTTAACTTTAAAACAACTTGGCCTTAAAAGATACGTTTTGGATTTCGATGAGACCGGGATCGGGTTTCCGTATACCGGGATGCCAGGTCTGGAGACCCGAATACCACATCGATCCAAATTAACGATAGGTCGTGAATCTCAAGTGAAGATGAAGATTCAAAGTGCAAGGGTTATTGTCGTTAACTCTGAGGGTGATTCCAACACGAGTGTAACGAGATAATGCCTTCGGTTTCGTTCGAACCCGGAACGAACTTGTATGGATCGAATGCTTTCAAAACATCGTCAGGTGGACGATGAGCATTCTAAGTGATGTTCTGATTTAAAGGTAAATCGTGACCTCAAGCCTCATCAAACCGGAAATGGCTAAAACAGGGGAGGTGCAGCAAGGCTTCGTGGGTAGCACCCTCTGAGAGTAAGGTCATCCCTGTCTAGAGAAGTTCCTTTTATTTCGGCTTAGTGGTGCAGTTGGCGACGGCCATCTGTGGGGTGATTTTATTCGGGATTATCCAGTAAGGGATGGTTCCGGCTTTGTGTTGCAGGGGATTGGGAGTGATCCTCGGTACGGTGATCTAGGCCCCGTACTGTGATGAGCGGTACCCCGGTAGCTCTGCCATTGTATGGAAATCCAAATTCCAATAAGTGATAACGGACTTGATTGTATACTTATGTATGCTGGAATTTAATAATGTAACAATTTCGGCTATTTCATATTTATTTGAAAACCTTAGACCCTATCATAATACAATCGAATTTCCTATCAATGTTTTGGTTAGCGTAAGGTAAAAACTTACCCATGTTTATTTGTGGGGAGTCTTACGTGATACCTTTTCTTTCAAAAGGTTTTGAAGTTAAACAAGTTTAACCTGTTACTCACACCAGACCCATGTCTGACCCAAGTTGTTTATTTTTGTTTTATAAACTCTTGGGTACTCAAATTTTTATGAGTAGCCAAGGGATTCAGGTTTAGCTTTGACGAATTGTGGAGGAGCAATGGAGCAGGAGGCTTCGGCGTTCGTAGATATAGTTTTCCGCTGTGTTGATATCTGTGTTAGAGTCTTGTATTGTATTTGAGTTGTAATATATACACAGATGTTTATAACTGTCTAGTATGTGTTGTATAGTTGTGTAAACTCTGATAAGTGTTGTATACTATGTAATAGTTTATGTTATTAATATAATTTATTCTTTCCGCTGTGAGATAGTTGTTGTTGTTTCTTTCTTTCTTCTCTTCTTTTCTATTCTCTACCCCTTTCTTTCTTATTAATGATGCGTCATTCTGTGGAATGAGTGGCGGGTCGTTACAGTGGTATCAGAGCATAGGTTGAGCGAATACCTAAGCTTTTGGTTAAGTGAATATCAGAGCGCTAGGTTGAGTGAATACCTAGGTTCGGAAGGGTTGTTCATTAGAGATAGGATCTGTAGCAACCTGTTTGAGTCTGAGTGTATATATATTCGAGAGCGCGTATTTGTTAGTTATATAAAATGGTTTTATATTGTGTTAATTGATCGGTTGGGTGGTATATGGATTCTAGTCAATACGAGTAGCTAACGTTATTGATAGGGATCTCTAAACACTTGGATCAGGCCAACGGACACAATATTGTTTTAAAAGGAAAGGTGAAATAATTTTACCCAAATATATTTTCTATATATAAAAAGTATCATTTTAAACGTATATGGTTTTTGTAATGATTGGTTGAGATGATAATAATTTATCATCTAGGATTAGGAGTCTGAGTGTTGAGGTTGGAAGTATCTGTCGAGACTGTAGACCTAATACCGTCTCGAGTGAACTTTGCAATTGTGAGGATTTCATCGATCTCTGAAGGAAACCTGTTAAGGTTCGGAGTTTATCTTTGTAGTTGGATGAGTAGAGTTGGATCTGTCGGAGAACAGAAGCGAGTGATAGAATCTTGGTATCTTCTGGAAGAAGTAGCTGTGTGATAAGACGCGGTGAATATGGATATTCCCGAAGATGTTTTCTTTGGAACAGGTTAATGAAGTGTGTCTGTTTCGGTGTTGTGGCTGAGTCCAGCATGGTGCCTCTGTTTGGTTTGGGTTCGAGTTTCTCGAAGAGCTTTGGATTGAGAAGTCTTTGGCATCTGTGGCAGCAGTGCAGCTCGGAGTGTTCTGTATTGGCAGGAAGTTTTCTGGCTGAGTAGTTTTTCTGAAGGTGGAGTTCAGAAGAAGTAGAGTATATCCATTTCTTCGATGGATTGGATAGATAAGTATGAGCTGTTCTGATTTGTAAAGATAGAACAGTTTTATTTGGATTTGGCTGGGTTGATCGCAAAAGTGACTTGCGATAGTTTGAGTATTCTCTTGAGTTATCCGAGATTTTCTGGGATGTGTTGTCCAGTCTGTGTTTGTGTTCATCATCAGCATTTTCATTCTCTCCAGATCAGAGTGGTGCAGCAGAAGCAGTTTGGCGAGTGCTCTTGTTGTCTTTTCCAGATAGGAGAAGTTAGTTCGATCTTCTGATGTTTGGTAGTAGAGTTGTGTTTTGGATTATTGGTAGATCTTGAGAGGATCATTCTGTTGAGTTGTTTTTGGTTCTGTTTATTTCTAAAAGCATCAGCAAAGGTTGAGTTGATCAGGAAAGATCTATAGACAGCTCAGGATCGTCTGAAGGATTTTGTGGATAAGAGACGAAGGAATTTGAAATTCGAAGTTGGAGACTTCGTGGTCATGAAGTTTTTCTCTGGTTAAAGGGAGCTATAAGATTGGGTAAGTCTGGGAAGTTAGCTCCGAGTTATTTTGGATCTTTTCTGTGATCTAATTTGGATAAGTACTTTGATCTACAAGGTTGAATTGTCAGTTTGGATAACTGGAATTCATTGTGTTTTACGTATCTCTGAGGGAGTACGTATATGATCTATCTCTGGTTTTGGAACCAGCAGTTCTGGAGTATTTGGTTGTAGAGTCAGACTCGTCTGTAGTCTGATATCTTGTTTAGTTATGTAGATCTAGATGAGTAGAAGCTCTATAGCTTAGTAGTATTGATTTCTGTAGAGCGAGTATTCCGGTTTATATATATACTTGGGGAAACTCGAGGAAATTCTATCCAGAATTTTGTCTGGATAGTTAAAATTGTTTGATTGGATAAATTGGTTGCTATGGTTGTTAGCATATGGATGATAATATATGTTTGTAATTTAAAGAGATTATTAAATTACCTTTGTTTTAAATTTCGGGGACGAAATTATTTTAAGGGGGAAGGAATGTAATATCCCGGAAATTTGGGACAATATCAATTTAATAATCTGTTTAAATAATTAAATTGATTGATAATTTTTAATAATAAATATTTAAAATGATTAAATAATCTAATTAAATGAATATTTAATTAGTGAATTTATCCTTTAAAAAAATTAATAAGATTATTTCTATTTATAATGTATATACAATTGTATATATTGTAAATGGATAAGCTTGGATTTGGAATTTAAATAATAAATAAAATCTTGTTTTAAATTTCTAATATATATATATTGATAGTTTGGAGATTTGGATTTATTTAATATTAGCTTTTCAAAGTTATTTAAAATAAATATCTATATGGTTTTAAATAAGATTTATAATAAGGTTTAATTTATTTTCTTTTTAAATATTGTTAATAAATATGATTTAAGAGTATATATAAGTTTAAAATACCATTTACATATGATATGTTAATTCATTTAATAAATAGTAGTAATTTATAATCTCTTTTATAAATTATTTTAAAATTGATTAATGAATTATTTTCAAACAATATTAATAGTATATTGTTTTTAAATAAATAGACCTTAATAAAATAAGGTTGTTATTTTCAAATTGAATGTGTTGTTTTAAATTGACTTTAAATTGGATTTTAAATATAATTTGAGTTTGAATGTAAATTAGTTTTGAAAATCAAAGGTAGATATTTTAAAATATTTGGATTCAAAAATACATGTATAAGCTTTTATTTATACATATACAATTGATTTTATTTTCTTTTAAAAGTAATTTATAAATAGAGAAGTATTTAAGTAAAGAAAGAAAAAGCTTTTATCTACATTTAAAATAAATATAAACTAACTAAAAAGACATGTGTTAGTTCCTAAGGCTTTAATATAATATGTGTTATAAGATTAAGGCATAAGAAAGACAAGTGTCAATCTTTTTAATTTCCATTTTTCTTTTGTTTTAATAAATCATTTTTACTTATATATACATCTATCTCTTATCCTCATTTTTTTCTTTTCTATCTTCTTCAATTCAAAAGACAAAAGACTTCAGCCTATTTTCAAAAACCAAAATCTGAAGTATACTCAAACAAAATTCTCAAAAACTAAATCTGCAACTTAAAGCATCTTTTCAAAACAAAAATTCCCAGAAGAAAAGCAAATCTGTAAAAATCTCTCAAACCAGAAACTTCTTCAAACCGTAATTCATTTTCAAACCATTAGCCTGCAATCTCTTCTTCAAAAGCCTGTAAAACTTCTTCTTCAATCCCTGTAATGCATTTGCAATCTGGAAAACAAGTCTTCTGTCTACATTCATTTTCAAATCTGGAAGCCTGCATTTCTTCAAATCTGGAACAAGCAATAACCTGGAATCTAAAGCATTATCTCAACAAGATAATGACGTGCATGCAAGTTTCTAAAGCCAATATTCAAGTTTAAAAGTTTTAAAGGGCAAAGGCAATTCCAGTTTTAAAATTCAAAAGCAGTTTCAAAAGATATGCTCGGTTCATTCTTAAAATCTGGTGAGTAACACCTTTTCTTAAAAGCTTAAGTATCTTAATCTGGTTGCATGTAAATTCTGGAATAAAAGCATGTTAGTGTGTTTGTTTATTTATGAAATTTTTGTGTATAGTTGGATGTATTGATGTGTGCATGTTTGTTGTCTCTGTGACATCTCTGTTCTTAGTTTTAAAACTAAGATTTTCAATGAAATTCAATTCCTCTTTATCTAAGCCTTGTTAGGATCTAAGTTCTAAACTTAAGTTGGTTGTATTATCATAAAGTAAATTTTAAAATTTGATTTAAGTGAAAATAAATTTAGAAGCTCACTGGAAACCATGAATAACAGAGTAGAATAAGTAAAAGTGGAAAATTCAAACTTCTAAATTCATAAATTCAGGAATATCAATGGAATACTTGAACCAAATCATGAATTTTAAAACTAAAATTATGATTTTTAGAATTAGGAGTTGAGAGCAATTCATGTTTGAACTGGAAAGGGAAAATTTGAATTTTCTGGTGATCTGTTTGATCTTGGAGGTTGAGTTTACTTCCGTAGGTGGAGAAGTGATCTATGAGGATGGGAAAATTATCAGTTTTGGTAAATTTCAATTTAGTGATGACGATTTTAAATTTGAAGCTTTGGAACCCTAGTTTTACTGGGTTACAATTTTTGCATGAGTTCGAGTTCATCTGGTGATCGAGTTGGTTGGGGTTTTGGGCACTGGAAGATGGTGGGTTGACGGGGTCTTCGCCGGAGTTTCAAAGGAAATGGTGGTCGGAGTTTTAAGGGGAGAACGTTGACAGGTTTTGGGTTTTGCTCTAGTTTCCATGACAGGAAGCTCGATTTCGAGTGGGAAGATGGTTCGAGTTGCTGGTGATCAGGATCATGAGGGATGGTCGTGGATGAGATGCTGGCGTGGTCATCGATGATCGGAGGTGATCATCTCGTGTGTGCACGTGAATGAGTATCAGCGTGTCAGTGTTTTGTTTGGCTTAGCAGAGGAGGTCGCGAATTTTTCTCGAGTAAAGTGCGTGAGTGACTCGAAGTCGTGCTCGTGATTGTTGGGATCTGGCTCGAGTTGTTTCCAGGCGAAAACTCGTATGGGTTATAACAGTTTTTAGAAATAAAATAGAAGGAAAAACTCGAAGGGATACTCGGGGGTTTTCAACTTTTTCTCGGGTATTTTGTGATATGGCTCGGGTAAGTTGAATAGTTACAGGTTTTAAAGCCTGTGTGTTTTTAAATTTTAAAATTGATTTAAAATTTGAAAACAGAAATTTAAACTTAAATCCCAGTTGTAAAAATAAATAAGTTTTTATTTTAATATTTAAACATCTTTAAATGTTTAAAGTATAGTTTAAAAGAATTTTTAAATTAAATAAATTGGTTTTGAAATCTTGTAAATTTCTTTTATAAATGTTAAGTGTTCTTAACATTTGTTTTAAAAAGATTTTGTATATTTGATTTAAATATTGGTTAAAGTTAAATTGTAATCTATTTTAAATCTTTTAATTTAAAATGAATTAAAAGAAAAGATTTTAAAGAAAAATGTTTTAAAGACTTTTGTTAATAATAACTAAAGTAGTTAAAGGTTAATTCTTTAGTTCAGAAAGTAATTAAGATTTAATTTTATAGGAGTAATTAAATTAATAAGGTAATTAAAGAATGATTGATAATTTAATTAATTAATTGGTAAGTAAGAGTTTATCAAGTTGTTTTAATAATTGATTAAAGATTAATTACCTAAAGAAATAATTAAAGAATTTTTATTAATTAACGAGGGATCATTAATTAAGGGTTATTAAATAATTAATTAATATGATTGATTTTGATAATCAATTAGATTAATTAATCATTATGAAATTAGTTAAGTATAATTACTTAATGGAAGTAATTAAGGTAATTAATTACTTAAGGTAATTAATTTAATAAATTTGATTTAGTTAAATTTATTAATTGAATTAATTTAAGATAATCACTTGATTATGTGATAAGTATAATTACTTAAATGTAATTAGTGAAATGTAATTACTTAGGAAGTAATTAAAGATAATTACTGGATGTAATTAAATGGAGATAATGAAAGTAATTTGAGTTAATTACTTAGAATAATTAATCAAGGGATTAATTAAAAGATAATTAATTAATGAGTAATTAATTTATGGAAGAGTAATTAAGGGAAGTTAATTACTAAATGAAATAAATCAAAGGTGATTAATAAATATGGTTTAATTTAAGATTAATTATTAAATGTAATTAATTTAAATGGAGTAATTAGGGATTATTAATTAATATAATTAATAATGTAATTAAAGGTTGATTAACTAAGATTAATTAATCAATAATAAATAATTAATTAATGAAGTAATTTAAGATTAATTACTGAATGGTTTAAGATAATTAATTTGTGAAATTAATTAAGTATTAATTACTTAAAGTAATTAAAGTATAATTAATCAGGAATGATTAATTAAGATGATACTATTAATTAAGATGATACTTAAAGTATGATTAATTAATTGGTTTAATTAATAATTAAGTAAGCAGGATTTATAAAATGAAGTAATTAATTTAATTCACTTTAAATTGATTAGAGATGATATAAATCATTACTTATGATGGATGAGTAGTATTAAATGCTTTGCATTGTTGATATCTCTGATAAGAGATATACTGATCTATGATATATATGTTGGTTGGATTAAAATGATAATATGAATTATCTGTTTGGATGATAATATGGATTATCTATTATCTATCTGTGTGTAGTATAGATAAGAATTGAATTGTTTTAACTTTAAAACAACTTGGCCTTAAAAGATACGTTTTGGATTTCGATGAGACCGGGATCGGGTTTCCGTATACCGGGATGCCAGGTCTGGAGACCCGAATACCACATCGATCCAAATTAACGATAGGTCGTGAATCTCAAGTGAAGATGAAGATTCAAAGTGCAAGGGTTATTGTCGTTAACTCTGAGGGTGATTCCAACACGAGTGTAACGAGATAATGCCTTCGGTTTCGTTCGAACCCGGAACGAACTTGTATGGATCGAATGCTTTCAAAACATCGTCAGGTGGACGATGAGCATTCTAAGTGATGTTCTGATTTAAAGGTAAATCGTGACCTCAAGCCTCATCAAACCGGAAATGGCTAAAACAGGGGAGGTGCAGCAAGGCTTCGTGGGTAGCACCCTCTGAGAGTAAGGGCATCCCTGTCTAGAGAAGTTCCTTTTATTTCGACTTAGTGGTGCAGTTGGCGACGGCCATCTGTGGGGTGATTTTATTCGGGATTATCCAGTAAGGGATGGTTCCGGCTTTGTGTTGCAGGGGATTGGGAGTGATCCTCGGTACGGTGATCTAGGCCCCGTACTGTGATGAGCGGTACCCCGGTAGCTCTGCCATTGTATGGAAATCCAAATTCCAATAAGTGATAACGGACTTGATTGTATACTTATGTATGCTGGAATTTAATAATGTAACAATTTCGGCTATTTCATATTTATTTGAAAACCTTAGACCCTATCATAATACAATCGAATTTCCTATCAATGTTTTGGTTAGCGTAAGGTAAAAACTTACCCATGTTTATTTGTGGGGAGTCTTACGTGATACCTTTTCTTTCAAAAGGTTTTGAAGTTAAACAAGTTTAACCTGTTACTCACACCAGACCCATGTCTGACCCAAGTTGTTTATTTCTGTTTTATAAACTCTTGGGTACTCAAATTTTTATGAGTAGCCAAGGGATTCAGGTTTAGCTTTGACGAATTGTGGAGGAGCAATGGAGCAGGAGGCTTCGGCGTTCGTAGATATAGTTTTCCGCTGTGTTGATATCTGTGTTAGAGTCTTGTATTGTATTTGAGTTGTAATATATAGACAGATGTTTATAACTGTCTAGTATGTGTTGTATAGTTGTGTAAACTCTGATAAGTGTTGTATACTATGTAATAGTTTATGTTATTAATATAATTTATTCTTTCCGCTGTGAGATAGTTGTTGTTGTTTCTTTCTTTCTTCTCTTCTTTTCTATTCTCTACCCCTTTCTTTCTTATTAATGATGCGTCATTCTGTGGAATGAGTGGCGGGTCATTACAAAACCGAAGATCAGCCGATGTAGAGTAACTCGACGGTAATCCTTCCGTTTTCAAAAATATCCGGTCTTCAACACCGGTCTTCGAATGCAACTCATAACGACGTATCACATATTCGGAATGGGTTATACGACCCCATGGTCCTTTCCCGGCTAACCCGAATAGTGAGCGCTTATTCAAAAATAAGTGTGGCATTCAAATTCATCCAATTCACAACAAATACCATTCAAGGTAATTATTGATAGTCGGTTATTTAACTATCAATAAAGATGCGCAACATCATCAGATTCCAAATAATTTTCCAAATTATTTATTTCCAAAATATCTTTACTAGATATAAAATTTCCACACTTCAAAAATAAATCAATATTTATTTTCTAAACAGTTTCCCTTTCCTTTATAAATTCCATATTGAATTTACATTTTTCAAAAATATCTACTGATATACGATTTTCAAATTGATTCCAATATTCATTTTCAATTTATCTTTAAGAAGATAAAATCTCAAAACGTTTCATTTCATTTTGAAAATGCATTTCCCTACTTATTTAATAATAAGTATTTCACAAATCATTTATTTTCAACACTTGGAAAATATTCGACATACTTAAATCAAATTAAGTATATATTTCATTCTTTAAGGAAATCTATTTTCTATAACAACATCAATTTGAGTCAAAACGAATGTTACGTAAAACATCGTTACGACGACTCAAAAAAATCACTAGTATAGGGATTCGAAATTTTGATAGATATATAAATCCCAATAATACATCAAAACATTTCCTTTCGGAAATCATTTACTATAACAATAGTGTTATAGTCCATCATTTCCTTATTCCTCGAAAACGTCTATTTCAACAATGGATGTTGAAATCTATGATTTCGATATTCAATATATTTGAAAACATCTTTAAAACAATTAACTTCATTTCAAATATCACTTTCCCAAACCATATCTATTTTACTTAAAAAAATATATTCACTGTCCAAAATCGTGAATATACTTCACTAACCACATTTCAATCTTTTCTACACATTTATTTCAAAAATTATCCACTGTCCAAAATCGTGGATAAAATTCCCTTAATAATCTCTATATTTAAAATCAATCAAATTTGATTTATTTTCGAATTTATAAAACACTGTTTATAAATTCTATTTCCATTTTATAACAACTTCGATTTATACATACTTTGATAATGGCGGCTGAACGATCTAGACCTAATGGAGATTTTACCAAAGATAGAGGACGTCCACCTGATCAAGGCACTTCGTTAGATGCCGCAAATCGTAACAAAGGGAAAGAGGTAATATCTGAGGTTTCTAAGAAGACGATCGGATCCTCTGACCTGGGTCGTGACGGATTGGCCAACGACAATCAAAAAACCACTACCGTGGTTCGTCAAGCCAGGGATTCAAATTTAGGGGGGGATCAAACCCGAACTAGATCTGGAATCTCACAGGTTCAAGGATATCGATTTGATAAAAACAAGGAAGCAAATAAATGGAAATTGATACAAAATGAAATAAGCGCAGGGAACTCGAAATCATGGAAAGATGCAGCCAGTGGGGGAATAGGGGAGAAACTTGATGAATCTCTGGAGCTAAAGTACATCGAACCAATGTTGGAAAATAATAAGAAGAAAGCATTTATATCAGAAGCTTCAGTGAAGAGAGCGGAAGATAAATGGGAACACTCGATCATTTTCTATGTATATGGGATCAGACCGTATCATCTTCATCTAAAGGGATATATAGAACGTATCTGGAAACCTACAGGAAAATTTCAACTGCTATCACGTGAAAATGGATTTTTTCTAATACGTTTTGATAATAAAATTGACTGTGATAATGTGTTAAAAGGGGGGCCTTATCTGTTTGATAACAAAATTATCATTCTGAAGAAATGGACGATAGGTACTAGATTCAGGAAAGAACTTCTGACAACTCTACCAATTTGGATAAAACTTTCTAATCTTGAACTAGAACTCTAGGATAAAGAAGCAATTAGTGCAGTAGCAAGTGTACTGGGAAAACCAATTAAAATGGACAAGATTACAGCTGATGAATCCAGGATAGCATTTGCAAAAATTTTGGTTGAAATGCAAGCAAGTGATGAATTTCCTAATGAAGTGACAGCAATTTTGCATACTGGAGAAGAGATTTCAATAAAAGTTGACTACCTTTTCAAACCACATAGCTGTAAAGACTGTAAAGTATTTGGCCACACTACTCAACAATGCAAAATAAAAAGCAAAGAGAAATGGGTCCCAAAAGTGACTGAACAAATTGCGAGAGAATTAAACACTGAACAGAATGTTGTGTTGAATAATACAGAACATCCAGTAGAGGATAGAAATGCAGAGCAATCAACAGGAAATACAAACTTAAATTCCACTAAAGAAATTATACATGTAGATGCTGAAACTACAAATGAAACTCAGGAAAATCCTATTGTTCATAACAGGACTGCAATTGAAATCCCAGAAAACATGGAAACTAATTGTAATAAGGATTCAACTATCTCTGACCAACTCAAGATGCCTGCAGTTGATAAAACAACAGAAACGAATTTAATAAATGAAAAGTCTTCCATTCAGAAAGAGAAGAGCTCTGATATATCATTGATAAAGGATAGTAATACCTCTTCTGAACCTGATAGTGCATACATTACACCAGTACAAAGCTGTCACATTGGTGAACAAATCTCAGAAGGCTTGGTGGAAGATTTAAGTGATTCTGAAGGAGAGGAACTAATCAGGAATCTTGCCAGAGAAGAAAAGGAATGCAAACAACCTGAGAAATTGGAAGATGTTTCGACCTGTGTGGATAAAAACCAAAAATTTTTTGAAGAAATTGAATCAGCCAACATATATAGCACTAAAAGTAGAAAAGGAAAACTAACCTCTGCTCCTCCTAAAGCAAATACAAGGAGCCAAAGCAAGAATAAATAATGAACATTGTTTCTTGGAATGTTAGGGGTTTAAATACTAAGAATAAACAATTCGAAGTGATTAAATTCCTAACTAAATACAAGCCAACTATTGCTGGCTTACTGGAAAATAAATTAAGTAATATGAATATAGATAAATTGGGGCAAAGACTGGATAATAATTGGAAAATGATTGATAATAATGACTGTGGTAGCAAAGGCCGTATCCTCATTATCTGGGACTCAAATATTTGGAGTTTTCAAATGGAGAAAAAATCTGTTCAACACATTTCTATACTAGATGTAAACACTGGTGGATTTACATGCAGAATTACTTTTGTTTATGCTAGCAATTTCATTAAAGATAGAAATAAATTATGGGAAGACTTAATTGAAGAAGCTAGATTGGTGAATTCCCCATGGATAATATTAGGAGACTTTAATAATATATTATCACCTTCAGATAAAAAGGGAGGATCTGTTGTGCCTTTTAGTCAAATGGCAGGATTTAATAATTGCGTTTCTAGAGTGGGTTTGCTGGAACTACCGATTATAGGTTTTAAATACACTTGGAGGAAGAAGGGGGTAGCTTCTAAAATTGATAAGGTCCTGTGTAATCACTTATTAATGGGATCTAATCCTGGGATTACTTCCTTTGGGGTTTCTAATGCTGTTAGCGACCATATACCAATATTTATCAGTTTTAATAAAGAGGTGAAATCTTTTAAAAACACTCCTTTTAGATATGTGAATTCCTGGCATATGACAGAAGGATACATGCAATGTATTCAAAGTGCTTTAGAAATTTACCAGGTAACTTCCCCAAATTACCAAGCTTCAAAAATGCACAAGTTCATGAAATTCATTACTCAATGCAAGTACAGGCTCAAAGATTGGAATCTCAAAAATTGTAGAGAGGGTAACCTTCTCAAATTCTATGAAGAAGAATACCAGAAATGCCTTAAGGACTGTGATGCAAACCCTACAAACACGTTTTTATTTGAAAAGCTTAGCAACGCATATACCAACTGGAAGATACAAAATGAGGCAGAATTTTTAAAATCAAAACAGAAAGCAAAGATTGAATGGCTGACAGAAGGGGATTCAAGTACCAAATTCTTTCATGCAAAGATGTCACAAAGGAGATATATCAACAACTGGAACCAGATTATTATGAGCAATGGGGAAATATTACAAGATACTAATAAAATAGAATCTGAGGCTTTAAATTACTACACTACCATTTTTAATTCCTCACAGCCTCTGTCTAGTAATTTCCCAAATATCCAGTGCAAGAACAAAATAAATGATAGAGGAAGAACTAAACTCACTTCTCTTATTACAATAGAAGAGGTTCAAAAAGCAGTTTTCTCAATCCCTGAAGACAAGAGTCCAGGCCCTGATGGATTCACTGCAAAATTTTACAAAATTCACTGGAATGAGTTGAAGTATGATATTCTGGACTTAATTCAAGAAGCCTTCAATACAGGTAGAATTGAAAAAGGTCTAAACCATACTTTTATCACACTTGTACCTAAAATCAAACAGCCTGTTAGCATCTCTGATTATAGACCTATTGCTTGCTGTAATGTTCTATACAAAATTATATCCAAAATCATATGCAATAGGATTAAGCCTTACTTACCTCACCTTATATCAGAAAACCAGTCAGCTTTCATTCCAGGAAGATGCATAGCAGAAAATATCCTGCTTGCACATGAACAAATCAGACAATTTAATAGAAAAGGCAGTGACAAAATGTGTCCAAATATTGACCTTCAAAAGGCTTATGATATGGTTAATAGGGAGTTTGTATGCCACATGATGAACATGATGGGTTTCCCGCGTAGCCTTATCAAACTTATAAGAAAATGCATCTCAACCCCTACCTATTCTATCCTTGTCAATGGTAGCCCCAAAGGTTTTATTCATAGTAATAGAGGGTTGAGACAGGGAGATCCCCTCTCTCCTTATCTTTTCTGCATAGCCATGGAATGGTTATCTTTGATGTTATATAAAGCACACAAGACAGGCAATTTTCAACCTATCTACAATCAAGATCCTTGTGTAACTCACCTCATGTATGCAGATGATCTCATGATATTCTCAAAAGCTAAGCAAAAATATGCCACAGCCCTCAAAGACATGATGCAGAAATTGAAAGATTTGACAGGTTTAAATATAAACAACTTGAAATCTAAAATTTATTTCAGCAGAGATGTTACCAACAGAATTTCTCTCCTCAACATTTTGGATATGAATGAGGGAATACTTCCCATTAAATATTTGGGAGTCCCTCTATCATACAATTACATTCATTATAATGACTGTGGAAATCTACTTGAAAGAATCCAAAACAGAATGGATGGATGGGATTGCAAACTTCTATCAATGGCAGGAAGGATTGAACTCATACACTCAGTTATCACACCTATGGTACTATACTGGATGATGATATATCAATTACCCCATGCTACAATCAATAAAATCAATAAACTATGTGCAAACTTTGTGTGGGGTGGCAGAACGCATAAAATTGCCTGGGACATCATATGCAGACCTAAGCTCGAAGGAGGGGTGGGTCTACGAAATTTTGAGGATATTAGAACTGCTACTGCTATCAAATTGTTGTGGAATTACACAGTTAACAACAATCTTTGGGCAAACTGGATGAGAAGTAGATATTGCAAAGAAAAACATTTCTGGACGATGGAGATAGATAACAACAGTTCTTGCACTTGGAAATCTATACTTAAACATAGACAAAAAGGTCTACAACACATTCACAGAAATATAGTAAATGGGCAGGACACACTGCTATGGCACGATCCCTGGATAAACAATGAATTACTGGTCAATATCCTTGGGTGGGATGCTCTTGGTTTATATGGAGGGGACAATCTGAAGGTCAGTAGTATAATTCAAAACAACATTCTTAAGCCACAGATCCTACAGTTCACTAGACAAGTTAACCAAATTAAAGAAGTAAAACTGTCTACTACTCATGTTTCTGACTATTGGAGCTGGAACCACAAGCCAAATGGATTCACTTTATATTCAGCATGGGAGAGCACTAGAAGACATTTTCAGCCTCATTTTTGGGCTAAAATAATTTGGAATCATTGCAACAGTCCTAAAATGAGTTTATGTACATACAAAATTATTCTTAACAGAATACCTACCAAAGACAAACAGATGGAATGGGGATTCTCAGTAGATCCTACATGCGTGTTATGTAATCGAGAGCCAGAAAATAGAGATCACCTGTTCTTTCAATGCCCATATTCGGCATATCTCTGGACTCGAAGTAAACTCAAACTAGGAATGAATATGAACAGCTCGATGCTGATTGAAGAGGAAGCGATGGACATTCATGATTCTTTCAAAATTGCAAATAAAATTAAAGACCTTGCTTCCTGCAGTTTTGTCACAATAATCTATCATATTTGGTTGGAAAGAAATGCCAGAATACATGATGGCAAAGAAATAGACAAATTTCAGCGATGGAACTATGTGGAGATGGATGTTAAATACTTGCTGATGAAAAGTAAAAGGAAGACAGTGCGAACGAAAGAAAATGAAGACATTTTACAAAGATGGGGAATTGATCTAGTGGATAATGGTTGATAATCTGCTTTCAGTTTTTTCATTTTTCCTAGATATGTGTTTTTTGTTTTCAACTGATCAGTTATGTTATGTACTGAGTAGGATTGGGTGTTTCTATTTTACCCGATTAGAAGAACTATGTTTGTAAACTGTATATCAATATTTTTAGATATATCAATAAAGCACCGCACTCTTTTTCCCTTACCAAGATATCACGTTGATATCTAGTAAGGTTTTTAATGAGGCGGTTTACCCATTTTCAAAAAAAAAAAAAAAAAAAAACTTCGATTTATACATCTTCTTTAATGACCCATTCAATTTATAAGTTAATATAACTTATAATTCATTTATTTTAAAAGAAATCGTTCTTTTAAACTTTACAAAATTTAAAACTTTCAGATTTCTTTAACTTATGAAATCCCATGTACACTTCATTTTAACACTTATTAAAACTCGTTTCATAATCCCAATATTTTATATTTATAAAAAATCAATTTTTTTCATCTTTTATATACATCGTTTTAATAATTCAAAAATCCTAATTCAAACCATTTTATAAATGACTTAACCATTTATTTCAAAAGAAATTTTATCTTTTGGTTATATTTCACAAATCTTAACTTTTATAACTTCAATGTTTTAACGTTTATAAATCAATTCAAAAATTCCATAAAACGTATATTTTCAAAAATCACTTTAAAATCTTTTTAAAGTAAAAGTCGTTATTTTTAAACTTCAAAACTTGAATCCGATGATGCAACAACACCAATTAGTCCATCACAACAGTCAATATCATATATCAACATGATAACAGAATATATATCAATATCTGTAAATAAATAAATACAGTTGAGGAATCCAGTTGGATCCCTCCAACCTGTTTCCCTGCATCCAAAGACGTTAGCACAATACCAATTCCACTTCGAGGTGGAATATCGCGGTATATAGGTTTTATAAAAATCCGCTTACTAACGGCGCAATAGGGTCTCATCCGCTATACGAGGCGGGAAATCAATCAATCCAATATATACATATGCCAATATGTATATATTGCTATATATATAGATATATCCTACCATATCTAATACCACATCCAATATAGCAATCAAACAGTCAATAACTGCAAAAATTCCACATTCAATTTGAGTGAGAAAAATCTCACCTTAGCTTTTATTTTGCCATCCATTTCCAATCCAGTTTGTTTTTCTCGACTTTAACCTTGTATAAGTAATTTATAAAGTCTATTAATATTCAAATTAAATCGAACTATAAATTTTCGTTTTGATAGTTTTAATTAACCAATTTCTCCTTTAATAATTTTATTTAACTAAACAGATTAAATTTAAAACCAAACTTCTTTTAATAAATTAAATCAACTATAATTTCTTTTTAACTAATTTACTAAATTAAAAATTAAATCTATAACTAAATTCCCTTCTAACTTATACATATTAAATTTAAAACAGAATGGCATAAATATAACCTTTATTTTCCTCTAACCCATATATATATTTATATTTCAACAATTGAAATAAAGAAAATACTTTCTGTTTACTGTTTATATTCAAATATATACGTATGAAATCGAGTTTAAATCATAAAGAAAGAAGATAGGAATTAAATCGAATACCTCGATACCTATCCACCATCGACATCGCGACACCGCAGCCAACTGACGACGAGCCACGGCGATCCATCACCTTGCATCGCGACTGCCACTCAAACGCGGGATCGAACTCGCTTCTTCCATCGATTCGCGATGCCGCCATCTCATCACTCGAATTCGCCAGTACACGCGCTAGCTACCCCAGCTGCGCCTCCATTCACAGCACCACCCCACGTGGTTTGCCATCTCATGAAACCCCCACTTGAACGCAACTCCAGATCTGCCGCCTCTGACATCGCGATTCGATCGCGACATCGTCGAACTCGCCGCTTCCACCATCGTACTTTGCATACCCCAGACTCTATCTCGCGCCGCCGCACCCTCCTGTGAACACGTCTCGCGTGAACCCTAGTCGAGCCTCAACATCCCCACTTCCCTCGGGTGATTCGCGCGCGCGCCCTCGTACGCGTCGCTGTTTCCGCCGCGCTTGCTTTTGAACGAGAAAAGGAGGGCCTTGGTTTGACTGGTAATTCGCGGTTTGAATTGGGGAAATTGAAGTTAATGCAGTCGCCATTGTTTATCTTGAACGAGATAGCTTTCAATTTGAATGAAGATGCTCGATTATTAAAGAGGGAAAGGGGAGCAAAAGAACGTGATTTATCAGAGAAGAGTATGGTTTGCACGATTTGGTATCGTGATTCTTGGCTGAAACAAAGGGGCGTGATTTATGGAGCTACAGTGTTTTGATTTTTGACCAGTTTAAATTTAAATTTGAATTGAATTCGAATAAATCTCAATGCGTTTAATTACTGTGTGCTCACGTAACAGCTCTAAAAAATACGAAATTTGAAATCCGGTAATAATTCGATATTACGGATCCAATGGAACTGGTTTCATCGAATTCTGAGACTGTGCCCCGGACGGCTATTTTTTTAAATTCGATTTAAACGATTAAATTTCAAAACTGAACAGAACAGTTTAAAATTAAATTCTGAAGCTCCTGTTATCTTCAGTATTATAAATACGAATTTTAGAAACTTTCGAAATATTTTTCTTCAACTGTAAATTGAAAATTCAAATTTTTATTCAACATTCACTAGATTAAATCTTAAAATTTAATCGCAGATTCAAAGAATATCGGGGATTTAAATTAAATCATCGTCCAAATATTTAAAATTAATTAAATATTTTTCAATTTAATTTGTTCAAAATTCTGGGTCGTTACAATTTTGATATCTTTATATTACTGATAGACATTATCTACTTAGCGTACATTACTACCTAGTAGATAGTTTAACGGGTCCTTAAAGGATGGTTATTCCAAACATCCTTTGAGTTACTTGTATTTCAATTGCTATTTCACTTGAGTTGGATTTATTAATAGAAGAATGTTAATCCTGACTCGAGTGTCTTGTGTTTTTGCTTTACGCTCGGGTCAGACTGAGTAGTTCAGCTTTCGAGACTCACCTTTGGAGTTGGAGCTTTGCTTGAAGATCCAGCCATCTATTCTGCTTTCAGTATTCGATGATTCCAGTGATGTATTCTGATTTGTATCTGATGTATCGTATTTCTCTTCCGTTGTATCTGTTTTAACTCTGATGTAACTTATACATTTATATAGTAGCTTCATGAACTACTATCTCTTTTATTTCCGCTACATTTATTACTCTATGTCTGTGATCTGTGATTTTATTTATTTACTGTATATGTTCAGTTTTGCCAAATTTAAATTAACAACGCGGTATTTTGAGCAATTCAACTCCGGCATGAGTGTCTACCTATACACTTATAATGGATGCGAATGGTCCAAAAATACTGGGTCGTTACAGTTGGTTTTAGAGCTTTGGTAGCTCTAGGCAAAACTTAACATATAGGGTAAATGTATTTACAGAATCACTCTCATTCGAGTTTCAATCTCTTCCTTTAACTCAATTCCTTTGAATTTTGGAACGTTCCCCTCGGTTCCGAAATTCATTTGTGTCTTTCACTATTCGTCTTCTTTCAAATCCTGGAGCACCCCATAACTCCATTCTGAATGTTATCTATAATAGATCGGCGGTCTCGCCAATCTTCGAATGATTCGAAAAGGATTAAACTCCTTTATAATAAACATTGATTTACTAGAGATTTCTGTATCCTCGGTTTACGATGCTATCTATTCCCTGCTATACCTGAATTCCATCTCTTGAGATCGAGTGTTGATTTACCTCGGAATTCAGCATCGATCCTATTCTTGAAGTTACGGACGACCCGGTTAAGGTTGCCCGCGATTTATATAAACTTATCTATCTTCCTATTTTGTTATTTAATCATCTTATCTTTGTTTCGAACCTATCTTCGAATCAAAGTTCTCTTTGATTTGAGTCAACAAAATTTGAATCCCTATCCTTATTTTGAAAATTCATTCCTGTATCGTCGAGCAAAGAAATGTATTTGTAAACTAATATATAAATGTTTTAATATATACTATGTTGTTTGAATTGTTGATGTTGATTTGGGTTTCCGATCGATTCGTCTGATCAACGCTATCGATAGGATTTCCAAAACACTTGAGCAGAGCAAACTGACACAATATCGTTTTCAAATTTGGAAAATAAAATAAAAGATTTGTATGATTATATATATATAAATATAAGTATTATGAAATTAAATTGTTAATGAATTTGTTGTCAAAAATGATAATATTTGATTTTCATTTATTGTTTGGAAAACCATTGATTATTCTAATATGATAAATTAATGAAATTATAGAACTTGGTTTAAAATTTTAATTTGGAATTCAAATGAATTTAAATCATAATTTGAGAATTTAATTTCCGGTGATTTCCAACTTTGATTTGAAAGTTTAGGTGTATAGTTTTAAATATTTTCAAATTGAAACCACTTCAAAGAATTTTAAATGTTTGAATCAGTGCTCTTCTCTTTGTCGCTGGAAAATAATTTCGGTGATGGCGGCCGCATCATCGACATTCATTTTCGAGTTTCGAAGTGGAGAAACCATTCTGTAGCTTTGCTACGGTTTTGTTTGAGAAAAAAAAAATTTTGATTTGAGTTTCTTTAGTATAATTTGATTTATATATATATATATATATAGGTATCTTATTTTAAAAATTTAATTTGATTTGCTATAAATATATTATATTTATCTCTAAGTTGTTTAAAGTTAATCGGAAATCTAATTCTTAAATTTGTTAAAGGATGATTTTAATTATAAATAAAACCAAAATTTGGAATAAAAATTTAAACTTGAATAATTTAATTGGGAAAATTTTATTTGTATATTGTTCAACTGCATTCTAATACAACTTACCTAAATCATCCAGAAGTTGAATATGTAATTGGATAATATATAAGATAAATTGAATTTATAAATAAAATTTGAGTGTTTATAATAAATGTTATACACTAAATATTTGATTATAAAGATGTTAATAGAGTTAGATAGGATAATAAGTAAACTCAGTTAATAACGAAATAAATTTGTTTTGAAGAAATTAATAAATTTGTTTTGAAAGAATTAATAAATTGAAATTTGATCAACATATGAAAATGCCTTGAATTTAAAAGAAATTAATAGATGTGAATTAATTTAAATCGAAACTTTTATGTTTTAAATTAATTTATATGGGTTAAATATATGTGATAAGATATATTAAGTGAAATAAAATTTATAATAATTTGGAATTAAAGAATTTAATCTGTTGAAAATAAAATATGATTATAATAAAAGACTATTCAAATTTATGGTTTTAGAAATTGTAAATTGAAGATAATTGGATAATAAGATAATGAATTTAGAGATTGATTTTAGTGAAATCAAATGGATTAAATCAATTATTGAATATCAATTAATTTAAATTTGAATTTATATGGTTTAAATTAATTGTTATTTTGCATTTTAAATCTTTTTTTCTTTCTGGTTGTTTCTATTCTCCTACCTCGTTCCTTTTCGGGGACGAAAAGTTTTGAGTGGGGGAGAGTGTAACGACCCGTAAATTTCAACTGTTTTAATAACGTAATTAGTTGAAATTTTTTGAAATTTTAAAACGAAAAATTTTAAAATATAAATTTGATATTTGGAATGCGTCTAGTTAAACATGGCAACTGGTAAATTTTCGGCCGAAAATATGAAAGTTTATTTCGCGCGTAAATTCACTTCAATTTAATCAGTTAAAAAGCGATGAAAATAAAATGTTTCTGAAACCTAAATATTTTTACATAGAAAAATTCTAAACCATCTTCTGAGCAAAATGTCAGTTTGTCATTTTTCCAAATTCGGACATCTTTGGCTCCGTCGATCTTATTTTTCAGCGTTTTTCTTGCATTTTTCCGCTATTAGAAAAATTCGAATTTTTATAATTCAATCATACCACTGATATATGTATACCGTTTTGACCGTCTCATCGTGCTGATCGCCGTAGTCTATTTGTTTGTATGTTTCGGGATTCGATACGTCGTGGAAACCATGAAACGGTCGATCGTATCGGTTCTGAAATTTTGGGCTTTAAACTTCCATGACCATTCATGTTTCCATGGTGCAAAAGCTGTAAAGCAACTAATCTTTTTCCTAGAATTCGATAAGGTGGCTGTCATTATTCCCAACCGTTCATTTATTACATTTGCTTTAACCATTCGGCAGTTCAAAATAATAAAATAAAATATATTGTTACATGTTTATCTTCCACCTGCAAAATACATCCCTCTCCCCACCTCCTTCCTTTACCTGCTCTTTCTTTCTTCTTCATTTCCTCCACGCACGCTCTTGCCGTCATTGTTTGCTAGAAGCTAGACTTACCGACCTAACCCGCCTTCATCTCCACCATCGTCAAACCGTGCCCGCCTGTCCCCGAACCACTAGCAACAAACCCACTCGACCACCTCCTCATCACAGTCGAACCGCCCCTCCCCTCACGGCCTCTGGCCGCACCCCTAGCTCTGTCCCAATCATTCGACTACACCACCTAGCTCCGCCCTCGGCGACTTCGACCCATCAACCACCTGCTCCGACTTGCCATCTGAAAACAACCCGCCATGTCAGCTCATCCACCATGTTCAACACCAACAGCCACCACCATTCCCTCTCGCGTGAACCCCTCTTCGCCATCAATCCTTCCTCCAGCCTCTCCGAGATCCGAGCCCCACCCAAACACCTCGTGACCGAACATTTCTCTGCTTCTTCCTCTAGCCACCTCTGCGTCGTCTACTTCCAGCTCTCCTCCTCTGTACATTGAACTACGTGAGTGTATATATTAGTTTACATATACTATATTTGTTGTTTCGTCATATTTTATGCATTTAGTTATATTAGTTATATACATTACACTATTCACGTTTATAGTTTTATTACTTTGAGTGTTTCAATGTATAAATATAAATTCGGTATAAGTTTTGTTTTATAAAAAAAATATATTAACTAAAAGATGTCACATATATATATTGTGGTTAGTGTTATAAAGTAATTATACAACTATCTGGTTATGGTCATCAATACCGCAAAAGACAGAGTTCCCAACATAAAATTTAATGTGGCAAAGGTATTGCAGTCTCTAGTGCCCATAGTGGATCAATCGGTTGTGGACCAAACAATTAGACCGTGCCTAGTGGAGCTTAGCAAGGATCCGGATGTCGTTGTTAGGTATTTTGCAAACCAAGCATTACAGGCATGCGATTCTATGATGATGTCTAGCTAGATTAACTACATTTTGCATGCTTCTGATGCTGTGTTGAAATTGATGTTTATTTGTAAGGCCGTTGTCAGTTTATGATGTTAGTTTATTTGTAGTATATATTGCAGAAAATGGAGGCTGCTATGATTACCTTGCAGACCTAGTATTGTTAATGTTAATGAATGGACTATTGTTTTCAAAAAAAAACAACTATCGGGTTATATAAGTATGTAAGGTTATAAAGTTGTATAGTTATAAAGTTATACAGGTTACATAGAAGCTGTTTGTTTATATATATCTATATATATATATATATATATATTTTAGTAAAAGGTATGTATGGGTTATATATATATAGTTGTGTTTAAATGAAAGAAAATAGTGTATATATTTGAGAAATTCTTGTCTGCATATATATCAGAGTTTATTTATTGTATATATTAGAAAAAGGCAAGTATTATATTTGTGTGCTGAGTGGATGCTTACAGCATATTATATTTTAAAGTTCAGATGTATGTTTAATATTTTTTTTATGAGTCCCAAATTTCATATCGTTTGAGAAATAAAATATTAAGATAATTTATATTTCGTTTTTTATTTATACCAAACTGATTCCAATGGTTTCATCGATTTCTCATTTATCAGCTCGTTCATCGAACTCGAGTACATCATGCTTTGCTTCGAAATTCGTGCTTGGATCCGTAATCCATTTCATTGTCTAATCTATCTAGCCTCGAAAGGTGAGCACTCACTCACGATTAACGTTCTTTTATTTATTAAATTTGATTTCAATTGAAACAACAATTGAAATATACTGCTGTTAGTTAATTACACTGTTATATATGCTATTACCTGTATCAGTTCACCTGTGACATCTGACACCATTATCTGTTAATTATTTATGCGATGATAATCTAGTTTGGCTGATAATTGGTTGATTGTTCGATGTTTATATTGGACGTTAATTTGTTAATGTTAAGTGATTAATTGTATGTAGAATTGAAATTGATATAGGATAGTGAACAATTTTAAAACTGATTTATATGTTAAATTTGATTAGTTGAATATGACCCCTTTTATTTGTTAAATTAATTGACATGTAGAATAGTGATAATTACACTTTGAACCATCGACGTATATTGGATTTATTGTTGTAGTGTAAAAAAAATTGAAATTGAATGACAAGTGAAAAACCGTATAAATAATTAGTGTAATAATCTTTAATCTACATGAAATGATAGTGTAGATTCTAGAAATAATTATATTAATTCGTACAAATAACAATGCGAATTAATACGGTTATTTTGGGATTATTTGAATTGATTATTGGATTGATATTGATTGTTGTTATTGCTTGTTTATTTACTTTGACACCATCCCAGTTATCACATTGCAAGTTCCCTTTAATATGTTTTGATTTTGAATTGAATTGGAATCGGGTTGAAATGATAAATACCAAAAAATTGAACTTTGACCTAGGATAGAGAATTAAATAAGATCCGATTGGTCAATAATTTGATTTAAAAATAAACGAAGATTTTATTTATAAATAATATGGTTTTGAAATGAAGTTGAAATTTGAATTTTAATGAAAGGAAAATGTTGTTATTTAATAAATATGAAATAAAATATTAACAATGTAATTGAGGAAAGAATGTTGTTTAATTTGAGAAATGATTGAATTAAGTTTGAAATGATTAAATAATTAAGTTTGAAATTATAATTAAGTTTGAAATTATTAAACTTTGAAATGATTTAATAATTAAGTTTGAAATTATTAAACTTTGAAATTATTTAATAATTAAGTTTCAATTATTTAATAATGAATTATTTAATGATTAAATAAAAATTGAATTCTTTAATAAGAAAATTGAACTTTTGAATAAGTGAATTTTACTTCGTAAATAATCGAAATTGAGTTTTCTTTATTAATTAAGTTTTGGAAATTTACTTAAGCAAGTAAATAAGTGAAATTGAATTTCTTTAACAAGAAATAAAATGTGATTTATTGAAATTAATGTAAGACTTGAAATTTAAAGAATTTGATTTGACGAATTTAATTTAATTCAATTTGTAAGTTTTGATATAATGAAGTTGAACTTAAGAAATGGATTTAATGAATTGGAAATTAAATAGAATTGTTTTGAATGGCAAATTTACTTAATGAATATTGAATGAAATCGATAAATGAATTTAGATTGATTTAAATGTTAAATTAAATTAATTTAAATGATTTCGGAATGAAACTTATATACGAATTTGAATCAATATTTGAATTGTTTTAAATGAAAATTGAAATTGAATTATAAGATTTTGAAATGATAATTTGGAAGTTTTGAAACGTAAATTATGGAAATTGGTTTAGAAAGACAAACGAAATGTTGATTTATAAACTCTGATTGAAATTGTAATTGATTTGGTTTTTGAAATATATAAAATGACCAATCGGTGAAATAATTACGGAAGTTATTAAAGAGACCGGAATTCGGTTATGGATATACTCTCTATCTAAACCGAAACCACTTTAATAACTATACGCGGAGTGATGATCCAGAATGAAGTGGTTGGAATGATGTACGTGATGACTAAAGAAAGAGAACGATGATGGATAGCCTTGACACTTGTGTCAAATTGGAAATGACTAAAACAGGAGCTGTGCCGGACCAATGGAGGATTAGCTACCTCAAGTGGACACACTTCTTCGAACTACTTATACTTGTTGTCGATTGGTGCACCCTTGATTTTGGGAGTGTTGTTTCACGGTGTTGCGGGCGCTGCGGCGTTGCGTTCTCACCAGTCCGGATCAGGCGAACGGTAGTATCACTACCTTGGGTATTGCCTCATGTGCCTTGTCATACTTGTATTCCATTTATACGCGACCACTACGAATTTGTTTTGTACCTTTAGTATATGGATTGCCCTCTGGTGACTTCCGGTTTTGGGGAAACTACGGTCTTGTATATGCTTTTTGGATTAAAAATGTGTTAAGGGTGGAATGGGCCATGACTTAACACTATTTTGATATCTTCATATTACTGATAGACATTATCTACTTAGCGTACATTACTACCTAGTAGATAGTTTAACGGATCCTTAAAGGATGGTTATTCCAAACATCCTTTGAGTTACTTGTATTTCAATTGCTATTTCACTTGAGTTGGATTTATTAATATAAGAATGTTAATCCTGACTCGAATGTCTTGTGTTTTTGCTTTACGCTCGGGTCAGACTGAGTAGTTCAGCTTTCGAGACTCACCTTTGGAGTTGGAGCTTTGCTTGAAGATCCAGCCATCTATTCTGCTTTCAGTATTCGATGATTCCAGTGATGTATTCTGATTTGTATCTGATGTATCGTATTTCTCTTCCGTTGTATCTGTTTTAACTCTGATGTAACTTATACATTTATATAGTAGCTTCATGAACTACTATCTCTTTTATTTCCGCTGCATTTATTCCTCTGTGTCTGTGATCTGTGGTTTTATTTATTTACTGTATATGTTCAGTTTTGCCAAATTTAAATTAACAACGCGGTATTTTGAGCAATTCAACTCCGGCATGAGTGTCTACCTATACACTTATAATGGATGCAAATGGTCCAAAATACTGGGTCGTTACATTTATAAATTGCCAAAATAGTTTAGTTTTAAACAAAATCATGTTTCAGCCTACTGTAGCTCTTAACAAGTGCTACAGTAGCCCCTTTTATTAGTTCAGGTTCAATTTAGTTTCTGCTACAACAACACTTACCAAGTGCTATCGTAACTTTAGTTCATTTTAGTCTTTTGGCTCATTATATACCCACAGCACTTAACAAGTGCTACAGATTCTACCTAGTTCAGAACTTATAAAATCATACATTTAAAAATGTTCATTTCAATCCGTTAACTAATTTATTTTAAAGAGAAATTTTACAAATTAAAACCAAAACTTACAAGTTCGCTTATTAAATTCAAGTGTGTAAATCCCACTTTCATTTAAACAATTCATTTCAACAATTTACTCTCAAACTCCATTTTCCACCATTTTTAAAACTAAATTTTCATTTCAATTTAATTAACTTCAGTTTCCATCTTTCTTTTTGGTCAAACTTTCAAATTTAAGTTCCATTTTAAAAATCAATATTTTCCACTTATTTATTTTTATCACATAGAAAAATCATTTCCATTCTAAATAAATCATTTAAAAATTCAATTTAAATCAATTTAATATTATTACAATATTTAAATTATTTAAAGGTATCCAGAAAATACAGAAAAAATAACCACGGGTCTGTATAATATTTTTCTAGCCTAAGTCAAGTGATACGGATACTATATCATTTCAATCCGTAATTTACAAAGAAAAATCCGGGTTTTATCATTTCAAACCCGCAATCCCAAGTAAATAAAATTTAATTGAAAATCGTTCAGGCCTATCATTTCAGCCCATAACGACCTTCCCTTATTCTAAAGTCCGTTCGGGTATGTATCATTTCAACCCATAGTGATTCTATTCTACAGGGAACTTGCAGTGTGATTTAACAGAACAGAATATCAGTACAATAAGAACAAAATATAACAGATGATACGATATGTAGTTTTAACAATTCTAACATCAACTATAAATAAATCACAGGTAATTATAACATCATTTTTTTATTTATTTATTTCTACACATTCAGTTGCAGTCGTTTCACAATCATATAAGTATGAATATTCGTGTGAGATTTACTCACCTCTACGGAGCTGGAGATTTGATACAGAAAGGAAATACGATGTCTATCGAAAGCACGCAGATAGCACGATCAATTGTTAGCGGATGCGCCAACTATATTCAAACCAAAAGCACAATAAATAATCAAATCCACGATTGCACGAATAACGAATTTTTAAATGAAGCAAACAAACGAAAAGAAACAAGTTGAAAATCGAGAACAAAAGCACGACCACCTTTAAAATATAGATTATAACTTTAAATTTGCAGAGTGACAAAACAAAAATTTTCAAAACAATGGTCAGTAAAAACAGCCTAGTATACCAACCCGTGACCAAAAGCATTTTTTTTTCTTTCCATTCCCTATTCTAAAACAAAAGCCAGAGGGAATATAGTCTAGAATGCCAAAATATAGAAGTGACAAAATATAAAGTTTGTTCATTTCTCAAAACAAACCTCAGTCTGGCACTATTCTTTTGAAAATAAAGATGCAGAGGTGACAAATGAAGTTTCTCAAATCTCTTTTGTTTTCAAACACCAGGCTCAAGGAAAAGCAAATACAAAACCAAAATACAAAAATAAAAAGGAACGAAACAGTTTGCTCATTTTTCATATGCAAGGCTCGGTCTGATCTCGGTTGGTCTCGGCATGGGTTTGGAGTGTGGCTGGTCTGGTCTCGGTCTGGGTAGGGGTGTGGCTGGTCTGGTCTCGGTCTGGGTAGTGGTGTGGTTGGTCTGGTCTCGGACTGGGGCTGTCAGGGGTTCGGTCTGTGACGTGGGGACTGGTGGTGGTCTCGGTTGGGGTTGTGGAGGTGGTTCTGGCGAAGGGGTTGGGTGGTGGGCTGGCATGGATATGGATGTGGGGTTGGGTTCTCGGTCTGGCGTGGGGTAGGCTGGTGGTGAATAGGGTGGGGTTCGGTCTGGATGCATGGCGCCTTGGTGATCGGTTGGGGTGGAGGTGGTGACGAGGCTGGTGACTGACTGGTGGCAGGCGTAGGGTCGCTTGGGTGGTAGGCTGGATTGTGGTGACGTGGGTTCTCTGGCGTGGGGTTGGAGGCAGGCAGGCGGTCTGGTGGTAGGGCTGGGGTCGTGTTGGTGGCGAATGGGTTCGGTTGAAGGCGTGAGTAGGAGCATGGTTACACAACAGAGAAATAAAATGTAAAGTAAAAGAAGGAAGAACAAAAGAGGAGGAAGCAAAAGCAGCCATACCTGATGGGAGAAAGTCACGCAAGTTTTAATGGATGCAAAAAGGAATTTATTTTATACAGCTATTCACTCGATTGATATATGAGAGAGAAGGCAAGAAGTAAATAGTCTTGAACGGTAGAAAAAGAAGGCTTTTAAAATTTCCAGTCAATTGATGGAAACCAAAACGTATGGAAGCGTAAGGAAGAAATAATCTTTCACGTGCACGTTTTTAGGCTTAAACAATGCGGCTGAACTAGAAATGTTAAAGCAAGAAAAAAATCAAATGGACAAAGGAAAAGGTAAGGGAAATTATAACGAAATGCCCAAAGTAACGTACAACTTTATGATTTGTTTCTTTTATTAAATAAAATTGAAAATGCTAACAGTTTCTTTCAATAAAATAACGTATCATTTATAAACAAAAATTAAATAGCTATTACCATAATAAATAAATTTGATTGTTAAATATAAAGTTAAGAACGGATGAAATTATACGTAAAAATGTAAAGTTTAAATTTTCCGTTTTACGCTAGTTATTACACTTTTAATTCAAATCAATATTTCAAAATGTTTATTTTTAAATAAAATTTCGTTAAAAATTTTGGGCTGTTACACTCTCCCCCACTCAAAGCTTTTCGTCCCCGAAAAGGAACGAAGAAGGAAAACAAAGAAAGATAAGGCAGAATAGCAAAAGTACCTGAAATAAACAATTCCGGATTCGAAGCACGAATGCTCTCCTCCATCTCCCAGGTGCAATCCCGTTCATCAGTGCTCCACTGCACTTTGACCAGGTTGACAGATTTTCTTCTTAGCTGCTTCGTACCTCGATCGACGATACGAAGTGGCTTCCTCTCAACAGTCAGATTTGGCTCAATATCCAAACTATCAAGAGCAGAAGGCTGAATAATAAGAGATGGATCATGCAGATAGCGACGAAGATGAGATACATGAAAGACATTGTGTATTCCAGAAAATTTCTCGGGTAAATCCAGACGATAAGCAAGAGAGCCAATTCTTTCCATAATGCGGAAAGGACCTACAAATCTAGGAGAAAGCTTTCCTCTACGACCAAAACGAATAACATTTCTTAAGGGAGAGACCTTAAGGAAAACCAAATCACCAACAGCAAACTCTAAACTCCGCCTTCGACGATCAGCGTACTTCTTCTGTCTATCTTGAGCAATCCTCATCTTCCTCTTAATCTCTTCAACTCTCTCCGAAGCTTCCAAAACCATCTCAGAACCAAGAACCAAACGATTACCGGATTCAATCCAGCAAGAAGGAGATCTACAAGGTCGTCCGTAAAGAGCAGAAAATGTCTCAATACTGGCCTGATAACTATTGTTATAGGCAAGTTTAACAAGATGGAGGTGATCAAATCAAGAACACAAACACGAAAAAGATTCTCTAGAGTCTGAATCACCCTTTTCACTTGAGCGACGGTCCATGGATGGAAAACAGTGTTCAGATTCCAAAATGAGTAACAAAGATTATAAAAAGATTTCTAAACAGACTGGTATAAGCAATAGCATTCCCATTCTGTAACAAGATAAGAGAAATAAGGACAACCAAAAGATAGTTTGAAAAACAAAATAAGATAATAAATTTGAAACAATAATGCTTTGAAATCATAACAATTTAGGGATGTTTATCATTTGGAAATCATACTACTAAAAATCATAACACTTTGGAAATGTTATTCTTAAAAAGTACATACTACTTAGAAAATCATAACACCTTTTTAAAATAATCTTCATTCAAACCATTTTAATTCAAGGTCAAATAATATTCATTTTAAAGTTGTAGCATTTCTAAGTTCATTCAATTATAAAATTTCCAAAACATTGTATTTTTAAACGGCAACACTTATAAAATGCTACAGTAGATATATTAGTATTTCAAATCAGTTTTATTCCAGAAATATTCATTTATTAAGCCAAAAGTTCATTATTTTACTTAGCTCTTTATTTAACAAATAACCTAACACTTTATTTAAAAATGCCCATTTCATAAATAGATATTCCTTCAATAAGTTACACTTAAATTTCTATTTGAAAAACCTTCTCAATTATCCAATTTAGTGATGTTAAAATACATTTTAACTATCATAATTATTCATTCTTTAAGACATATCAATTTCATAAATAAAATATTTATCATAGCAAATATAACAATCAAATTTCTTTACACATTTATTCATTTAGACATCACTTAAACTATGAATTCAAATTAAATAAACTTTATTACAAAATGTCCAATTCCAATGTATTTTATTTTATCTATTCAAAGATACATTATTTATTATACAACATATTCATTTCAGGAAATAACCATTATTAAAATTCCTAGGTTAGACTTAAGGTTCCATATTAAATCAAATTTGATTATTAAGTTATTTAAATAAAATCTCTTTAAATTCCCTTTTTACTATTTACCTCTGTTAATCTTTTATAACTAAAATTTAAGTGTATAACATTTATTATAACCACTCAAATTTTTATTTATAAAATCCTTTCTATATTGTATATTATCCAATTTCATATTCAACTTCTGTGTAATTTAGGTAAGTTATATTGGAATGAAATTGTGTGTTATACAAATAAAACTTTCTGATTCAATTATCTCAAGTTTGAATCATTTATCCAAATTTTTTTCTTTTTATAATTGAAATTATTCTTTAAAATAAAATTTAAGAATTAAACTTCCGATTCCTTTCAAAACATTTTAGAGATAAGTAATTATATATACATAATATGTCAAATCAAATTTAAATCATATATCTATATATATTATAATCCAGTCATATTTAGAGATTCAAATCAATTAGATTTTCCAAAACAAAGCTGTAGTAAGACTACAGAACGGTCTCTTCACTTCGAAACTCGAAAATGAATGTCAATGATGCTGTAGTCATCACCAAAATTATTTTCCGGCAACAAAGAGAAGAGCACTAAATTTTTTAAACTTTAAAATCCTTTAGAGACAAATTTTTATTCAAAATACTTTAAATAATATCCTTTTTAAAAAATTTTAAACACAAGGTTTGAAACCATCGGAAATTAAATTCTTTAAATTTCTTGTTTTAATTTCAGTTCCCAAATAAATTTATAAACAACTATTTATAAATTCATTTGTAGAACAACAAATGATAAATAAAGTATTATCACTTCAAATTATCAATTTAAATCAATTTATTAAGTTCCATAAATTTACCTATATCAAAATTTATTTCATTAACCAAATTTTTTTTATATATATAATATTGTGTCAGTTTGTTCTGTCAAAGTGTTTTAGAAATCCTATCGATAGCGTTGATCAGACGAATCGATCGGAAACCCAAATCAACATCAACAACTCAAACAACACAATATAAAACAAAACATTAATTTACAAGTACAGTTCAAAATGTTAGGAAGATAGATTGGAACAAAAGACAAGATGATTAAATAACAGAGTAGGGAGATGGACAAGCTTAAATAAATCACGGGCAACCTTAATCGGGTCAACCGTGACTTAAAGAATAAGATCAATGTGGATTTTTCTGGGATAAATCTACGTTCGATCTCAAGAGATAAAGTTTGGAATAATAAAAGATATTAACATCTAAACCAAGGATAAATATAAATTTCTGGTGAATCGATGCTGATTGTAAAGGATTTTCACCCTTTTACAAGAAAATTAGAATATTGGCGAGACCGCCAATTCACTATAAAGATCATTCGAAGTGGAGTTATGTGATACTCCAGAATCAAAAGAAGATGAATAGTGAGGGACAAGAATGGATTTTGGAACCGTGCGGAACGTTCCAAAATTCAAGGAAACCGAGTCAAAAGAAAGAGATTCAAACTCGAATGGAAGTGATTCTGTAACTAAATTTACCATACATTCTAAGTTTTGCCTCAAAGCCAAAGCTCTGATACCAACTGTAACGACCCGTTATTTTCAGCCATTCGCATCCATTATAAGTGTATAGGTAGACACTCATGCTGGAGTTGAATTGCTCAAAATACCATGTTGTAAATAAAATTTGGCAAATCTCAGAGTATACAGTAAATAAATATAAGCACAGATCACAGACACAGAGTAAAATAATGCAGCGAAAGTAAAAGAAATAGTAGTTCATGAAGCTACTATATAAATATAACAAAGTTACATAAGATACAACAGAAGGAATAGAGTACAACAGAAGAAATAGAGTACAACAGAAGTCTAAATACAATAACCAAGTACAAGCTGAGTAGAACAACAGAACTGAAATAGATAGGACATGACAAGCAGATGATCTCCAGCGATTCAAATCTCCAAGAGAGTGGAAATCCAAATCTGTGAATAACTCAGGCTGACCCGAGCGTAAAATAAAACATAAACACTCGAGTCAGGATATACATACTTATACAATGTAAACCAACTCAAGTGAACTGTAGTAAAGGTACAAGTAACTTAGAAGATGCTTGGGACCGCCCATCCTCTAAGGATCCGTTAAAATATCTACTATGTAGTAATATTCGCTATTATAATAGTGTCTAAATAAGTAAAGTATAATCATATCGGAAAATAGCATTAAGAGGATGGAGAACCTTAACGCGGTCGGATCTTAAAATCATAATCGTAGTAAAGCTCGATATGGTAGGTGACACGGCACAACTAGGCAATGCCAGGGTAGATATACCAATTACGCACACGGACTGATGGAGCGCATAGCAGCCACTATCGTCCACCTCGAACAACATTCCCAAATCGGAGGATGGCCATCTAGTCAAATCACAAGTAAGAGTATAATATCGAAGAAATGTGTCCGAGAAGAGGTGCTACCTCACTGGTCCGAGATCGCTCCTGTTTTAGCCACCTTATGCCAACTCACGGGAGTTGGGTCCACGTAACATACCTTAAGAACGTCGTCACCATCCTACTTCATTCTGGAATCTCCACTGCGTACACAGTTGTCAAAGTGTTTTTCGGTATCGACCGAGAGTATGTCCATATCCGATCCCGGTCTCTTTGCCAACCAATCGTTATTATAACCCGTGGTTATAGATTTAAAACAATTTATATCAAAATACTTCAAACTATACCATTAAAAACAAAGCCATTATCCTTAAAAAAATCAAATATTAAATTCCCAAATTTACCCCTTTCTGAGTTCATTATTCACTTAAACCAATAGACGTTGAAAATTTCTACTTTCACAGCATTTCTAAAAGTGTTGCGGTAAGTTAAATTTGGAACAATTTTATTTAGCAAAGACAACATTTATAAATTGCCAAAATAGTTTAGTTTTAAACAAAATCATGTTTCAGCCTACTGTAGCTCTTAACAAGTGCTACAGTAGCCCCTTTTATTAGTTCAGGTTCAATTTAGTTTCTGCTACAACACTTACCAAGTGCTATCGTAACTTTAGTTCATTTTAGTCTTTTGGTTCATTATATACCCACAGCACTTAACAAGTGCTACAGATTCTACCTAGTTCAGAACTTATAAAATCATACATTTAAAAATGTTCATTTCAATCCGTTAACTAATTTATTTTAAAGAGAAATTTTACAAATTAAAACCAAAACTTACAAGTTCGCTTATTAAATTCAAGTGTGTAAATCCCACTTTCATTTAAACAATTCATTTCAACAATTTACTCTCAAACTCCATTTTCCACCATTTTTAAGACTAAATTTTCATTTCAATTTAATTAACTTCAGTTTCCCTCTTTGTTTTTGGTCAAACTTTCAAATTTAAGTTCCATTTTAAAAATCAATATTTTCCACTTATTTATTTTTATCACATAGAAAAATCATTTCTATTCTAAATAAATCATTTAAAAATTCGATTTAAATCAATTTAATATTATTACAATATTTAATTTATTTAAAGGTATCCAGAAAATACAGAAAAAATAACCACGGGTCTGTATAATATTTTTCTAGCCTAAGTCAAGTGATACGGATACTATATCATTTCAATCCGTAATTTACAAAGAAAAATCCGGGTTTTATCATTTCAAACCCGCAATCCCAAGTAAATAAAATTTAATTGAAAATCGTTCAGGCCTATCATTTCAGCCCATAACGACGTTCCCTTATTCTAAAGTCCGTTCGGGTATGTATCATTTCAACCCATGGTGATTCTATTCTACAGGGAACTTGCAGTGTGATTTAACAGAACAGAATATCAGTACAATAAGAACAAAATATAACAGATGATACGATATGTAGTTTTAACAATTCTATCATCAACTATAAATAAATCACAGGTAATTATAACATCATTTATTTATTTATTTATTTCTACACATTCAGTTGCGGTCGTTTCACAATCATATAAGTATGAATATTCGTGTGAGATTTACTCACCTCTACGGAGCTGGAGATTTGATACAGAAAGGAAATACGATGTCTATAGAAAGCACGCGGATAGCACGATCAATTGTTAGCGGATGCACCAACTATATTCAAACCAAAAGCACAATAAATAATCAAATCCACGATTGCACGAATAACGAATTTTTAAATGAAGCAAACAAACGAAAAGAAACAAGTTGAAAATCGAGAACAAAAGCACGACCACCTTTAAAATATAGATTATAACTTTAAATTGGCAGAGTGACAAAACAAAAATTTTCAAAACAATGGTCAGTAAAAACAGCCTAGTATACCAACCCGTGACCAAAAGCATTTTTTTTTCCCATTCCCTATTCTAAAACAAAAGCCAGAGGGAATATAGTCTAGAATGCCAAAATACAGAAGTGACAAAATATAAAGTTTGTTCATTTCTCAAAACAAACCTCAGTCTGGCACTATTCTTTCGAAAATAAAGATGCAGAGGTGACAAATGAAGTTTCTCAAATCTCTTTTGTTTTCAAACACCAGGCTCAAGGAAAAGCAAATACAAAACCAAAATACAAAAATAAAAAGGAACGAAACAGTTTGCTCATTTTTCATATGCAAGGCTCGGTCTGATCTCGGTTGGTCTCGGCATGGGTTTGGAGTGTGGCTGGTCTGGTCTCGGTCTGGGTAAGGGTGTGGCTGGTCTGGTCTCGGTCTGGGTAGGGGTGTGGTTGGTCTGGTCTCGGACTGGGGCTGTCAGGGGTTCGGTCTGTGACGTGGGGACTGGTGGTGGTCTCGGTTGGGGTTGTGGAGGTGGTTCTGGCGAAGGGGTTGGGTGGTGGGCTGGCATGGATAGGGATGTGGGGTTGGGTTCTCGGTCTGGCGTGGGGTAGGCTGGTGGTGAATAGGGTGGGGTTCGGTCTGGATTCATGGTGCCTTGGTGATCGGTTGGGGTGGAGGTGGTGACGAGGCTGGTGACTGACTGGTGGCAGGCGTAGGGTCGCTTGGGTGGTAGGCTGGATTGTGGTGACGTGGGTTCTCTGGCGTGGGGTTGGAGGCAGGCAGGGCGGTCTGGTGGTAGGGCTGGGGTCGTGTTGGTGGCGAATGGGTTCGGTTGAAGGCGTGAGTAGGAGCATGGTTACACAACAGAGAAATAAAATGTAAAGTAAAAGAAGGAAGAACAAAAGAGGAGGAAGCAAAAGCGGCCATACCTGATGGGAGAAAGTCACGCAAGTTTTAATGGATGCAAAAAGGAATTTATTTTATACAGCTGTTCACTCGATTGATATATGAGAGAGAAGGCAAGAAGGAAATAGTCTTGAACGGTAGAAAAAGAAGGCTTTTAAAATTTCCAGTCAATTGATGGAAACCGAAACGTATGGAAGCGTAAGGAAGAAATAATCTTTCACGTGCACGTTTTTAGGCTTAAACAATGCGGCCGTACTAGAAATGTTAAAGCAAGAAAAAAATCAAATGGACAAAGGAAAAGGTAAGGGAAATTATAACGAAATGCCCAAAGTAACGTACAACTTTATGATTTGTTTCTTTTATTAAATAAAATTGAAAATGCTAACAGTTTCTTTCAATAAAATAACGTGTCATTTTTAAACAAAAATTAAATAGCTATTACCATAATAAATAAATTTGATTGTTAAATATAAAGTTAAGAACGGATGAAATTATACGTAAAAATGTAAAGTTTAAATTTCCCGTTTTACGCTAGTTATTAAACTTTTAATTCAAATCAATATTTCAAAATGTTTATTTTTAAATAAAATTTCGTTAAAAATTTTGGGCTGTTACATTGATTGAGAGTCGATTTAAAATAAATTAACTATGTTTTGAGATATTGCTTAAATAAAAATCAAGTACGGACTTAACTATGGAGTGGAAATGAACATAATGTTGCATAAAAGGTTATGATAAGCCTTAATATTAATTTTATGAAATGATTTTCAAGTAATATAGTATAAATTGAGATATACCAAGTAAATGGAAATGCAAATCAATCGAAGGTAAATAAATTGAATAAGAATCAATTTAAATGAAACCAAATTTGATTGCAATGGAAATGAACTTAAGTTATATAGTTGAAATGATTGGAAATAAACGAATTAACTTAAGTTAATTATTTGGATGGAAACTTGGCCTGAATGAATTTATGAAATGATTCGTAAGTAAATAGCATGGATTGAATTGTCATTCGACATAAATAGAAGTAAACAAAATTTTGTGAACTCATGGAAAGTGAATAAATTGGTTTAGAACCAATTTGTAATGGATATGAATATATTGTGTATAGATATGAATTGAATGCTAATAATTTGGTTGTGAATCATTCAAATTGAATGAAATGATATAAAATCGATTGAAATAAATAATCAAATTTTGGAACCTTGTGATTATTGATAAATTCATGCTATATCATCTTTGGTTATGAAATCTATGTGTTTGCACTAGTTAAATAAATGAAATGCTATTAAATTTTCATGTTTTGGTACTTATGTGTTTTAAATTGAGTAAGTACAGGTACAAGAAGACTGTTTGACTAGATTTTGGTTGCGCAAATTGCATATAAATTAAGCGAACTCGCTTAATAACGCTAAAATAAAGTACGCTTACAAATTTAGCGCGCAAAAAATAATAATATTGTTATATATTGTGTTTTCCGGTCATGAGAGCCGATGTATATCTTTTTACCATATTTGTCATATTGCAAAAGGCTCTCCGTACAAGGGAGACTCTGCCAAAAAATTTCGGAAATTTAGGGTGTTAGAAAAATTTTGAAATTTTTGTTAACTAGAATTTGATTTTTGAATTTAACTGAGAAATAAAGGGTTTTGATGAATGTTTGGAAACTAGTTAGTGAATGTAGGTCTAAAGATTTAGAAAAGTGAAATATCAAGTTTAACTAAGTGAGTTTTGGAAAGTAATGGGTTTGGAACATTTTTCCTGCCTTAGCAATTTCGAGGACAAAATTCTTTTAAGGGGGGAGGAATGTAACGACCCGGATTTTCAGTCATTTGATTTTGAATATTTAAATGGTTTTAAACATTGGATTTAAATTATTAATTGATTTTGAAAATGGAATTATTGATTGAATTCAAGAAATAGATTTAAATTTCAAATACAGCGATTATCGTAATACGGAAATGGTGAATAATTGAAATTTAAGTTGAATATGAATCGAAATGATTTCTAATGTGATTGTAAGTTCTATTTGAATTATAATTGAGTTAGTAAGTTTCTAAAACTGAATTTCAAGTGATTTTGTCAAATTTTGAAATCGTCGTTTTAATCGACGCGTTTAAATAACAATTCGGGGCACAGTCTCGGAACTCAACGAAACCAGTTCCATTGGATCCGTAGTAGTGTATTATTGTCGGATTTCAAATTTCATAGCGTTTGGATTTACCGTTTGGTCGTGCGAGCTGAAAAGCACAGAATTAATTTAATTAAAATTGTCGATTTAAAAGGCTATCTTTCACATACGATCGAATTAGGCCTTGAGACTAGTTCCATTGGGTTCGGAATAGGGGTATAACATATAGAACGCTAGACGGCACGCCTTGATAGAGGTTCGGGATTTTAAGGTGCGTAAACAAGATATTTTGAATATTTAAATAATTATAAATCAACATCAGCCAACCTATAAACCCAGGCCAGCCGACCTAACCCTGAACACGCACCCAAAGTCTGAACGAAGCCGTCATCTCCCTTCGTTTAAAATCGTGCTCACCCTTCCTTCTCTTCCTTCTTCAGTTTCGAACAGGAAACCAAAATAAAAAAATTCAATTAAAAATCAAAATCAAAGCCAAAAATCTCAAAATAAATTCCATAATTCTAGAATCGAGTTTCTCTTCAATCTGGTATGGGTGCGGTTATGTTTGGGGGAGATGAGGATCGATCTAGGGTTCGGGTTTGGGTGGCCTTGATCGACGATTTGCGGAACTGAGGATGGATTCGGGTTCACCGAGTGGAAGCACAGCTCGGGGGTGAAATGGTGGTTCGCGGTGGAGCTATGTTGGCAAAGACGCGGTACGGTAGTGGGAAGAGAGGCGAAGTCGCGACTTATTCTGGGGGTTCGGTTGATAAACGGTGGTGATGAATGAGATGCTTAGGCGATGTGGAGTTCAACGGTATCGTCGATTTTGGGTTTTTATGGAGAGGAGGTGGAGGAAGGAGGAGAGAGGGAGGCTCAATGATTGGTTGTGAATGTTCAAGCGTACATGTTTTAGCCTGGGAGGAAGAAGTATTAAGGGGACTGATTAAGTAAGGTAATTAACCTTTTTAATTACTGTAATTAATAAGAAAAATTTACGATATTAATAAAAATAAAAAATTTATAAATTACATATCGTTTACATGCAAAGTCCAAAAATCATGAAATCGATCACGTTGGATTCGTAGCTGCGAAATCTACGCAATGTGATTTATTTAGAGTCAATTAGGAGTAGCTAGGATTTTAGATTAAATCAATTGTCAGTTCGATTTAATCTAAAATGATCATTCGACAAATTAAAAATCAAGGTGAGCAAATCTCACTCATTTTGGATAACTGGTTTTAATTTAAAATGGTAAAAATTAATTATTGGTTGATTGGATGGATTTATAAATTATTATCAGTTGGATGTTATATTATATATAGTAGTGTATATATATTAGTATTTGGGTATATTTCCCGCCGATTGGAGCAGATGAGACACTATGCGTCCTGCATAATAGCAGATGATCCTATATTACTGCGATATCCCGCGTCAAAGTGGAATTGGTATTTTATGTTATATAACATCTGTGGTTGCAGGGAAACAGGTTGGAGTGATCCAATTGGATTCCTCAAATATATTGATTTTTTTTCATATATAGTGATATATGATGGAATTGAATAATCTGTTAAGGATTACTGTGTGATTTGATTGTTTTGATGTTATAGTAGCACTGGCCTTAATTTTGGTATTTTAAATACCATAAATAATATTTTTTAATTTTAAAAAGAAATTCAAAGGTGATTTTTGGAAATAAAAAATATTTATATGGAAATAGGAATATTGAATAAGAAATGGGTTTGGATTAAATAAAAGATTTGATTTGGAATTCACTTAACTATTTTGTAAAGTGGTTGTAACGACCCGATATTTTCAACCATTCGCATCCATTATAAGTGTATAGGTAGACACTCATGCCGGAATTGAATTGCTTAAAATACCGCGTTGTAAATAAAATTTGGCAAATCTCAGAATATGCAGTAAATAAATATAATCACAGATCACAGACACAGAGTAAAATAATGCAGCGGAAGTAAAAGAAATAGTAGTTCATGAAGCTACTATCTAAATATATCAGAGTTACATAAGATACAACAGAAGAAATAGAGTACAACAAAAGTCTCAATAAAATAACCAAGTACAAGCTGAGTAGAACAACAGAATTGAAATAGATAGGACATGACAAGCAGATAATCTCCAGCGATTCAAATCTCCAAGAGAGTGGAAATCCAAATCTGTGAATAACTCAGGCTGACCCGAGCGTAAAGCAAAAACACAAAACACTCGAATCAGGACAATATATACTTATATAATATAAACCAACTCAAGTGAACTGTAATAAAGGTACAAGTAACTTAAAGAATGCTTGGGATCGCCCATTCTTTAAGGATCCGTTAAACTATTTACTATGTAGTAATATACGCTATATACAGTAGTGTCTAATTAGTAAAGTATAATCATATAGAAAATAGCGCTAAGGGGATGGAGAACCTTAACGCGGTCGGATCTTAAAATCATAATCATAGTAAAGCTCGATATGGTAGGTGACACGGCACAACTAGGCAATGCCAGGGTAGATATACCAATTACGCATCCGGACTAGTAGTGACGCATAACAGCCACTACCGCCCACCTCGAACAACACTCCCAATCAAGGGTGGCCACCAAATCAATCACAAGTAATAGAATGGTATTGAAGAAGTGTGTCCGATCAGAGGTGCTACCTCATTGGTCCGTCAATCGCTCCTGTTTTAGCCACCTTATGCCAACTCACGGGAGTTGGGTCCACGTATATACCTTAGGATCGTCGCCACCATCCTACTTCATTCTGGAATCTCCACCACGTACACGGTTGTCAAAGTGGTTTTCGGTATCGACAGAGAGTATGTCCATATCCGATCCCGGTCTCTTTGCCAACCAATCGTTATTATAACCCGTGGTTATAACTTTTAAAAACAATACTTTACTTCAAAATAAAATATCATTTCAAACCATATCTTTATCAAAATAAAGATTTATCATTTCCAAATCATTTCAATATTCCAAAATATCGTATCCTTTCAAACTTCTTTTCAAATCATTTCAATATATCAAAATATCATATCTTCCAAAACTTAAATTTCAAATCATCTCAATATCAAAATATCATATCTTTGATAGTTATACTTCGAAACCAAAAATCATTTTTATTTCAAAACTATACCCATTTCAAAACAATATCATTTCCATTTCAAACATATATTCACCTTTCAAATAGTCTATACTTTAAAAGTTATAATTCTTTTGAAACTAAAACATTTGAAATCATTATACTTTAAAAATCACAACATTTCGAAAACATATATTTGAAATCATCTTTTAATTCTACAAATTTACAAATTTATTAAATTAAACCCAAATTCCAAATTTTTATTTTTATTTCAAACCATCATTTTCAACTCAAATTCAGTTTACTAACAAACCATTTCAAATCTTATAAATTTCAAATATAGGTTTAATTCACAAAATACAATATTCAATCTTTAGTATATTTCAAAGCTTAAATATCCCACATTTCATAAATTCAAAATCATATATATACATTTCAAAATATCAAAATATTATTCAAAACATCATTCATTTATATTTCATTTAAATACCATTTGAATCCATTCTTTTTATTAAATTTAAATACCATTTTAAACTCACATAAAAATCAAATTCTTCCATTTAAAACCATTTAAATGTCTCTTCATTATCTTTAGCAATTTTAACATTTTATTTCCAAAATTATATCATTTTCCAAAGATTATTTTTCATTAAAATTTATTAAAACAACAAAATATAGTTCCCGTAGCACTTACAAAATGCTATGTAAAGTTATAGTTTAAAATAGTTTATTTAACAAAACGACAGCACTTAAATGCTGTAATATATTTCCATTAAAATTAAAATAAACTTAAATGTTAAGTTTAACCACTACAGCACTTACAAAGTGCTATAATAGCCTTTATTCCAAATTAACTCTTTAGTTCATTTAAACAACTACAGCAATTACAAAATGTTGTAATATCTTTTACCTACATTTCAAAAATGCTATCAAATCAAATTTAGAGCTTAATTACCATTTCACAAATTTAACTAAATTTCCAATTTTATTTAATTAACTTAAACCTTTAATTAAAACCAAATTTCACATTTCCTAGTCAAGTTATATTTTAAAAGATCACTTTTAAACATTCATTTATTTAACCACTTAAATTCATAGAAAAATCAATAATACTTTAATAAATCACTTAAATTCACATTTAATCAAATTATCATATTTACCATTTCCAAATAAAATTTAATATCCATTTTATTTATATGACTTAAATATCATTTTTAACCAAAATTCCAAATTCCAAACTTAGATTATATTTCAATAATCCAATTTAACCATTCATTAATTACATTTTTAACTCATAGAAAAATCATAATTTCTTTATTTTAAAACATTTCAAAATCTATTTAAATCAAATTTCATAAATTTATATTTTTAAAATACTTAAAAATATCCAAAAACAGTTTATAAAATAACCACGGGCCTGCATATAATTTTCTAACTTAGATCAAGTGATACGGATATGTATCATTTCAATCCGCAGTTAAAAAAGAAAAATCCGGGTTCTATCATTTCAAACCCGCAATCCCAAGTTAAAATAATTTAAATAAAAATCGTTCAGGCCTATCATTTCAGCCCATAATGATTTTTCCCTATTCTAAAGTCCGTTCGGGTATGTATCATTTCAACCCATAGTGATTCTAATCTATAGGGAACTTGCAGTGTGATAACAGATATAAATAACAGAATAACATTAAATAACAGTAACATATGATATAATAGGTGTAATAACAGGTGTGAACATCATATGATAATAATATAAGCATATATAACATGATAATATATTTCTACATATTCGCAGGGTGTCAATTTACTAGTTATATAGGTACATATTGTCTGGTGAGAATAACTCACCTGTATTGAGCTGGAGATGACAACTAACACACACATCATAGAATCCACTAAGGCACGAGAGTATGATAGTGATTTGAGTGTGGGAGAGACAAGACTAAATGCCTTGAATACATGAAACAAACCAATACAATATACATGAATAAACACTACACAACAATTTAAATAACTTGTATATTCAAGCACAAATCAATTCCAAACCAATTGCACTTGCCTCCATCTAGCATAGGCTCAGCCATGGATGGAAAATACATGAATAAGGCTTGTTCTAAGGTCTGGTTGTGGACCTATAGGGGTCGGCCTAACCTAGAGAAGGTGGTGGACAAGTTTGTGAAGCAAAAATCTAATATTACAAGGCAAAAGCATTGAATTCAAGGCAACTAAAGGGCTCGGCCTAGGTCATGGAGGACATGGCTATCTCAGGTGGGGTCAGTAGGTGGTGTGCAGAGGTGTCTCAGGTCTGAAACAGGTTGGTGGTGGTGGTGGTTGGTCGGCCTAGGTGGTGGAGAGAGATGGTGGAAGGAGGATGTGCTTGGCTATGGGATCTAGGTGATGTTGCATTAAAACTATGGTGGTTCTTCATCACATAGGGGCTAGGCTATGGCATGGGAAGGGGCTGGAGGAGGTGTTAGTCAGAGGGGATGGTGGTGGAGGTGGCCAAGGTGGTGGATGTGGTGTTGGCTGATCCAAAGAAGAGGAGGACAAGTGCAAAATCATGTGAAAACAAAGGAAAACATAGAAAAGAAGAAGGTTTTTACCCAAAAATCTTTGCAAATGATGATGGCCATGATTTTTGTGATTGAGAAGAGTTTGTATACGGAAATAAAAAGAAAAATAAGTAGCTGAAAGAAAAGTTAAGGTCGGCCAAAGAAATTGAATGAAAAAGGTTGGAAAACGAAGAGACGGGAAAATAAAGAGCCTTAGGCAAACCAAGAGTCACAAACTCTTCAAATTTCCATTATTAATTTAGAAATTTGTAAATACATATAAAACTGATAAATAAAGATAAAACTCAGTAAAGAAAATTAATATATAAAATAAATAATTAAATTTTATTATATAGCATTTAAATAAAAAAAATGGCTAAAATTTGCAAACTAGGCTTTAAAAATTTAGAAATAACCTCAATACACTTTGGAAACATTTATTTTAATTTGAATACATGTAAAATGAATAAAATAAAGTAAAACACAGCAAATAAGAGTGAATGCATAAAATAAATAAATAAATTTTAATTATATATAATTAAATTAAGAAAATAGCAAAGAAAATAGAAATTAGGCTTTAAAATTAGAAAACAATTTCAGTAGACTTTAGAAAAATTATATTATCATTTGTAAAAATACTAAAAGACAAAATATACATCAAATAACATATTAGCACATATTTAAAATAAAATATAACAAAGAAAAAGTAATTTATACAATTTAAAATAGACAAAATTGCAAAATAAACAATTTATACTCAAAATTGAAATGTACATATCTTTTGCAGTTTAACTCCGTTTTCAACGAAACGAAAAGTAGTATTCATGTTATTAAATCTATTTTCATAATAAAAGATAAAATTTATAATTTCAAATATTTAAAATTTAAATTTAAAAGTCAAAGTTTGACTATTTTAACCAAAATTCACTTTTAGGAAAATTATTCTATTCAGTCATATTTGGAATTCTAACCCATATCAAAATCAAAGTTTATATTTAAAATAAAAAAATTTATTCTTTTTCATAATAAAGCTTTTTAAATCTGGAAATATCAATTTAAAAATAATTGTAAAATACAGGATTGTTACACTCTCCCCCACTCAAAGCTTTTCGTCCCCGAAAAGGAACGAGGTACGGGAAAGCACAGAAAAAGATAGAATGAAATAAAATTAAGACAAGATGATAAGAAGATTGGAATTACACCTTATAACTATTGTTATAGGTAAGTTTAACAAGATGGAGGTGATCAAATAAAGAATATAAGCACGAAAAAGATCCTCTAGAGTCTGAATCTCCCTTTTCACCTAACCGACGGTCTATGAATGGAAAAACAGTGCTCAGGGTTAAAATGAGTACCAAAAATTTTCAAAGATTACAGAAAGATTTCTAAATAGACTGGTATAAGCAATAGCCTTCCCATTCTGTAACAAGATGTAATGACCCAAGATTTTAGGAATTCATTCTGGAAAATATAAATAAATTTAAAATAATTTTTAAATTAATTTTGGAAGGAGATTGTTGTGGCTTGATAGTGTATCAGTATGTGTGTACATGTGTGCACAGGGTATACACATGAACTAAAGCTAAAAATCTCTGAACTTTAAGAATAAATACATATTGATATGTATGGGAATAAATAAATATATATATATATATATATTAAAATCTTTAAAGCTGAATGCATAAGTAAATATAAATATATGTATGCTACTGAATATTTTTCTTAAGTATACATGTGCATGTGTGTGTCAATACAGAGTGATATATATATATATATATACATATACATGTGCTAATAAAATACTAGAGTTCAAACTAGTGAAATAAAATATATATATATATAGACATATTTTAATATAAGCAGAAAATAAAAGGCAAGAAGATATAAAAAGAACTAATTCTCTTATAAATAAATGAAGGAGGTACATACCATTTACATGAAAGCTAAAAATAGGAAAATAAGATAAAAACAGAGAAGTTCTTGGTATAGGCAGAATTAGAAAAGAGTATTTAATAAATAACAAAACCAAGTCACATTTTTAGCATGATTGTAGACAAGGGGGAAAAGTATTTTCTGAAAAGCAATCTCTGAAAGAAAAATGTGTAACCACTTTTCTCTTCACCCAAATTAAGCCGGGGAGGGGGTAAAACTTTGGGTTAAAATTCAGATAACATGATTTTCTGGTGGGCAAAAATGGCTTTAGCCAATACCCAAAACCCTAAGAGAGACCCTGCATATATATATACATGTATATGCAGCAGCCTCCTCTTCTCTTCAGAAAAGAATTTTGAAAAAAAAAGGAAGAAAAACAATACCACAGAAATCATAAGACAAGGGAAGAAAGAGAGCTTGAGGATAAGAGCAGGAGTTCATCAGTTAATTAAGGAAACAAAGGAGAGAGCTAGGTGAGAAAACTCACTCAAAAATCTAAGGCAATAAGTCCTAATGTAGGCAGCCAGATAAAAGTATTTTTATTAAAAGAGTATTTTCATATATATATGTTTATCTGTGAACTTAAATCTGAATATGTTTTGATTTTCTTTGATTGATCATTTGTTTTATTATAACAAAGTTTTATGTGTTGAATCTGTTTATACACTCAGATCTCTGATATGTTAATATTTAGGGATATAAACAAATTCCCAGAAAATAAAATGTTGAGAATAGGCAAGTAGTATTGGTTTTGGCTCAACCCAGAAAGATGTAAATAATAATGAGCTGCAATATACTCATGTATAAGTGCTGAGGCTCGAAATAGAAAGGAATTAGGGGTGCAATAGGGTTGCCTATGTGCTGATGCCTCTGGTTCAATAAAATGCATAGCAAACCAAATTTTGTGATTCAGTGAAACCAGATTATTCTGAGTTTAACTCAAGCACAAATGTTTGCAAAAGAAAAACTCTCTCAGAGATCATAAGCCAATGTTAGTTGCCTAAACTCCTTTTAAAATACCAAGATGAATATATGTATATGCAGAAACCTTATTTTGCAATCACCATTGGTTGTTTGCTTGTTTACCTCTGTATGGTTATGAATAATATGTGATGCCATGTATGGATGTTTTGGCTATTGAAATGAATTACTGAATGGTTTTGCCATGAAAAAGAGTTACTATTAACTTAAACCTGATTAGGATATTGGGGTCAAGAACACTGCAGGAATGACTTGTGTGCTTGAGTAACATAAGTTGACACATGGCTTGTTTAAGTCCTGAGATCTTTGTGTAATGGAGTGAATTAGTTCATTACAGTGTGTCCATTGATTCATAAACATTGCAGATGAGACCAAGGATAGATGAATATACCCAGGAAATAATACTTGCAATAATGAGGAAACTAGAGTTTTTCCAGATTTGAAATGTGAGAATTGAATAAATGATTTAACTCATATTGGTTATTTTCCTGTTTGGTATGAATGATTGGTTGTCTATGATTGAGATGTATGCTTGAATGTATGTGCCATATTTATATATGTAATCTCTGGAAAGAAAATTAAAGTGTGCACATGCACATGACACAGAGCATGCACACAAGTATTTACCTGATCCCAAAAAGGACAGAACCATATGTATATGTATTTAACTTGATCTTAATCTAAGTAATAAGATGCTTTTGTGAATTTTCTCATACCAGACATGTGTCTGACCCTAGTGTGCTAATGGCATCTGGGGTGTCTCATTAAAAATGAGGCAGTTTCCAATGCTTTTTCAGGGATTGCAGCAACTAAATAAGAGTAGGAGCAAGCCCTTGAGAAGAAGATATAGCATGCTAAAAACTTAGTTAGATAAGAGCCTAAATGTTGAAATCTGCATGTATTGACAATTTAAATTGCTACTTTTATTAAGTGTTAAATATTGGATTGATATTTGTAGGCATTTTGTTAAGAATTTGTCTTGTATCTGGAATCTATGAACTTAGTTGAATTTCTGTTATGATTAAAAAAGGGTTTTGATCAAATCTTGTAAGTGGATTTAGCAAGAACACCATGTTAAAAATTGTATGATTACATTTTATAAATGTATTAGTCAATCTTGAGACTTTAAAAAAAAAAGATTTAAGTTTTTGGAAAATCTGGAGAGTTGATTCTCAGATAATCAAACTGGTTTTATTTTCTAATAAAACATATGTATGCAAAAGAAATAGACATAGGTTGAATGTTTTTATATGGCTGCAAGGTTTATTTAACTTGTTCCATACAAATGCTTCATGTCCTATTTTTTTAAATAAAGAAAGGATCTGTGGTAAGATAGATGGAAGCCAGATTCAAATAGTTGCAGATATATATGCACATAAACATGTTTAAGTGCAAATTTTACCTCACCTTTTTCCTTTGTATTTGAAATAAGAATCTGAATTTTACTCAGATTCTAACCAAATGCATTTTAAATGCCAGACAAATCTTATAAGAAGAAATACAAACCTGGAAAATGATAAACACTCTTATCATTCAATCATGAAGCCTTCTAGGTTGTAGGAATGGAATTCAAAAATGATTAAGCAAGGATATTTGTTTTGTATGATGGATCTTAGGCAAAATAAAATATGTATATGCAGACAGGTAGATAACAAGTTTCAAATTGTACAGAAGAAAAAAAAATGAAAAACAAAAATTGTGTTTGAACCGACCAGCATAGCACTCGAACTCGTGACCTTGTATGTATAAGTTAGGCGCGTTTCCATTACGCCTAGATGTTGCTTGTGTTTCCTTAGGATCCACTTTGTTTTATACTGATTTTGACACTATTCAGAACTTAACACAAACATCTATATTAAAAGCTTGTTTACTACTGATGATTTCTTGATCACTTCTTAGTTAGTATAAACAGACTAATGTGGTTGTTCCCAGTGGATTGTTTGATCAAAAAAAAATATATGAAATAAATTAACAATCCAACATCCTCTTGTTTTTCAAAACTCTGATTCAAACAAGAGAGGCATATACATCCTCACATGTATGTGCTTATTTTTGTAAATGTACTGATATATTTATATTGGTTGATTATTGTGATCCTGGATATATTTGATTTATTGGAAAAAGAAAGTGACCCTGAGAAGGATAATTGAAATGGATGATATATCTATATATCTATATATATATATCCTCTTTACTTAAAAAAAAAAAAAAAATTTCTTATGAAATTAGAGTAGAATATAGGAGGGTCATTTCAGTTGGTATCAGAGCTATGTTATTCAACATAGTAGAAGTAAGGATCAAGTCCTTAGATAGAAATAAAATTAAAAGGAACTAAATATCTAACTAACCAGCTATGTAAATTATTATTAGCAAACTATGGTAGGGAGACCACCAAATCAGGGAGCAGGATCTTCCCATGCACCACCAATGGTCAATCTGCAAGACTTGGTGAGAGCATTTAGGGATGGGGCAGGACAAAGGCAAGAAAATCCCTATGAAGAACTCTCAAAGTTGCTTAAGACATATACTCATTTAGGAGGCAAAAGCTTTGAAGGGACAGAGAGTATCATGGAGATTCAAACATGGTTGAGAACATTGGAAAGAATTTTCAATGACATGCAACTTGATGATCAAAGAAAGAGGAAAGTGGCTTCAAGACAGCTGAAAGGAGTAGCTTTAGGCTGGTGGGAAGTAATCATTGCAGGAAGGAATGAGAATGAAATCACTTGGAATCAATTCAAAGAGATGTTGGAAGCAAGGTTTGTACCAGCATCAGCAAAGACTACCTTGTTAGAAGAATTCATTAGACTTAGACAAGGAACCATGACTGTCACAGAATATACTCAAAGGTTTGAGGGGCTCTCCACATATGGAGCAATGCTTGTGGCAGAGGAGGCATCTAAAAATGATAGGTACATAAAGGGTCTGAACCCAGGACTTAGCAGAGCCATGTTACCCTATGCAGACAAGACTTTTGATCATGTGATAGACTTAGCTTTGAGGTTGGAGCAGCATGACAAGGAAAGGGAGAAGTTCAGAAATTTTAAGAGCAATAATAACAAGAAGGGTAAGGGGAGATATCACCCTTATGATAAGAAGAAAGAAGAGGCTAGTAACAAAAGCACTGGAGATGTCAAAGCTAAGGAAGACAAGAAGAAAATTGTGTGCCATCAGTGTGGAAAGGAAGGGCACATCAAACCAAAATGTCCAGAATTGAAAGGAGGAGCTTTCAAATGCTATCTATGTGGGAAGGAGGGGCATATGAAGAGGAATTATCCTGAGTATAAACAGCAAGGCAAATTGGCAAATTTGGAATGAAAAGGCAAAGCCATAGTGGAGAGTAGCACTGTAAACCATAGCCAAGTGGAAGGTACATTACTTATTTGTACCATACCCATAGCAGTAGTATATGATACTGGGGCAACTCACTCCTTAATTTCTTATGAACTGGTTAGAATGCTAAAACTGAATTGCATATTGGTAGAAACCCCATTGCATATACACAGTCCATTGGGGAGTTCTAGTGTTTTAAATATGATTTGTGTGGATGTGGGATTAAACATAGGGGGAAATATTTTTATTTCCAATTTATATGTTTTGAATTACCCAAATATAGGTGTTATATTGGGGGTAGACTGGTTAAGGCAATTTAAAGCCATAATTAATTTAGACTCATCCACCATATCATTGCAAAATTCTAGAGGCCAGAGAATCACAGTTTTATGTGAGGTAGCTAAGGAAGGAAAACTATATCATTTAGTTGACTCAGAAAAAGATTTCAGTGAACTAACCATTGAAGAAATTCCCATAGTCAATGAATATTTGGATGTGTTTGGTGAGGTCAAGGGTATTCCACACCATAGACCAGTAGAATTCCAAATCAATTTAGTTCCAGGAGCAAGCCCAGTGATTAAAAAGCCAACTAGAATGGGGCCAAATGAACTAAAGGAATTGAAGAAACAGTTAGAAGAATTGGAAGAAAAGGGTTTTATAAGACCAAGTAATTCTTGCTGGGGAGCACCAGTGGTGTTTGTTAAGAAGCAAGATGGCTCTTTAAGACTCTGCATAGATTATAGAGAATTAAACAAAGTAACTATTAAAAATAAATACCCATTGCCAAGAATAGATGATCTTTTTGATCAATTAGCAGGGGCAAAAGTATTTTCTAGACTAGACTTAGCATCTGGTTTTCATCAAATGAAGGTGGAAGAATCAAGCATCAAATACACTGCCTTTAACACTAGGTATGGATTGTATGAATTTTTGGTTATGCCATTTGGCTTGACCAATGCACCATCTTACTTTGTAGATTTAATGAACAGAACCTTTAGAGATTGTTTAGACAAGTTTGTGCTTATTTTCATAGATGACATTTTGATTTATTCCAAGACAGTGGAAGAACATAAGCATCATTTGCACCTGGTTCTGTCTAGGCTAAGGGAAAAAGATTTAAAGGCAAAATTTTCAAAATGTGTGTTTTGGAAGGAGGAAGTACATTTTCTTGGCCATGTTATATCTGCCAAAGGAATTTCTGTGAACCCCAATAAAGTAGTGGCTATCCAAGCATGGAAGAGGCCAAGCACTGTGAGTGAAGTGAGGTCATTTATGGGGATGGCAGGATATTATAGAAGGTTTATAAAAGATTTTTCAAAAATTTCTACACCACTCACTAACCTAACCAGGAAGAACCAAGCTTTTGTTTGGTCAGAAAAATGTGAAAAGTCTTTTGAACAGTTGAAGGAGGCATTGGTGAATGCTCCAATTCTAAAGGTACCACATGGAAATGAAGAATTAGTGGTATACACTGATGCTAGTGGATTTGGCTTGGGTGCAGTGTTGATGCAACAAGGCCAAGTCATTGCATATGCATCCAGACAACTTAAACCCCATGAAGTAAGGTATGCCACACATGATCTCGAATTAGCAGCTGTGATATATGCTTTAAAACTTTGGAGACATTATTTATTAGGCACCAAGTTTGAACTCTACACTGACCACAAGTCTCTAAAATATTTGTTTTCACAAAAAGATTTGAACATGAGGCAACACAGATGGGTGGAGTTCTTAGCTGCCTATGATTTTGACATACTCTATACACCAGGCAAAGCAAACAAAGTTGCAGATGCTCTAAGTAGACAGCATGCTAAATTGGCTATGATGATGATAGCAGAATTTAAAGATTTGTCTTTGCTAACTGAGTTAGAGATTGAGGAGAATGGGTGTGTGCAGATGCATGGTGCACAAGAAGATAAAGGGAAGTTAAGCTTAATGACACTTCAACCAGATTTAAGTCTGAAGGTAGGAAAAATGCAAGAACAAGATGCTCACTTATTAGAGAAGAGAATGCTCCTCTCAAGAGGGGAGGAAGTAATGAATCACCACATTGATAAAGATGGTTATGTGAGATACCAGAATAGGATGTGTGTACCAGAGGACATAGAATTGAAGAAGGAGATATTGGATGAATATCACAGAAGTAAATACTCCATACACCCAGGTAACACAAAAATGTATCAAAATTTGAAAAGAGATTTCTGGTGGAAGGGGATGAAATCTGATATAGCCAAGTACATTGCCAAATGTATGACTTGCCAACAAGTCAAGGCTGAAACTCAAAGACCATCAGGGTTGATGCAACCTCTTAGTGTACCACAGTGGAAGTGGGAAGACATATCTATGGACTTCATAGATGGACTGCCTAGATCTAAGAGAGGTAATACAAGTATATGGGTGATAGTTGATAGGCTAACCAAGGTAGCACACTTCATCCCAGTCAAGTCAGAAAGAACAGCACCAAAACTAGCTCAAATTTTTATAAAAGAAGTGGTAAGGTTACATGGCATTCCCAAAACCATTGTGAGTGATAGGGATACCATCTTCACTTCAAAATTCTGGAGAAGCTTTCAAGAAGCAATGGGAAGTGAACTATGTTTAAGTACTGCCTACCATCCTCAATCAGATGGGCAGACTGAGGTGGTAAACAAAGTTTTGGAGGACATGTTGAGGGCATGTATATTGGATTTTGGGGGCAACTGGGAAGATTATCTTCACCTAGCTGAATTCACCTACAACAACAGCTACCAAAGCACCATAGGAATGGCTCCATTTGAAGCCTTATATGGTAAACCCTGCTTGTCACCTGTTTGCTGGGTAGAAGCAGGAGAAAGGTCTATTTTAGGACCTGAGTACATACAAGAAACCAAGGAGAAAATTGAGTTGATAAGAAGAAGAATGACAGCAGCTCAAGATAGGCAAAAGAAATTTGCAGACATGAGAAGGAGGCAGGTAGAATATGAGGTGGGAAATTTTGTTTTCATCAAAATCTCACCCATGAAAAATGTGCTGAGGTTTGGAAAACAAGGCAAATTAACCCCAAGATATATTGGACCATACAAAATTCTGGAGAGAATTGGTCCTTTGGCATATAAGTTGGAATTACCAGAAAACATGCAAGGCATACATGATGTTTTTCATGTATCACAATTGAGAAGGTGGGTCCATGACAAGGCAGAAATTCTTGAAACCCCAACCCAAGTGCAGATAAATCCTAATTTGATTTATGAAAAGGATCCAGTGGGAATTTTGGCAAAAGATGTGAAGAAGTTGAGGAATAAGTCTCTGAAACTTGTGAAGGTACAGTGGAGTCTAGATCCTAGTGATTGCACATGGGAATTAGAAGACAAAGTTAGGATGAATTATCCTAAGCTATTTTCAGATTAAGGTAATTCTGATTTTTGATAGTTTTCTTTATTTTGGATGAATATATTTTTAGTTAGTATAGAACTAAGAATCTATTTGGTAGAGAATATACTTGTTCTCTGAATTAAGTTTAAAATTTATTTTAAGCTTAGGAAAATTGTGGGACACAATTTCTAAAAGGAGGGGTGTATGTAATGACCCAAGATTTTAGGAATTCATTCTGGAAAATATAAATAAATTTAAAATAATTTTTAAATTAATTTTGGAAGGAGATTGTTGTGGCTTGATAGTGTATCAGTATGTGTGTACATGTGTGCACAGGGTATACACATGAACTAAAGCTAAAAATCTCTGAACTTTAAGAATAAATACATATTGATATGTATGGGAATAAATATATATATATATATATATATTAAAATCTTTAAAGCTGAATGCATAAGTAAATATAAATATATGTATGCTACTGAATATTTTTCTTAAGTATACATGTGCATGTGTGTGTCAATACAGAGTGATATATATATATATATACATATACATGTGCTAATAAAATACTAGAGTTCAAACTAGTGAAATAAAATATATATATATATAGACATATTTTAATATAAGCAGAAAATAAAAGGCAAGAAGATATAAAAAGAACTAATTCTCTTATAAATAAATGAAGGAGGTACATACCATTTACATGAAAGCTAAAAATAGGAAAATAAGATAAAAACAGAGAAGTTCTTGGTATAGGCAGAATTAGAAAAGAGTATTTAATAAATAACAAAACCAAGTCACATTTTTAGCATGATTGTAGACAAGGGGGAAAAGTATTTTCTGAAAAGCAATCTCTGAAAGAAAAATGTGTAACCACTTTTCTCTTCACCCAAATTAAGCCGGGGAGGGGGTAAAACTTTGGGTTAAAATTCAGATAACATGATTTTCTGGTGGGCAAAAATGGCTTTAGCCAATACCCAAAACCCTAAGAGAGACCCTGCATATATATATACATGTATATGCAGCAGCCTCCTCTTCTCTTCAGAAAAGAATTTTGAAAAAAAAAACGAAGAAAAACAATACCACAGAAATCATAAGACAAGGGAAGAAAGAGAGCTTGAGGATAAGAGCAGGAGTTCATCAGTTAATTAAGGAAACAAAGGAGAGAGCTAGGTGAGAAAACTCACTCAAAAATCTAAGGCAATAAGTCCTAATGTAGGCAGCCAGATAAAAGTATTTTTATTAAAAGAGTATTTTCATATATATATGTTTATCTGTGAACTTAAATCTGAATATGTTTTGATTTTCTTTGATTGATCATTTGTTTTATTATAACAAAGTTTTATGTGTTGAATCTGTTTATACACTCAGATCTCTGATATGTTAATATTTAGGGATATAAACAAATTCCCAGAAAATAAAATGTTGAGAATAGGCAAGTAGTATTGGTTTTGGCTCAACCCAGAAAGATGTAAATAATAATGAGCTGCAATATACTCATGTATAAGTGCTGAGGCTCGAAATAGAAAGGAATTAGGGGTGCAATAGGGTTGCCTATGTGTTGATGCCTCTGGTTCAATAAAATGCATAGCAAACCAAATTTTGTGATTCAGTGAAACCAGATTATTCTGAGTTTAACTCAAGCACAAATGTTTGCAAAAGAAAAACTCTCTCAGAGATCATAAGCCAATGTTAGTTGCCTAAACTCCTTTTAAAATACCAAGATGAATATATGTATATGCAGAAACCTTATTTTGCAATCACCATTGGTTGTTTGCTTGTTTACCTCTGTATGGTTATGAATAATATGTGATGCCATGTATGGATGTTTTGGCTATTGAAATGAATTACTGAATGGTTTTGCCATGAAAAAGAGTTACTATTAACTTAAACCTGATTAGGATATTGGGGTCAAGAACACTGCAGGAATGACTTGTGTGCTTGAGTAACATAAGTTGACACATGGCTTGTTTAAGTCCTGAGATCTTTGTGTAATGGAGTGAATTAGTTCATTACAGTGTGTCCATTGATTCATAAACATTGCAGATGAGACCAAGGATAGATGAATATACCCAGGAAATAATACTTGCAATAATGAGGAAACTAGAGTTTTTCCAGATTTGAAATGTGAGAATTGAATAAATGATTTAACTCATATTGGTTATTTTCCTGTTTGGTATGAATGATTGGTTGTCTATGATTGAGATGTATGCTTGAATGTATGTGCCATATTTATATATGTAATCTCTGGAAAGAAAATTAAAGTGTGCACATGCACATGACACAGAGCATGCACACAAGTATTTACCTGATCCCAAAAAGGACAGAACCATATGTATATGTATTTAACTTGATCTTAATCTAAGTAATAAGATGCTTTTGTGAATTTTCTCATACCAGACATGTGTCTGACCCTAGTGTGCTAATGGCATCTGGGGTGTCTCATTAAAAATGAGGTAGTTTCCAATGCTTTTTCAGGGATTGCAGCAACTAAATAAGAGTAGGAGCAAGGCCTTGAGAAGAAGATATAGCATGCTAAAAACTTAGTTAGATAAGAGCCTAAATGTTGAAATCTGCATGTATTGACAATTTAAATTGCTACTTGTATTAAGTGTTAAATATTGGATTGATATTTGTAGGCATTTTGTTAAGAATTTGTCTTGTATCTGGAATCTATGAACTTAGTTGAATTTCTGTTATGATTAAAAAAGGGTTTTGATCAAATCTTGTAAGTGGATTTAGCAAGAACACCATGTTAAAAATTGTATGATTACATTTTATAAATGTATTAGTCAATCTTGAGACTTTAAAAAAAAAAAAGATTTAAGTTTTTGGAAAATCTGGAGAGTTGATTCTCAGATAATCAAACTGGTTTTATTTTCTAATAAAACATATGTATGCAAAAGAAATAGACATAGGTTGAATGTTTTTATATGGCTGCAAGGTTTATTTAACTTGTTCCATACAAATGCTTCATGTCCTATTTTTTTAAATAAAGAAAGGATCTGTGGTAAGATAGATGGAAGCCAGATTCAAATAGTTGCAGATATATATGCACATAAACATGTTTAAGTGCAGATTTTACCTCACCTTTTTCCTTTGTATTTGAAATAAGAATCTGAATTTTACTCAGATTCTAACCAAATGCATTTTAAATGCCAGACAAATCTTATAAGAAGAAATACAAACCTGGAAAATGATAAACACTCTTATCATTCAATCATGAAGCCTTCTAGGTTGTAGGAATGGAATTCAAAAATGATTAAGCAAGGATATTTGTTTTGTATGATGGATCTTAGGCAAAATAAAATATGTATATGCAGACAGGTAGATAACAAGTTTCAAATTGTACAGAAGAAAAAAAAATGAAAAACAAAAATTGTGTTTGAACCGACCAGCATAGCACTCGAACTCGTGACCTTGTATGTATAAGTTAGGCGCGTTTCCATTACGCCTAGATGTTGCTTGTGTTTCCTTAGGATCCACTTTGTTTTATACTGATTTTGACACTATTCAGAACTTAACACAAACATCTATATTAAAAGCTTGTTTACTACTGATGATTTCTTGATCACTTCTTAGTTAGTATAAACAGACTAATGTGGTTGTTCCCAGTGGATTGTTTGATCAAAAAAAAAATATATGAAATAAATTAACAATCCAACATCCTCTTGTTTTTCAAAACTCTGATTCAAACAAGAGAGGCATATACATCCTCACATGTATGTGCTTATTTTTGTAAATGTACTGATATATTTATATTGGTTGATTATTGTGATCCTGGATATATTTGATTTATTGGAAAAAGAAAGTGACCCTGAGAAGGATAATTGAAATGGATGATATATCTATATATATATATATATATATATATATCCTCTTTACTTAAAAAAAAAAAATTTCTTATGAAATTAGAGTAGAATATAGGAGGGTCATTTCACAAGATAAGAGAAATAAGGACAAACAAAAGATAGTTTGAAAAAAACAAAATAAGATAATAGATTTGTAACCATAATGTTTTGAAATCATAACAATTTAGAGATGTTATCATTTGGAAATCATACTACTAAAAATCATAACACTTTGGAAATGTTATTCTTAAAAAAAACATAACACTTTTAAAAAAAAAAAACTTCATTTAAACCATTTTAATTCAAGGTCAAATAATATTCATTTTAAAGTTGTAACATTTCTAAGTTCATTCAATTATAAAAATTTCCAAAACATTGTCTTTTCAAAATAGCAGCACTTATAAAATGCTAAGTAGATATATTAATATTTCAAATCAGTTTAGTTCCAGAAATATTTATTTGGACATCATTTAACTTATGACTTATTAAAATAAACTTTTATGAATGGAATATCCAAATTAAACTATACTTCGTTTATTAAGTTAAAAGTTCACTATTTTAGTTAGCTCTTAATTTAACACATAACCTAACACTTTATTTAAAATACCCATTTCACAAATAGATATTCCTTTAATAAGTTACACTTAAAATTCCATTTGAAAACCAAATTCTCAATTATCAATTTTTAGTGATGTTAAAATACATTTTAACTATTTAAATCATAATCATTCATTTTTCAAGACATATCTATTTCATAAATAAAATATTTATATAGCAAATATAACAATCAAATTTCTTTACACATTTATTCATTTAGACATCAATTAAACTATGAATTCAAGTTAAATAAACTTTATTACAAAATGTCTAATTCAAATGTATTTTATTTTATCTATTCAAAGATACATTATTTATTATACAACATATTCATTTAGGAAATAACCTTTATTAAATTCCTAGGTTAGACTTAAGGTTACATATTAAATCAAATTTGATTATTAAGTTATTTAAATAAAATCTCTTTAAATTCCTTTTTCACTATTTGCCTCTGTTAATCTTTTATAACTAAAATTTAAGTGTATAACATGTATTATAACCACTCAAATTTTATTTATAAAAAATCCTTTTTATATTGTATATTATCCAATTCCATATTCAACTTATGTGTAATTTAGGTAAGTTATATTGGAATGAAATTGTGTGTTATACAAGTAAAACTTTCCAATTCAATTATATCAAGTTTGAATCATTTATTCAAATTTTTGATTTTCTTCTTATAACTGAAATTATTCTTTAAAATAAAATTTAAGAATTAAACTTCCGATTCCTTTCAAACTATTTAGAGATAAGTAATTATATATACATAATATGTCAAATCAAATTTAAATCATATATCTATATATATTATAATCCAGTCATATTTTAGAAATTCAAATCAATTAGATTTTCCAAAACAAAGCTGTAGCAAGACTATAGAATGGTCTCTTCACTTCGAAACTCGAAAATGAACGTCGATGATGCTGCAGTCATCACCGAAATTATTTTCCAACGACAAAGAGAAGAGCACTTAATTTTTAAACTTTAAAATCCTTTAGAGATAGATTTTTATTCAAAATACTTTAAATAATATCCTTTTAAAATTTTTAAACACAAGGTTTGAAACCATCGGAAATTAAATTCTTTAAATTTCTTGTTTTTAAATTCATTTCAGTTCCCAAATAAATTTATAAACAACTATTTATAAATTCATTTGTAGAACAATAAATGATAAATCAAGTATTATCATTTCAAATTATCAATTTAAATCAATTTATTAAGTTCCATAAAATTATATATCCAAATTTATTTCATTAACCAAATTTTAAAATAATATTGTGTCAGTTTGTTCTGTCAAAGTGTTTTAGAAATCCTATCGATAGCGTTGATCAGACGAATCGATCGGAAACCCAAATCAACATCAACAACCCAAACAACACAACATATAAAACAAAACATAGATTTGCCAGTACAATTCAAAATGTTTGGAGATAGTTTAGAAACAAAAGACAAGATGGTTAAACAGAGTAGAGAGATGGGTAAGCTTAGATAAATCGCGGACAACCTTAACCGGATCAACCGTGACTTAATGGATAAGATCAAATGTGGATTTTCTGGGGTAAATCTACCTTCGATCTCAAGAGATAGAGTTTGGAATAATAAAAGATATTAGCATCTAAACCAAGGATAAATATAAATCTCTGGTGAATCGATGCTGATTATAAAGGATTTTCACCCTTTTACAAGAAAATTAGAATATTGGTGAGACCGCCAATTCACTATAAAGATCATTGGAAGTGGAGTCATGGGATACTCCAGAATCAAAAGATGATGAATAGTGAGGGACACGAATGAATTTCGGAACCGCAGGGAACGTTCCAAAATTCAAAGGAAAACGAATCAAAAGGAAGAGATTCAAACTCGAACGAAAGTGATTCTGTAAATAAATTTACCATACATTCTAAGTTTTGCCTCAAAGCCAAAGCTCTGATACCAACTGTAATGACCCGATATTTTCAACCATTCGCATCCATTATAAGTGTATAGGTAGACACTCATGCCGGAATTGAATTGCTTAAAATACCGCGTTGTAAATAAAATTTGGAAAATCTCAAAATATGCAGTAAATAAATATAATCACAGATCACAGACACAGAGTAAAATAATGCAGCGGAAGTAAAAGGAATAGTAGTTCATGAAGCTACTATCTAAATATATCAGAGTTACATAAGATACAACAGAAGAAATGGAGTACAACAAAAGTCTCAATAAAATAACCAAGTACAAGCTGAGTAGAACAACGGAATTGAAATAGATAGGACATGACAAGCAGATAATCTCCAGCGATTCAAATCTCCAAGAGAGTGGAAATCCAAATCTGTGAATAACTCAGGCTGACCCGAGCGTAAAGCAAAAACACAAAACACTCGAGTCAGGACAATATATACTTATATAATATAAACCAACTCAAGTGAACTGTAATAAAGGTACAAGTAACTTAAAGAATGCTTGGGGTCGCCCATTCTTTAAGGATCCGTTAAACTATTTACTATGTAGTAATATACGCTATATACAGTAGTGTCTAATTAGTAAAGTATAATCATATAGAAAATAGCGCTAAGGGGATGGAGAACCTTAACGCGGTCGGATCTTAAAATCATAATCATAGTAAAGCTCGATATGGTAGGTGACACGGCACAACTAGGCAATGCCAGGGTAGATATACCAATTACGCATCCGGACTAGTAGTGACGCATAACAGCCACTACCGCCCACCTCGAACAACACTCCCAATCAAGGGTGGCCACCAAATCAATCACAAGTAATAGAATGGTATCGAAGAAGTGTGTCCGATCAGAGGTGCTACCTCATTGGTCCGTCAATCGCTCCTGTTTTAGCCACCTTATGCCAACTCACGGGAGTTGGGTCCACGTATATACCTTAGGATCGTCGCCACCATCCTACTTCATTCTGGAATCTCCACCGCGTACACGGTTGTCAAAGTGGTTTTCGGTATCGACAGAGAGTATGTCCATATCCGATCCCGGTCTCTTTGCCAACCAATCGTTATTATAACCCGTGGTTATAACTTTTAAAAACAATACTTTACTTCAAAATAAAATATCATTTCAAACCATATCTTTATCAAAATAAAGATTTATCATTTCCAAATCATTTCAATATTCCAAAATATCGTATCCTTTCAAACTTCTTTTCAAATCATTTCAATATATCAAAATATCATATCTTCCAAAACTTAAATTTCAAATCATCTCAATATCAAAATATCATATCTTTGATAGTTATACTTCGAAACCAAAAATCATTTTTATTTCAAAACTATACCCATTTCAAAACAATATCATTTCCATTTCAAACATATATTCACCTTTCAAATAGTCTATACTTTAAAAGTTATAATTCTTTTGAAACTAAAACATTTGAAATCATTATACTTTAAAAATCACAACATTTCGAAAACATATATTTGAAATCATCTTTTAATTCTACAAATTTACAAATTTATTAAATTAAACCCAAATTCCAAATTTTTATTTTTATTTCAAACCATCATTTTCAACTCAAATTCAGTTTACTAACAAACCATTTCAAATCTTATAAATTTCAAATATAGGTTTAATTCACAAAATACAATATTCAATCTTTAGTATATTTCAAAGCTTAAATATCCCACATTTCATAAATTCAAAATCATATATATACATTTCAAAATATCAAAATATTATTCAAAACATCATTCATTTATATTTCATTTAAATACCATTTGAATCCATTCTTTTTATTAAATTTAAATACCATTTTAAACTCACATAAAAATCAAATTCTTCCATTTAAAACCATTTAAATGTCTCTTCATTATCTTTAGCAATTTTAACATTTTATTTCCAAAATTATATCATTTTCCAAAGATTATTTTTCATTAAAATTTATTAAAACAACAAAATATAGTTCCCGTAGCACTTACAAAATGCTATGTAAAGTTATAGTTTAAAATAGTTTATTTAACAAAACGACAGCACTTAAATGCTGTAATATATTTCCATTAAATTTAAAATAAACTTAAATGTTAAGTTTAACCACTACAGCACTTACAAAGTGCTATAATAGCCTTTATTCCAAATTAACTCTTTAGTTCATTTAAACAACTACAGCAATTACAAAATGTTGTAATATCTTTTACCTACATTTCAAAAATGCTATCAAATCAAATTTAGAGCTTAATTACCATTTCACAAATTTAACTAAATTTCCAATTTTATTTAATTAACTTAAACCTTTAATTAAAACCAAATTTCACATTTCCTAGTCAAGTTATATTTTAAAAGATCACTTTTAAACATTCATTTATTTAACCACTTAAATTCATAGAAAAATCAATAATACTTTAATAAATCACTTAAATTCACATTTAATCAAATTATCATATTTACCATTTCCAAATAAAATTTAATATCCATTTTATTTATATGACTTAAATATCATTTTTAACCAAAATTCCAAATTCCAAACTTAGATTATATTTCAATAATCCAATTTAACCATTCATTAATTACATTTTTAACTCATAGAAAAATCATAATTTCTTTATTTTAAAACATTTCAAAATCTATTTAAATCAAATTTCATAAATTTATATTTTTAAAATACTTAAAAATATCCAAAAACAGTTTATAAAATAACCACGGGCCTGTATATAATTTTCTAACTTAGATCAAGTGATACGGATATGTATCATTTCAATCCGCGGTTAAAAAAGAAAAATCCGGGTTCTATCATTTCAAACCCGCAATCCCAAGTTAAAATAATTTAAATAAAAATCGTTCAGGCCTATCATTTCAGCCCATAATGATTTTTCCCTATTCTAAAGTCCGTTCGGGTATGTATCATTTCAACCCATAGTGATTCTAATCTATAGGGAACTTGCAGTGTGATAACAGATATAAATAACAGAATAACATTAAATAACAGAATAACATTAAATAACAGTAACATAAGATATAACAGGTGTAATAACAGGTGTGAACATCATATGATAATAATATAAGCATATATAACATGATAATATATTTCTACATATTCGCAGGGTGTCAATTTACTAGTTATATAGGTACATATTGTCTGGTGAGAATAACTCACCTGTATTGAGCTGGAGATGACAACTAACACACACATCATAGAATCCACAAAGGCACGAGAGTATGATAGTGATTTGAGTGTGGGAGAGACAAGACTAAATGCCTTGAATACATGAAACAAACCAATACAATATACATGAATAAACACTACACAACAATTTAAATAACTTGTATATTCAAGCACAAATCAATTCCAAACCAATTGCACTTGCCTCCATCTAGCATAGGCTCAGCCATGGATGGAAAATACATGAATAAGGCTTGCTCTAAGGTCTGGTTGTGGACCTATAGGGGTCGGCCTAACCTAGAGAAGGTGGTGGACAAGTTTGTGAAGCAAAAATCTAATATTACAAGGCAAAAGCATTGAATTCAAGGCAACTAAAGGGCTCGGCCTAGGTCATGGAGGACATGGCTATCTCAGGTGGGGTCAGTAGGTGGTGTGCAGAGGTGTCTCAGGTCTGAAACAGGTTGGTGGTGGTGGTGGTTGGTCGGCCTAGGTGGTGGAGAGAGGTGGTGGAAGGAGGATGTGCTTGGCTATGGGATCTAGGTGATGTTGCATCAAAACTATGGTGGTTCTTCATCACATAGGGGCTAGGCTATGGCATGGGAAGAGGCTGGAGGAGGTGTTAGTCAGAGGGGATGGTGGTGGAGGTGGCCAAGGTGGTGGATGTGGTGTTGGCCGATCCAAAGAAGAGGAGGACAAGTGCAAAATCATGTGAAAACAAAGGAAAACATAGAAAAGAAGAAGGTTTTTACCCAAAAATCTTTGCAAATGATGATGGCCATGATTTTTGTGATTGAGAAGAGTTTGTATACGGAAATAAAAAGAAAAATAAGCAGCTGAAAGAAAAGTTAAGGTCGGCCAAAGAAATTGAATGAAAAAGGTTGGAAAACGAAGAGACGGGAAAACAAAGAGCCTTAGGCAAACCAAGAGTCACAAACTCTTCAAATTTCCATTATTAATTTAGAAATTTGTAAATACATATAAAACTGATAAATAAATATAAAACTCAGTAAAGAAAATTAATATATAAAATAAATAATTATATTTTAATTATATAGCATTTAAATTAAGAAAATGGCTAAAATTTGCGAACTAGGCTTTAAAAATTTAGAAATAACCTCAATACACTTTGGAAACATTTATTTTAATTTTAATACATGTAAAATGAATAAAATAAAGTAAAACACAGCAAATAAGAGTGAATGCATAAAATAAATAAATAAATTTTAATTATATATAATTAAATTAAGAAAATAGCAAAGAAAATAGAAATTAGGCTTTAAAATTAGAAAACAATTTCAGTAGACTTTAGAAAAATTATATTATCATTTGTAAAAATATTAAAAGACAAAATATACATCCAATAACATATTAGCACATATTTAAAATAAAATATAACAAAGAAAAAGTAATTTAAACAATTTAAAATAGACAAAATTGCAAAATAAACAATTTATACTCAAAATTGAAATGTACATATCTTTTGCAGTTTAACTCCGTTTTCAATGAAACGAAAAGTAGTATTCATGTTATTAAATCTATTTTCATAATAAAAGATAAAATTTATAATTTCAAATATTTAAAATTTAAATTTAAAAGTCAAAGTTTGACTATTTTAACCAAAATTCACTTTTAGGAAAATTATTCTATTCAGTCATATTTGGAATTCTAATCCATATCAAAATCAAAGTTTATATTTAAAATAACAAAATTTATTCTTTTTCATAAATAAAGCTTTTTAAATCTGGAAATATCAATTTAAAAATAATTGTAAAATACAGGGTTGTTACAGTGGTTCAGATAAATATTTTTGAAATCAATTTATACAAGGAATTTGGAACAACAAATTTTAATAATATGTCATAAATTATGAATGGAAGTTGAAGTCGAGTTTTGAATAGATTAGGGATTTAATTGGATTTATTGAGCAGTAGATTTACAAATGGAATTTTAAATAGAAATCGATTTATAAATGGATTTTAGTAATATAAATTGGCTATAATTGGAAATGAGTTTATAAAGTTATAACCAATGTTTATAAATAAAGTGGAATGATTATCATTTGATAAATTAGAAATATAAATTTACAATGTGAATTTAAAATGAAAAATGGAAATTGGTTTAGAAAGAAATAGTGGATTCTATTTTGGAATTTGGAAATAGTTGTGAAATTGGAATTGTAAATTGATTTGTGATAAATCGAGAGAGATTTATGAGTATAAAATCGGCAGTGTTGGATTTTAAAAATAGTTTTTCAAAGAAGTTATTTTCAGAAAAGGATATTTATGTATTGAACTATGTAGTTTAAAAACTACTATTTCGATTAAAATATTTTGGAAAGTTAGTTATTCAAATATTTAAAATTGTTGAAATGAATTCTAAGTTTTAAACAAGCTTTGTAAATCAATTAGTATTATTTATAAATGAATTGGAAATTAGTTATCGTTGTTTATTTAAAAGGGGTTTTGATATTTTAAATAATTACTTAAATGTGTTGGAAAATTTATTATTATTCTTTAAAATACTTATTTTATAAATATAGAGTTTTGGAATTTGGTTGAAGTTGTTTATAAATACTCTCGAGATTTGTAAATCGAGTTTTATTTAGTGAATGAGATTTTATAAGAGAAATCTTATAACGGAATTTTGAAAACTTAAGAAAATTTCTAAAAGGTTAGAAACAAGAACTTCGAGAATGAATCTAAATTCATAAAGAAGTTATAAATGGTTAGACGAGATTATAAGTGAGTATAATCGATTTTGGAAATTGTAAAAGGAATTAATATAAATGAAGGAGATAAGTTATGAAATATTTCCTAAGTATTGATATTAGAAATGATTTTGGAAAATAGACTTAAAATATTTTCCTTAGTGTTGAAATGAAAGGCTGTGGAAATATTTTGGCGACGGAAGAATTTATATATAGATATTTTTCTAAGTAATGGATTATAAATCGAATTTGAAAATATTTCACTAAGTGTTGAAGTAAGATATGATTTGAAATACAATGTTATGGATATAAGTATTTGGAATTGTTTTCAAGTATTAATTACTGGAAGAGATTTGAATAGATATCTTTGTAAAGATATTTTGAAGTAAATGTTTTTGAAAGATTTAAACATGGGCCTAGTGACTGCTTGTGTGTAATTTGATAGTTAAATAACCCACTATCAAATATGGCCAAATTCGTTAATCCTTACAAAGATATCGGGATCAGATTTAATTATCTGAAAACCACTTCGATCTGATTTGTGCCTTACGAATTGTGATATCTCGATGGTAATGGAGATGGTGATCTTGAAGGAGATTCGGTTTGTTCAGTCCTAGAACAACTTGTATGGATGAATGTTATCATTGCATTGCTTGCTTGGAAGACTGTGTTAGCATTCCAAGTATGAATGCTATTCTTAAGGTAATACGTAGCCTCAAGCCTCATCAACCAGGAATGACTTTAAAAAGGGAGATGCAACAAGGCTACGTAGGTCGCTCCCATTAGGGTATGATCATCACTCATCTAGAGTGGACATCTATCATCACTTTCATTTGTATGTGTTTCAGGGCCCATTAGTGGTGATCATATTCGATACTATCCAGTAAGGGGTAGGCCGGTCTTGTGTTAGTAGAGATCGATAGGTTCGATCTTGGTACAGTTTTCTAGAGGTGTATTGTGGCGGGTGGTACCCCAGTAGCCCTATCATTGTATGGAATCCAATATCCACTACGAGCCTGTACGGTTTTAGTTGTATACCAAATATGCTGAAACGTAAGATGCAAGCATTTCAGCTATTTTCTAATTTACTTTCTATAGACACTATTATAATATCAAATGATTTTGATATAAAATGTTTTGGTTATCGTAAGGTAAAAATCCATCGTATTTATGTGTGGCATGGTCTTACGAGATACCTTTGTTTTCAAAGAATTTTGATAACAGTAATAATTCAAATTGAGTGTGTTTTCTCATGCTGGTATTCCAGGCTAACTCAAGTTTTATTTATTATAAAACTCGAGTCAGACAAAGTATTACAGATTCAAATTAGGAAGCTATGGAGCTCAGGAAATGAGCTGGAGGAATTCAGACATATTTCACGTACTTGATTATATTCCGCTGTGTGTGTCATGTTGTATATTCAGCACTGGTAAGGGCAAGTTATAATTACTGTCCAAATTGATTTGTTGGTTATTGTACTCTGATGGTTGTATGTATATTAACAGTACAATATCTTTTTGTATAAAGATCTGTTATTATATATTATATATTGTTCCGCTGTGATTGTGAGATTCTGTGTATTGTGTTATTGTTTCTGTTTTCTTCTATCCTCTCTTCTTCTTCACCCTTAATGATCTGGTATTTTCGACACTCGATTGCTCGGCAGGCTATTCAGTGAACGTATTAATGTCGATTTTCGTGGGTCGAATATCCCGATCCATTACAGTTTTAGAGGTGTGCATCATTCGAAGTTCACTATTCATCTGGGTAGAACTAAGATGTACCAGGACATGAAGCAGAGTTTCTTCTGGGAAGGTATGAAGAGGGATGTAGGCTTATGGGTGAAGTAGTGTCTGAACTACCAACGGGTTAAAGCCGAACATCAGAAGCCAAGTGGGTTGCTTCAGCCATTGGATATTCCGGTATGGAAGTGGGATTCTATTTCTATGGATTTTATAGACTGGTTTCTAAGATTTAATTGAGGAAATGATAGTATATGAGTCGTAGTGGACAGATTGATCAAGAACGCCCATTTTATTCCAGTTAAGTCAAATAGGACGACACCTGTTCTAGCTAAGTTATTTATGAAGAATATAGTTAGACTACATGGAATTCGTAGTATTATAGTAAGTGATAGAGATTCCTTATTCACTAATGAGTTCTGGAAGAGTCTATAGGATATTTTAGGAACCAAGCTCAAGATGAGTACCGCTTACCATCCATAGGCTGATGGGTAAATGGAAAGAGTTAACAAAGTCTTTAAGAGCTTGTGTGTTAGATTTTGGGGGATCATGGGAAGACCATCTACACTTAGTCGAGTTTTCATATAACAACAGTTATCAGACTAGCATAGGGATGACACCGTTTGAAGCTTTGTATGGAAGGCCATGCAAATCTCCCGTTTATTGGTTAGAGAATGGGGATAGGTTGGTTTTTGGTCCAGATTTGGTTAGAGAAGCTACAGAAAAGATTGAGTCCATTCGGGCTAGGATAAAGGAAGCTCGGTCTAGGAAGAAAAGTTATGCAGATTGAAGACGAAAGACTTAGTGTTCTCTGTTGGAGATCATGTGTTTGTTAAGGTATCACCGATGAAGGGTGTGATTCTATTTGGGAAATCAGGGAAGTTGGCACCGAGATTCGTAGGATCGGGAAACTCACATATAGAGTCGAGTTACCAAATAATTTAGCAGGAGTCCACAATGTTTTTCATGTTTTTCATCTAAGGAAGTGTATTTGAGATCCGAAGACTACTATAGCACCGACTATGTTAGATGACTTAGTAGTAGAACTAGACTTTACTATAGTTAAAAACCGATTCGTATAGTCACGAGAAATGAGAAGAGGCTAAGGAACAAGACGGTCAGATTAGTTAAAGTTTAGTGGAGCGACGATGAGAGAGAGTGTACTTGGGAGAATGAGTGAAGGATTAGAGACGCTTATCCTGATTTGTTTGATGGTATGTTTTACCTTTATGTTTGATTTGTTGTGTGCCTTATCGTAGTTTCGAGGATGAAATTCTTTAAGGAGGGGAGTCTGTATTGACCCTAATTTTTAGTAACATTATTTAGGATATTAAATTAGCTAAATTAAATAAAATAATGGGATGATTATGGGATTGAGATTTTCGATTAAACTAAGGGGTAGCCGTGCCATGTAAACAGTGAACTAAAGATGAGTTAAAATGAAATAGAGAAGGGGTAAAATAAGAAAGACAGTATTCTTATACCGTAAACCCTTAGGAATTCATTTACACGTTCATTTCAAAATCAAAGACAAAGTAGAGGCCAACCACCATTAGAAAAGCTAGAGAAAGAGAAAGCAATCAAAGGAAGAAGAGTAATTAAAATAAAATTCATTCAAATCTCAAACTCCTTAATCATAAAGCTAAGGTGAATAATGACTACATCTCATATTTCTTAAGTGTTTTCGGTTTCAAGTTCAATCCTATTTATTTTGCAATGTTATGCCATGATTTTGAAGGACTAAATGTTTATATATGCTTGTTAGTGATTTATGATAATTCATATAGGTTTTATGATATGTTTTGATGTGAAAACCCTATTAAATGACATCCAGATGCCTTACAATTTTAGATTCAGATCAGAAATTTAGAGATGCGTTTCAGTTTTCATAATTTTCTGAATTTATGTGGATTTAATTTTAATTTTCTAGTGAAGAAAATGATTATTTGGGCTTAAAATAATTTACGGCTAAATTATTTATGTTTTGGGTCTGAAATTAATATATGTTGGAAAACATATTAAAAATGATTTTTTGGAATTTTTGTATAATTTTCCTAAGTGTTTAATAGACATATAAAATTATTTAAGGTATGAGACTTAAATGTTTATATATTTATAAATGGAGAAGAGGTATTTTGTAAATTATTTAAATTGTTTAATTTTGAAATTTTGGCAGTTCTTTTAGAAAAGAAAATTAGCAACCAATAATATTTTGACAAACAAGGCAGGTTAGTTGAAAAGGATTTCTTTTTAAAGTTAAAATCAATTTTTACATGCTTTTAGCATGTTTCGCCACTTTCGGCACCTAGGTTCCAACTTAGTAGTTCCGCCGCCACCACAATCGAAACCAATGCGCATGGCATCAAAGACTTGGTGCGCAACGAATTGGATATAGGCGGAAGGTATTAGGTCGAAACCCGGGGTTGCAAAGGAGGTCGAAACCTTACTTAGCTTTCAAATGAAAAACGCGCCTATTTTGCTTTCGAAGGATATGCTTTCGACTTAGTTGGCTTTCGACTGTGTCATATTGATTTAAAGAATGGTTGAAAAGAGGTTGCGCCTTTGTTTTTAAGTAAATGCTTTCGTTGGGTTCGAAACTCCTTGCTGCTGCTTTCCTACCTTTCGAAGTCAATGGTTTTGAAAGGGTGACTTTGTTTTTAAATCCAAGCCACTTCTCCAATGCTTTCGGAAGGGTTGGTTTCGACACCACCACTTCTTTACTTAGGAACTGCTTTCGAAAGAGTGCTTTTGACTTAAATGTTTTAATGACCCTTTTGCTTTATTGAAGGTAGAACTCAAATGGTTTCGAAAAAGATGGTTTTAATGGTTTGGAAAGGTTATTCCACATGTTTTACTTGAACCCAAAGGCTTTCGAAAGGTTTGATGTTTTAATGCTTTCGAAAGATTTTAAAGAATGGTTTCGAAGGGGTGGTTCCCCAATGGTTTCAAAAGGTTTAAAAGGAAGGTTTCGAAAGGTTTGAAAGGAAATGATTTCCAATGTTTTCGAAAGGCAATGTTTAAGTGTTTTATAGATAGGACAGTAACCCGGATTTTGCCTATAAATACAGCAGGCAGGGCTTCAAAAAAGGGATTCTCATTCTGTTTCCCCTCATCTTCTTCATTAAGGCTACTCTGCCATTATTGTTTTAAAAACTTCGGATTGTAACTGTAATTAATTCTCTAATCAATAAAAAGGAAATTTCTGGAGTGGACGTAGGCCATAGTCAGCCGAACCACTATAAATCCTGTGTTATTGCTGCTTTCTTTTTAATTTTTACCGTTCTTCATATTTATACTCTCTACATACACTCTATCTGTTATCTGTGACTGTTAGTTGGTGCTTTCATCGACGATTGGGTGTTAGTGACTAATTTTGGTGCTAACATCGTACTTTCAATTAATATTCGTGTAGTTGTGTTTGAATAATGCATAAGAAATCTTTATCAATACACATCCATGTACATAACGGGAAATAAAAATATGTGTGCTCAATGTGATTTAAACAAAAAAGGCTAACTGAAAAGGGATCATTACTAGGAAATTAGTTATGAAATTGTTTTGTATGGTTAAATTCTATGCATGTTTAAGCAGCAAAATAACATACTTTCTTAGATCCCTTCTACATTTGTTTGGTCATTTTCTCATATTTCTACTTATTTACTTCTCAGCTTTTGATACCAGGTCATGGAAGGCACAAAATATCACATTTGCAAAACAAGGTCATGAGTATGCTAAATTGTATGTAGAGTTTCCTTATATCGGGATTTAAGCGATGGGAGGACTTAAGATTTAGAACATTACTATTTCATAAGTTTTTAAAATGATTTGTAGCTTTAACTAGAAATGAAAATCAGTTGTCGTGGAATGTTTGAAGATTTATTGTCCTATTTATTTTTAGATAGTTTACTTTTCTAGATGAAGTTTGCAAGCATTTACATTTTCATGATGGCAACATAATTTTCTACAGATGCTATCGATATTCCAAAAAGACTTGTAATAAGCCATGCAACTGAAAATGGTGGAGTTCGACGTAGCTCTTTAGAGAATCGTTTCTTGGTGATCGTATCTCTTGGCCTTGATGGAGCATTATCTTACTCCATTTATGATAAAACCATCTTCGTGCCGAGGTATACATTTGCATTATCCATTAAAAAAAGATTATTTTGTTGGACATGATAAGACAAATTTTATTTTATACTCGATCGTCAAAAGTGATCAAAAGAAAAAATAGCATTTGAGTTGTTGTATTAGGCATTGGTAATTGTAAATTGACAAATAAACAATAAATTGATTAATTATTTGATGACCAATTTACAAATGTGGATTATATTACTTAATTTAGATATATTTTTCTCATATTTGTAGATTATTTTCTGCCAAGGATGACATATTTTGCATATTTTAAGGGCACTTTGTTAATTTTACTATACTGAAACAACAATATGGCCTGAACAAATGCATGATTGAAGCGATCATCATAATAGAACCATATAAAACATTAAGAGATAGAGGACCTTACTTTGTAGCTCAAGTTATGAGAGATTTAAAGGGTAGTTTTGTATTTGTTCAATTGGATAGCTCACCCAAGTTAACCTAGATGCAGTTGTGAGCATACATATTTTTTCATTATTCACAGTTTTACATTGTACTTTCAACTTCAAAAAAATATTATGTTACAATATATGGTGTTATTGTTGTTTTAATTTCAGGATGTAGATGGGAAAGTTCCTTCTTTTGCGGTGCAAATTCATATAGTTATTTAATGCTCTTTGTTGATGTCAGTATTTTAAAACAAGGATGCACGAACTCTGTTGTTCCATTTCCTAAAGGTATTCTTTTGTTTTCTTGTTTTTTCATAAACATATTCCAAGATTACATTAATAGGCTAATGAACATTGGTAAGATCATTAAGATATTTGGTTATTGAAACATCTGACCATCTTAGTATATTCAACTCTCATGAACTCTTTGTACTCCCTTTAATTGAGGAATCAACTGCTATTTGGATTGAAAAATCTAGTTATAACAAGATAAGTGCCAAAGAGGTTAGAGCATCACTTAGCATTAAGATAATTGGCAGAATGTTGCAATTTTTTACCTGTTTATTACAGGTTTTAGAAAACAATAATGTAATTATATTTTATTAAATTTTTATGTTAGTTTAGGCATGAACTATGATATTTTGTACTAATGCTTAGACTTTATGAATGGTGTGAATATATGAATATTTTTTGCCTTTGTGTAATGTGAATCTTTCATGTAATTTTTAGTAAATGCGAATGATTTTGGTTGTTATTAGTACGATATTGGTTTTTAATTGCAAAATAATATTAAATATACTAGTGTGTGCTGTAGCAGTGCTTAGACTTTTTTTTTAATTTGTAACAATGGGCAAAAACAGTTGTAAAATTTCTATTACAATGCGTAAAAACAATTTTTAAAAGTCTTTGTTACAACGCTCTCCAACAACGGTCAAAATCAGTTGTAAAAAACACTGACCCTATTACAACTCGGTTTAATGCTACTACCCCAAAACTATTGTAAAAGACCTATTACAGCGGTCATTGCAAGTTGTGAAAGACATATTTTGTTGTAGTAAAATAGAAATACATCATAAATACCCTAAGGGAAATCAACACAAATAACTTACACTGACAATTGAATAAAAATTAGGCATGTTTTAGATTGATTTACATCTAACATGTACAAAGATATCAAAAAATAAAAATGATAAATACATCTTAGTTTGAAAGACAAATCAAACTTTACTGAAGTTATTTCACTATTATGCTGACATAAATTAAATGACCCCATAAATCTTGATACCATTGATTAATCATAAACAAACAAAGTTTCAACTTGAAAGAATGTATGTATCCAAAGTATGAGAAGATAATTTATTTGGAAAAAACTCACATTGAGATAAAATTGGCAGCATATCTCACAAAACAAGACCTGATGAAACATTCCCCATTTGGACGCCCAAAACTAACCGCTACAGATGATGTAGTCATCCATAGTTATTAACTCTCAGTGACCAAATGCAGTAATGTTAGATACATTGATATACTAGAAACACATGAATAGGAAAAAAATCAATTTAAAACAAATTTCTCATTTCATTTTAGATCCATTACATAATCCCATACGTAAACCAGGTTCAAAGAAATTATAATTTATTACAAAATACGCCAAGAGCGACATATGAAGATGCCCCCTTGGATGATCAGAGTCTAAATATAGGCACTAAACAACTTTGCCATTGCATCCAATAACACAACGGAATCAAATAGAAAGAACTCCTAATAGCTATCTTGCCTCTGCATGTCTCCAGAAGCTTATTCGTCTAAAGGAGAGCCTAAAAACCTTGACTCTCAATCTACTCAAAATCAATTGAGCACTCGAGAGTTTAAGCAAAAAACGTAAATTTCAAGTCAGACGAAAAGTCTAGTGTGAATAATAACCTACCACCACGAACCATATTGATATCTAGTAAGTCCACGTCGCTTAGCGGAACGGGTTTTCCCCTCACTAGTACCTTAACCCAATTTATAATGACCATATACTGTGCACCTGCATCCACAATGGTTAAGACATAACATAATAAAATGTATCATGATGATATGCAAACATGCAATGTAACGACCCTGAATTTTGAACAATTTAAATTGAGAATATTTAATTAATTTTAAATATTTGAATGATGATTTGACTTGAATTTCAAATTATCAGAATAAATTAGCGATTAAATTTTTGAATTTAATCTATTGAAAATTGAATAAAATTTGAATCTTCAATTTTAAGCCGGTTAAAAATAATTTAAAGGCTTAGAAAATTCATATTGATAATACTGAAGATAACAGAATTGAATTTGAAAGCGATTTGTTCAGTTTTGAAATTGTATCGTTTAAATTGAATTTAAAAATAGCCTTCCGAGGCACAGTCTCGGAATTTGACGAAACCAACTCCATTGGGTCCGTAATATTGAATTATTACCGGATTTAAAATTTCGTATTTATCAGAATTGTTGTGTGAACACACGACGTACAAACGCGTAAAGATTTAAATCGAATTCAATTTGAATTTCGGTAACAACCGGGGGTTTTGCATCGATTTGATATCATCGTTAAACGAATTCTCTGCTAGCTAATTTCTTATAGGAGTTTCGATTCGAATTGGAATTCGTTTAATAAAAATTGTTGTTGGAATTTTTGAATCGGTTAAAATTCTTTTGGGAAAAAAAAATTTGTGAAGTGTTGGTGGGCTTTGAGAAAAAAAACAATACTGCCCTCATTTTCTTTGATACCGTGATAAATCCAAACCCGTTTCCCTTTACCCATTCATTCAAAACCCTAGAAACGAAATAACGAAAAGAAAATAAATGGCGGCCACGATTCTTCGTTCGCTCAAAATTTAGGGCTTCGGCGATTCTTTGATTCTCTTGCGAATCTGGCTCATTCTACCTCATTCATTCCTCGAAAAAAAAAGAAGGGCGGCATCGTCTTCTTCGCTTGCTCGTTGAGGCTTACGAGATTTAGGGTTTTGGGATTTGGGGCTTCGATTTTTCTTCGATCAATTCTTTGATGCGTACTCTGGAAAACGGAGGTGAGTAATTTATGTTACTCACATCTTATTCGAACTGTTCAAATTCGTTTGCTTGTTTGTTTTCGTGGTCTTTGGCTTCGATTTGATTTCTTTGTTTGATGTTGATTTCGTACGTTCTTGTTGACTCTATTGTGATTTATTGCTTTGGTTTACCGGCCCCTGTGAGCTTCGTCTTTGGCCATCTTCTCTGTAAGTTTTATAGTTAATGTACTTTAGTTGGTTGCATGTTCATTGGACTCTAGCTCGAATTCATCTTCGAGGGACACTGTACTTGATGTTGTCTGCATTTTGTATACTTGCATCATCTCTACTTGATATTGATACTGTCTAGTCCATCTTGTATATATGAACTTTCTCAGCTTCAATTTGCTGACTCCATTGTATATGAACAATTTCGTATTGAGGTCCACTGCTGGCATTTTTTTTTTGCTAATGCCGTGTAGCCTTCATGACTTCACTTGTACTTGTCTGCATTGCACTACTTCATGTATGCTTGTCCTCATATTCATGATATTGGTATCACGTTTCACCGAGTTTTGGCATTTGTTTGTCTGGCATCTGAACTGCTGCCATGTTGCCTTTGCATTATTTGGAGTCTAATTTGAAGTAGTCTTCATTTTAAAGTCACTTCTGTTGCATGTTTAGAACTGGACTGACCATATGTACATTTTTGAAATACATGCATTCAATTTGACCTTGTTTGTGGGGTTCCTGCTGCATACATGTTTGAAGCTTGTTGTTTTGACTTGCCTCGAGTTTCACTGCATTCATATATGTACTTGTTCACACGCGTGATCTGTCGAACTTTGTTTTCCCCTGTTGCCCACTGGTCTTCGAGACAGTATCACTGCATACTGTCAGGTCTATATTGCATTAGTTCACTTGAAGTTGTAGCATTTGTCCATTGTTCATTTAACTGCAGCATACTCGAGTTTGCATTGTCCAGTGTTTGGTTTTGATGAAGCAATATCTTTTACCTTTTTGCTTCGGTACTGTCTGCAGTTTGCATTGCTTTGTCATTAACATGCTTAGTGTTCACTATTGCCAGCAGTGCTATTTTGATAGTGTGTTTGTTTTGTTACACTATTGACATTGGCCCAGTTCTCTTAGCATGAAGTTATAGTTGCATTTTTAGCCTCCATATATATGTATGCAGTCACGTATGTATATACATCATTTGCTATGTATATATGTATGTTCGAATTTACATTATTGCTGCTACCTGTACTTGTAGTTGTTCAATTGCTTCCTGTTGCACTGTTGTTGATCTTACCCTGTTCACCTGTATGCTTGCTGAGTTGCTCATTGAAGTATTCATAACTTGTTTGCCTGTTCATGGTGATGTTGACACTGATGCACTTGTACTTTTGACCATTTGTCTTCATTGAGACTGCTGCACCAGTTTACTTGTACATGCATTTGTCTTGTTGCAGTTACACTTCATTAGATCACTGTTGCATTTTGATCATCGGTAGTTGTTATTCACTTTCCACTTTGATTCTGGTGACATGTTGTTCATGTGTACACTTTGATTTTGAATTTCACCGTTGTACACGCACAGTACATTGTTGCAGTTGACCATTTGTAGCTGTGCACCTCATTGTTTACTGGTTGTCTTGCTCAGTTGATTCATACATGCTTGCATCCATGTAGATGTTGACACTGGTTGTAGTCTGGTCTTTGATGCCTGTCTGCATTGCATACATTTGATAGTGCAGTTTATTGATGCACTGTTTTTTTGATTTGCTTGTTTATATAGCTGTATCCAATTTACTTCATATAAACTTGAGTCTGCATTTGAGTTCACCCTTATTTGTATTGTTGCAGTATCATGTTGACAGACTTGATCACTTGAGTTTTCCTGCTTGGTGGCTTTTGTTGTTGTCCAGTTTGCACTTGTCTTGTTGAACTTGTACATGCATTTTCCTTGTTGCAGTTACACTTTGAATTTTGATTGAGGCCATTTGCATTTGTGTTGAATCATATTTTGATTTAGATTGATTTGATGATTTTTGTTGTTAATCGCCGTTTCGGCAATTCTGTTCTTTTCTAAATCATCTTCATTTAGAAATCTTTGCATCTATCTCCGTTGATGTTTTAAATCTGTTGATTTATTGTTTAACACTGTTTAGTGTTAAAATTTTCGTTATCCGATTTCTTTGTTAAAAGGATCAGATAGACGGGAATTATTGTGACTGTCGTCTATTTGATTATTACTGCTTATATGCACTAATAACTGGTTTGAATTAGACTGACCTGTGTATTATTTTCTTTTGAATGTAATACTCGGGTCAGACCGAGTATTTTACAGCTTGAAGATTTTCGAGCAGCGAAGTTAGAGAGAGAGAGTAAAGAATCATTTTTAGTTTCAGAAAAATTGTATTTTAAGATATTCCGCTGTATCAGTATTAAATTGTATAAACTCTGATGTATGTAAAAAGATTTATAGTAATGAAAAATAAAGGTTCATCTATTTTAAATTCATTGTTATTATTCTGTGTTTCTGTGGTTGATTCTGTTTAAACTTTATAAACTAAATAACAATTCGTCTTTTTGAACGTTTCGAGTTGGTTTAATTACCGACTAGGGGCGGTCAGAAGGGGGAATGTTACATGCAATATCCTCTGGATTTCTCATCCCCATTTACCAGACTATCTGTCTCAAGTTATAGTTTCTAGGGTCATTATTAACCTATTAGTTTTCATGGGATGACTAATAATCTGTTTCAAGCTTATGGACTATCTGTCCGGTTTCATAGTTTTCATGGGATCACTAAGAACCTATTGTTATCTACCAACAACATTATCAAACCATAGTTTTCATGGGCTTACTATGAACCTATTAGATTCTCTAATAACATCTCTCATGTCATAGTTTTCATGGGCTGACTATGAACCCATTGATCTCTATCAATAACTTGTTCCGGACATAGTTTTCATCAAATCACTAAAAACTATTTGCTCCTGCCAATAACAATTTCCATACATAGTTTTCATGGGCTTACTAAGAACCTGTCTAAACCAATGATCTTTGATCAGCTTTGAGCATCCTATATTCCGGTGTACCTAAACTCCTAGATACAATTCTACTCACACAAAAGTCAATTAGTGTATATTCCCTATTGGGTCAACCTAGTCAGTTATTCTGCCCTTAACACCCCAAAATGCAGTTATGGGTTAATTCTAAAGTGAACATGGTTAGATAAGCATACATGATAATTGATCAAAATATAACAATATAAACATCCATGATTTAATTCCTTGTAATCATTTTCTGCTAAAACATGGTTAATACCCTTAACCCACTATCCTTGGCAAGGAAAACTTCCTCTAAGATTTCAAATTTTAAATGCTATTTCAAAGCACTTTTACATTGCCATTGGTTTACCTTTAAAAATGAAATTGGATTTTCTTATTTGAAAGCTAAGGCTCTCGACTAGATCCTTCAAATCATTGTGACATCATGAGTTACCCTCCATCACTGTCCCTTTTGAAAGCATTACTTAAAATCTTAGACCTTCTCTTTTGAAACCATTAAAAACATACCTTTCGAAAGCATTGGAATCCTTCCTTTCGAAACACTGAAAAACATACCTTTCGAAGGTATTTAGTTCAAGCAAGAATTCATGGAAGCATAGCTTCGAAACCTTTGAAAGTATCTCTTTTGAAATCATTGGGTTTAACATTAAATATAACTACTGGGTCAAAGAGACCAAAAGCATCCTTTCGAAAGCATCAATCTTAAGTAAAAGAATTAGGGAAGAGGATATCTTCGAAACCAACCTTTTGAAACCATTGCCTCCAAAGCTCTTGTTAAAAGTGGCTAAAACAACCCTTTCGAAAGCATTGAGGAAGCGGCTTTAAAAATTTAAATGGATGAAAGCTTCCCTTTCAAACATTATAAAAAAAGCGGCCTCTAACTGATTCGCAAGGTATGAATGCGGCAGCTAGGTATCGAATAGGTTCAAAAGTGGCAACTATTCGTGTAACGACCCGACTTTCCAGACCCGGAAAATCGAACCATTTTAGTTAAGAAGAAGAGGTAGAAGAAGAAAAATAGAAAACAAAATCAGAATCTAACCATCGCAGCGGAATAAAATATACTATATATCAACAGATCTTTACACAAATCAAAAACTATATCTGTTTATATAATACATCATCAGAATACATCATCAGAGTACATCAACATCCATAACATACAACTGAATACACAGCGGAAAATAATAACAAGTACGGGAGTACGCATCGTCATCCAGCTCGTCTCCTGAGCTCCACAGCATCAGTCTGAACCTGTTTATCTCGGTCTGACCCGAGCATCATATAAAACAATACCCGAGTCAGTCTGGAATACCAGCGTGAGAAAATCACACTCAATTGATTATTAAAGTTTCAAACCCTTTGAAAACAAAAGCATCTCGTAAGACCACGCCACAAATAAACATGTCGGGTTTTTACCTTACGATAGCTAAAACACTTTTTATCAAATTCCTCTGATATTATAATAGTGTCTATATACACATACTTATTAAAATAGCTGAAATTGTTACATTATTAAATTCCAGCATACTAGCCACAAAAGTGGGTAATACAAACAAATACCGTACAAGGCACGTAGGAAGAATGGATTTCCAACAAATGACTAGGCACTGGGGTACCACCTATCACAGTACGTGGCCTAGATCACCGTACCGAGGAGTACGCCCGCTCCCCTGCAACACAAGGCCGGAATCATCCCTTACTGGATAATTCCAAATAAAATCACCCCACGGTTGGGATCAGCAACCGCACCACTAAGCCGAAATAAAAAGGGACATCTAGACAGGGATGACCTTACTCTCAAGTGGGTGCTACCCACGAAGCCTTGCTGCATAACCCCTGATTTTCAGTCATTCCCGGTTGATGAGGCTCGAGGCTAAACGATACCTTTATAGCACATATCCCTTAGAATGCCCATCGTCCACCTGACGATGTCACGAAAGCATTCGTCCATACAAGTCCGTTCCGGGTCCGAACGGAACCGAAGGCACTACTCCTACTACATCCATTTTGGAAATATCCTCAGGATTAGTAGCGACTAGCCCTTGCACTTCACAGCTCCAATCTTCGACTCCGAACACGTTACACGAAACGTACAAACCGGATCGAAGTGGTATTCGAGTCTCCAGACCTAGAATCCCGGTATACGGAAACTCGATCCCGGTCTCTTCGAAACGATCAGCGCATTGGCCAATATTGATAGTCGGTTATTTAACTATCAATTAACATCCACAAGCAACCATCACAAAATAAATAAATTCCCACATTATTTATTTGCCCAAATATCTTTCCAAGATATATTTCCAAATTTTCCAAAACTCATTTGGAAACAATTTCAAAACAGTTTCCGCTTACGGAATACATTTCCCAAATAATTATTTCCACTGAATCACCAAGTACAAAATACTTTTAATTTTAAAATAATTTAAAAACGCTTTATTTAAATATACTTTATAACATTGAAATCAAACTACTTTAATACTTTATTAAAACATATACTTTAAAATAAACCACTTTATAAATATAAACTAAATTTCTCCTTTTAAAACATAATAGCAAATCACTTTTATATAATTACTACAATAATAGATTTTTGAAAATACTTACTTTAAAAATTTAACATTTAAAAATAATAAATTTTCTAAAACATGCTTTTTAAAACCTATTAAAACTTTTAACTTATATTTAAAACTACCTTGAAAAAACGTACTTGGCTATCCAGAGAAATACACTTCTCATTCCCATCCTTTAAAAATAAATCAACATTTATTTTAAACCAATTCATATCCCTTTATAAATTCCCACCTTGAATTTATATTTTCTACTATCCACTGATATTTTATTTTACTTTATAAACCCAGTTTATAAATTCCAAAATCTCATTTCTCTTCTAAAATTCCAATTTTAAACAACTAAATCAATTTCCAATTGATTTCCCAATTTACTCTACTTACTTTGAAATAAATTTCCTTTGCTACTTCATTTATTCCAAAATACATTAACCTTTAGATTTTATTCCTTATTACGAGTTAAACCCCTTTTTTTACCAATATCGATTACAGATTTCCAAAACTTCTTATTTATTCTTTAATTAACTTTAATCCTTAATTTCAAAAATAACTTCTTTTATTCTTCAAATAATATCACTTAAGTATAAAATTTATTATCCCTTGTGAATTCAAAATCCCCTTATTTCATATTTGTTAAAAATTCCAAATCACCTTATTTTTATTTCAATTCGTTATAAATTTTATCCCAATTCCTCGAATTATTTTACTTAAACTTTAATTCCTTGATTTCTTTCCCAAAAATTCAATTCCATAGATTTTATAATTTATTATACTGGACAATCCAAATCAACCACATCATCCAATATAAAATCATCACATGATATCAAATATTCAGAACATAGAATATTAAATAATCTAATACTTTTGAGGAATCCAGTTGGATCCCTCCAACCTGTTTCCCTGCATCCACAGACGTTAGCACAATATAAAATATCAATTACACTTCAAGGTGGAATATCGCGGTATATGGGTTTTATATAAAATATCATCCGCTATTATGCGGCGCATAGGGTCTCATCCGCTATATAATGCAGGAATATCAACAACTCCAATATATACATATGCCAATATGTATATATTGCTATATACTACTATATATATAGCACATCAATCAATGCAATCATCCAATCAATTATTTAAATTTAACCATTTAAATTTAAATTAAAAATTCAGCTGAGTGAGATTAACTCACCTTTAAATCCTGTTTTGCAATCCATATCGTCTAGACTTGCTTCTTTGATTTTAACCCTTGTATAACAATTATATAAATTTATTAATATTCGAACCAAATCAAGCAATTAAATTTCTACTTGATAAATTTATTTTCAAAATTAAAACTTTTTCATTTGTTTGTTCTTTCTTAAAATAAATTATCTTTCGGAACCAGAGTAATCGAATAATTAAATTCTCACCTGATAATTTAATTAACTAATGATTTTATTTTAAACCACTCGTCTAATTTTATATAAATTTTATATTTTAAAATCTCTTTAAATTCCAAAATCTTAGACATATACACTTGTACATATATGCAAAATTTCTGTTTAAACATTTCATAATATTCTCACACATATATATATACTATCTATTTAAACAGAATTTTATACTATTAAAACAAAAATTTACCTTACTGCCTTATCGATGCCGAAGATGGCAGGACTACCACCAATGCCCGACATGACGAACAGCAGTGAGGTTGAACAACGTCGCCCCACCCACTGCTTCGCGACGGTCGCTCGCGAGCTGAAACCCTAGTGCGAACGCCCTTGCCGAACCCAGTTTGCAATCACGAACTCCAGCGAGCTCGACCCACACATCCACCGCTGCCGCTGTCGAATCCTTTTAAATCGAGACCTCCGGCCACGAACTGAGGAGACCGAGCACCTCAACGACGTCGCGTTCCTGGCTCGCGAATCGCAATTCGCGATTGAGTTTTCCCCCTTTTCGTCTTCGACTGGCTTCAAATCAGCAGTATAAAATATCGCGTAGGAGGCAAGGATGAGTTGACGATGGCTGATGGAATAGTCGAGTGTAGCGATGATAAATTAGAAGGCGTTGATTTATGAAACCCTAGATTTTATTCTCAGGTTCAAGCATCGCGACATGGCAATTTCTATTGAGCTATAACCTTAAAGTGAAGCAGATTTTTATTTTTATTTCCTTTGAACGATGGATTTGTTTTGATTTGAACGAAAGAAAAGGATACGGGGCCATGCTTTGAAACGAAGGGGTAAGCTTTGCACGATCTCTTCCCCGTGTTCCTGGGCGTGATTTTAGGGAGATAATATGCTGATGTTTGACTTAATTTAAAACTTAAATTTGAATTGAATTCGATTTAAGTTCAACGCGTTTATGTGCCGTATGCTCGCATAACCACTCCGAAAAATACGAGATTTGAAATCCGATAATAATTCAATATTACGGACCCAATGGAACTGGTTTCGTCGAATTCCGAGACTGTGCCTCGGAAGGCTATTTTTAAATACCAATTCAGACGATATATTTTCAAAATTGAACAAAACATCTTTAAATTCGATTCTATCACTTTTATTATCTTCAGTGTTAACAATATAAATTTTCTGAGCCTTTAAATTAATTTTAACAAGCTCAAAACTCCGGATTCTCTATTTTACCCTATATTCAATTGTTTAATTCAAAAATTAAATTATCCAATAAATATTTATATTTGAAATTCGAGTTAAAATTTAACTTTTGAATATTTAAAACAAATTAAATATTCCAATTTAAAAAAAACCCAAAATTCCGGGTCGTCACATTCCTCCCCCCTTAAAAGAATTTCGTCCCCGAAATTACTAGTTAAGAGGAATGATTCAACCCCCATTAACTATTTCCTTAACCCAAATAGTTTTAACCATCTCCCAAAACAAATCCTTTAATAGAGATACATTATCCCTCTTTCTAACCTTTCAAACTTACTCCTAAGTCCCAAAAAATATTATCTTTCTTATCAGTTCAAATTTAAATTTGAATTCAAATTTTGAATTATCAAAATTTTCTCGAAATTTTTCTAACTCCCTAAATTTCTGAAAAATTTCGCCAGCGTCTCCTTTGCGCGGCTAGCTCGGTACTACTACAAAATGGCTCTACGGCCTCCCAATCTCAAAAAGAAAACAAAAAGCCAAGTGGCTGGATCAAAAACCCAATCAAATTTCATACAGAAATTCAAATACATACCTTTTCCCGGCCATTAAATTTTATCTTCTAAAATCGAAAATCCCAATTTATCCATTACTTTTATACACCTGTATATCCTACTAAGCAATAATATTCACTCACAATTCCAAAGTCATTTTATACTTTCCTTTACAAATTTACAATATTTGTTTTACTTAAGCCCGTACGATGCACATATATCATCCGTACGCAATATCACATTTGATCGCTCAATCGATCACACAATTTCACTTCCGAACTAGTATCGTCCACCCGACTTCCTAGTGCGGACTCAGATTTGGTTTCTTGATCAGAAACCGTCATTCTCCTTGCATAGCCACCAACTATGATAGAGAATTTCCAGAATCAATCAACAATCCATATCCAGGTTCGCCGTCAAAAATCGAGTGAAAAATCCTGATTCGGATCGATAAAACTATCTCAAAATTCTGTGCTCGAATCCGGATCAAATAGTTATGCGAATAAAATAATATACGTACATCCTACGTATAAATTCCAATTGATTATCAATTATATCAATTTCCTTTTTATTCACATTCATTTGATTGTTATTCACTTATCACACTTATCCCATTCACATCTTCAAATTTTTAATCGTCATTCAATTATTCACCTAGAATAATTTTCCTCCATACCAAATTTACTTAAGAATTCACCATTCATTTCTTAAGTCCAATATAAACATCTTATATACTTCTTGGATTTGTTTTACTTCATTTTTGAAGTTTATATTTATTTTCATTTCCCCATTGAAGTTTATTTTCATTACTATTTACTTAGCCCTTACAATTTCATTTAAACTCAAATTGGCTTCCATTTTGAATATGGATTAGTTTCACTTACTAATTAATTTAAATCTCAATTAAAAGTTTATTTGCAAGCTTACTTTCCTTAGTTCTTTCGATTTCACTTACTTTACATTCATATTTAAACTAGATTCAATTATTCGGTTCCAATTCCATTTGCTTAGCAAATTTAGATTATTTATCGTTAATGAAAATTTTCAAAAATTTCAAAAATTTTCTAACTCCCAAAATTTACGGAAAATTTTGGCAGAGTCTCCCTTGTACGGAGGGACTTCTGCGATATCGCAGGATGCACAAATATATATATATATACATCGGCCTCAGGCCGGAAATCACAATATATATCAATATATGCAGTTCATATCTCCTATTTGAATTTTTTTTTTTTAAGCAAAGCAGCGATTTATTTAGCAATTAGTGCAACCCAAAATCAGCTATACGGCTTCCCTGAACCTGTACTTACTTACTTCAAAATGTAAGTACCAAGATCAAGCAACTTAACAACATTTTACATATTTAACTAACAAACAAGAGAATTTCCATGAGGAAAGTAGATTAAACAACACTTATAAGCAATGTTTTGGTTCCAACATAAATTTAAATTGTTACAACCCATTTATGTACGACTACATCCAATTTAAATGGTTCACATCTCAATTTCTCACATTCGGCTCATTTTAGCAAATCAAACTTATATTTAATTCAATTGATCTCAAAATCAATTTATTTAACTTCTATCAACTGATAGAATTTCAATTTACTTTACTTACGTCAAACGACGGTTTATTTTATGCAGTTTTGACGATATCCATAAGAATAAATAATTGCTTAAGTTTCATAACCAATTTAAATTGATTCCAATTCAATTTATTTTTAACTCTCTTCCATTTTAATATAAGTGGTATATTCATTGAATCCAATATAACCTCTAATCCACATTCAATACTTATTCCTGAATTGTATTATATTAATAACAATGCCACTTCAATCATTTCTGCTTACTTGAATTTATTTACAATTCAAATTATCACTATTACACTCCAATTCCATTATTCATTTATACTTCCACTTTTATTACCAAATTCAAATTCCATTAACATATCCACTTTTCTAATTTTATTCCAAATTAGCACACTTCTTTTTACAATTCAATATCTGATTTTTACTTCGAAAATCACTTAACTATTTTACTGAAGTTCGATCTATTTTATAATTCAAGTTTTGGATTTACATCCATTTTTCACAATTCAAACAACCTTTATTTTGGCTTATTTATTCCACTTCTAAATTTTATAAGCCACAATTTATTTATATCCATACTTCCATCTATTTAAATTCAATCCCATTTATACTTTTACTTTTAATTAGGGATTATACAATTTATTTAACTAATATATATTTTATTTTTCTCATCATTCCATAAACATTTTAAATAAGATTCCAGAGTTTAAGCAATTTCCCAGAATTCCAAAATCACTTTTGAAATCAACTATACCCAAAACCCCTTTCAATTTCAAAACCAAACTCAGTTTTGCAATCAAACACCAGCCCATACATCTAGGTAGCAATTTCTCTTTCAGAAACCCGAAAATGAACATCGATGATGCTGCAGTCATCACCGAAGTTATTTTCCAGCGACCGAAAGAGAATTTAAATGCTTTTATCTCTTTAAAAACACTTTCAAATATTTTTAATTTCCAAATCTCACAAGATTTCAACTCAAAAATATTCCTGAAATAATACTATTATTTCTCCAAAACCCTTTTGAAACCATTTCCAAACTCAAAGGAATTTTAAACTTCACAAAATTCCAAATTTGAAATCCATCTCGATTTATTTTCAAATGTTCCTCTGGAATCCTATTCCCAATTATAAATCATATTTATAATTCACAGTTACAAATTTCACTTTATTATCTGAATTTATTTTCTTAACCTAGGTTATGATTCCAATTTCCTATTCAATTTGATATTTAAATGATACTAATTTAATATTATCACTTCCTAACAATCAAACATCCATATATAAGCTAAATGGCTTACAAAAACTTTTCTTTTTATATACAAAAATAATTTGGGTAAAATTATTTCATTTACCCTACTTTAAAACAATACTGTGTCGAATTGTTCTATACAAGTGTTTAGAGATCCCTATCAATGTTGTGGCGTCCCACACATCGACCAGAATCCATAAACTACTCAATAAACCAATCAACATAATATAAAACAATTTTATATTCACTAACAAATACGCGCTCATATCTATTAATACTCTCAAAATTCCCACCAGAGCCAAGGTTGTCGCCAGCCTAAGCTCTGATACCACCTGTAACGACCCGACTTTCCAGACCCGGAAAATCGAACCATTTTAGTTAAGAAGAAGAGGTAGAAGAAGAAAAATAGAAAACAAAATCAGAATCTAACCATCGCAGCGGAATAAAATATACTATATATCAACAGATCTTTACACAAATCAAAAACTATATCTGTTTATATAATACATCATCAGAATACATCATCAGAGTACATCAACATCCATAACATACAACTGAGTACACAGCGGAAAAATAATAACAAGTACGGGAGTACGCATCGTCATCCAGCTCGTCTCCTGAGCTCCACAGCATCAGTCTGAACCTGTTTATCTCGGTCTGACCCGAGCATCATATAAAACAATACCCGAGTCAGTCTGGAATACCAGCGTGAGAAAATCACACTCAATTGATTATTAAAGTTTCAAACCCTTTGAAAACAAAAGCATCTCGTAAGACCACGCCACAAATAAACATGTCGGGTTTTTACCTTACGATAGCTAAAACACTTTTTATCAAATTCCTCTGATATTATAATAGTGTCTATATACACATACTTATTAAAATAGCTGAAATTGTTACATTATTAAATTCCAGCATACTAGCCACAAAAGTGGGTAATACAAACAAATACCATACAAGGCACGTAGGAAGAATGGATTTCCAACAAATGACTAGGCACTGGGGTACCACCTATCACAGTACGTGGCCTAGATCACCGTACCGAGGAGTACGCCCGCTCCCCTGCAACACAAGGCCGGAATCATCCCTTACTGGATAATTCCAAATAAAATCACCCCACGGTTGGGATCAGCAACCGCACCACTAAGCCGAAATAAAAAGGGACATCTAGACAGGGATGACCTTACTCTCAAGTGGGTGCTACCCACGAAGCCTTGCTGCATAACCCCTGATTTTCAGTCATTCCCGGTTGATGAGGCTCGAGGCTAAATGATACCTTTATAGCACATATCCCTTAGAATGCCCATCGTCCACCTGACGATGTCACGAAAGCATTCGTCCATACAAGTCCGTTCCGGGTCCGAACGGAACCGAAGGCACTACTCCTACTACATCCATTTTGGAAATATCCTCAGGATTAGTAGCGACTAGCCCTTGCACTTCACAGCTCCAATCTTCGACTCCGAACACGTTACACGAAACGTACAAACCGGATCGAAGTGGTATTCGAGTCTCCAGACCTAGAATCCCGGTATACGGAAACTCGATCCCGGTCTCTTCGAAACGATCAGCGCATTGGCCAATATTGATAGTCGGTTATTTAACTATCAATTAACATCCACAAGCAACCATCACAAAATAAATAAATTCCCACATTATTTATTTGCCCAAATATCTTTCCAAGATATATTTCCAAATTTTCCAAAACTCATTTGGAAACAATTTCAAAACAGTTTCCGCTTACGGAATACATTTCCCAAATAATTATTTCCACTGAATCACCAAGTACAAAATACTTTTAATTTTAAAATAATTTAAAAACGCTTTATTTAAATATACTTTATAACATTGAAATCAAACTACTTTAATACTTTATTAAAACATATACTTTAAAATAAACCACTTTATAAATATAAACTAAATTTCTCCTTTTAAAACATAATAGCAAATCACTTTTATACAATTACTACAATAATAGATTTTTGAAAATACTTACTTTAAAAATTTAACATTTAAAAATAATAAATTTTCTAAAACATGCTTTTTAAAACCTATTAAAACTTTTAACTTATATTTAAAACTACCTTGAAAAAACGTACTTGGCTATCCAGAGAAATACACTTCTCATTCCCATCCTTTAAAAATAAATCAACATTTATTTTAAACCAATTCATATCCCTTTATAAATTCCCACCTTGAATTTATATTTTCTACTATCCACTGATATTTTATTTTACTTTATAAACCCAGTTTATAAATTCCAAAATCTCATTTCTCTTCTAAAATTCCAATTTTAAACAACTAAATCAATTTCCAATTGATTTCCCAATTTACTCTACTTACTTTGAAATAAATTTCCTTTGCTACTTCATTTATTCCAAAATACATTAACCTTTAGATTTTATTCCTTATTACGAGTTAAACCCCTTTTTTTACCAATATCGATTACAGATTTCCAAAACTTCTTATTTATTCTTTAATTAACTTTAATCCTTAATTTCAAAAATAACTTCTTTTATTCTTCAAATAATATCACTTAAGTATAAAATTTATTATCCCTTGTGAATTCAAAATCCCCTTATTTCATATTTGTTAAAAATTCCAAATCACCTTATTTTTATTTCAATTCGTTATAAATTTTATCCCAATTCCTCGAATTATTTTACTTAAACTTTAATTCCTTGATTTCTTTCCCAAAAATTCAATTCCATAGATTTTATAATTTATTATACTGGACAATCCAAATCAACCACATCATCCAATATAAAATCATCACATGATATCAAATATTCAGAACACAGAATATTAAATAATCTAATACTTTTGAGGAATCCAGTTGGATCCCTCCAACCTGTTTCCCTGCATCCACAGACGTTAGCACAATATAAAATACCAATTCCACTTCAAGGTGGAATATCGCGGTATATGGGTTTTATATAAAATATCATCCGCTATTATGCGGCGCATAGGGTCTCATCCGCTATATAATGCAGGAATATCAACAACTCCAATATATACATATGCCAATATGTATATATTGCTATATACTACTATATATATAGCACATCAATCAATGCAATCATCCAATCAATTATTTAAATTTAACCATTTAAATTTAAATTAAAAATTCAGCTGAGTGAGATTAACTCACCTTTAAATCCTGTTTTGCAATCCATATCGTCTAGACTTGCTTCTTTGATTTTAACCCTTGTATAACAATTATATAAATTTATTAATATTCGAACCAAATCAAGCAATTAAATTTCTACTTGATAAATTTATTTTCAAAATTAAAACTTTTTCATTTGTTTGTTCTTTCTTAAAATAAATTATCTTTCGGAACCAGAGTAATCGAATAATTAAATTCTCACCTGATAATTTAATTAACTAATGATTTTATTTTAAACCACTCGTCTAATTTTATATAAATTTTATATTTTAAAATCTCTTTAAATTCCAAAATCTTAGACATATACACTTGTACATATATGCAAAATTTCTGTTTAAACATTTCATAATATTCTCACACATATATATATACTATCTATTTAAACAGAATTTTATACTATTAAAACAAAAATTTACCTTACTGCCTTGTCGATGCCGAAGATGGCAGGACTACCACCAATGCCCGACATGACGAACAGCAGTGAGGTTGAACAACGTCGCCCCACCCACTGCTTCGCGACGGTCGCTCGCGAGCTGAAACCCTAGTGCGAACGCCCTTGCCGAACCCAGTTTGCAATCACGAACTCCAGCGAGCTCGACCCACACATCCACCGCTGCCGCTGTCGAATCCTTTTAAATCGAGACCTCCGGCCACGAACTGAGGAGACCGAGCACCTCAACGACGTCGCGTTCCTGGCTCGCGAATCGCAATTCGCGATTGAGTTTTCCCCCTTTTCGTCTTCGACTGGCTTCAAATCAGCAGTATAAAATATCGCGTAGGAGGCAAGGATGAGTTGACGATGGCTGATGGAATAGTCGAGTGTAGCGATGATAAATTAGAAGGCGTTGATTTATGAAACCCTAGATTTTATTCTCAGGTTCAAGCATCGCGACATGGCGATTTCTATTGAGCTGTAACCTTAAAGTGAAGCAGATTTTTATTTTTATTTCCTTTGAACGATGGATTTGTTTTGATTTGAACGAAAGAAAAGGATACGGGGCCATGCTTTGAAACGAAGGGGTAAGCTTTGCACGATCTCTTCCCCGTGTTCCTGGGCGTGATTTTAGGGAGATAATATGCTGATGTTTGACTTAATTTAAAACTTAAATTTGAATTGAATTCGATTTAAGCTCAACGCGTTTATGTGCCGTATGCTCGCATAACCACTCCGAAAAATACGAGATTTGAAATCCGATAATAATTCAATATTACGGACCCAATGGAACTGGTTTCGTCGAATTCCGAGACTGTGCCTCAGAAGGCTATTTTTAAATACCAATTCAGACGATATATTTTCAAAATTGAACAAAACATCTTTAAATTCGATTCTATCACTTTTATTATCTTCAGTGTTAACAATATAAATTTTCTGAGCCTTTAAATTAATTTTAACAAGCTCAAAACTCCGGATTCTCTATTTTACCCTATATTCAATTGTTTAATTCAAAAATTAAATTATCCAATAAATATTTATATTTGAAATTCGAGTTAAAATTTAACTTTTGAATATTTAAAACAAATTAAATATTCCAATTTAAAAAAAACCCAAAATTCCGGGTCGTCACAATTCGAAAGTTTATTTTAAAAACAAAGGCAAGTTGATGGATTCGAAGGTTAAGAAAAGTGGCTTCAACCCACTCCAAAAGCATCTTTTAAAAACAAAGGCAAGTAACGGATTCGAAATCTTATAAGGATAGCTTCAACCCCTTCGAAAACATGCCTTCGACAGAGTCCCTTGCGCCTTTCTCCAATACACTACGTATCAATTGCTTAATACCATGTGCATTGGTTTCGAATGGGTGAAAAAGGTCACTAGCGGAAGTATGGTGATGGAAGCAAGTTAATGGAAGTGAAGTTATAATTCGAAACAAAATTGATTTTTATGCCTATCAAAGTAGTTTCTTTTTACCTAACTTTCCTAATTTATCAAAATATGATTGGTTGCCAATGCTTTATAAAAATTCTTTTCTAAAAGGTTGTCAAAATACAACAATTAACAATTGAAATCATTTTCACAAATAAGCCCTTTCACTTAACAAAACATTTAAAACATTTTAGTCCTCTAACTTAAATAATTTAATAATCATAGTAAAACACTTAGGAAAAAACCAAAAAATCACAATTATTCACTTTTAATATGTTTTCTTACGTATATAAGTTTTAGACCCAAAAATAATACTTGATTGCCTTCAATAATTTAAACTCAAAATTATCTATTTCTTTCATTCAAAATTCATAATAAATTGTTCATAGATTGGAATATTATGAGAATTTAAACCCATCTTCGAAATAATGTTTTACATAACATATTAAAACATCATGGCATTTGAAAATCAATTTGCACGATTTTAACCTTAAAATCGAATTATATTATCCCACAAAAATCCTTGTTTAAATTATAACATGGCATATAAATCAAAGCATATCGTCATTCATCCAATCATATGGTTTTAAACCTTAAACCCGAATTAAAACGTTCAAGAAGGCTTATATAAGATGGTTTAGATTATTATTTACCTTGTTTGGATAAAGAACATGAGATTTGTTCTTGCTTTAATCTTCCTAGCTTGAATCTTAGCTTCTAATTGTATTTTTCTCTTCATCTCCTTAGGGTTATGGCCGGCCTTGTTTTCTTTTTGTTTATGCTTTTGTTTTTGTAAGAATGTAATGAGAATGAAAGGATTGTAAGGGTTTTAAGGGTTATGGGGTTTGGCTATTCTCATATTACCCTTACCCTATTCTCTTAAGTATTTAAATTATAAATCATTCTTATAAATCCATTTAGTTAAGGCATGACCCTAATTAGATCTCAAATCTCAATTACCTTATCACTCTAGTCTCTACATTATTATATTTAATTTATCTAATTAAATCTTCTGAATAATGCTATTTAAAATTATAGGTGTTACACCTGACTGTAGTGCCACAACTAGTGAAGGATGGGTGTAAAAGCTCCAATGACATTCTAACATCTAAACTAGCTTTACGAGCAAAAATAAAAATGAATATAATTAGGCTATTGGGTTTTGATAGGGTTTAGTGATGCAATGGGTATAAGCTAGTTTTTATTTAAATAATGGATAAGTTAAAAAAATGAGAAAAAGTTAAGAGACATGAATTGCGAGGAGGGTAGAAGATAAGAGGACTTGCTTGAGTGAAAGAGATAATGGAGATTAAAGGAAGCTATGCAAATCTGGGGTCCAAATATCTCACAATCAAAAGAGGAGGAGGTAAGCAATGAAATTAAGCAAAGAAATTATCATGATTCAATTTTAAATTGTTTATCGGGACAACAAATCAGATTGGGGGTAAATGCAGAAGAAAGAATGAATGAATAAATTAAGAGGAAAAAATACATACAATGAAAAAGAGACGTTTCAGCTTATGCAATAAGGAAAGAGAATGAAGGAGAATGCACCATTTGATATCCATTTTTAATAGTATAGTATAGATGACATATTATTTGCATTGATGCTTATTACTATATGATCATGTTTATGAGAGGTTATTTAACAATTCTTCCTTCTAGTTTTCCATATCACTAGCAAAAGGGTTTTCCCTTCCTTTTGGTTTATATATCGCCTCTCCATATTACTAGTTCCATGTTGGAACTAGTAAGATTTTCATAAGGAGGACCCTTTTAAAAAAAGAGATAGCCACACATGATGGTTATATATTATCTTCTTTAATTGTTTGTGGACATGAAACAAAAACTTAGTGTATAAATTGTCATATACAAACGTTTAATTCAAAAATGCCTGAAGTTAATCAAATAGTAGCTCATCAATTAGTGGCTTTTTACATTCTATTACACATGCATGGTTAGCCAAAATATAGGGTTGGAGGTATAGAGTTGAAAAGCAACAAGTGCAGTAAGTAATTGTTAGTTAGTGAATAAGGTAATGGTTTTAACGAAGGAGTTACAAATCTAAAAGACTCTAAGTCAATTATAAATAACCTTCCATGAAAGCTTGGACCAAAACATCTACTACTCTACACCATTGTCGTATTCTACATTCTCATATTGAATTATTCTCTCAAAACTACAGTGCATAAAACTTTGGAAGTTGAAAACTTGGTTTAAGGAGGGTAATTCAAAGAGTATGATGTGCGATAACTAGGTATCATCAAAAGGTAAAAACTTACATTATACATATATTTCCAATTCATATATGTGTGTGTACAATTCAGTAATGCTATAAAAAATAAACTTGGTTTGAGTGAATAAATATATATTCAAATATTTATATTTATTTATGCATACGCACATATATACATACACACAAACATATATATATATATAGTAAACCGTAAAAAAATTAATTTTTTGTTTTTTCCTTATAAATTATTTTACAATATATATATATATATATATATAAATATTTAGCTATACACACGCACATGCGCGCACATACACTCACATATATATAATTTTAGTATCGCTTTTGTATCAACAAGTCAATTGGTCATACTTCTCAATTGACTATTCAAGACCAGAAATGTGAAGTTAAGTCTAGAAAGAAATATGTTAAACACTGACATGGTTCACACGATTGTCCGAAGCAATCAGTTGATTTTGTGGTGATCAATCAACTAGTTGACCTAAATCAATAGACTAACTATTTTTATACTTAATTTAACTAATTTTAATTTGTAAAGTTGGGATTATTAATTAAAACAATAATAATATATATAAGGTTGAAAACAAACACACACACATACATACAAATATATATATATATATGTATGTATGTATGTATGTATATGTATATATTGAATTTGTTATTTGAGCCTAGTATAATTGTTTTGAAGTATCTATATACTTATTTTTTTATCTTGTATTTGCATACTTTTCATATTAACTGGTAAGTAATAATAATTAATTTTATTTGAGGTTTAATGTGCACGTGTATGTGCGTGTGTGTGAGTGTATAAAGTGCATATAATATATGATAATATGCATATATGCCGAAAACCAAAGATACGTATGTATGTACGTACGTACGTAGTATATGTGTGTGTGTATTCTGCATGTTAACATATATACATGTGTAGTTATAAGACTCAACAACTATGCATTTACATATATACATTTATACCACTAGACATTTATGTTATAACATATAAGTTTCTTTATATGAGTATAATTATACTGATAACATTGTAAGATAAAATTAATATTAATAAATATGAAAATTGTATAATGGACAAAGATTAGGGCTTTTTGGCAAAAAGTTTAGCCCGTTATTTTTTGTTTTTGTAAAACAAACTTCTTCAATTTTTTCTTTAAACATACAAATTTTTGAACAAAGGGCGCCGACTCTCCAATTTTTCGCATAGCTTCTTTTCCTTTATCTTGTCTTCCACCTCTAGTTTTTTCGGATTTTATGTCCATCGACTTTGGTTTCATGCATGGTTTCCCTGAGTTTTTTTTCATTTATCCTTCTTCATCGTCTCTCTCTTCTACGTTGATTTTTAATTCAACTAGGATTTTATCTTACTTGTTTTTGTACTTAGGTTTTAATTTTGTTTGATTTGTTTTATTATTGTTTATGTTGTCCATGCTATATTTGATCTTTGATATTTGATATAGCTAATTTGGGTAGAACAACTGGTATATTTTTTGAACATGGTTCATTAATGCCAACAAGTGTCGATCTTGAAGATTGAACTTATGATTTTCAATTCCGTAATCTGAACTTCCGACCGACTGAGCCAAACCTATTGGCAGCAGGTATAATTTTTTTGTATGATGTAGTATCAAGATGTGACTATTCTAATTTGTTTAGTTTTATATTGTTTGTGATTTCTATTGGGACATAACGATATGATTGTTGTGTTTGATTTTATAATGCTATATGACATTATGTAGCATCTTTTTTCAGTTAAATTGTTATTGATATAGTGATTGATGTTATATTGATGTTGTATAGTATCAGTTTTAGTTAAATGTTCTTGTTATGGTAGTTGAAATTTGATGAGTCTTTGTAGTATTAGTTTTAGGTTAAAACCTTTTTTATGTAGTAGTTGATATTGTAATGATATTACACAATATTAGGTTTTTGTTAATCTAATGTATATGAATTTGGATGAGTATAGTTATACTATATGGTTATTATATTTTGATTTTGTTGTGTAGCGACAATACTAGTCTTATTGATGTTTTTTTGTTTGGTGGAATAGTTTTAGTACTCAAATTGGTATGGATTGTTCATTTTATGTTGTAAAGAATCAGATTTACCGTGATTGGTCTCATCTCACTCTATTTTCTATAAAGGTTGCATACAAAGTCTTATATGCTTTATACTTGTTACACTCATTTTTCTCCTATAAACATGTGCAACATAGGTCTATGATTCAAGCATATGAAGACTGCACAATTCAAAGGAAAGGGCAAGGCAGGCTGCGGCGTAACACCTCATAAAATAAACAAGAAATTCACTTAAGAAAAATTAATTAGTTAATTATAAGGATAAAAATGGAAATTTAGCAAATATCAGAATTTGAATATGAAACTTGCATCATTGTGTTCATAATGATTTTTGTGCAATTTGCATATATAAAGTTTTGCAATTGGAGTTCAAACGAAAAAGTTGTTAAGTTTGAAAATGTTGAATTGAAAATAATTCAAATTGAACTAGGGTAATAAATATTTTGGAGCTTAATGTAAAGCACCGTTAAATATTAAAACTTAGACATTAAGCAATGGTTAATATTAAGTAATAAAACAAGAAATAAATACTACACTAACGTATTTAACGTAATAACGATGCGGTCAAAAGGACCGATCGACTGTCCTTATTGGGCTGGCTGACCAGTAGATGTCGATCGCCCAATGAAGACCGATCGATCGGTTGTCAACTAGCGGCTAGGGTTTGCGTAGGTCGGACTAGCTCGGATTTAACTTAAATAAAAGATTATCGACCCGATGGTTTTAATGCGTTATACCCACTATAAATAAGAGGCTAGCCCACTCACTTTTATTCACAAGAAAAATAAACAAGATAACGTGACTCTGCCAGTTTCTTCCCTCCCCAATAAACTTTCTAGATAAAAGATTCAAGTAGGGAAGAAGATCATATTAAAGGGAAAATGTACTGAATTTTAGATATACATATATTTCTCTATTTATATTCTTCTCTAATTTATATATAAATGAATTATTATATATTGTAAAATTAAAAAGAAGATAACCAGAAGAGGAAATAGGAGAAGGCTTTGAATCAAGTCCAAAGGAATTCAGAGAAAGCTATCTATGAGTGGAAACCTTAGTTTTCTCTTTATTGTAGTTTTTGTAGTTAATTTTTGATTTATTTTATGCCTTGGGGAATTTTATAAGCAAAAACTTTAAATTTAAACCCTCAAAATTCCTCCTTAAAATGTTAATTCTGGAATTGGTTGGAACCTTATTGTTTTATGTTAATATTGTAGAGTATAATATGTTATTACTTGCAACACGAATAATTTATGTTCTTTCAACTTCCACTTCCCAATTTATGTTTGTGATGATGAAGGATTCTATGAATTAGAAAAGGGCATGTAAAGCATGAATTTTATCTTATCTGTAGTTTACATCACCTATCTTCGTAATGAAATTAACTATGAATCCTTTTTTATTTTAACTTTATATATTCAAAAGTCGAATACAATATAAATAATTTAAATTCTAAAGTTTTACTCCCTTGAAATAGAGGCGTTAATTCTACTATGTTAATGTAAAACAAGTTGGATGTTTTGATTCCATTTTTGAATACACACACATGGAAGTTTGTTTTGCTTAGCTAGTTTAAATTGTAATACAAGCATTGTATAAACTATGTATTGGACCAGGACTGAGTTATAGGGTGCCACTTGTTTCTTTTCTTAAATGATTTGCAATGCCAACATCCTTAGCAATTGTTTCTCAAGAAATTGTGGGTTAGAAGTGACTTGGTAATTTGGCTGTAACGACCCTGAAATTCCGACCCAATTTTAAAAATTTTAGAACCGTTATTTTCATATAAAATGTGAAACTTTCATACGATTTCAATCAACGTCCAAACTTTGTTTCTAAATTGCGCCTTGATGATTGTAGATATGGGTAAAGTTTCGTCGGAAAATACCGCAGTAAATTTCGTGCGCGTTTTACTGCACATCAGTTCATTTTAAAACGTGAAAATTTTTATCTTCCGAACCTAAATATTTTTATATAGAAAAATTCTAAATCATTTTCTGACAAAGGCATCATTTTTCGTTTTTCAAAATTCGGACATCTTTAGCTCCGTCGATCTTATTCTTCGGTGTTTTGCTGCATTCTCCGTAATGGGAATTTCAAATATTCACAAACGATTTCCGTTACCATTCAAACTTCACATTTGGAATACGCCTAGATAGACATAGGTGTACGCCAAATTTCGTCGAAAAATATTGTAGTAAATTTCGCTCGTCAAATTTACATGTTAGTTTTAATTTTATGTGTAAATTTTCTATCGTCCGAACTCAAATATTTTTCGTAATGTTTCATAAGAAAAATATTCTGATCATGACGGCGCATTTCGTTTCGTCAAATTTCGCTTTTAATTGCTAGTTAAAATGTTCACTCGTGCAAATGGTTCAATAAGATTTACCACTTCGCAAACAACGTCAAACCATCAATATCTTCATACCATTGGGTCCGCCTCGTCGCGCTGATCAAAACGGTATATTTGTTTGTGTCAATCGGAGTTCGGCGTTGCAAGCTATTAATTGGTTAACGGAGTACAAACTGGTCCGTACGCCACACAAACCGGTACCCTACTTTTCCCGCTCAGAATTCAAATGGCCCTTCAGAAACTCAATAGCCACTGTGACAAATCATCATTTCATTTGCATGGGGACCATAAATTTCTCTGTATAAACCCCTGCAAACCAGCTCGTCACATTTATTACTCTGCGTCACTTTCACTTCGCCAAGAAAGAAATTGGTACGTAACATTCTTCTCTCCTCTGCATATTCCTTTCTCTCCCTCTTCCCTTTCTTCTTTCCTCTTCACTTTTCTTTTTTATGAACTCCAGAAAATGAAACTCCCATCCGTACCCACCCAGCTCCGTCCGCCTGCCCACTCCACCACCGGAACACCCAGCCTCCGCTCCAGCACCCGCTGACCCCAGCTCCGTCCGCCTGCCCACTCCACCACCGGAACACCCAGCCTCCGCTCCGGCACCCGCTGACCCCAGCTCCATCCGCCGCCCACACCAGCCCTTCCCCAGCCCGCAACACCCTCGCACGCCCACCCTACCCCACCTCCAACCTCTGCCAGCACCTCCCCACTGCCTGCCCTCCGCTGTCACCCAACCCCATTCGCCCAGCCCCGCTTCTCCCTACTCCGCCAACCGCGTCCCCAGCCCGCCCTTCCCCACTCGCCTCTGCCCGCGCCCAGCCCTGCCACCAACCCAGCGTCCCGCCCATGTCAGCCCGCAACTCCCCCGCGCGCCCACGTCCCCACTGCTACCCCCTCCGCCACGCCACTGCCCGGCAACCAACTCCCCGCTGCCATGTCCCCTCCGCAACAGCCCAGCGCCCTCCGCCCACTGCCGTACCACCAGCGTCCTCCGCCCTCACGCCTGCCGAACCACATGCCAGCCCGCCTGCCACCTTCGCCCGCCTAGCCCGCCTCGTCCACCTCCAACTCACCCGCGCCATGCGCGCTGCCAACCCATTCACCACGTCCCGAAATACTGCTCTGTGCATCAGTTTTGTATATATCAGTAGAGATATATACATAACTGTTATATTATAACAGTATATTTTTGAAATGTTGGATTGCTCACATATTGTTGCTATGTTGTTTCAGCTCCTGCTATTGATCCGGAAGTATAAGTATTTCCATCCCGCTTGTCGAATCTATCTGGCTCGTCGATTGGTATGATTTTATATATATTCAATAAATATATATTGCAACAAACAAATTATTGATTAATTATTTGTCGATTGCAGTTGTGTTCATTTTGCGTCGTGCCTATTAGGGTCTATTTTATCTATTCATCTTCGTGTCGCGCCATCTTCTCCAACCACGAAAGGTGAATATTTTATTCACGACTCAAATCTATTATGCTATGATAATCAAGTGATAATTGTTGTTAATATTAAATTTGGATATTAAATTGTTGATTGTTAAAATTTGGTTGAAATAAACTGTTAAGTTCTAAAATTTGACGCTATGTATTGTTTAAGTTGATTAAACATGTTGAACTGTAATATGATGTTAATTAGGGTAAATAATAGTGACATTAAAAATTGATATGTACGATTGATGTAGAAATTTGATAATGGACACCAAGTAAAAATCATAATGTAATAATCTTTAATCCGTAGGATTCTAGGAATAATTGTATTAATTTGCATAATAACAAATGTAAGTTAATATGGTTATTTCGGGATTATTTGAATAAGTTGTTAATTTGTTATGTATGGTTGCTTGTAATACCCCAAAATTTTGTGAAAAATCATTTTTGTAAAATGATTTAATTTTTGAAATATTTAGATTTAAATATGGTGAAATTTCTGGAATAAATAGTGTGCAAGTATATGTGTGCACGTGCACACTGAAATGGCACAAGGAAGAACTCCAGATTTCTTGGATTTAAAACAAGAATTAAAAAGCAATACAAACATGATTTTGCAACATGGATATTTGATTTCTGGAATTATATGGATCATCTTAGAAAATAAGAAAAGTAAGTTTTACTTTAAATCAGTAAACAGATTTTAATTAAAACCCAGAAAAGAAAATTATACATATGTATATGTTATAAGGATTTGTAAACTTGTATACATATAGGTGCATATGTTTCTGAATTTAAAAGAGGAATTAAAATAAGCCTAGATAAGATATGTATACAAATATACTTTTTTTTTAAATACTGAAAAGTACATATATATAAGCAAGTAAAACTATAACATTAAAATGACATGAAATGTGATACAAGTTAATATGCTTGTATAGGCAAAAATAGCAAAGGGGAATTCTCAGGGATAATTGAAAAAAAAATAAAATAGGATAGTCACACTTTTAACATGACTAGGTGAGTGGCCATTTTCTGAAAAGTAAAAGAAAGAAAATGCAGCCTTTAAATTGGATTAATATGGCCGGGGTATTATAAATGAAAAATGCATGATGCTAGCCAGGACAAAAATGGAATTCTGTTTCAACAAAACCCTAGAGGAAAAATGCATATAAATAGGCAGTAGAATTGTCTTTACCCCGGGCTGCACAAAAATAAGAAAAGAAGAAAAAAATATTGGAAGGAAGGAGAAAACACTCAAACAAGAATTTTCTGGATTAATAAGAGGAAATATATTTAGGTGAGTAATCTCACTGAGTTCATGGCATTAAGACCTGAGATGAGGCAGCCACTTTCTATTGCCATTTATATATATATTCTGATTTTGATGTATATGATTTCATCAATGCTTTTTGGATGTCTTATTTTAAATCTGATATGATTTAATATGGATGATTTTGATGATCTTTGATTGGTTGAGACATTTGTCTTTGGATGTGTATCATACTGTTTTATTTATACTCATAAATGTTGAAGTCTAGGATCTTAAAAATTATATAGAGAATACTCTCAACTGTTATAGATCTATGGCATGGAAACTTTACAAAAAAAAATGTTAGGAGCTGCATTATACTTGGTATAAGTGCTGAGGCTTGAAAAGAAAAAATGTTAAGGGTGCAATAGAAATTTTCTAAGTGCTGAGCCCTTAATCAAATCAAAAAAAAAGAGAAACCCACAAGCTAAAATTATGATTGAACCAGATCTTGAATCTGAATCAATCATAAAGGCTTGCAGATCAATATAACATGCCATGCCTCTCTTACAGTTGAAAATGTTCTTATATTTTACTAAGATCAAGGCATATTGACCCCATTTAGGAAATAACTGTCTGCTTATTTCTGAGGAGAATTATGCTAGGAAAAATTTATGGATGTTTCCATGTTTGCAGTGACATGTTCACTTAGCATATTTGATGATAGGATTTAAGACAATACACTAGTAAATAAACTAGGGAAGGGAAGGCCAAGAAGGCTGCTGGAATGCTTGTCATATTTGAAGTATGCAAGTTGGCACATGGTTTGTTTAAGCCCTGAGATCTTTGTGCAATGATGTGAATTAGTTCATTGCAATGTGTCCCAGTGATTCCTTAATAGCAGATGAGGCAGGGATTTAAATTGAATAATACAACCTGTAAATGAAGAAATAGGAATATGGATATTTCTTAGGTTGAATGGTATGGAACCAAGATGGATCCAGTGAATGCAAATTATTGCAAATAGATAACTATGTTTGCATGATTATGTATGCAAGTGTAAGAATGATAAATGAATATATCATACCTGAATCTACTTAATTATACTATGTTAAAGTAATTGATTGCAGGAATTTGCTTAAATAACTAATTGGTGCTCTTATATTCTCTATTGCTTAATATCATGTATGCATTGATGTTACTCATACCAGATCATAGATCTGACCCTTGTTTGCTCATGGCATATGGGGTGTCTCATTTTAAAATGAGGTAGCCACTTATGTTCTTTCAGGTAACCCAGGCACTAAGTAAAAATGAAGTTATGGTTATTATGGAGGAGTGAATGAACATGCTAGCTAGTTTCAATAAGAGCTTAAATTGATTATATCTGCATGTATTCAGGAAAAATTTTATGTTTCTAAGATTTCCAGTCATGTATTGAATATCTTATGGTTAGTGATCATGTTGCCCTTATATTCTGTAAAGTGTCAGATTAAATTTGTTGGTCTGTTGAAATTGTTGTGTGTTAAGGTTTGATTTGTTTTTGAAGTAGGGTCTGAAACATAAACAAGAAAAATATGCTCAAGTATCAGCTATAAAAATCTGGTAAGAAATATACAATTATGTGAGCTACTGTTTTGCATAATTTATATATGTATTAGCTAATCTTGAGACAAATCAGAGCACTAAGTTTTAGAATAAAATCTGGATTTAGCTAGAAGTAAACTTATAAGGATTTTTAGTTTCCTTTTACTGAAATGCTTTGTATATAAGTTTGAATTCACTTCTGAATTGTATTGAGAAAAGTAAAAGGTTTTAAAAGCTTCAGACAGAATGCAATGAATGGTATCTCCATAGTTTTGAACTAGTGTGTAGCAGATACAGGATTCATGAGTTAACCAGCTTCAAATAAATGAAGTATTGGTTGATCATGGCAGATTGTATTTTGAAAATAAAAATGCATTTCAAAAGTTTAGTACATTTAGCAATTGTTTCACTCAGTTTTCTAGAAACTGAGCAAAGATTTTGACATGTACATGTATATCTGTGTACATGTTGATATTTGGGCAAAAATATAAACATAAATTCCTAGAACAATTGTAGGAAAGGGTTTTAAAAATAATAAAGCAAGAAATTTTGTTTTGTATGTTAGATGGTAGGATGAAATTAGATATAGGTATATATCAGATTTCAAACCATACAGGAGAAAAAAAAAAGAAAAACAAAAATTGTGTTTGAACCGACCAGCATAGTACTCGAACTCGTGACCTCTTGTGTATAAGTTAGGCGTGTTTCCATTACGCCTAGATGTTGCTTGTGTTCACTTAGGATCCACTTTCTTTTAACCTGAGTTTGATACCATCCAGACTTTAAGACAATCATCTACATTATAAGATTGCTTTCCACTGATTGTTACTCGATCATTCCTTAATTAGAATAACAGACTAAAGTACATGTTTCCAGTGGATTTTATGGCCAAAAATCAGGATACAATAATTAATCTGAATTGCTAAAAATCTAAATCAAACAGAATGTTCTTGTACAAAAATAAAATATATATTCTGAATTTAAAACAAGAGGAACACATACATCTTCATATGTATGTGTATGTTATTAGATATACATTGATATATTTATATTGGTAAGTTAATTTGATCCTGGATATATTATTTATGGGAGAAAGAAAATGACCTTGGAAAGTATATTTGTAATGAATGATATATCTATATATAATCTCTAAAAAAAAATCCTTATGAAATTAGGGTGAAAATAGGAGGGTCATTTCAGTTGGTATCAGAGCACTTGGTTGCATTGATTGTTAAGTATTATAGAAATGTATTATGTCTGTTTGTTTTGGATGAAATAATTTAGATAAGAAAATAGAAATTATAGAAGTACTCATAATATACTAATACCATTTGCCCAGAATTTAGTTAGCAGACCATGGTAGGAAGAGGATCTCATCACAATGCAGGACCCAGTGCACCTCAAATGCTTGATATGCAAGAATTTGTGAGGGTTTTAAGAGATGGAATTGGGCATAGGCCTGAGAACCCACATGAAGAGCTGTCAAAACTACTGAAGACTTATTCCAATATGGGAGGCAAGAGTTTTGAAGGAACTGAGAGTGTGATGGAAATTCAAGCATGGTTGAGAACACTTGATAGGATTTTCAATGACATGTAGTTGGATGACCAAAGGAAGAGGCAAGTAGCTTCAAGACAACTGAAAGGGGTAGCTTTAAGCTGGTGGGAGGTGATCATAGCTGGAAGAAATGAAAATGAAATCACTTGGAATCAGTTCAAGGAGATGTTGGAGGCAAGATTTGTACCAGCATCAGCCAAGACCATTTTGCTTGAAGAATTTATCAAACTTAGGCAGGGAACTTTGAATGTCACTGAATACACTCAAAAGTTTGAGGGGCTATCCAATTATGGAGCAATGCTAGTGGCAGATGAAGCATCCAAAAATGATAGGTATATAAAAGGACTGAACCCAGGACTTAGCAGAGCTATGCTACCATATGCAGATAGAACATTTGATCAAGTAATTGATCTGGCCTTGAAACTGGAACAACATGACAAAGAAAGAGAGAAATATAGGAATTTTAAGAGCAACAACAAGAAGGATAAGGGAAGATATCACCCTTATGATAAAAAGAAGGAGGAGGCAGACAACAGGAAGAGTAAAGACACAAAAGCCAATGATACTAAGAAGAAATTGGTTTGCCATCATTGTGGAAAAGAAGGACACATCAAACCAAGGTGCCCAGAGTTAAAAGGAGGAGCCTTCAAATGCTACCTATGTGGGAAAGAGGGGCATATGAAGAGGAACTGTCCTGAGAATAAACAGCAAGGGAAATTGGCAACTTTGGAAGGTAAAGGCAAATCTGCAGTGAAAATTGATGCTGAAAATCATGGCCAAGTGGAAGGTACATTACTCATTTGTGCCATACCCATACCAGTAGTATATGATACTAGAGCAACTCACTCTTTGATTTCCTATGAATTAGTTAAAGTGTTAAAATTAAACTGCATATTGGTTGAAACCCCATTGCTTGTACAAAGTCCCCTAGGGAGTTCTAGTGTTTTGAACATGAACTGTGTGGATGTGGAGTTAAACATAGGAGGAAATATTTTTATTTCCAATTTATATGTTTTAAATTACCCAAATATAGGAGTTATATTGGGGGTAGATTGGTTAAGGCAATTTAAAGCCATAATTAATTTAGACTCATCCACCATATCATTGCAAAATTCTAGAGGCCAGAGAATCACAGTTCTATGTGAAATAGCTAAGGAAGGGAAATTGTATCATTTAGTTGACTTAGAAAAAGATCTGAGTGAACTAACTATTGAAGAAATTCCCATAGTTAATAAATACTTGGATGTGTTTGGGGAAGTTAAGGGTGTTCCACACCACAGACCAGTTGAGTTCCAAATTAATCTCATTCCAGGAGCAAGTCCAATAATCAAGAAACCTTATAGAATGGGGCCAAGTGAACTGAAAGAATTGAAAAATCAGTTGGAAGAATTAGAAGGCAAGGGATTTATAAGGCCAAGCAATTCCTGCTGGGGTTCTCCAGTAGTGTTTGTAAGAAAACATGATGGTACCTTGAGAATGTGCATAGATTACAGGGAACTAAATAAAGTAACCATCAAGAATAAATACCCATTGCCTAGAATAGATGATCTCTTTGACCAACTCAGTGAAGCTAAAATATTTTCTAGGCTAGACTTAGCATCAGGATTCCATCAAATGAAGGTTGAAGACTCAAGTGTTAAGTATATTGCATTTAACACAAGATATGGCTTATATGAATTTTTGGTTATGCCATTTGGTTTGACAAATGCTCCTTCATATTTTGTTGATTTGATGAATAGAATATTTAGAGATTATTTAGACAAGTTTGTACTGATTTTTATTGATGACATTTTGATTTATTCCAAGACAGTGGAAGAGCATAAAAATCATTTGCATTTAGTTTTGTCAAGGCTAAGGGAAAATGATTTAAAGGCAAAATTTTCAAAATGTGCATTTTGGAAAGAAGAAGTGCATTTTCTTGGGCATGTTATCTCTGCCAAAGGAATATCAGTAAACCCTAATAAAATAGTGGCAATCCAAGCATGGAAAAGGCCTAGCACCATCAGTGAGATTAGATCATTTATGGGGATGGCAGGATATTATAGGAGATTTATAAAAGATTTCTCAAAAATATCATCACCACTTACCAATTTAACTAGAAAGAACCAAGCCTTTGTATGGACAGAAAAATGTGAGCAAGCTTTTATCAAAATAAAAGAAGCCCTGATTAATGCACCAGTATTGAGAGTGCCAGAAGGAAATGAAAATTTGGTTGTGTACACTGATGCAAGTGGCTCTGGGTTAGGGGCTGTGTTGATGCAGCAAGACCAGGTGGTAGCCTATGCATCTAGGCAATTAAAGCCACATGAAACCAGGTATGCAACCCATGATCTTGAACTAGCAGCAGTTGTGTATGCTTTGAAACTTTGGAGACATTATTTGTTAGGTGCCAAATTCATTTTGTACACTGATCATAAGGCACTGAAATATTTATTCTCACAAAAAGATTTGAACATGAGGCAACATAGATGGGTAGAGTTCCTAGCTGCCTATGATCTAGATATACTGTATACACCAGGCAAGGCAAATAAAGTTGCAGATGCCTTGAGTAGACAACATGCCAAAGTAGCCATGATGATGATGGAAGAGTTTAAGGATTTGTCTATACTTACTGATTTGGAAATTGAGGAAAACAACAAGGTACAAATGATGCCCATTGAAGAAGGTGAAGGTAAAGGAAAATTAAGTATGATATCTCTGCAATCAGATTTACTTCTTAAGATTGGGAAAATGCAGGAACAAGACCTAAACATGGTGGAAAAGAAAATGCTCATATCAAAAGGGGAGGAAGTAATAAATTATCAAGTTGACAAAAATGGTTATTTAAGGAATAAAAATAGGATATGTGTTCCAGAAAATATAGAATTGAAGGAGGAAATATTAAAAGAGTACCATAGGAGTAAGTACTCCATACACCCAGGTAGCACCAAGATGTATCAAAATTTGAAAAGAAATCTTTGGTGGAAGGGGATGAAGTCAGATGTGGCCAGATATGTTGCAAGGTGCATGACTTGCCAACAAGTCAAGGCAGAGACACAAAGGCCATCAGGACTATTGCAACCCCTTAGTATACCACAGTGGAAGTGGGAGGATATATCTATGGATTTCATAGATGGTCTTCCTAGATCTAAGAAGGGAAACACAAGTATATGGGTGATAGTGGACAGGCTAACTAAGGTAGCACATTTTATCCCAGTTAGAACAGAAAGAAATGCTCCAAAATTGGCTCAAATATTCATGAAAGAGGTAGTAAGGTTGCATGGCATACCCAAAACCATTGTGAGTGATAGGGATACCATCTTCACCTCAAGATTTTGGAAAAGTTTTCAAGAGGCCATGGGGAGTGAATTGTGCTTAAGCACTGCCTATCATCCACAATCAGATGGTCAAACTGAGGTGGTGAACAAAGTCTTAGAGGATTTGTTGAGAGCATGTACACTGGACTTTGGAGGCAACTGGGAAGACCACCTCCATCTAGCTGAATTCACATACAATAACAGTTACCAAAGCACCATAGGGATGGCACCATTTGAAGCCTTATATGGCAAGCCATGTTTATCACCTATATGCTGGGTAGAGACTGGAGAAAGGGCTGTTCTTGGACCTGAATATGTTAAAGAAACTACAGAGAAAATTGGGTTAATAAGAAAAAGAATAGCAGCAGCTCAAGATAGGCAAAAGAAATTTGCAGATAGGAAGAGAAAGCAAGTGGAATATGCAGTGGGAGACTTTGTTTTCATCAAGATTTCACCTATGAAGAAAGTCATGAGATTTGGCAAGCAAGGTAAGCTTACACCAAGGTATGTTGGACCCTATAAAATTCTGGAAAGAATTGGTTCATTGGCTTACAAATTAGAACTACCAGAGGAAATGAAAGCAATGCATAATGTTTTTCATGTGTCCCAACTTAGGAGATGGGTACATGATAAAGAAGACATTTTGGAAGAGCCTACCAAAATTCAAATAAACCCTGACTTGGTTTATGAAAAAGAACCAGTGGGGATTGTAGCCAAGGAAGAAAAGAAATTAAGGAGCAAAACTTTGAAACTAGTTAAGATCCAGTGGAGTAGTGATCCTAATGACTGCACATGGGAGTTAGAGGATAAGATTAGAATGGATTATCCTAAGCTTTTTGCAAATTAAAAGGTATTTTTTTTTTCTGGAAAATTTTGTTATGCATGGTTGATATGGTTGAATTTGTTTGCTTATGCATATGTTTGATAAGTTTTCAGAAAAGAAAAAGATGCTTACTATAAATGTTAGAAAAATTGTGAGGACACAATTCCTAAAAGGAGGGGTGAATGTAATACCCCAAAATTTTGTGAAAAATCATTTTTGTAAAATGATTTAATTTTTGAAATATTTAGATTTAAATATGGTGAAATTTCTGGAATAAATAGTGTGCAAGTATATGTGTGCACGTGCACACTGAAATGGCACAAGGAAGAACTCCAGATTTCTTGGATTTAAAACAAGAATTAAAAAGCAATACAAACATGATTTTGCAACATGGATATTTGATTTCTGGAATTATATGGATCATCTTAGAAAATAAGAAAAGTAAGTTTTACTTTAAATCAGTAAACAGATTTTAATTAAAACCCAGAAAAGAAAATTATACATATGTATATGTTATAAGGATTTGTAAACTTGTATACATATAGGTGCATATGTTTCTGAATTTAAAAGAGGAATTAAAATAAGCCTAGATAAGATATGTATACAAATATACTTTTTTTTAAATACTGAAAAGTACATATATATAAGCAAGTAAAACTATAACATTAAAATGACATGAAATGTGATACAAGTTAATATGCTTGTATAGGCAAAAATAGCAAAGGGGAATTCTCAGGGATAATTGAAAAAAAAAAAATAGGATAGTCACACTTTTAACATGACTAGGTGAGTGGCCATTTTCTGAAAAGTAAAAGAAAGAAAATGCAGCCTTTAAATTGGATTAATATGGCCGGGGTATTATAAATGAAAAATGCATGATGCTAGCCAGGACAAAAATGGAATTCTGTTTCAACAAAACCCTAGAGGAAAAATGCATATAAATAGGCAGTAGAATTGTCTTTACCCCGGGCTGCACAAAAATAAGAAAAGAAGAAAAAAATATTGGAAGGAAGGAGAAAACACTCAAACAAGAATTTTCTGGATTAATAAGAGGAAATATATTTAGGTGAGTAATCTCACTGAGTTCATGGCATTAAGACCTGAGATGAGGCAGCCACTTTCTATTGCCATTTATATATATATTCTGATTTTGATGTATATGATTTCATCAATGCTTTTTGGATGTCTTATTTTAAATCTGATATGATTTAATATGGATGATTTTGATGATCTTTGATTGGTTGAGACATTTGTCTTTGGATGTGTATCATACTGTTTTATTTATACTCATAAATGTTGAAGTCTAGGATCTTAAAAATTATATAGAGAATACTCTCAACTGTTATAGATCTATGGCATGGAAACTTTACAAAAAAAAATGTTAGGAGCTGCATTATACTTGGTATAAGTGCTGAGGCTTGAAAAGAAAAAATGTTAAGGGTGCAATAGAAATTTTCTAAGTGCTGAGCCCTTAATCAAATCAAAAAAAAAGAGAAACCCACAAGCTAAAATTATGATTGAACCAGATCTTGAATCTGAATCAATCATAAAGGCTTGCAGATCAATATAACATGCCATGCCTCTCTTACAGTTGAAAATGTTCTTATATTTTACTAAGATCAAGGCATATTGACCCCATTTAGGAAATAACTGTCTGCTTATTTCTGAGGAGAATTATGCTAGGAAAAATTTATGGATGTTTCCATGTTTGCAGTGACATGTTCACTTAGCATATTTGATGATAGGATTTAAGACAATACACTAGTAAATAAACTAGGGAAGGGAAGGCCAAGAAGGCTGCTGGAATGCTTGTCATATTTGAAGTATGCAAGTTGGCACATGGTTTGTTTAAGCCCTGAGATCTTTGTGCAATGATGTGAATTAGTTCATTGCAATGTGTCCCAGTGATTCCTTAATAGCAGATGAGGCAGGAATTTAAATTGAATAATACAACCTGTAAATGAAGAAATAGGAATATGGATATTTCTTAGGTTGAATGGTATGGAACCAAGATGGATCCAGTGAATGCAAATTATTGCAAATAGATAACTATGTTTGCATGATTATGTATGCAAGTGTAAGAATTATAAATGAATATATCATACCTGAATCTACTTAATTATACTATGTTAAAGTAATTGATTGCAGGAATTTGCTTAAATAACTAATTGGTGCTCTTATATTCTCTATTGCTTAATATCATGTATGCATTGATGTTACTCATACCAGATCATAGATTTGACCCTTGTTTGCTCATGGCATATGGGGTGTCTCATTTTAAAATGAGGCAGCCACTTATGTTCTTTTAGGTAACCCAGGCACAAAGTAAAAATGAAGTTATGGCTATTATGGAGGAGTGAATGAACATGCTAGCTAGTTTCAATAAGAGCTTAAATTGATTATATCTGCATGTATTCAGGAAAAATTTTATGTTTCTAAGATTTCCAGTCATGTATTGAATATCTTATGGTTAGTGATCATGTTGCCCTTATATTCTGTAAAGTGTCAGATTAAATTTGTTGGTCTGTTGGAATTGTTGTGTGTTAAGGTTTGATTTGTTTTTGAAGTAGGGTCTGAAACATAAACAAGAAAAATATGCTCAAGTATCAGCTATAAAAATCTGGTAAGAAATATACAATTATGTGAGCTACTGTTTTGCATAATTTATATATGTATTAGCTAATCTTGAGACAAATCAGAGCACTAAGTTTTAGAATAAAATCTGGATTTAGCTAGAAGTAAACTTATAAGGATTTTTAGTTTCCTTTTACTGAAATGCTTTGTATATAAGTTTGAATTCACTTCTGAATTGTATTGAGAAAAGTAAAAGGTTTTAAAAGCTTCAGACAGAATGCAATGAATGGTATCTCCATAGTTTTGAACTAGTGTGTAGCAGATACAGGATTCATGAGTTAACCAGCTTCAAATAAATGAAGTATTGGTTGATCATGGCAGATTGTATTTTGAAAATAAAAATGCATTTCAAAAGTTTAGTACATTTAGCAATTGTTTCACTCAGTTTTCTGGAAACTGAGCAAAGATTTTGACATGTACATGTATATCTGTGTACATGTTGATATTTGGGCAAAAATATAAACATAAATTCCTAGAACAATTGTAGGAAAGGGTTTTAAAAATAATAAAGCAAGAAATTTTGTTTTGTATGTTAGATGGTAGGATGAAATTAGATATAGGTATATATCAGATTTCAAACCATACAGGAGAAAAAAAAAAGAAAAACAAAAATTGTGTTTGAACCGACCAGCATAGTACTCGAACTCGTGACCTCTTGTGTATAAGTTAGGCGCGTTTCCATTACGCCTAGATGTTGCTTGTGTTCACTTAGGATCCACTTTCTTTTAACCTGAGTTTGATACCATCCAGACTTTAAGACAATCATCTACATTATAAGCTTGCTTTCCACTGATTGTTACTCGATCATTCCTTAATTAGAATAACAGACTAAAGTACATGTTTCCAGTGGATTTTATGGCCAAAAATCAGGATACAATAATTAATCTGAATTGCTAAAAATCTAAATCAAACAGAATGTTCTTGTACAAAAATAAAATATATATTCTGAATTTAAAACAAGAGGAACACATACATCTTCATATGTATGTGTATGTTATTAGATATACACTGATATATTTATATTGGTAAGTTAATTTGATCCTGGATATATTGTTTATGGGAGAAAGAAAATGACCTTGGAAAGTATATTTGTAATGAATGATATATCTATATATCATCTCTAAAAAAAAAATCCTTATGAAATTAGGGTGAAAATAGGAGGGTCATTTCAGTTGGTATCAGAGCACTTGGTTGCATTGATTGTTAAGTATTATAGAAATGTATTATGTCTGTTTGTTTTGGATGAAATAATTTAGATAAGAAAATAGAAATTATAGAAGTACTCATAATATACTAATACCATTTGCCCAGAATTTAGTTAGCAGACCATGGTAGGAAGAGGATCTCATCACAATGCAGGACCCAGTGCACCTCAAATGCTTGATATGCAAGAATTTGTGAGGGTTTTAAGAGATGGAATTGGGCATAGGCCTGAGAACCCACATGAAGAGCTGTCAAAACTACTGAAGACTTATTCCAATTTGGGAGGCAAGAGTTTTGAAGGAACTGAGAGTGTGATGGAAATTCAAGCATGGTTGAGAACACTTGATAGGATTTTCAATGACATGCAGTTGGATGACCAAAGGAAGAGGCAAGTAGCTTCAAGACAACTGAAAGGGGTAGCTTTAAGCTGGTGGGAGGTGATCATAGCTGGAAGAAATGAAAATGAAATCACTTGGAATCAGTTCAAGGAGATGTTGGAGGCAAGATTTGTACCAGCATCAGCCAAGACCATTTTGCTTGAAGAATTTATCAAACTTAGGCAGGGAACTTTGAATGTCACTGAATACACTCAAAAGTTTGAGGGGCTATCCAATTATGGAGCAATGCTAGTGGCAGATGAAGCATCCAAAAATGATAGGTATATAAAAGGACTGAACCCAGGACTTAGCAGAGCTATGCTACCATATGCAGATAGAACATTTGATCAAGTAATTGATCTGGCCTTGAAACTGGAACAACATGACAAAGAAAGAGAGAAATATAGGAATTTTAAGAGCAACAACAAGAAGGATAAGGGAAGATATCACCCTTATGATAAAAAGAAGGAGGAGGCAGACAACAGGAAGAGTAAAGACACAAAAGCCAATGATACTAAGAAGAAATTGGTTTGCCATCATTGTGGAAAAGAAGGACACATCAAACCAAGGTGCCCAGAGTTAAAAGGAGGAGCCTTCAAATGCTACCTATGTGGGAAAGAGGGGCATATGAAGAGGAACTGTCCTGAGAATAAACAGCAAGGGAAATTGGCAACTTTGGAAGGTAAAGGCAAATCTGTAGTGAAAATTGATGCTGAAAATCATGGCCAAGTGGAAGGTACATTACTCATTTGTGCCATACCCATACCAGTAGTATATGATACTAGAGCAACTCACTCTTTGATTTCCTATGAATTAGTTAAAGTGTTAAAATTAAACTGCATATTGGTTGAAACCCCATTGCTTGTACAAAGTCCCCTAGGGAGTTCTAGTGTTTTGAACATGAACTGTGTGGATGTGGAGTTAAACATAGGAGGAAATATTTTTATTTCCAATTTATATGTTTTAAATTACCCAAATATAGGAGTTATATTGGGGGTAGATTGGTTAAGGCAATTTAAAGCCATAATTAATTTAGACTCATCCACCATATCATTGCAAAATTCTAGAGGCCAGAGAATCACAGTTCTATGTGAAATAGCTAAGGAAGGGAAATTGTATCATTTAGTTGACTTAGAAAAAGATCTGAGTGAACTAACTATTGAAGAAATTCCCATAGTTAATAAATACTTGGATGTGTTTGGGGAAGTTAAGGGTGTTCCACACCACAGACCAGTTGAGTTCCAAATTAATCTCATTCCAGGAGCAAGTCCAATAATCAAGAAACCTTATAGAATGGGGCCAAGTGAACTGAAAGAATTGAAAAATCAGTTGGAAGAATTAGAAGGCAAGGGATTTATAAGGCCAAGCAATTCCTGCTGGGGTTCTCCAGTAGTGTTTGTAAGAAAACATGATGGTACCTTGAGAATGTGCATAGATTACAGGGAACTAAATAAAGTAACCATCAAGAATAAATACCCATTGCCTAGAATAGATGATCTCTTTGACCAACTCAGTGAAGCTAAAATATTTTCTAGGCTAGACTTAGCATCAGGATTCCATCAAATGAAGGTTGAAGACTCAAGTGTTAAGTATATTGCATTTAACACAAGATATGGCTTATATGAATTTTTGGTTATGCCATTTGGTTTGACAAATGCTCCTTCATATTTTGTTGATTTGATGAATAGAATATTTAGAGATTATTTAGACAAGTTTGTACTGATTTTTATTGATGACATTTTGATTTATTCCAAGACAGTGGAAGAGCATAAAAATCATTTGCATTTAGTTTTGTCAAGGCTAAGGGAAAATGATTTAAAGGCAAAATTTTCAAAATGTGCATTTTGGAAAGAAGAAGTGCATTTTCTTGGGCATGTTATCTCTGCCAAAGGAATATCAGTAAACCCTAATAAAGTAGTGGCAATCCAAGCATGGAAAAGGCCTAGCACCATCAGTGAGATTAGATCATTTATGGGGATGGCAGGATATTATAGGAGATTTATAAAAGATTTCTCAAAAATATCATCACCACTTACCAATTTAACTAGAAAGAACCAAGCCTTTGTATGGACAGAAAAATGTGAGCAAGCTTTTATCAAAATAAAAGAAGCCCTGATTAATGCACCAGTATTGAGAGTGCCAGAAGGAAATGAAAATTTGGTTGTGTACACTGATGCAAGTGGCTCTGGGTTAGGGGCTGTGTTGATGCAGCAAGACCAGGTGGTAGCCTATGCATCTAGGCAATTAAAGCCACATGAAACCAGGTATGCAACCCATTATCTTGAACTAGCAGCAGTTGTGTATGCTTTGAAACTTTGGAGACATTATTTGTTAGGTGCCAAATTCATTTTGTACACTGATCATAAGGCACTGAAATATTTATTCTCACAAAAAGATTTGAACATGAGGCAACATAGATGGGTAGAGTTCCTAGCTGCCTATGATCTAGATATACTGTATACACCAGGCAAGGCAAATAAAGTTGCAGATGCCTTGAGTAGACAACATGCCAAAGTAGCCATGATGATGATGGAAGAGTTTAAGGATTTGTCTATACTTACTGATTTGGAAATTGAGGAAAACAGCAAGGTACAAATGATGCCCATTGAAGAAGGTGAAGGTAAAGGAAAATTAAGTATGATATCTCTGCAATCAGATTTACTTCTTAAGATTGGGAAAATGCAGGAACAAGACCTAAACATGGTGGAAAAGAAAATGCTCATATCAAAAGGGGAGGAAGTAATAAATTATCAAGTTGACAAAAATGGTTATTTAAGGAATAAAAATAGGATATGTGTTCCAGAAAATATAGAATTGAAGGAGGAAATATTAAAAGAGTACCATAGGAGTAAGTACTCCATACACCCAGGTAGCACCAAGATGTATCAAAATTTGAAAAGAAATCTTTGGTGGAAGGGGATGAAGTCAGATGTGGCCAGATATGTTGCAAGGTGCATGACTTGCCAACAAGTCAAGGCAGAGACACAAAGGCCATCAGGACTATTGCAACCCCTTAGTATACCACAGTGGAAGTGGGAGGATATATCTATGGATTTCATAGATGGTCTTCCTAGATCTAAGAAGGGAAACACAAGTATATGGGTGATAGTGGACAGGCTAACTAAGGTAGCACATTTTATCCCAGTTAGAACAGAAAGAAATGCTCCAAAATTGGCTCAAATATTCATGAAAGAGGTAGTAAGGTTGCATGGCATACCCAAAACCATTGTGAGTGATAGGTATACCATCTTCACCTCAAGATTTTGGAAAAGTTTTCAAGAGGCCATGGGGAGTGAATTGTGCTTAAGCACTGCCTATCATCCACAATCAGATGGTCAAACTGAGGTGGTGAACAAAGTCTTAGAGGATTTGTTGAGAGCATGTACACTGGACTTTGGAGGCAACTGGGAAGACCACCTCCATCTAGCTGAATTCACATACAATAACAGTTACCAAAGCACCATAGGGATGGCACCATTTGAAGCCTTATATGGCAAGCCATGTTTATCACCTATATGCTGGGTAGAGACTGGAGAAAGGGCTGTTCTTGGACCTGAATATGTTAAAGAAACTACAGAGAAAATTGGGTTAATAAGAAAAAGAATAGCAGCAGCTCAAGATAGGCAAAAGAAATTTGCATATAGGAAGAGAAAGCAAGTGGAATATGCAGTGGGAGACTTTGTTTTCATCAAGATTTCACCTATGAAGAAAGTCATGAGATTTGGCAAGCAAGATAAGCTTACACCAAGGTATGTTGGACCCTATAAAATTCTGGAAAGAATTGGTTCATTGGCTTACAAATTAGAACTACCAGAGGAAATGAAAGCAATGCATAATGTTTTTCATGTGTCCCAACTTAGAAGATGGGTACATGATAAAGAAGACATTTTGGAAGAGCCTACCAAAATTCAAATAAACCCTGACTTGGTTTATGAAAAAGAACCAGTGGGGATTGTAGCCAAGGAAGAAAAGAAATTAAGGAGCAAAACTTTGAAACTAGTTAAGATCCAGTGGAGTAGTGATCCTAATGACTGCACATGGGAGTTAGAGGATAAGATTAGAATGGATTATCCTAAGCTTTTTGCAAATTAAAAGGTAATTTTTTTTTTCTGGAAAATTTTGTTATGCATGGTTGATATGGTTGAATTTGTTTGCTTATGCATATGTTTGATAAGTTTTCAGAAAAGAAAAAGATGCTTACTATAAATGTTAGAAAAATTGTGAGGACACAATTCCTAAAAGGAGGGGTGAATGTAATACCCCAAAATTTTGTGAAAAATCATTTTTGTAAAATGATTTAATTTTTGAAATATTTAGATTTAAATATGGTGAAATTTCTGGAATAAATAGTGTGCAAGTATATGTGTGCACGTGCACACTGAAATGGCACAAGGAAGAACTCCAGATTTCTTGGATTTAAAACAAGAATTAAAAAGCAATACAAACATGATTTTGCAACATGGATATTTGATTTCTGGAATTATATGGATCATCTTAGAAAATAAGAAAAGTAAGTTTTACTTTAAATCAGTAAACAGATTTTAATTAAAACCCAGAAAAGAAAATTATACATATGTATATGTTATAAGGATTTGTAAACTTGTATACATATAGGTGCATATGTTTCTGAATTTAAAAGAGGAATTAAAATAAGCCTAGATAAGATATGTATACAAATATACTTTTTTTTAAATACTGAAAAGTACATATATATAAGCAAGTAAAACTATAACATTAAAATGACATGAAATGTGATACAAGTTAATATGCTTGTATAGGCAAAAATAGCAAAGGGGAATTCTCAGGGATAATTGAAAAAAAAAAAATAGGATAGTCACACTTTTAACATGACTAGGTGAGTGGCCATTTTCTGAAAAGTAAAAGAAAGAAAATGCAGCCTTTAAATTGGATTAATATGGCCGGGGTATTATAAATGAAAAATGCATGATGCTAGCCAGGACAAAAATGGAATTCTGTTTCAACAAAACCCTAGAGGAAAAATGCATATAAATAGGCAGTAGAATTGTCTTTACCCCGGGCTGCACAAAAATAAGAAAAGAAGAAAAAAATATTGGAAGGAAGGAGAAAACACTCAAACAAGAATTTTCTGGATTAATAAGAGGAAATATATTTAGGTGAGTAATCTCACTGAGTTCATGGCATTAAGACCTGAGATGAGGCAGCCACTTTCTATTGCCATTTATATATATATTCTGATTTTGATGTATATGATTTCATCAATGCTTTTTGGATGTCTTATTTTAAATCTGATATGATTTAATATGGATGATTTTGATGATCTTTGATTGGTTGAGACATTTGTCTTTGGATGTGTATCATACTGTTTTATTTATACTCATAAATGTTGAAGTCTAGGATCTTAAAAATTATATAGAGAATACTCTCAACTGTTATAGATCTATGGCATGGAAACTTTACCAAAAAAAATGTTAGGAGCTGCATTATAGTTGGTATAAGTGCTGAGGCTTGAAAAGAAAAAATGTTAAGGGTGCAATAGAAATTTTCTAAGTGCTGAGCCCTTAATCAAATCAAAAAAAAAGAGAAACCCACAAGCTAAAATTATGATTGAACCAGATCTTGAATCTGAATCAATCATAAAGGCTTGCAGATCAATATAACATGCCATGCCTCTCTTACAGTTGAAAATGTTCTTATATTTTACTAAGATCAAGGCATATTGACCCCATTTAGGAAATAACTGTCTGCTTATTTCTGAGGAGAATTATGCTAGGAAAAATTTATGGATGTTTCCATGTTTGCAGTGACATGTTCACTTAGCATATTTGATGATAGGATTTAAGACAATACACTAGTAAATAAACTAGGGAAGGGAAGGCCAAGAAGGCTGCTGGAATGCTTGTCATATTTGAAGTATGCAAGTTGGCACATGGTTTGTTTAAGCCCTGAGATCTTTGTGCAATGATGTGAATTAGTTCATTGCAATGTGTCCCAGTGATTCCTTAATAGCAGATGAGGCAGGGATTTAAATTGAATAATACAACCTGTAAATGAAGAAATAGGAATATGGATATTTCTTAGGTTGAATGGTATGGAACCAAGATGGATCCAGTGAATGCAAATTATTGCAAATAGATAACTATGTTTGCATGATTATGTATGCAAGTGTAAGAATGATAAATGAATATATCATACCTGAATCTACTTAATTATACTATGTTAAAGTAATTGATTGCAGGAATTTGCTTAAATAACTAATTGGTGCTCTTATATTCTCTATTGCTTAATATCATGTATGCATTGATGTTACTCATACCAGATCATAGATTTGACCCTTGTTTGCTCATGGCATATGGGGTGTCTCATTTTAAAATGAGGCAGCCACTTATGTTCTTTCAGGTAACCCAGGCACAAAGTAAAAATGAAGTTATGGCTATTATGGAGGAGTGAATGAACATGCTAGCTAGTTTCAATAAGAGCTTAAATTGATTATATCTGCATGTATTCAGGAAAAATTTTATGTTTCTAAGATTTCCAGTCATGTATTGAATATCTTATGGTTAGTGATCATGTTGCCCTTATATTCTGTAAAGTGTCAGATTAAATTTGTTGGTCTGTTGAAATTGTTGTGTGTTAAGGTTTGATTTGTTTTTGAAGTAGGGTCTGAAACATAAACAAGAAAAATATGCTCAAGTATCAGCTATAAAAATCTGGTAAGAAATATACAATTATGTGAGCTACTGTTTTGCATAATTTATATATGTATTAGCTAATCTTGAGACAAATCAGAGCACTAAGTTTTAGAATAAAATCTGGATTTAGCTAGAAGTAAACTTATAAGGATTTTTAGTTTCCTTTTACTGAAATGCTTTGTATATAAGTTTGAATTCACTTCTGAATTGTATTGAGAAAAGTAAAAGGTTTTAAAAGCTTCAGACAGAATGCAATGAATGGTATCTCCATAGTTTTGAACTAGTGTGTAGCAGATACAGGATTCATGAGTTAACCAGCTTCAAATAAATGAAGTATTGGTTGATCATGGCAGATTGTATTTTGAAAATAAAAATGCATTTCAAAAGTTTAGTACATTTAGCAATTGTTTCACTCAGTTTTCTGGAAACTGAGCAAAGATTTTGACATGTACATGTATATCTGTGTACATGTTGATATTTGGGCAAAAATATAAACATAAATTCCTAGAACAATTGTAGGAAAGGGTTTTAAAAATAATAAAGCAAGAAATTTTGTTTTGTATGTTAGATGGTAGGATGAAATTAGATATAGGTATATATCAGATTTCAAACCATATAGGAGAAAAAAAAAGAAAAACAAAAATTGTGTTTGAACCGACCAGCATAGTACTCGAACTCGTGACCTCTTGTGTATAAGTTAGGCGCGTTTCCATTACGCCTAGATGTTGCTTGTGTTCACTTAGGATCCACTTTCTTTTAACCTGAGTTTGATACCATCCAGACTTTAAGACAATCATCTACATTATAAGCTTGCTTTCCACTGATTGTTACTCGATCATTCCTTAATTAGAATAACAGACTAAAGTACATGTTTCCAGTGGATTTTATGGCCAAAAATCAGGATACAATAATTAATCTGAATTGCTAAAAATCTAAATCAAACAGAATGTTCTTGTACAAAAATAAAATATATATTCTGAATTTAAAACAAGAGGAACACATACATCTTCATATGTATGTGTATGTTATTAGATATACACTGATATATTTATATTGGTAAGTTAATTTGATCCTGGATATATTGTTTATGGGGGAAAGAAAATGACCTTGGAAAGTATATTTGTAATGAATGATATATCTATATATCATCTCTAAAAAAAAATTCCTTATGAAATTAGGGTGAAAATAGGAGGGTCATTTCATTGCTATTGCTTGTTTATTTACTTTGACACCATCCCAGTTATCACACTGCAAGTTCCCTTTGCTATGCTTTGTTTTATATTGAATGATATCGGGTTGAAATGATAAATACCCACTTAAACAACTTGGCCTAGGATAGACAATTAAAAATAAGAAACCCGATTGGTCAACAAAATTATTTTGAAATTGAAATCTATTTGAAATTAAGGAATGAACTTAATAATTTGTTTGGAAATCCAGTAACGATTTAATAGATTTAATTGAAATAAATTAATGGATTTAATTGAAATAAATCAATGGATTAATTGAAATAATTAATTTAATGGAAACGGATCAAATAAATCTATTTAATTGAAGAAAAATGAATTGGCGAATTTGATTGAAATAAGATTTAAAACAAGTGAGTTTTAAATTTTAATAATTTAATTTATTAGATTGGTAGATTTAGATTTAAACTGAGTTTTAAATTAAATAGATTTGAACTTGTCATAAATAATAATTTAGATTTAGGAAATTTTGACTTAAAATGGAATACGAAACTGACTAAAGTTTTATGGATTTAATTTAGCGATAATTTAAATATAAAATGATTTTAAATTTAAGGAAATTGATTTAATCAAATTTATGATTATATTTAATGTAACGATGAATGTAAATATGAATTAAGATAAATAGAATTTGATTTAACGATTCGAACTTAATTGACTGGTAAAATTCGAATTAATTGATTTTGAACTAAATTTAATAAGTGAGTTATTAAATTTAACTTGAATACTTAATTATATTGTTAACTCAAATGTTTGAACTACGGATTTCATTTGGAAATATGATTTTAAATATCCGAAATAAATTGAATCGTGAAATGTCAAAATTTGGAAGTCAAATTTGCACCTTGACTTTTGGACTTCGATTTGTTTAAGCGTTAAGTTAACCAACCATTGGGTAATAAATACGTAGTTATTAAAGAGACTGGGATCGGATATGGACATACTCTCTGTCGATATCGAAAACCACTTTAATAACTATTACACGCGAAGTGTTGATCCAGAATGAAGTGGATGGTTTGGTGAACGCGTTGACTGAAGAAAGAGAACGATATTTGGACGACCCCTGACATGACTAAAACAGGAGCCGCGCCGGGCCATTGAGGTTCGCCACCTCTAGCGGACACACTTCTTCGATACCATATCTATTACTTTTGTGATACGATTTGGGTGCACCCCTTGATTTGGGAGTGTTGTTTCGCGGTGTTGAGATGGTAGCTGTTATGCTCAACATCAGTCCGGATCAGGCAACTACTAGTATCCTAGTTGGTATCGCCTCATGTACCTTGTCATACTGATTATCCTATTCGCGACCACTACGTTTTGTTTTGTACCTTTAGTATATGGATTGCCCTCTGGTGACTTCCGGTTTTGGGGAAACTACGGTCTTGTATATGCTCTTGGGAATAAAAATGTGTTAAGGGTGGTATGGGCCATGACTTAACACTATTTTAATATCGTACTTTACTGATTAGACATTATCTACCTATCGTATTCTATTGTATATATAGATAGTTTATCGGATCCTTAGAGATGTTATTTCACCCATCTTTAAGTTATGAACTATTACCTTGCACTTGATTTAATTGTATAAGATTTTGAGTCCTGACTCGAGTGTTTATTTTGCATATGCTCGGGTCAGTCTGAAGCTATCCCGTTGCTGATCAAGGTTGGTTGAAGATGCTGAAGGCTTAGCATTTATCTTTATCAGTCTATTTCTATTCCTGTATTGATGTCCTAGTCTGTTGGACATTTTTGGTATTAGTCACTTGATGTTAAGACATTGTTGTATATTATATAGTGGCTTCATGAACTGCTATTATGACGATGTATTTTGCCGCTGCATTATTCTGTGACTGTTCTGTGATGTTGTATTGATTATCATTTACATTTATGTATTTACAATCCCATAATGATTCGTGTTTTGTATTATTTAAGTTGACATGTGTGGATTATTGTCAATTTAAATGGTCGAAATATACGGGTTGTTACAGTTGGTATCGGAGCTTCGGTTTCCCTAAAAACCTTAGTTTGGGATTATATATAAACTCATTAGAGATAGGGTAGCAATACCCTAGAATGAGGAGAATCGGTTCAATATCCAAATCCTTTCATTTCAAACTTCTTTGATTCATTAATTAGACTTTCCTTAAAATTCTATGATTTTCTATCCTTTGGTTTTAACAATCTCTTTGGTATTTCAGGATGGGTACCAGAGGAAACCATAGGGGAGGAAGGGGCCATGGTCCTGCTCAGGCTGCACCTGTCGCTCCAGCTCCTGTCAAATTCACCATTCTTAGTAAGGAGTATACACAGTTGGGAGGTATTAAGTTTTCTGGATCCGAGAACATTATTGAGGCTCAGCAATGGCTTAAAGGTTTAGAGAAGATATTTTCTGGTCTAGAGATCACTGATGCTCAGAAGCGTCAGCTTGCTGCATGGCAACTTCAGGATGTCGCGCAAGATTGGTGGGAATCAGTTACTTCGCGTATCGAGGAGAACACCATCACTTGGGCCCAGTTTAGGTATAAAATTATTTGGATTCGTAGTCTAAATTCTTCTCTTAATCTTGAAATGTTATTCATCTTGCCTATCTTTTGATTAGGGATACTTTCTCGGCACAATGGATGCCCGCTGCTGGGAAAACCCAACTTTATAGAGCTTTTATGGATCTTAAGCAGGGCAGTATGACTTTTTCTGAGTACGAGAGGAAATTCAACGAACTCTCCAAGTTCGGCCCGGGATTGATTGATACACCGCTTCTAAAGAACGAGAAGTTCATTTTGGGAGCTAGACCAGAGTATTATGACTTGCTTACTGGCCACACTCACTGCACCTTCACAGAGCTTGTTGACTATGCTCTTAGATATGAGGCAAAGCCTAGGGGACCTACTGCCAAGGCTGCTCCTACTCAGCCCTCCTCTAGCCAGCTCGGGAAGAGGAAGATGAACTTTGATTAACAAAAGAAATCTTGGCAGAAGACTACAGGATTGGGATATGCTCAGAAAAGCCCAATCGACCTTGCTAATATCACTTGCTTCAAATGCGATAAGAAGGGCCATTATGCTAATAGTTGTCCATCTTCAGGAGCTGCTGCTGCACCGCCTTCTTCGACTAGGAAAGATTTATGCTATGTCTGCCTCCAGCCGGGTCATTTCAAGAAAGACTGCCCACTGTATAAGCGTGGCACACCGTCTGGAGTATTTGCTATCACCACACCTGCACCCTCTACACCACCCACCCAGGATGACCAAGGTACCTTACGAAGTATTTTTCATTTACATGCTACACCTGTTAGGGTATTATTCGATACAGGTGCTTCACATAGCTTTATATCAGTTGACCTTTGTGATAAACTCCAATTAGAACCTACTCTCGCTACTACCTCCTTATGTGTCTCAAATCCTATCGGAGGACCCGCTAACCTCCGAAGTGTTTGCAAGGGAGTTGCACTTATGTATGAATTTTATCGATTCACTTGGGATTTTTATGTTCTTGGCTTCGCAACATTTGACATCTTGTTAGGCGCTGATTGGTTAAGGAAATTCGATGCTGTTATTTCTTGCAAGGCTCGTTCTGTTTCTCTAGTCAATGACAAGGGCCTACCGCTTGTCATTGAATGCAAATCACCGCAGAAATATGCCGGAAGCTTCATATTCTCTCTTGATGCTCACCCGGATGATCTTAGCACTACCCCCATTGTTCGGAAATTTCCCGATGTATTTGGAGAGGTCAACTCTCTACCGCCTAAACGGGAAATCGATTTCCGTATTGATCTTATTCCAGGAGCTACTCCCGTAGTTCTCCCTCACAGAAGGATGGCTCCTAAAGAAAAAGCTGAACTTAAAACTCAAATTGATGATCTATTTGCTAGAGGTTTGATTAGGAGAAGTTGTTCTGAATGGGGCGCCGTAGTTGTATTTGTCACCAAATCGGATGGATCTCTCCGCATGTGTGTTGATTACAGGGAGCTGAACAAACGCACTCTCAAGAACCGCTATCCGATGCCTCGCATCAATGATTTATTCGATCAGCTCCATGGAGCTAAAGTTTTTTCCCAACTTGATCTTGCCACTGGGTTCCACCAACTCAGAGTAGCAGAAGATAGTATTCATAAGACAGCTTTCCGTACCGAGAACGGATTCTATGAATGGTTGGTTATGCCATTCGGTTTGACCAACGCACCTGCTTATTTCGTCGACTTGATGAATCGAGTCTTCCGTGATGTGCTTAACAAGTTTGTTCTTGTTTTTATTGATGATATTCTCGTTTTCTCCAAAGACGAGAAGGAGCACGAGACACACCTTGCTTATGTTCTGGAAACCCTCCGAAATCATCAACTTAAGGCCAAATTCTCTAAATGCCACTTCTGGCGAGACGAAGTGAGATTCCTGGGCCACATAGTTTCTGAAAATGGGATTTCGGTCGATCTAGCTAAGATCGTCGTAATCAATGTAAGTTCTATCCTATTCGCTATTTCTATTCAATTCCTCTTATCCCTTTCTAATTTGAAATTTATCTACAGTATTGGGAGACTCCCAAAACTCCTACTGATATCCATAGCTTCTTGGGCTTGGCCGGCTATTATCGTAGATTTATTGAGCACTTTGCCCGGATTTCTGCCCCACTCACTGCTTTAACCCGAAAGGATGTCAAGTTTATTTGGAGTGAGAAGTGTGAATGAGCTTTTAATGAATTGAAGCGTAAGTTAACTTCAGCTCCAGTTCTTGCGGTAATCGATGGAAGTGAAGGATTAACAGTCTATACCGATGCCTGCCGAGAAGGTTTAGGCGCTATTCTTATGCAAAGCGGAAAGGTTATTGCTTATGCTGGCCGCCAGTTGAAGATCCATGAAGTAAACTATGCAACTCATGATCTAGAGCTTCTTGCAGTTGTATTTGCTTTGAAACTGTGGAGGCATCATCTTTTGGGAATTAAATTTGAATTATTCACCGATCATAAGTTCTTGAGATATATCTTTTCTCAGAAGGATTTGAACCAGAGACAAGTCCGATGGCTCGAATTCTTAGCTGCATATGATCTCGATATCAATTATACTCCTGGGAAAGCAAATGTTGTAGCTGATGCTTTGAGCCGTAGCAAAGCATTGTCATGCTGCAATCTTGTAGAAGGCATGCTATTTCAACTTGTTATCTCCCCGTCTCTTGTGGATCGCATCAAGGACAAACAATATGAGGACACCTTGCTCTATCGCATGAAGGAGTTAGTTCTTGGTAGAGTTGGAAATGCCGACAGTAAAGTGGGAGCACAGATAGATAGTAATGGAGTTCTGAGGATTGACAATCGTATTTGCGTTCCTAATGTCGATGGATTGAGACAAGAAGTGCTTAGAGAAAACCATCGGTCATCACTTTCATTTCATCCTGGCGTCACTAAGATGTACCGAAATATGAAGCGTTTATATTGGTGGAGTGGGATGAAGAGGGATATTTCTATATATGTCAGTAGATGCACCACTTGCCAACAAGTTAAGGTCGATCACCAGAAGACGGCAGGATTACTTCAACCCCTAGAGATTCCGTGTTGGAAATGGGATCAGATTTCTATGGACTTCATTGATGGATTACCGAGAACCAGAAAAGGTAACGAGAGTATATGGGTGATTGTGGATAGGTTGACAAAATCTACTCACTTTATTCCTGTTAAGACCACTCGTACTGCTTTGAGTTTGGCCGAGATATATATGAGAGAGATTGTTAGACTTCATGGAGTTCCATCTAGTATTGTGTGCGATAGAGACCCTTTATTCACTAGTAAATTCTGGAAGGCATTTCAGGACGTCTTGGGCACTAAACTGAATCTGAGCACAGCTTATCATCCTCAAACAGATGGCCAATCTGAAAGGGTGAATCAGATTTTAGAAGATCTGCTCCGAGCCTGCATTATTGATTTCGGGGGATCTTGGGAAGACCATCTCCATTTGGTTGAATTCACTTATAATAATAGTTATCAGGTAAATCAAAATTTCAATTTGAATAAGTAAATTTGAATTGAAATTTAACCACCTTTATATTCAGGCAAGTATCGATATGGCACCGTTCGAAGCTTTATATGGACGGCCATGCAAATCGCCAACTTGTTGGATTGAGCCTGGTGATCGATTGATTCTTGGCCCAGATATGATTATAGAAGCATCCGAGAAGGTAAATGAAATCAGAAGAAAGATGAAGACCGCACATGATAGACAGAAGAGCTATGCTGATAGGCGTAGAAGAGATTTAGAATTCCTGATTGGGGATAAGGTATTCCTTAAGGTATCACCCTTGAAGAATGTTATTTGATTTGGTCGTAGAGGGAAGCTCGCTCCTAGATTTGTTGGACCATTCACTATCACTGAGAGAATTGGTACACTAGCCTACAGAGTTGCACTACCGGAGAAATTTGAGGGCGTGCACAACGTCTTCCATGTTTCACATCTTCGAAAAGTGGTACACGATCCATCCTTGACCATCCCTATTGCTCAGTTAGATGAGGTTGATATTGAGCCGGATTTGACTATAGAGAGGAGACCACTTCGTATTGTTGATAGGGATACAAAGCAACTTAGAAGGAAGTCGGTTAGCCTAGTCAAAGTCCAATGGAGTCCCGATGATCGTGATTGCACTTGGGAAACCGAGGAGAGTATCCGGGATTCTAATCCAGAATTGTTTGTTGAAGGTAAATCCCATTCTTTACTCTTTACTATATTCAATGATCTATTCTGAATCCATTGTATCTTTGTTATCTGTTCTTCCACTCTTTACTTTGTTCCTTTTCGAGGACGAAAAGTCTTGAGTAGGAGAGAATGTAACGACCCTGAAATTCCGACCAATTTTAAAAATTTTAGAACCGTTATTTTCATATAAAATGTGAAACTTTCATACGATTTCAATCAACGTCCAAACTTTGTTTCTAAATTGCGCCTTGATGATTGTAGATATGGGTAAAGTTTCGTCGGAAAATACCGCAGTAAATTTCGTGTGCGTTTTACTGCACATCAGTTCATTTTAAAACGTGAAAATTTTTATCTTCCGAACCTAAATATTTTTACATAGAAAAATTCTAAATCATTTTCTGACAAAGGCATCATTTTTCGTTTTTCAAAATTCGGACATCTTTAGCTCCGTCGATCTTATTCTTCGGTGTTTTGCTGCATTCTCCGTAATGGGAATTTCAAATATTCACAAACGATTTCCGTTACCGTTCAAACTTCACATTTGGAATACGCCTAGATAGACATAGGTGTACGCCAAATTTCGTCGAAAAATATTGTAGTAAATTTCGCTCGTCAAATTTACATATTAGTTTTAATTTTATGTGTAAATTTTCTATCGTCCGAACTCAAATATTTTTCGCAATGTTTCATAAGAAAAATATTCTGATCATGACGGCGCATTTCGTTTCGTCAAATTTCGCTTTTAATTGCTAGTTAAAATGTTCACTCGTGCAAATGGTTCAATAAGATTTACCACTTCGCAAACAACGTCAAACCATGAATATCTTCATACCATTGGGTCCGCCTCGTCGCGCTGATCAAAACGGTATATTTGTTTGTGTCAATCGGAGTTCGGCGTTGCAAGCTATTAATTGGTTAACGGAGTACAAACTGGTCCGTACGCCACACAAACCGGTACCCTACTTTTCCCGCTCAGAATTCAAATGGCCCTTCAGAAACTCAATAGCCACTGTGACAAATCATCATTTCATTTGCACGGGGACCATAAATTTCTCTGTATAAACCCCTGCAAACCAGCTCGTCACATTTATTACTCTGCATCACTTTCACTTCGCCAAGAAAGAAATTGGTACGTAACATTCTTCTCTCCTCTGCATATTCCTTTCTCTCCCTCTTCCCTTTCTTCTTTCCTCTTCACTTTTCTTTTTTATGAACTCCAGAAAATGAAACTCCCATCCGTACCCACCCAGCTCGGTCCGCCTGCCCACTCCACCACCGGAACACCCAGCCTCCGCTCCAGCACCCGCTGACCCCAGCTCCGTCCGCCTGCCCACTCCACCACCGGAACACCCAGCCTCCGCTCCAGCACCCGCTGACCCCAGCTCCGTCCGCCGCCCACACCAGCCCTTCCCCAGCCCGCAACTCCCCCGCACGCCCACCCTACCCCACCTCCAACCTCTGCCAGCACCTCCCCACTGCCTGCCCTCCGCTGTCACCCAACCCCAGTCGCCCAGCCCCGCTTCTCCCTACTCCGCCAACCGCGTCCCCAGCCCGCCCTTCCCCACTCGCCTCTGCCCGCGCCCAGCCCCGCCTCCAACCCAGCGTCCCGCCCATGTCAGCCCGCAACTCCCCCACGCGCCCACGTCCCCACTGCCACCCCCTCCGCCACGCCACTGCCCGGCAACCAACTCCCCGCTGCCCTGTCCCCTCCGCAACAGCCCAGCACCCTCCGCCCACTGCCGTACCACCAGCATCCTCCGCCCTCACGCCTGCCGAACCCCATGCCAGCCCGTCTGCCACCTTCGCCCGCCTAGCCCGCCTCGTCCACCTCCAACTCACCCGCGCCATGCGCGCTGCCAACCCATGCACCACGTCCCGAAATACTGCTCTGTGCTTCAGTTCTGTATATATCAGTAGAGATATATACATAACTGTTATATTATAAATGTATATTTTTGAAATGTTGGGTTGCTCACATACTGTTGCTATGTTGTTTCAGCTCCTGCTATTGATCCGGAAGTATAAGTATTTCCATCCCGCTTGTCGAATCTATCTGGCTCGTCGATTGGTATGATTTTATATATATTCAATAAATATATATTGCAACAAACAAATTATTGACTAATTATTTGTCGATTGCAGTTGTGTTCATTTTGCATCGTGCCTATTAGGGTCTATTTTATCTATTCATCTTCGTGTCGCGCCATCTTCTCCAACCACGAAAGGTGAATATTTTATTCACGACTCAAATCAATTATGCTATGATAATCAAGTGATAATTGTTGTTAATATTAAATTTGGATATTAAATTGTTGATTGTTAAAATTTGGTTGAAATAAACTGTTAAGTTCTAAAATTTGACGCTATGTATTGTTTAAGTTGATTAAACATGTTGAACTGTAATATGATGTTAATTAGGGTAAATAATAGTGACATTAAAAATTGATATGTACGATTGATGTAGAAATTTGATAATGGACACCAAGTAAAAATCATAATGTAATAATCTTTAATCCGTAGGATTCTAGGAATAATTGTATTAATTTGCATAATAACAAATGTAAGTTAATATGGTTATTTCGGGATTATTTGAATAAGTTGTTAATTTGTTATGTATGGTTGCTATTGCTTGTTTATTTACTTTGACACCATCCCAGTTATCACACTGCAAGTTCCCTTTGCTATGCTTTGTTTTATATTGAATGATATCGGGTTGAAATGATAAATACCCACTTAAACAACTTGGCCTAGGATAGACAATTAAAAATAAGAAACCCGATTGGTCAACAAAATTATTTTGAAATTGAAATCTATTTGAAATTAAGGAATGAACTTAATAATTTGTTTGGAAATCCAGTAACGATTTAATAGATTTAATTGAAATAAATTAATGGATTTAATTGAAATAAATCAATGGATTAATTGGAATAATTAATTTAATGGAAACGGATTAAATAAATCTATTTAATTGAAGAAAAATGAATTGGCGAATTTGATTGAAATAAGATTTAAAACAAGTGAGTTTTAAAATTTAATAATTTAATTTATTAGATTGGTAGATTTAGATTTAAACTGAGTTTTAAATTAAATAGATTTGAACTTGTCATAAATAATAATTTAGATTTAGGAAATTTTGACTTAAAATGGAATACGAAACTGACTAAAGTTTTATGGATTTAATTTAGTGATAATTTAAATATACAATGATTTCAAATTTAAGGAAATTGATTTAATCAAATTTATGATTATATTTAATGTAACGATGAATGTAAATATGAATTAAGATAATAGAATTTGATTTAACGATTCGAACTTAATTGACTGGTAAAATTCGAATTAATTGATTTTGAACTAAATTTAATAAGTGAGTTATTAAATTTAACTTGAATACTTAATTATATTGTTAACTCAAATGTTTGAACTACAGATTTCATTTGGAAATATGATTTTAAATATCCAAAATAAATTGAATCGTGAAATGTCAAAATTTGGAAGTCAAATTTGCACCTTGACTTTTGGACTTTGATTTGTTTAAGCGTTAAGTTAACCGACCATTGGGTAATAAATACGTAGTTATTAAAGAGACCGGGATCGGATATGGATATACTCTCTGTCGATACCGAAAACCACTTTAATAACTATTACACACGAAGTGTTGATCCAGAATGAAGTGGATGGTTTGGTGAACGCGTTGACTGAAGAAAGAGAACGATATTTGGACGACCCCTGACATGACTAAAACAGGAGCCGCGCCGGGCCATTGAGGTTCGCCACCTCTAGCGGACACACTTCTTCGATACCATATCTATTACTTTTGTGATACGATTTGGGTGCACCCCTTGATTTGGGAGTGTTGTTTCGCGGTGTTGAGATAGTAGCTGCTATGCTCAACATTAGTTCGGATCAGGCAACTACTAGTATCCTAGTTGGTATCGCCTCATGTACCTTGTCATACTGATTATCCTATTCGCGACCACTACGTTTTGTTTTGTACCTTTAGTATATGGATTGCCCTCTGGTGACTTCCGGTTTTGGGGAAACTACGGTCTTGTATATGCTCTTGGGAATAAAAATGTGTTAAGGGTGGTATGGGCCATGACTTATCGTACTTTACTGATTAGACATTATCTACCTATCGTATTCTATTGTATATATAGATAGTTTATCGGATCCTTAGAGATGTTATTTCACCCATCTTTAAGTAATGAACTATTACCTTGCACTTGATTTAATTGTATAAGATTTTGAGTCCTGACTCGAGTGTTTCTTTTGCATATGCTCGGGTCAGTCTGAAGCTATCCCGTTGCTGATCAAGGTTGGTTGAAGATGCTGAAGGCTTAGCATTTATCTTTATCAGTCTATTTCTATTCCTGTATTGATGTCCTAGTCTGTTGGAAATTTTTGGTATTAGTCACTTGATGTTAAGACATTGTTGTATATTATATAGTGGCTTCATGAACTGCTATTATGATGATGTATTTTGCCGCTGCATTATTCTGTGACTGTTCTGTGATGTTGTATTGATTCTCATTTACATTTATGTATTTATAATCCCATAATGATTCGTGTTTTGTATTATTTAAGTTGACATGTGTGGATTATTGTCAATTTAAATGGTCCAAATATACGGGTTGTTACATTGGCCTTCTTACTTGAGATTCAGGAGATCCTTATTCGGAGATAGTCATCTTGTAGTCCAGTGGGCTATGCTAAATTCAATAAGTCCTTTTAGTCCCTTGTAAGCAATTTAGGGGAAGGTCCTTTATATGCAAGGTAAGGCAAGGAAGGTCAAATATGGAATATGTGGGATGGGGTAAACCCTATATAGCCTAAGTATGAAGGTCGAGGGTAGTTCCACTTGTGGGAAAAGCGGAGACGGAGGTTCAAGCCCTCACTCTAACGCCAAAAATGTTAATAAAACTTCTTGTTAACCCCGAAGTATGCAAGTAAATGGGATCTTGGTTAACGATAAGCCTTGTTAACCATGTGTAAGTCCACTTGAGTTGTGCGAGATCAGCTTGTCATATGTAAGGCAATGATTTGAATCATAAAAAGGGCAGTCAAGTTCATCTCGTTCATATGAAAATCATCCAATACCATGTCATATGAGTTAATCATATCGTTAGTCATGTCGCATATAGGAGAGTTCAATATAAGTTCATCATAAGCCATAAATAAAGTCTCTTTATTGAATATACTATGTGATTGCAATTATACAAGCCCTTATTCGCAAAAAGGTCGTAAAATTACAATTGGCACTAAAAATCCATAAATTGGTTCAGGGTTACAAACTTTAAAAATATAAGAGAGAAAGAGAAAAGAATTAATCCCCTTTTTGAATGCCCTTGGGTTCGTATTTTATTGGGGTGAAGATGGGCGGCATGGCTACCAAGTGTTACCTTCGAGATGCCTGACATTCAGCTTTATTATTTGCTTCAATGAGTTCCGACATTCCTTTAAATATTAATGACTTGCGCATCCTTATGATGGTTGATGATTTATGATAATCCCCTATATTGTTGGCACATGGCAAGCTCCTGTGTATTGATGAAACACGGTATCCTTACTGAGCTTATAACACACGATATCCTTCTATATTGTTTAATATTCGACGATCCTTCCATAACACTGTTGATCTACGATATTAGAGTCATACTACAGCTATTTGATCTCTTCATCATCTTGTTGGCATGCGGCATCTGCTTTTCATTGATAATTTATGACATCCGCCTTTCTTTATTGGTGAGGTGTAACACTGATGAGAGGCAGAATTGAAAAGGCACGGCATTGATAAGGTGTGGCATTGATAACAAATGATGCATGTTGGTGATTTGCGATATGCTTCCGTTCCTTATTTTAATTGGATGCGACATCTTTTATTGCATTGGTGAAGTGCGTAATCGATGGTATGCAGCATTATTACTAGTTGTAAGCTTTCGGGATCCTTTCAAGGCACTTTGAGATGTGTCATCGTCTGCTGTATGATCCTTCGCTTTATCTTCGACATCATGGACTTTGGCATGATGTATTCATGCTTTCGATATCAACTATCTCCACTTGTATGGTTTCTTGCCTCTCTTTTGACATCCTTATTATTGATATGCTCTTATATCTTCGTAATCAAGGTTTGTAGTAACATTTGCCCCTAGTATAAATAAAATATTGACTTTTCAAGTCAATTTGCTTGCCGCCCATTGGTATTCTTTCTAGATCAGCCGTTCATTTGAATTTAAATCAACGGTGCATGAGCTTTATCTTTCCATTTACAAATACTACTTCTTCATCATTTCCTCTTCTACCTGCAGCTAAATACTCTAGAATTTTTTTTTAATTCTTAAATTTTACTTAAGAACCTTCAATCCCTCAGCATTAAAGCGTAAGTCAAGGTTCGATTTCCATTTTAATTAACCAAGTTGACAGATTAGATTAAGAAATTTTATATTCAAATTATAACTAGGGTTTTATTTGGGAATTTTCAGTTTCAAATTGATATTCGGGTTTAGTAGATAAGCTTTGGTTATTTTTTTGAATTATAAGCTAAATCATAGATTTGTTATAATTATGGGTGAATTTAATTGTCAAATTATTATATCCTTTGGAGCCTAATCAATTAATTAAAGACAGTCAGCATTAATTTAAAAAACTGGGACCTTTTGGTTTCGTTAGGAATGGGTTATTTATAGGGGACCCGAAACTCGCTGCAGGATTCGCTATCTTGTTTGATTTCGAAGTTATTGCCTTTCGGAATTAAATATTTAACATGATGGTCAACATAAAAAAGACTCTTTTCTTTTACCATTTGTAATGACCCGCCTTCTTAACCTCTGAATGTCGACACTAATACATCCACGGTATTCACGTGTCGAGCACCTAAGTGCTGGAAAGAGAATTGTTAAGGTAAAATGAAAAGAAGAATTAGAATAAGAAAGAAGAGAACACAATATTAGAATCTCACATGCAGAACTAATAAATAAATAAACTAATTACAAACTTCACTATAATTACAAATCTTGCCCCTACCATCCTCTACCCTAATTCAATTTATCCCCTCCCTGTACATAAACCCAATGCATGGTCGTGCATCCATCCAACGATACGGAGCTCTGGTTGTCAAAATTCAAATCCGTTGACTCCAACGACTTTCTCTCCCCAAACTCGATGCCCACATACCCTTTGCAACCACCCTCACTTACCCTGCCAAATCGCGATCAATCATGGCCGAGACGATCACGCATCTAGGTAAACAAAAGGTGCGACGTTTTTTGTCTTCGTTCCTTGCCAAATTTTGCAAATTGAAGCATTACCCCATGCTGATCACAATGCCAAGCTCCAACTCGCCTATCGATGCTCCATGCTCTGACGATCTCAAACCCTACTTTCCAACCATCGACAATCATCGACACGGAATCTTACCGAAACTTCACCAAAAATAGTACGCTTCGATACGAACTCAATAACGCCAGCAGCGTCGAACGATTCGACCCAGATTAAGAGATATGAATTTTGGATGTTTAAAGCATAATATTCTCACTTGCTGTTTAAATCGATAACTCAAACGTTTCTCAACGAAATCTCGATCAGTTAATTTTTAAACATACCGTGGACTAATACGAACAACTCTCGTTCACATCATTTTGGCTAATTCTTGACACTTTGGGAGAGATTGATTTTTGAAGTTATGAATGGTGATTTCTGAATTTTGTTTAAAAGCTTCCTATAAATGGCTTACAGGGTAATTTATAGTGAAGGGAGGTAAGGTAGAGATGTGGGAGGGTATGTAGATTGGGTATGGCTGAAATGAAGGGGTATGGGGGTAAGCATGGACTGCATAATATTATATATATATACTATTTTAATTTAAATTATCAAGCTATAAAATGTCTGAAAATTTCGAACTCCAAACGAGACGTGCCGCCTGGCGTTCTATATGTAATATCTCTATTTCGAATACAATGGAACTAGTTTCGAGACCTAATTCGATCATATGCAGAAGATAGCTTTTTCAACCCATTATATTATATTAATTCTACAATTAAATTCCAAGTGTTTTGATCTCGCACGACCAAACGATACGTCAAATCACTATGAAATTCGATGGCATATAATAATTCATTATTACAGATCCAATGAAACGGGTTTCATCAAAATCTGAGACAATGCCTCAAAAGACTATTTTTACACGTTAATTAAAACGAGTAATTTCCAAAATCAGTTAAATCACTTTCAAATCCAATTTAAAATTTTATTATCTTCATTCTTGTTCAAATAGAAACTAATTCAACTTTTGAAATCGTTTTCATTCATATTAAATTCAAGAATCAATTATTTAAACAATTTCAATATTAAATTCAACAATTTAATTATCAAATAAATCACTATATTTGAAATTCAAGTTATTTAACTTATAAAATTAACTTTTCAATATTTAAAATCAAATAAATATTCCAAATTTGAATGACTGAAATTCTAGGTTGTTACATTCTCCCCCCTAAAAAGAATTTCGTCCTCGATATTACGTAGTAAGAAAAATGCCCCAAACCCATTAACTTTTCAAAAACAATTAGTTAAAATGGATTATAAAATTTGTAAGTCATTCAAATCAATTAATAGTTACTAACTAATACATTCAAAGTTATAAAACCAAATCCAAATTTTAGTTATCAAAAATTTTCCCAAAATTCTAAAAAAAATTCTAACGCCTTAATACCGGAAAATTTCGGCAGCGTCTCATTTGCTTGGCTCGATCGTAAAAATTTACAATATATATAATCACAAAAATACATCTCATCTTCGAGGATAAGGCATCCCATGGAGAAACATATAAAAGTACGATATGTAATCCGAGATGTGTACCTTTTATTATATTAGCAAGCATATACAATCAACATAATGCGAAAGTGAGCTCCAAATGCAAAGCATATGCCATCCGCACCTACTAAACACTCAACAACCAATGAGAACATGTATACAAAAAGTAATATCAATATATAAGACTATACAATATCTATATGAAAATGTAGCAAAAGTAACAAGAGATAATAAAACAACTAATCTTCATGCAATTAATTCATAACCATATCAATTTACATTTTCCAATGTCAATGTTATATTTATTAAAGTCGTACGATGTATATATCGCTCGCTCGATCACATAATTTCGCTTTGGAACTAGTATTGTTCACACGACCACTCTAGTGCGGACTAAGATCCATTTCCTTGATTAGAAATTGTCATTCTCCTTGCACAACCATATACTATGTTAGAAAATATCAGAATCAATCAAAAATCCAAATCCAGTGTTTGCCGTCAAGAATCGAGTGAAAAATCCTAACTCGGATCAGTATAAATCACCTCAAAATCAGATATTCGAATCTGAATCAAACAATTATGCGAATAAAATAATATACGTACAACTTACGTATTTATTTCAATTTATTTCCATTCAGTTGATTTACATTCAATCATTTACATTCACTTTATTTACGCTCGATCCATTTGCATTCATTTGTTCACATCCAATTTAAATCAAACTTAATTATTAAAATAAATTGTTACTTTCAATTCAATCTCTGCTTAGCAACATTTCATTCCATATTAAATTTATTTATGGATCATTTTATAAAACCATTTCGTTTTAACTCTTCCTAAGTTAAATTTCATTTTATCTTCACTTCGTATATTTCTTCAATACTAATACTACTTATAAACCATTCCATACAAAAATTTACTTAAGTTCATTTTAAACATTTTATACAACACTTCTAATGTTTATTTTCACTTCATAACTTAAGTTCATATTTAGTTCTATTTAAGCAACATTTTAAACCATATTCAATTCACTAATTCATTTCATTAGCTCAATTCAATTTAGTCCTTACGTTATTTCATTTTACTAGTTCACTTCACTAATTTATTTCATTACTACAATCAATTTTATTTATTTCTAGCAAACAACATTCCAAAACATATTCAATTCATTTTACAACTTGAGCTGAATTTCATTTTATAACTCAAGCTCATTTCGGTTTCCAAAAATCATTTCAAAAATCATCTTATTTAACTTAAGTTAAGTTAAATTTAATTACCTATCTCAATTTATGATTTTCTTTTCTTAATATTCACATCCAATAAATTTAGAATTTGTTTTAGCTTAATATTCTTCAAATCTATAAGTTATACAAACTTATTTACTAGAAATTTCATAAAATTTGTTTGACTTAAGTTTATTCACATACTATATTTACATTTCATGGTTATATAATCACTGTACGACTTAAGTGTATATTCATTTCACTATCTTATCCCATTTCAATTTCATTTAACCCTTTACTCAATTTATTTAACTTAACCTAAGTTAAATTTTAATTTCATATGTCGATTCCAAATTTATTTTCTTATCTATACTATTTTCAAATCATAAGTTCAAAAACTTATTATCTTAGGTTTTGTTAAAACATTTAGATAGAACTTTAGGTTTTTAATACCTGGTTCTATTTTCAAACCATTTTGAAATCATATATATACATAACTCCTTTATATATCAAATTACCCCTTTGAAATCTAAAACAAATTTATTTTATCAAAACAACTTCAATGGTAGCAATTCATCGCTTAGAAACTCAAAAATGAACATCGATGATGATGCAGTCATCACTACAATTATTTTCCAGCGACTGAAGTGAGTTCAGTGCTTTCTATTCACTTTAAATCCTGTTTCAAAATATTCCTAACCAAAATATTTTCAAAATAATATTATTATTTTTCTAAAACCTTTCGAAAAACAATTTCCAAAATCTATGGGTTTTAAATTCTCCAACTTCTTGTTTTAACCCCGTTTTTATTTACACCTCATAATATAAGTATACTTAAGCAATTCCATTTACTTTTCTTTTATAAACCACCTTTATAAATCATATTTATAAAACATCGCTTCTGATGAAATTCATTTCACAAATGTTGATTATTTTACTTATAATCAATACTCTATAATTCATACTTATAAATTCACTTTCATATATAACTCAATTTACAGATGTTTATCTTTGTTTAGATTGTAACAGCGACAAATTTTATTAGAACAACAACAAATGATAATAATCAAACATTATCATTCGCCAACAACCAAACACTCCGTACATAACTATAATAATTTCTGAAAAATTATATTTTTATATATAAAATATAATTCAGGTAAACTTATCTCATTTACCCACTTAAAAATAGTACCTTGTCAGTTTGCCTTGTTTAAGCATTTAGAAATCCTTATCGATAGCATGTTGTCCCACGGACCTACCATAATTCATAAGCCACTCAACAGATAAATTAACACAGTATAAAACATTTTTATAATCATTTACAAATACGCACTCATATATATACACTCAAACTCATCCAAGGTCTCGATTACCCTATCTCAAATGAGTAAATTCCCATCAAAGCCTAGGTGTTCGCTCAACCTAAGCTCTAATACCACGTGTAATGATCCGCTAATCCGTACATTCAAGTTGACAATAAACACACATGTCCAACCCAAATCGAACGGAGAGATGGATAGTTAAGGGAAAAAAGAAGAAAGAAGAAGGGAAGAGAAGAAGAAGAGAAAAGAAACTAAAACAACATAGAATCTCACAATCGTAGCGAAACAATATATAATACAATATCAATGGTCTTTACAAAGAGAAACTATTATATACATACAACTGTCAGAGTACAGCAAATCACAATCCTCAGCCTGGACAGTTATAACAACATGTCCTCACAATTGCTGATGATTTCAACAACAAAGCAGCGGAAATAAAACATATATGTAAATACGACATAAAGACCTCCAACCCATCTCCTGAGCTCCAATGCATCCAAAGCAAATCTATAAATATGCTCAGTCTGACTTGAGAATTATAATGAAATAACACCCAAGCCAGTCTGGAAAATCAGCACGAGAGAAAACACCCAACTGGATTTAAAAGTTACAAAAACCTTTGAAACAAAAGTATCTCGAAAGCCCACGCCGCACATAAACATGGACGGGTTTTTACCTTACGATAAGCAAAATATTTCATATGAAATCCTTTAATATTATAATAATGTCTAATATACAATTACTTATTAATCATAGCCGAAATTGTTACATTAATTAAATTCCAGCATACTAGGTACTACAACCAAAACCAAAGGCTTGTATTGGAGAATGGATTCCAACTATGGAAAGGTAAGGGTCCACCCACCGAATCCGTACACCTCTAGGACAAGTGTACAGGAGGCTACAACATGTTGTACCTTTGCTACTTAGGACCGACGCTACCCTATTCTCGAGTAGCACCAAATATGAACACCCTTTGGTTGCAATTAACAACCACACAATGGGATCCTGAAGCATACATGAATATCGCTCTTGATTTGAATGATCATACCCTACTTAGGTGCGACCCACTTAGCCCTTCCGCATGTCCCCACTTTATTCATTTCCTGGGTGTACGGCTCGAAGAGGCCACACTCTTACCATTTCCCCCTAGCAAACCATCTTCGAATGCTAATATTGCCCTCCAGATAATAATGCAATACCAGCATTCATCCATACAAAAATTTTCTGGGACTAAGCGAAACGCTTGAGAACTACGTCTCAAAATCCCATCATCTTCAAGATGTCTTCACTTTGAAACGCATTTGTTAGATCAAAGTGGTTTTTGGATAATATATCTGATCCTGGTCTCTTCGAAACAACATTCGATAAATTTTCAGTAAACTCAACCCCGGTTCTTTAGGTAATAAATAGTCAAATATAAGATTGGAGATCATCTCCTAACCATTAGTGGGCGGATTTCCTTATCATTGTCCTAGGAGAATGAAACGAGATTTATACGCACAGTGTAGCAACATCGGAGATGACTATGCCATATAACTCACGTGTTTCTCCTAGATATTTCTGAAGTTACGTTTGGGGCATATTTGATAGTCGGTTATTTAACTATCAACAACACACATCCAAATTAGGATTTATTTCCAAAGGAAAAACCAACATTGGTTAAGCACATAAGCAACCACTAGCCTCCTTAATTAATCTTTCATCCATTAAAATCACTTTGTAAATTGCTTGTATAAAAATACTTTTACAAAGGTATATCCACAAATCTCTATATTTTCAATACTTAGTAAATATTCATATACTTATCTTAGTGTTATAAATATATTCCCACACATTACACATCACATCTTAGAAAATGCACTCATATACTTATCTCTACGGTATAAGTATATTTACAAAATTTAGGAAAGATTTTCTTTTTATTCGATTCTCGAATCATTTATAAATTCCTTACAATTCTCTAAAACCATTTATAAACCATTTTATAAATCTTCGAAAAACCATTTATAATCCCTTTATAAAAGTTCAATCACTTATAAAATCTTTGTACATCTCAAAAATCATTTATAAACCCTTTATAAATCCATGAAACATTTATAAAACTCTATTTTTAAAATCTATAAACCCGTTTCTAAAATTCGTTTATAAATATCTTACCATTTATAAACTTCTCTCATACAATCCAAGTCCATTTATAAAACTCTATTTATGAGTCTCGAACATATTTATAAATAAATAAAGATTATTTACTTCTAAACAGTATTATATATAAATAATTATTAAAATTAAACATTATGAATAAATAAATAATTATTATAAATCTTAAAACATCTTAAAATAATAATTAATCATTTCAAAGATAATAATAATTAATCTTTATCCTATTTATAAATAGTAATAATTTATTTTCAGAACCTTATTAATAAATCCTTACTATTAAATTCAAACCATAATTATTCTTAAATAATTACCTTTTCAAGATATTAACATTCTGATAAATACTTTAAACAATATTAACTATAAGCAAATAACTTTTAAAACAATACTAATATAATTAAATAACTTTAAAACAATATTAATATAATTAAATACTTTAGAACAATATTAATGAAATTAAATAACATTAAAAATATATTACTATAATTAAATAATCTTTTAAACAAAATATTAATATAAGTAGATAATCTTAAAAACAATATTAATATAAATAGATAATCTTTAACAATATTAATATAAATAGGTAATCTTTAAAACAATATATTTCCGAAACCCAATTTCGGATTTAAAAATCATTTCCTATCTCAAAAACCAATTCCAATTCAAATGGCAATTTATAGTATTTTTAAAATACTAATTTAAGGCCAATAGCTTCCAAACGCTCAACTAATATCGATATTGATTTTCTATCACTATTGGGTTTTAGTTTTCAAACATATAACAATGTTATAACCACAGTGTCCACAATCAGGTTCATTTTTCAATAATCCATACAAAAGAAATATTATGGAAACAATTCACCAATAGCAAGTGATCCCGTTGGATCCCTCCAACCTGTCCCCCCGCATCACATATAATATATATAATCAATAATATAAATCAACCGCATCGAGGCGGAATTGCATACAAAAGGTCATCCGCTCTTACATGGAAATGTAATAGGGTCTCATCTGCTCCAGGGGTGGAAATATATCCAAACCAACTAATAAATATAGTAATTTATCCAAACAATCATTCAATAATTTTAACCGACTATTTATATCATACTAGTTAACCCAAAAGGTGAGTTTAACTCACCTAAATATTCTGTCGTTGCCGAGGCGTTCCGTTTTGGAACTAAAATCGAACGACGTCCGATTTAAATCTAAATTTCAACAGTCTCCAAATTCTTCCAAACAAGGTCCATTGCGAAGCATTCGTCATTACGAGCACAATGCAAAAATCCACGCCTCGATTGGACCTCGTATGAGAGAGTTAATAAAAATTTTAAGTTATCTATTCTTGAACTAATAAATAAATAAACTAACTACAAACTTTACTATAATTACAAGTCTTGCCCATACCATCATCTTCCCCAGTCCAATTTATCCCCTCCCTATACATGAACCCAATGCACGGCCGTGCATCCATCCAACAATACGGAGCTTCGGTGGTCGAAATTCAAATCCAACGACTTTCTCTGCCCGAACTCGATGCGCCCATACCTTTTGCAATCCCCTCGCTCAACTTGCCAAATCTTGACTAATCATGGCCAAGACGATCACGTGTCCAGGTATATTAAAGGTGCGACGTTTTTCGACTTTGTTCCTGGCCAAATTTTGCTAATCGATGCACTACCCCATCTTGATCACAACGCCATGCTCCAACTCGCCTATCGATGCTCCATGCTCCGACGATCTCAAACGCTACTTTCCAACCATCAACAATCATCGATATGGAATCTTGCCGAAACTTCACCCAAAATAGTACGCTTCAATATGAACTCAATAACACCAGCGGCGTCGAACGATTCGACCCGGATCAAGAGATATGAATTTTTGAAGTTTCGGGCACAATTTTCCCGCTTGTTTAAAGTCGATAACTCGAATGTTTCTCAATGAAATCTCGATCCGTTAATGTTTAAAAATACTATGGACTAATACGAGTAACTCCAATTCACATCATTTTGGCTAATTCTTGATAGTGTGGGAGAGATTGATTTTTGAATTTATGAACGGTGATTTTTGAATTTTGTTTAAAAGCTTCATGTAAATGATTTACAACGAAATTTATAGTGAAGGGAGGTAAGGCAGAGACATGGGAGGGTATGGCGATTGGGTATGGCTAAAATGAAAGGGTATGGGGTAGGCATGGACTGCATAATATTGTATATCTCTACTATTAATAAAGAGAATTCGATGAATAGATTTTCACGGTATCTTCTTGAAATTCTGAAAATACCCCATATTCATCAACAGAATCTCATCAACAGTTTACAACATCTACCACCACCCACTTTCTAACCACCGGTCATGGAATTCACTATCAATTGCTCGAAATAAAAGTGATGTGATTATCAAAGCTTTTGCACTTATAGCACACATCATTCATAAAAAATTTATTAAATAATTTGAATATTAAATGTATGTACATGCGATTTACACAAGTCTCTATAAGAATAAATGTCCTAACTCAAACAAAATATAAATTAAAATTGGTAATGCTGTATTTGTAAATAAATTATGTTATGTCATGTATATTTTTTATATGTATGAGTGAATAGATAACTTTACCATTTTTGCCAATATAAGTGTTGTATGCACACTAAATTGTCGTTTATTAAGGATTTATAACCAAATTAATAAATATTAAATAGTTCAATTTACCTTTACTATTAATAATGAAAATTCAATCAATAGTATTTCCACCGTATCCTTCTGAAATTCTAAAAATATCTTAGATGGTATCCCTTCGTAACCACTCATTAATGGAAACTCATCATCGGTTTGTGGCAACCACCATCACCCCATCTCGATCATCCATCAATGAAATTTCACTATCATTTTGCACCTGACACTACTAGCGAAACTGCTTTAAATAAAGATGTTGTGACCATAAAAACTCTATAGCACGCATCATCCATTAAAAATTTTAAATAAAAATTAAATACATTTAGCTATTAGATGCACATGCATCTGATTTATCTTAGCATATACTATTTAAATTTAAATTATCAAGCTATAAAACGTCCAGAAGTTTCGAACTCCAAACGAGACGTGCCACCTGGCATTTTATATGTAATACCCCTATTTCAAATACAATAGAACTAGTTCCGAGACCTAACTCGATCATATGCAGAAGATAGCTTTTTCAACCTATTATATTATATTGATTCTACAATTAAATTCCAAGCATTTCGATCTCGCATGACCAAACGATACGGTCAATCACCATGAAATTCGTCGCCATATAATAATTCATTATTACGGATCCAATGAAACTGGTTTCGTCGAAATTTGAGTCATTGGCCCAAAAGACTGTTTTCACACGTTAATTAAAATAAGTAATTTCCAAAATCAGTTAAATCACTTTTAAACCAACTTAAAAGTTTACTATCTTCATTCTTGTTCAAATAGAAATTAATTCAACTTTTGAAATCGTTTTCATTCATATTAAATTCAAGATTCAATTATTTAAACAATTTCAATATTAAATTTAACAATTTAATTATTAAATAAATCTTTATATTTGAAATTCAAGTTATTTAACTTATAAAATTAATCTTTCAATATTTAAAATCAATTAAATATTCCAAATTTGAATGACTAAAATTCTGATCGTTACACAGCTCCTCTCCAAGAGCTCCAATGAACCATAGCTAAATCTGGAAACATACTTGAGCAGACCCGAGCATTAAGAAAATAACATCTGGATCAGTCTGGTAAACCAGCATGAGACTCAAATTACATAGATTTATTATATCTTAAAACCCTTCAAAATGAGGGTATCTCATAAGACCACGTTACCAATAAACACAGACAGTTTTTTACGTTACGATAACCAAACCATTTCTATTATAAAATCCAATGATAATATAATAATGCCTAAGGTGTGAAATATAAATAATTACATAGCTGCTATGTATGTGAGTGTATGGCACAATAATAATAGGTATACAATCACACCACTAAGGCATGTTTGCTGATTGTGTAGGATTTCCATATAGATCTCTTCGGGGAAGCCGAATCCGAACTACCACACAAGGATCAGAGACATCCTTCCGAAGCGTCGTACATCTCCAGTGAATGTACCGTAGGAAAACCATAGTTGGTCTTACTAAGACCTGGTGCATCACTCCCGCATGCATATCCCAATAAGTAACTCTAGAAGTCTCATTCACCCTATGGGTTTGCCAACCCTACTGGCTATGTCTCATATCTTTGGTTTTAATCCTACCCACCGATGAGGCTACGTCCAACGTTCCAGCCCATGAGTCACCACTCTAATAGATCTTCATTAAGCTCCAGCTCAAATGGATCACAGAACCACACATGCATTCCCATATCTCAACAGATCTCAGAACCACACATGGATTCTTTAACAGATCTCGGAATCACACATGGATTCCCATACCTCAACAGGTCTCGAAATCACACATGGATTCTCATATCCTAAATAGATCACGAACAACTACATATATTGAGCATCTCAAATAGATCTCGAATCTCCACATAGATTCCAGCATCACAAAGCAATCACAAACCAGTCACGAAGCCATCACGAAGCAATCACAAACCTCTTCCAAAGCATAGAACACGTATATGGTTTTGGAGTGGTTACGATTTCAAGTCATCTCATATAAGTACACTTCCCCACTTACCGGGTGCTCCAAAACCAATCGATTGATTTCCCGGGAATCTCAACCTCGGTTCTATGGGAAATACACAGACAATACATAAGAGCAGAAATCACCTCCTAATCGTTTCAGTGAATAGATTTCCTTATCATTCATCCTAGAAGAGCAAAATGAATTTGTACGTACAATATGGTACCACCGTAGATAACTGTACTATATAATTCCCGCATTTCTTCTAGATATTTCAAGAGTATATTTGGCCAAATCAAATAACAACGAGAATAATCACATACGGGAAACTAGTTCCCGTATACTGTCCATAAGTAGTCACACATAAAGCATGATCGAAACAAACAAGCATGATCAAGTCATATAAACAACTTCTAATCCCCTTTTTAAATAATCTTCCTTTATTAATTAAAATCCTCTTTTATTAATAAAACTCATCTTACTAAATAAACTCTTTTATAAATGAAACCCCATTTGTTAATTAAACTCCACTATTTATTAAAATATTACTATTCATTTTCCACACATTTCCACACTTCCCAAAAGTATTCATATTGTAACAACCCTGGTTTTAGAGATTAACTATTAATATTATATTATAATGGTAGTTATAATTTAATATTGTGAATTAATATAAAATTGTAAATTTTAAATTATTTATTTGGAATAAAAAATAAATTTTGAAAATAAAATGAGAAAAATAAAGTATGGAACTTTATTTTTTTTATTTGGGTTAATAATGATTGGAAAATGGGTTTTATTTAGACAAAAAGCAATAATTGTATTAATTATTGCCAACTTCTTCTTTTAATAATTTTTAAAAGAAGTATGTGATTTTTAAAGGGTGCTTATTCAAATAAAAAAAGATGGAAATTGGTTTAAAAATGTGTTTTAACTGTAAATTCGATTTTAAAATGGTTTGTAATATTTTTCTAAGTGAGAAAATGATTTTCGTTTAATTTTAGAAGTTAAAATATAGACTTTTACATTTATTCGGTAAAAAATGTGTATTATTGTGAAATAAAGGATTTTAATAATAATAATGTTTTAAAAATAAAAAAATTAATTCTTTTATATAGTGTAAAATAAATTATTTCTTGTGTATGTAAATTTAAAAAAATTGGTTTGGTTAAAAATGAGAAAAACTAGTGTATAAGTTGATTATATAGGTTAAATTACACATCTCTTTGTAATTTCTCTAAGTAAAATTGCCTTGGGCATTAACCCTTTTCTAGAATTATCTGTTAATAAGAAAAGAGATGAGAACTTACCAGTACGTTCATTTTTGTTATTTACCTCCTTCTTTCTTAGCCTGAGAAATAGAAACCCACTCCTCTAAATTGCAATTCAAGCTATCTCTTCAATTAAATTCAAGCAAGTTGAAATCTTTTGCAAATTATAGTATAATTAAAAGGTAATCTCAGTCCAAAACCTTACAATTTCATCAAATTCCTAATTTTAGAAGTAGTTTTTCTAATTTACTGTAAAACTTCTTTTGCATGTCTGTTTAAGGAATTCTACAGGATATTGGAAGCTTTCTTCTCCTCAAAGCTTGATCTTTTCAGCTAATAATTCGGGTTTTTACTCAAGTATCGCAAGGTGAGTTTGTCATCTCACATTTCTAGCTGAAACTAGCCTACTAATGCAAAGATCTGAAAGAAAATAGCTACTATATACGTATATCTTTCTGTTAGTTGTTTTATTGAATTTCTTGTTTCTGGTTGCCACTTTGAGTGGCCATAACTTTTAGATTTTCACTCAAATTGCTGCCGGATCTTTTCCGAAGTGTTGTTCATATGTTAAACTGTGTGCATGTTAATTCTAATCCATAAATTCCATCGTTTGATATGTTAGATTGACCCTGGAAAATCAATACAAGGCTGGAAAACAACCTGGAGAAAAGTCTGTAGCCTGGGTCGACAGGTAGGTCGACCTAGCACCCTCCAGGTCAACTAGGGGGTCGACCTGGCCACTGGGCTGGGTCGACCCCTTGTTGGCCCAAGCACGAGTAGTTTAGCCTTTGTTCTTTTGATTTGCGACTTCTTTTTAGCTTGTTTTCCCTTCCTATCTTGCTTCATTTTGATGATGGTTATGTGATGTTTTGAAGTGCTATGATGCCTATCAATAGGCTAGCTAAATTTTGGAGAATTTGAAATTCAAATTCGAATTGATTTTGAGTTGAATTTGAATTGAATTTGAATTGAATTCGTATTATCGGTTTTGAGGTATCTTCTTTGTTTTTCATTGTTTTCAAGCACGGTTTTCTCCAAACCTTTTTGAAATAATTTTTGAAATAAATGGGCATTTCAAATTATTATTATATAATATCTTAAAATTATTTTTCAAATATAAAATCTATTTATTTTCTATAATGAAGGAATTTCAAATATTGGTTTCAATAGTCGTTTTGGAAAATAGTTTTCAAAGCTAGTTTTCTCTAATAAATTATTTTAAATATAAAATACATATTTTGCACTATTCGAGCGTATGAGAAAGAGAATTAAACGATTTAGTAAAATACGTGATATGTGACACGTGTGTTTACTGTTTCAGTTAATTGCGGACTTGTACAATCGAAGCTATTAGATGTTATCGATTCTGAGTTATTTAGCCATTTTATGGCGTATTTTGAGTTTTATAATTCCTATTTATAGGATATTTCTGAGATAGCCAATATTTGGTGAGTTTTATGGTTTGAGGTCTCCTATTCTAGGAGTATAGTCGATGAGAACCATCACGATGTATTTGTGACGCCCCACCTCTATACCCACGCTAGCCAAGAACACTACGGTGTAGTGCTGTCAACTAGCACGGAGAATAAGGCTGTTGAGGAGCGACCATCTATGTAATTGCCTTGTGCGAGCACCGATATGTCAGATCATAAAACATTGCATTTCATTTTTAGAGGAATACCGACATACCGATACAAACTCAAAGCTACTACACAGTGGCTATAATAGTTTAGGACAATAGATATAAAAATAACACAGATAACATAAATGCGGAATACAGATGGAACGAAAAGTCTCATATATACAATAACTGATATCAGTTACAATACATTTGACACAATACAAATGATACAACTACAATTGTCGACTCAAGAAGTTATATATACAAGTACATTATCGACTAATATACATGAATACATTATCATCTTAAAACAGACACACTGACTACTTCAAAAGGACGAAGACCACTTCAAATGATATAAAAAGTCTTCATAGCTCTAGCAGCAACCCAAAGCTAAAAATCTACATCCTGTAAATACTTGGTCTGACCCGAGTATTACATTCAAAAGAAAATAATACCCGGATCAGTCTAATTCAAACCAGTTTATTAGTGCATATAGGCAGTAATAATTTAAATAGACGACAGTCACAATAATTTCGCATATCCAACTCTCGATACGAGAATTGGATAACGGCAGATATAACACTAAACAGTGTTAATCCACGAAACAGAAATCCAAAGCAGTTTAAGCAATTGAAATGTCAATTTAAAAATATCAATGCTAATTGGCTGCAGTTCACGCTAACGTGTACTGCCTCGCCAATACAGCCTACGAATTACGCAACAGGTCGATGAATTAAAGATAAAAGAAATATCGATTAAAATCTGTCAATTCTGGGTAGCTGCAGTGCACGCACGCGTGCACTGCCTCGCCACCACCATATGTGCTCCAGACATCAAGTAAACAAGTTCAAATGTCAAAGTGAAGCCAGTGCACAACAATTAAGCAAACTGCCTCGAATGGTACAAGTTAAAGACTGCAACTATGACACACGTGTATGGTGATACACAAAGGCAGCCCACACATGCACATCAATTACAACAAGACCGGTTCAGGTATGAAGAATAGCAACTGCAACAATGAAAACGAGGATGAACACAAATAATACAACAGCAGACCAGAAGTACAAAATGGCCAAGCAAGTGCACCATTAAAAACAACAATACAGCAATGAACTCGATCAGTTCAAACATGTATCAAAAAGCATGTACAAGAGGCAACAGAACTCAAACTAGCATATGCAACTCACAAACCAAAATGTACTCCAGACAGGTTATATTATATCAAAGCCTCAAGTAAGCATGCGCAGTGATATGTATACAGGCTTAACACACATGTCGAACAAGACAAGGTCAGACCAACCAAAGAACAACATCAGACAACATGCAGTGACAACACAAGCATAGCATCATCAATGGAACCAAACTAATGTACACTCGAATGCTTAGAATATATCAAACGATCAGGTCAAATGGAGCAACTGTGATAAACAAAACAGTGAAGTACAACATGCAACATGACAAGTGCTTAGTGATCGAACATGGAAATGCAACTCAGTGATGTTCAAATGACCAACACATATACAAATGGGACCAAAGAGTGATTACAACGTCTGTATAAAATCTTGAATTCATATGAAGGCAAGCATACAGGTTCAATGAATACTTTGAATGATGACCAAATTGAGCAAAGATAGATATATGCTTATAAATACGTATATAAACATACACATATCAGAGATCCCTGCCTTCACAGAACACTAGATTGAATACAGCAGACACATGCATATAACTCAGGAGCAAGGGGCACTCAACTGACCAAAGTCAAAATCAAAAGCCAGGTTGAACCACTACATTGACAAATTAGGATACACTAAGAAATCAAATGCACAACCAACTACAAATGACCCAGGTTGAGGTCATATACGGCAAGTACAGGTAACAAAGACCAGACCAACTCAACAGTGTCAATAACATATATGCAGAAGCTACGAAATCAACCCAGACCAAAGTTATATACAAAGACTACAGCTATATGAAAATGTCCAGTGAATCATCTACATGGATGCAAGCATGATTCAATATGATCAAGTTCATCAAGGCAGTTCACATTGCTAAATGACCACAGATATACAATGAATGAACCAGAATATCAAACCAAGATCAAAGACCAGAAATTCCCAAAATCAAAGTCTACAAAGTCAACTGCAATTTCCAGAAATCACAGTGTCCAGAAAGAAGAATCAACCAAGTGATCGAACAAGTCAAAGCAAGGAATTCACGGAGCAACATTATCAAAGCCGTGGTCATCACGGCAAAGCAATTTAACAAAAATCAAAACGAATGAACTGGAGCTGGAATTAGATGTGAGATGAACTCACCTTGCTTCGAAGCGGCGACGAGAACGAAGTCGCTTGATAATCTCACAATCACAAAGGCAAAAGCTCGAATCAACATCGGAACAGCATCGCAATTATCTCACAGAGGAGAACTAGCCAAAGCCCTAGTTTAGTTACACAGAGAATCGCCAGAGATCGAGCCAAAGCCCCAAAATTCCAGATTCGCCAGCAAAAAGAAAGAAAATCGAAGCCCTAATTTTCGGTGGCGAGGAAAGAACGAAAGACGAGCTGCCTCCATTTGTTCTTCCTTTTCGAATGTTTGTTAAGGCTTGGAACGATTGGAAATGGAGGGGGGAAAAGGGACGAACGATGTCGCCATTTTTATTTCTTTCTCGTTTCGATTTAGGTTATTGAAATTGATAAAGGGGGAACGGGTCTAATGAACGAATGAAAAAATTGAAAAAGGGGGATCGGTTAGATAAATATCACGGCAACAATGAGTATGGGCCACAATAGTTCTCTTTAAAGCCCGTTTCCATAATTACGAAATTTTATTAAAAGAATTTCTAGTCGATATAGAAACTCCACCAACCATTTTATAAAAGAATTTCAAATTGATTTTTAATTTCAATAAAAATTTACGAACGATTTAATCACCTAATGGCGATAATTAAATGCTACGAATTTGCGGGTTGTTACAGACTCCCCTCATTAAAGAAATTGCGTCCTCGCAATCACAAGGAATAAAGGGGAAAGAGGTAACAACCATAAGAGCATGGCAATGTCGAATGCATAAGCAAAGCAAATGACAGCAGGGAAGTATTGAAATCAAGGAAGTGTCAGATATGAAATCAAAAGGTTTGACTGCTTCAAATCAAAAGAATCAACATCGTGGGTATCAAGGAATCAAAATCAGACGACTATCAAAAGCAAGAATCAATCGAGTTCTAGCAATGGAAAGAAAAAGGAATCAGAGCAGAAATCACGTACTGCACGAATTGAATGTGAGTAAATCAAATTACTCACCTGAATCGTCAGAGAAAAAGACGAAGCACGAATCTCAAAATCGCAAATATTCAATCATCTAAAACGATAATCGAATTTTCACAAATATCTGATTATCAAAAACGATAATCAGAAACACAAAGATTCGATTATCAAATCGAAAAATATTTAATTATCTCAAACGATAATCAAATTTCACAAATATCTGATTATCAAAAACGATAATCAGAAATCACAAAGATTCGATTATCAAATCGAAAAATATTTAATTATCTCAGACGATAATTAAATTTCACAAATATCTGATTATCAAAAACGATAATCAGAAACACAAATATTCGATTAATCAAATCGAAAAAATATTTAATTATCTCAGACGATAATTAAATTGGAAAATATTTAATTATCACAAATGATAATCAAATTTCACAAATATCTGATTATCAAAAACGATAATCAGAAGCACAAACATCTAATTATCAAAAACGATAATCAGAAGTCATAAATATTCAATTAACGAGTCCGGAATTAACCGAAGTAGTAAAAGTATGGTTCCATACTCCTTACTTTTTCTAAATCGTTTAAATCTCTTTATCGTTTTCTTGAAAGTGCGGAATTGTGTGTTTTAAAAATAACATTTCACATTCTCAAACGGACAAGTCCGGAATTAAGCGAATCAGTAAAAGAAAAGGGGTCATAGTCCTCGATTTTTCTGAAACGTTTAAATCGCTTCCTCGTTCCTTAGGAAATGTAAACTGTAAAAATTTTGAAAACAATTTTAATTTATATTTTTGAAACAACTTTTTTAAAAATAAAGAATTTTTTTAAAAAAAACACGTGATTAAATTAGCAATGTCAGTATTGCGGGAGAACCGCTTGTAAATCCATTTCAAAATTGACGAGTATTGAAGTTAACACGTCAAAATCTCATCAAAATAACTGGCATCAAAATATAATGCCAAATGAATTTTCATTCATCAAAAATTGTCACAAGAATCTTCTCAAAGATAGAATGGGATATCATACCCTAAACTTGTATTCATAACAAGTTAATAACACATGAATTCACCAATACACAAAAATTGACAAAACTTGTCAATAGAAATCACGAAAATTGGTGAAGCACAAGTTCTAGAAATCATCACAAGAAATCCAGAAAACACATGAAGGGGGGGGGAGGCCTAGCATAAAAATGGGAGTATGAAGACTCCAAAACACCGGTATCACATGAACGAGACGCTATCTCTTGGTGGCTAACCAATAAAGTTTCACACAGGAATGGTCCGAAGACCGTAGGGCGCTACCCTACAACAAAGCGGGGTCTAGTCTCCCTCGCAGACAAAGAGACATCGCACAGTTGCTAGTCTAAATCATAAAAATCACACAAAGAGTATCCAGACAACCCTCAAAGCCCAAGAGATATGTGTGAGACGAAATCACACCGATGAGGCCTAGTCTAACCGTGCAATATGTGTGAGACGAAATCACACACTGGTGTCTAGACAATCCTCAAAGCCCAAGAGATATGTGTGAGACGAAATCACACCGATGAGGTCCAGTCTAAATCATAAAAATGATCGTCATGATCATAAAGAAGTGTCAACCACACCAAGCTAGTAAATATATGAGTTTAGCTTCATGTCCCATAACCACTTGCTTAACTTAAATATCTACGAACAAGCTGTAAATCTTCACTAGGAAATTGTCACGAAAAGGGTTCAATCGAACAAGTCCAGGAGTTAACCGACGAAGTAAACACAAGCGTTTCATACCACTTGTTTTACTAGGCCGTTTAATTCAATTTCTCATACGAGTGAAATAAAGGCTTGTATATATTAATAGATTGGAAAACGATTTAGGAAAAGAGCTTTGTAGTAAACTAATTTTTGAAATCGTTTGGAGAAAAGGATTTTAAAATTTACTACTAGTATAGAAAACCTTTATATTTTTAAAGTGACAAATCACAAAAATGATTGTAGAAACAATCAATCACAAGAATTCACATACGAAGATGTGAATGGAATCCAAAGAAATCGATACTGAATTTATTAAAATAGGGACACCCAAAAATTCCAGAAAATAGAAGTTATCAAAATCAATAAAGGTGATAACAACTAAATAGGAAAGAAGAATCGATATCAACTGGAAAAACAAAGCAAAACGAGTAGAAATGCATAATTGACTTCAACAAAAGTAAGAATCAAGTCAATGTCGAAGCCAACAGTTAATAGCCGCAGTCGAGTACAAAATGAATCAATCATCATTATCAAAGAAACCAACGGCAAATAAAATCAGAGTCTTGAAAATCAAGAAATTAACAATTTCTCAAAAACAAAGTGACCGCAGTCGAATGGAATTCAAGATGAGGAAAACACAAAATATCAAGTTCAAAATCGTTGAGATTCGAACTAGATGTGAATGAGAAATCAAAATCACTCAATTTGCAACTGGTCCAGCTATTTTTCATCACAGTGTAACAGGTACACAATGACACTCATAGCATAGAACAAAAGTGGAACAAAGTCCAAAAGTCAAAACGGCTTTAATTTGCCAAATTAAAACAAAAATCAACATCGGCTAAATCAATTCAAAGCAGAAAACACAAGAATAAGCGTTAGGAATTCATACCTAACAGTCAAAAATAATCATATGTAAAGATGAGAGATAAAACATCGACAAATAGTTGTAACACATGCTCCATCTAAGTTATGCTTTATAATTGTCCTAGACCCCTGGCTCTGATACCAAGCTGTGACGCCCCACCTCTATACCCACGCTAGCCAAGAACACTACGGTGTAGTGCTGTCAACTAGCACGGAGAATAAGGCTGTTGAGGAGCGACCATCTATGTAATTGCCTTGTGCGAGCACCGATATGTCAGATCATAAAACATTGCATTTCATTTTTAGAGGAATACCGACATACCGATACAAACTCAAAGCTACTACACAGTGGCTATAATAGTTTAGGACAATAGATATAAAAATAACACAGATAACATAAATGCGGAATACAGATGGAACGAAAAGTCTCATATATACAATAACTGATATCAGTTACAATACATTTGACACAATACAAATGATACAACTACAATTGTCGACTCAAGAAGTTATATATACAAGTACATTATCGACTAATATACATGAATACATTATCATCTTAAAACAGACACACTGACTACTTCAAAAGGACGAAGACCACTTCAAATGATATAAAAAGTCTTCATAGCTCTAGCAGCAACCCAAAGCTAAAAATCTACATCCTGTAAATACTTGGTCTGACCCGAGTATTACATTCAAAAGAAAATAATACCCGGATCAGTCTAATTCAAACCAGTTTATTAGTGCATATAGGCAGTAATAATTTAAATAGACGACAGTCACAATAATTTCGCATATCCAACTCTCGATACGAGAATTGGATAACGGCAGATATAACACTAAACAGTGTTAATCCACGAAACAGAAATCCAAAGCAGTTTAAGCAATTGAAATGTCAATTTAAAAATATCAATGCTAATTGGCTGCAGTTCACGCTAACGTGTACTGCCTCGCCAATACAGCCTACGAATTACGCAACAGGTCGATGAATTAAAGATAAAAGAAATATCGATTAAAATCTGTCAATTCTGGGTGGCTGCAGTGCACGCACGCGTGCACTGCCTCGCCACCACCATATGTGCTCCAGACATCAAGTAAACAAGTTCAAATGTCAAAGTGAAGCCAGTGCACAACAATTAAGCAAACTGCCTCGAATGGTACAAGTTAAAGACTGCAACTATGACACACGTGTATGGTGATACACAAAGGCAGCCCACACATGCACATCAAGTACAACAAGACCGGTTCAGGTATGAAGAATAGCAACTGCAACAATGAAAACGAGGATGAACACAAATAATACAACAGCAGACCAGAAGTACAAAATGGCCAAGCAAGTGCACCATTAAAAACAACAATACAGCAATGAACTCGATCAGTTCAAACATGTATCAAAAAGCATGTACAAGAGGCAACAGAACTCAAACTAGCATATGCAACTCACAAACCAAAATGTACTCCAGACAGGTTATATTATATCAAAGCCTCAAGTAAGCATGCGCAGTGATATGTATACAGGCTTAACACACATGTCGAACAAGACAAGGTCAGACCAACCAAAGAACAACATCAGACAACATGCAGTGACAACACAAGCATAGCATCATCAATGGAACCAAACTAATGTACACTCGAATGCTTAGAATATATCAAACGATCAGGTCAAATGGAGCAACTGTGATAAACAAAACAGTGAAGTACAACATGCAACATGACAAGTGCTTAGTGATCGAACATGGAAATGCAACTCAGTGATGTTCAAATGACCAACACATATACAAATGGGACCAAAGAGTGATTACAACGTCTGTATAAAATCTTGAATTCATATGAAGGCAAGCATACAGGTTCAATGAATACTTTGAATGATGACCAAATTGAGCAAAGATAGATATATGCTTATAAATACGTATATAAACATACACATATCAGAGATCCCTGCCTTCACAGAACACTAGATTGAATACAGCAGACACATGCATATAACTCAGGAGCAAGGGGCACTCAACTGACCAAAGTCAAAATCAAAAGCCAGGTTGAACCACTACATTGACAAATTAGGATACACTAAGAAATCAAATGCACAACCAACTACAAATGACCCAGGTTGAGGTCATATACGGCAAGTACAGGTAACAAAGACCAGACCAACTCAACAGTGTCAATAACATATATGCAGAAGCTACGAAATCAACCCAGACCAAAGTTATATACAAAGACTACAGCTATATGAAAATGTCCAGTGAATCATCTACATGGATGCAAGCATGATTCAATATGATCAAGTTCATCAAGGCAGTTCACATTGCTAAATGACCACAGATATACAATGAATGAACCAGAATATCAAACCAAGATCAAAGACCAGAAATTCCCAAAATCAAAGTCTACAAAGTCAACTGCAATTTCCAGAAATCACAGTGTCCAGAAAGAAGAATCAACCAAGTGATCGAACAAGTCAAAGCAAGGAATTCACGGAGCAACATTATCAAAGCCGTGGTCATCACGGCAAAGCAATTTAACAAAAATCAAAACGAATGAACTGGAGCTGGAATTAGATGTGAGATGAACTCACCTTGCTTCGAAGCGGCGACGAGAACGAAGTCGCTTGATAATCTCACAATCACAAAGGCAAAAGCTCGAATCAACATCGGAACAGCATCGCAATTATCTCACAGAGGAGAACGAGCCAAAGCCCTAGTTTAGTTACACAGAGAATCGCCAGAGATCGAGCCAAAGCCCCAAAATTCCAGATTCGCCAGCAAAAAGAAAGAAAATCGAAGCCCTAATTTTCGGTGGCGAGGAAAGAACGAAAGACGAGCTGCCTCCATTTGTTCTTCCTTTTCGAATGTTTGTTAAGGCTTGGAACGATTGGAAATGGAGGGGGGAAAAGGGACGAACGATGTCGCCATTTTTATTTCTTTCTCGTTTCGATTTAGGTTATTGAAATTGATAAAGGGGGAACGGGTCTAATGAACGAATGAAAAAATTGAAAAAGGGGGATCGGTTAGATAAATATCACGGCAACAATGAGTATGGGCCACAATAGTTCTCTTTAAAGCCCGTTTCCATAATTACGAAATTTTATTAAAAGAATTTCTAGTCGATATAGAAACTCCACCAACCATTTTATAAAAGAATTTCAAATTGATTTTTAATTTCAATAAAAATTTACGAACGATTTAATCACCTAATGGCGATAATTAAATGCTACGAATTTGCGGGTTGTTACAGTATTTTTATACCTGGCGATGAGACTAAGCAAGTCTTGAGTTTGAGATTTCTATTTTGAGATTTTATGGTTCTTGAGAAACCATTACGATGTTTTTACTTGTTAATGAGATAGGACAAGTTATGATGTCTTTTGATACTTGCCGATGAGATGAGGCAAGGTGAGGTTTTCTGAGATTTATGATGATATGATGTTTTCTAGTTTGACATTGACTAGCGGTTAGTAAACCGTTCAGTGAGAACGTGTGGTATGGGACACACGTTACCACATTTCGGGTTTCTATCTGGGAGTTTGTGACACATTCACGATGTCTAGCAGTAATACAGACCTTCGGGTCATCATGATGTTCTACGACTTCGGTCGTCACGATGTTCTACGACTTCGGTCGTCACGATGTTCTACGACTTCGGTCGTCACGATGTATTACGACTTCGGTCATCATAATGTATGGGTACCTAAAATATATATAGTACCAGTCAAGATATGGCACGTGCAGCATTGCTTCGGCATGCAATCAGGGATCTGGCCAATCCGGGTTTTCCGAGTTTTCTAAGTTTTTTAGTTTTTCGAGTTTTCTGTTTTATTTGATTTCACCATTTTAAGATGTTTTATTACATCGATAGCCTAGTGCTATGTGAGATGTTATATATATTGTGATTTCATGTTTTGAACTCTTATTGAGTTCCTTGAGTTATGAGATTTGATGATTTCGTGATTTTATAGGATATTCTGGGTTTTGCCATTTTGGCGAGTTGAGTTTGAGTTTTATATACATTTATACCGATGAGATGAGGTATAATTGAGTTTAGAGATTCTTCTATATTTGAGATTTATATTGTCATTCCATGGCATTCTGAGATTTTATTTATGCCGATGAGATGAGGCATATTTGAGTTTTGGGATTATCCTATTTGAGAATGTTTTATGTTGCCATTTTGGCAAGAGTTTGTATTGATGGTTCTCCTATTCGGGAGATGTGGTTCATCGAAACCGTTATTGTTATTTGAAGATTTTGTTGATGATATGAGGCAAATATGATATTTAATTGAGTTTTATCATGAGGATTTCTTCCTTGAGGTTTCATACACTTAAGTGTTATTAGACCACTTGAGATATGAACTTGTATTTCTTATTATTTCTTCTTATTCAAGAAGAATGTTTCTCCTTCCCTTAAAATGAAGTCGTATGATATTCTTGGTAGGACTTCCTCCAGTTCGAGAGGATATTCTACCCTTTCCTTATGCTTTACTTTATCTATTACCTTTATTAAACTGATGTTTTAGCTAGACTGACCCGTGTATTTTATACTCGGTTGAGACCGAGTTGTTTCAGGTTAGCTATCAGTTATGGGACTTAGCTTTGATGCATCTGCCTGGATATCAGCTTAGCACTTTTGTGTAGTTTATATTTCTTTCTGCTTGACTCTGATATGTATTTTGATTAGATGTATATAGTGTGGTCTTTGAACCACTTCTGGTGTATCATTTTGTATTATACTGGGATGTATCAGTGTATATGTATTTATATATATGATGTTACTGTTCTGTGATGTGATATGCATTATGTTATTGTATTTTGTTCTAATAGATCCATTAGCCACCTATAGTTTTGTATTAAGAATTTATTGGATATGTCGATCCACTCGAGATAGAAGGAAAAAAATATAGAGCATTTATCGACGTATTCAGTAGATGTTTAAGACAAGATTATAGATGGTCGCTCCTAACCATCCCTATTCTCCGCATTAGTAGACAGAATTACCCAGTAATTCTCTTTATTAATGTGGGTCTCGGGGTGGGGCGTCACAGCTTGGTATCAGAGCAGAGTTCAGAACAAAATTGGATAAACACAGAACATAAGCATATATTACGATATATCCAAGTATAGTACAAGTGTTACAAATTCCTTAATCACCGTGTCCTTTATCATATCGTGTCCTTTGAGATAGAAGTTTGGGATATGACTAGGAATATATTTTATTCCGTAGTTGTAACAACCCGAATTCCACTGGTCCAGATTTTTTTGCAAAAATGCTAAAAACCAAGCCCACTGAAGCTCGAGTTAAGTATCTGGTATCCTGCAAATAGGCAAAGACAAATATATCAGAGCTCAATAATTTATCTCACAGTGGGATTAACTAAAATATAATAGTAAGTAAATACTCACCCAAATGATAATACTTTCTAAGCAAGTGTCATAAAGCTGAGAAGTCTCTGCCATCTACCTAACCTGTAGGATGTTATGAGGAGGGGGTCAGAACAAAAGTTCTGGTGAATGAATAAATTATATACTTCTAGGCTTAATTCTACATATATCGTTTTATTTCCATTTACTCTTATATTAGGTTCATTAGGTTACAATACTATCACCTCTATTCATGAACCGTGCCATCTAGTCCATAGTAGATTAAAACCTAATAACTAAAATATACATATATGTAGCTATATGCCCAATGACCATATTGGTCCTAGGTACCACCCATGGTACCAGCCGTATCCTCCTCGAAAAGGGCTCCATCGTCTTGCTCCGGAGTTATATCTATAAAGGACTACTTCGTAAGGCCTACAATACAGACACTCCATCATCTTGCTCCGCGAGCGTTCCTTAGCTACATCTGTAAAGAACTGCTTCGTAAGGCCTACAATACAGATGCTCCACTACTTACTATGAAAACGTAAATCGCGTCGGCACTAGTCTATGACAGTGCTCGGACATCCATAATGTACCACCCAGTGCGTACATTGAGGACTACGCAATCGTTCTGTCTACTATCTAAATCCTGCCAACAAGTTCTACCTTGTACGGAATTCAGTCGAGGATTTTCTATATCTGTAAAGGACTGCTTCGTTAGGCCTACAATACAGATATTTTAGTTGGTCTGTCTCTTTTTCATCGTGGCTATGGCCCCATGTAGCCACCCCTCAACTAACCGAAAGACTTCTAAAGAGTTAAGTGGTCGTGCCCTACTGCAAACAATCTAACATCCAAATGGCGGTGCCCCTCATCCAATGTCTCGATAGTGAAAGAATCATTGGCCTGTTGGTTTAACTCCGGTCTTTTTCGAAATCGCTCTTGGTCTTGATGCTGGCCGATATCCGCATGCGACTATCCTTAAACTTACTTGCAAGTACTGGACATACGAATACTCTACTCCGAACACCAAGTCGTTCTTACTGCCTACAAAAGTTTGCTTCTTTAGGCCTACAATGCAAATGCAGTCGAGGCATACTCTCCTTATGGAACACTTACAGACCTGCCTCCGGGGGTGCAGCTTCGTTGGGCCTACCCAAAGGGCCATCCTAGAGTATCCTCATATCCCGTTGAATTCTCGTACTTCTTTGAAGCCCAAAAATACTAAGTTGGACGTGCTTCTCCATTTCTGAAATCCGTGATGAACTGCTACATTAGACACTTCATCCTTTGGGCTGCTCCAAACGCATCTCAATTCTTTTATTAGACCCTAAGTCTAATCTTTTAATTTGCGTTTAGTTTACTTTCATATTCTGTTGGCTACTTATTTACCCTAATTAGGATATTCTTGCCCTCGTCTTACCTCTATCTATTGTAAGATTTCCATTTATTTAACAGAGAATGTTGTTGTTATGAGCCACATTCATTATCTTGCTTATTTAACTTAATATAAATCTTAAGTTCATTAAAATAAGCATCTTTTATTATTCCTTCTTTATTTGCTTATTGACTTAATATACATTATTTAAATAAGCTTCTACCATTATTATTGCTCATTAATTTATTCAAAGTCTCAATGTAAGCTTTTCTGTTCTTATTACTTAATTATAACCTATAATTATACTTGTAATTGTCCTTTTCTCTTCTTTTATAGTCCGTATATAATTCCAGAATTTCTTTTCTATTCTAATCTACCTTCTTTTATTATGATATAGATTATTCTTTTGTTCTCTTATATTATATAATTCACTTATGATAATAACTATCTTCTTAAATAGTATGCGCGGTGAATGCAGACCTAGGTTCATTATCGTTTACTACTTCAAGTTCTTATCTAATAATTTACTTGATTCATGTCATACTTTGCTTTATTACCTTCTATTCTAGGAAGTAATTCCATTTTATTTGGTTGGTTATGAAAACTATATTTAAAAATCCATTTCCATATTTTATTATAAAATAATACTATAAACAATAATCCTTATATGTTAGATATTTCTTTTACTATTTTGGAATAGTGTAAATACAGTGGTTTCTCTATTTTACACTAATTCTCTTTTTCTTTCTTTTATTCTAGCAATTACGTTCATTATTGTCTTTTAAATATTAAATTATAGAAATGTATCATATTTTCTAAACCAACCAATTAACCTTTTAGTTACTCCCAAATTCAGTTATTAGATTAATTAACTTTTCTCGTTTTAACGTAATTTATTATAGTAATTCCATTCCTCAAACTTTTATTATTTTACATCTTATTACCTTCATTTCAGTATTCTTAATTATTTAATCCATATTCACATTTAATCTATTCTAATCCATACGCGAAGAAAGAGGAAAAAATAGAAGAAGAATGACGCTAGCATAGAAATCCAAAACGTAGAAACAGATGTAAATAAATACTAATACTGTAAATAAACTGTAAATTCTTTATAGTTCAGCATAACTTAATTAATAGGATTAATTATTGAATAAAATTATCTAAACGGGAATTTAACAATAATATATCTTAAACTTAAAAGATATATAAATAAATCCACTCACATGTCGTCCTTAGCTTCAATCTCTATCCCTTTTAAATTGCTACGCTTTTCTGTACTTTTCCCCCGTTTTAATTCATTGTAAATTCCCTGATTTGTTTGCGCAATTCTATGATTTGCTTGTATGTATTTCCTTGCTTAATTTTATTTTATTTTTTATTTGGGGAAAGATTTGATTAACAGAGTAAAAAGGAAGAGGGAGAAGAGAAGAGGAGTTTGCTGTAAATGACAGCAGCTGATTCAGAGAAAATAGTGTGGGCTAGGGTTAAGTTACGTTCAATTTATAGGTGCAGTGAACAACTATGAAACATCCGATTAATCCTAATAACAATCCTCACCATCACTTATTGATTTGTTTATGTTAGCTTATAACGTATAATTCTCCAATGTTAGTCATTTATTCCTTTGTAATACGGCCCTATTAATTCACGTTTCCTTCTAAATAAGATTCTCCCATTAATTATCCAATTAATTAGATCATATATATATATATATATATGTATATATATGTATATCCAATATTAATCGATTCTTATACGTTATAATTTCTTGCCTATTTGAACACGTCATTTAATACCTCTATTAATTGATTGTATATAAAAGTTATATTTTTTTAATTTATTCTTATTAACTTACCTTCATCATAAACTTAATTACTCCGTTTGATTTTTATACGCATTTCAATTCTTTTTTTTTCTTTTTAACTTGGAAACAAATAATCCTATAGAAAACTTTTTCTTCTAAATAATTAATTTACATTATTAGCTTTATAAGAAGGGCATATTCTTTGATTAATTGACACCCTTTTTAAAACGCTCAACTAATTGCCAATTAATTAATTGGCACGTTTTCCTATTTTAATCGATATCATAATTAATTCTTATGCGTCACTCAATCATGCATTTATTAGTTGTATATATTTAAACCGCCAATTCACTACCCAATTAATTGACATATAAGTTTCCCTCTTTTATTAATTAACGCTTACTTAATGTCTTTAATTAATTTCTTAATTAATTGATTGCGTAAATTATAAATTAATATATGTATGTTATCATTTAATTTATTCCCTACATACATTTCCCTTTATTAGAAGATCCCTTAATTAATTAATGTTATAAAAGTGACATATTCTCTGACTAATTGACGCCTCTACGTCTCTTAATTAATTCCCCTTTTAATTAACCGATGCGTCAATTAATCACACACTCATTTCTTGCATAAATCTATGTAATCTCTTAATTCTTAAATGCATATATTTGACATTTATATTCTGTTTTGCAATTATGTTAATTCAATTGATTTTATTTAATTATATAAAAATGCGGGGTGTTACATTCTCCCACCATTTAGGAAATTTCGTTCCCGAAATTCGACAAGGGAAAAATTATGTAATTCCTCGCATCAATCTCATCCATTTTGTGTACATCCAATTTTTCGACCATTCGTGCTCTTTTGCAAAAGTGTTATTAAATAAAAAATATATGCATGTACATGAATTTCTAAGCGGTACCTCCTATATGAATTCTTTGCTTCTTTAAAAATTTATTTTTAAAACATGATGCACACATCCTAAATATACTTGCAATTTGTATATGAATGCGATCTTTTGAAAATTTAAAACGCTTTTCATCCAATTTTTCCCACACTCCTATTGAATAGGGGTGTAGTTCAAGGAATTTTGCATTCAAACTCTACCATACAACTTTAAATATTCGAATTTCAGAAAAATCTAATTTTTTGAATTCGATCTCTTATGTCAGAAAGAAGGTAGAAAACGGAAAACTTCATATTTCTCTGATTTTCTTTTATGCACATCTTCCTCCATACTTTGGATTTAGGCTACTATTCTAAAAAAAATTATTTACTTCCCCAAGCAAAGTTTACATACGAAATATCTCTTTTTAAATTTTTCTGTTGATGTTTCGGTCGCTTTCTTTAAATTTGTTATTTTCCCTTTAGTTATCTTATTCTGTTTTTACTCTTTTTTTTATACAGCAACTAAACACAGCTATCATCTGGGGCAAGGAGGTCTAGGACCATGTCCACTTTGACACAGAAAGGTCATACTCTAGGAATCCAAGTAGCTCATATGCTCCTCCTACTGACTATTACTTGTTACCAACATACGTTGTATTACTCATGACGAATAAGATCTATTCATCTCTTCTATTCCATGCTCAAAAAGGAATAACTAAGTCTCATTTACTGCAATGGATAAGGGTTTCAATCTATGCAGTCTCTATCTAAAAGGGCAACTAATCTTGTGGAAATTTTCTCATTACCCTTCATTTTTCCCCAACTAAGGTCTACTTTTCCAACCACGTGTGTCTTACTATCTTACTAATATCACTTTACTATTCTTCTATAGTCTACACACATGAAGCAACATTTCTAGGTTTTCGCTAGTGTCCTATACACCTTATGGGAACTTTTTTTTACTACTAGGAGTAATTACTGCTATAGCCTTGTACTTTTCCCGTTACACCTAGAAAATGATTTCTATCTACTCCATATTTAAAAGTCTGATTTTGTTTGGTATCTACCAATTTTTCTTCAAAAATTAAAACTTCTAAATTTTATCTTTTCAAAAACTTATTTACTTTTCCACCAAACCATGTTTTTTTAAACATGTCTTGCTTGTTCTAAAAACAATTTTCTTTTTCCTTAACTTTAAAAAAAATGTCCTCACATGTTTTCAAAATATCCTTCTTCTTTGTTTATAGATTTTCAAATTTACTAAAACTGGGGTAAATAAGAACAATTATTTTATCAAAAATCTCTTAACTTTCCTACTCTTCCAATTACTTAACCTTGAAGGAGTTACTAACTTACTACACCTAATGGTTATACCTTAATGAATTGGAATTACTTTCTCTTATGAGAAACCATTAACGCTAAAACCTTCTATGAATCCTTTAAAAGAGGATTTCATGTTTATGTGAAATTATCATAAATTTATTTTATTTTTTATCGAAATAGGCTATACAAAATATGGTGCTTTCCATACCTTATACATCTCTTTCACGTATTCCTTATAGCATGCACAAAACATCTTTATTTGTGATTCATAGAAAATTATATGATTATTCATTTCATTCCAATAAATTAAGGTATGTTTACTCGATATTTACTTACATAAGATATTTCCTACTAAATTCATTAATTTATCGTACATTATGTTTCAAAAGAACTCATTTTTAAAACTTATTTATAACTAGAAAATATTTTCATGTGCTTATTTAAATAATAAGTGTACATACAAACCACGTTAGAAATTATCTCCAAAACTCATTCGGGTGAAAACAGATGTTGCGTAAAACACCGTTACTACAACCCTAAAATACTAATATATGGATTCAATCAAAATAAATATTAATAAACCCCGTATGCTATGTAAAAACATTTACTTTGGGAGTCACCTACTATAACAATAGTGTCATAGTCTATGCTTCCTTTATTTTACTGAAAACATTTATTACAACAATAAATGTTGTAACCTACATTTTCGATAATTAACGCACTCTAGGTTTTTATATTTAAAATCATTGTTTACCTATAAAAAACTAGCGAGCTATACATGCTCTATAATTCTTCAAAAAGAATTTCACTTTTAACAAAATTTACATCATATAAAAACCAATTTAAATTTCATACCACTTTTTTTTTCAAAAACCCAATATTTACTTCCTCAAATATATTAACAATTATATTTTTCAACTTTTTTAATTCAAAAGTTTCCTTTTTATTGGGTTAGACATAAAGTGGATTTTCTTCATACTAAAACCACTTATTCTTCCCGAAATAAAAACACTCTCCCTACTATCCTTAAGGAACTTTCGTACTTCCTAAAACATATGGGTACAAATTTTCTCTCAAAACATGGCTTATTGTATGCTATAAATTGGTAATAACATAGGGCTCTACACACTTGGGTCATCCTAAACCCAACTAAAAAACTATGCACAAATATACTTCTAAAAACTTTCCATATGTAAAAATCTATGGTTGGGGACTATTTGGATTTTAGTACATAATATATTTATATTTTACTCAAAAATACAAATACGTTCACTCACCATTTACTTAGGAATCCTAAACGTAGGCTCCGATACCAAATGTAACAACCCGAATTCCAATGGTCCGGATTTTTCGCAAAAATGCTAAAAACCAAGCCCACTGAAGCCCGAGTTGGGTATCTGGTATCTGGTATCCTGCAAATAGGCAAAGACAAATATATCATAGCTCAATAATTTATCTCACAGTGGGATTGGCTAAAATATAATAGTAAGTAAATACTCACCCAAATGATACACTTTCTAAGCAAGTGTCATAAAGCTGAGAAGTCTCTACCATCTACCTAACACGTAGGATGTTATGACGAGGGGGTCAGAACAAAAGTTCTGGTGAATGAATAAATTATATACTTCTAGGCTTAATTCTACATATATTGTTTTATTTCCATTTACTCTTATATTAGGTTCATTAGGTTACAATACTCTCGCCTCTGTTCGTGAACCGTGCCCATCTAGTACATAGTAGATTAAAACCTAATAACTAATATATGCATATATGTAGCTATATGCCCAATGACCATATTGGTCTTAGGTACCAACCATGGTACCTTTCGTATCCTCCACGAAAAGGGCAGCATCGTCTTGCTCCGTAATTATATTTGTAAAGGACTGCTTCGTAAGGCCTACAATACAAATACTCCATTGTCTTGCTCCACGAGCATTCCGTAGCTACATTTGTAAAGGACTGCTTCGTAAGGCCTACAATACAGATGCTCCACTACTTACTATGAAAACGTAAATCGCGTCCGTACTAGTCTATGCCAGTGCTCGAACATCCACAATGTACCACCCAGTGTGCACATTGAGGACTATGTAATCGTTCTGTCTACTACCTGAATCCCGCCAAACAAGGTCTACCTTGTACGGAATTCAGTCGAGGATTTTCTATATCTGTAAAGGACTGCTTCGTTAGGCCTACAATACAAATATTTTAGTTGGTCTGTCTCTTTTTCATCGTGGCTATGGCCCCATGCAGCCACCCCTCAACTAACAGAAAGACTTCTAAAGAGTTAAGTGGTCGTGCCCTACTGCAAACAATCTAACATCCAAATGGCGGTGCCCCTCATCCAATGTCTCGATAGTGAAATAATCATTGGCCTGTTGGTTTAACTCCGGTCTTTTTCGAAATCGCTCTTGGTCTTGATGCTGGCCGATATCCGCATGCGACTATCCTTAAACTTACTTGCAAGTACTGGACATACGAATACCCTACTCCAAACACCAAGCCCTTCTGACTGCCTACAAAGGTCTGTTCGTTACGCCTACAATGCAAATGCAGTCAAGGCATACTCTCTTGATGGAACACCAACAAACCTACCTTTGGGGCTGCAGCTTCGTTATGCCTACTCAGAGGGCCATCCTAGAGTATCCTCATGTCCCCTTGAAGTCTCGTACTTCCTTGAAGCCTAAAAAAATAAGTTGAACGTGCTTCTCCAATTTTGAAATCCGTGATGAACTGCTTCATTAGACGCTTCATCCTTTGGGCTACTCCAAACGTATCTCAATTCTTTTATTAGACCCTACTTCTAATCTTTTAATTTGCATTTTGTTTACTTTTATATTCTGTTGGCTACTTATTTACCCTAATTAGCATATTCTTGCCCTCGTCTCACCTCTATCTATTGTGAGATTTCCATTTATTTAATAGGGAATTCTATTGGTATGAGCCACATTCATTATCTTGCTTATTTAACTTAATATAAATCTTAAGTTCATTAAAATAAGCCTCTTTTATAATTCCTGCTTTATTTGCTTATTGACTTAATATAAATTATTTAAATAAGCTTCTACCATTATTATTGCTCATTAATTTATTCAAAGTCTCAAAGTAAGCTTTTCCATTCTTATTACTTAATTATAACGTATGTTATAATTCTACCTGTAATTGTCATTTTCTCTTCTTTTATAGTCCGTACATAATTCCAGCATTTCTTTTCTGTTCTAATCTGCCTTCTTTAATTATGATATAGAATATTCTTTTATTATCTTATATTATATAATTCACTTATCATAATAACTATCTTCTTAAATAGTCTGCGTAGTGAATGCAGACCTAGGTTCATTATCGTTTACAACTTCAAGTTCTTATCTAATAATTTACTTGATTCATGTCATACTTTGCTTTATTATCTTCTATTCTAGGAAGTAATTCCATTTTATTTGGTTGGTTATGAAAACTATATTTAAAAATCCATTTCCATATTTTAATATTAAATAATACTATAAACAATAATCCATAACTGTTAGATATTTCTTTTACTATTTTGGAATAGTGTAAAATATAGTGGTTTCTCTATTTTACACTAATTCTCCTTTTCTTTCTTTTATCCTAGCAATTACGTTCATTGTTGTCTTTTAAATATTAAATTATAGAAATGTATCCTATTTTCTAAACCAACCAATTAACCTTTTAGTTACTCCCAAATCCAGTTATTAGATTAATTAACTTTTCTCATTTTAATGTAATTTATTACAGTAATTCCATTCCTCGAACTTTTATTACTTTACATCTTATTTCCTTCATTTCAGTATTCTTAATTATTTAATCCATATTCACGTTTAATCTATTCTAATCCATACGCGAAGAAAGAGGAGAAAATAGAAGAAGAATGACGCTTGCATGAAAATCCAAAACATAGAAATAGATGTAAGTAAATACTAATACTGTAAATTCCTTATAATTTGGCATAACTTAATTAATAGGATTAATTATTGAATAAAATTATCTAAACGGGAATTTAACGATAATATATCTTAAACTTAAAAGATATATAAATAAATCCACAAACATGTCATCCTTAGTTTCAATCTCTATCCCTTTTAATTTGCTATGCTTTACTCCGCTTTTCCCCTTTTTTAATTCGCTGTAAATTCCCTGATTTGTTTGCACAATTCTCTGATTTGCTTGTATGTATTTCCTTGCTTAATTTTTTTAGGGATAGATTTGATTGACGTAGGAGAAAGGAAGAGGGAGAAGAGAAGAGGAGTTTGCTGTAAATGACAGCAGCTGATTCAGAGAAAATAGTGTGGGCTAGGGTTAAGTTACGTTCAATTTATAGGTGTAATGAACAACTATGAAACATCCGATAAACCCTAAAAACAATCCTCACCATTATCTATTGATTTGTTTACACTAGCTTATAACGTATAATTCTCCAATGTTATTCATCTATTCCATTGTTATACGACCCTATTAATTCACGTTTCCTTCTAAATAAGATTCTCTCATTAATTAGATCATACATATATATATATGTATGTCCAATATTAATTGATTCTTATACGTTATAATTTCATACCTATTTAAACACGTCAATTAATACCTCTATTAATTGATTGTATATAAAAGTTATATTTTTATAACTTATTCTTATTAACTTACCTTCATCATAAACTTAATTACTCTATTTGATTTTTATACGCATTCCAATTCTTCTTTTTTTCTTTTTAACTTGGAAACAAATAATCTTATAACCGACGTTTTCTTCTAAATAATTAATTTACATTATTAGCTATTATAAGAAGGGCATATTCTTTGATTAATTAACACCCTTCTTAAAATTCTCATCTAATTGCCAATTAATTAATTGACACATTTTCACATTTTAATCGATATCCGAATTAATTCTTATGTGTCACTTAATCATGCATTTATTAGTTGTATATATTTCAATCGCCAATTCACTACCCAATTAATTGACATATAAGTTTCCCTCTTTTATTAATTAATGCTTACTTAATGTCTTTAATTAATTTCTTAATTAATTGATTGCGTCAATTATAAATTAATATATGTATGTTATCATTTAATTTATTCCCCACATACATTTCCCTTTATTACAAGATCCCTTAATTAATTAATGTTATAAAAGTGACATATTCTCTGACTAATTGATGCCTCTATGTCTCTTAATTAATACCCCTTTTAATTGATTAATGCGTCAATTAATCACACACTCATTGCTTGCGTAAATCTATTAACCCCTTAATTCTTAAATGCATATATTTGACATTTATATTATGTTTTGAAATTATGTTAATTTAATTGATTTTATTTAATTATATAAAAATGCGGGGTGTTATAGTAGTATTCCATAATAGAATTTATAATATCTTATCTTAGGAGTAATCCTAATTGTGATTGTTCTATTCGAGTCCTCTTCGATATGGGTGCTTGACACTCATCTGTATCGGAGGAATTTGTTGATGCTTTTTGATGTTCTTATCTTGTGATTTCTTTGAGGATTGTGAATCCTATTGAGGGGATTCTCAATATTTGGTATGATGTTTGAGGATTTGGGATTGTTGCTTATAGCTTATCTTTTCGTGCGAATTAGCATGCCATTTTCTATCTAGAGTTTGGAGTGTTTGAGATGAAGTGGCTTGCCTATTATCAAGCCACATTATGTGATTCGAAGAATCCTATATTAGGTATCCTTATTCGGCCGATTCGTTGTTTCTTATTCTTCGAAATGTTAATGAAGATTTTGAAGTCTCTATATTCACTCTTGAGTTTCAAGATATTAATGATATATCTCGAATTCTAGTCATTGTGACTTTATTGATTTCTGTGAGTCCGTTCAGGTATGACACCTAGTCGGGCAATCGAGTACTGTATTGACCTCTTTTCCTATTCTTAGCCTTTAGGTCATCCTTTCATGAGGGTGTCCAATAAGGAATGAGGTGATTCATTGAATTTATTTGATATTTCCATTCTTACCCCTTTTGAGATATCTTCTGTGGATACTCAATTGTTGATATACTTTGTGGTATTACGTCACTCGAAGTAATGATTTGTTGTTAATGGTACTTCTTCTCATTCGAGGAGATATTTTACCCTTACTTTTATATCTCATTTATCTCTTTTAATCTATTGATTGGTACTAGGTTCATTCCTCAGCTTGACCCTATAATGATTTTTCATGAGCTACGAGTCGCGGAGGCTAGCGTTACTCTTACCGCATTCCGCACTTGTTATGAGTCTTGTGAGTGGTTCGTTATACTGTTCAGAATAATGAACACTCTAGTCTATTCCATCAATCTTGAGGATCGAGTATTCTGGGAATATCTCGATGAGCTCTATTTGTGTTCCTTGATTTTGAGAATAAGTAATAACTTATGTTTTCAAATTTTTCAAAAAATGAAGATATGTTTCTAAGAGAAATTGGATTTTGTTTTTAGGAAAAACAAAGAATATTTTGAGTATTATATATGCGGTATTTCTTTTTAAATTAAATGTATTTTTGTGTTGGGTTGTCCGTCTAGTGCTTTAAGAATTATGGTTGATGCGTTTGGTCAACGTTATCGATAAGAATTTCCTAAACGTTGTGATGAGACGGTCAGACATGGTAAATTGAGTTTTAATAAGTAAAGTTTGGAAATAATTAATATGGTGGAGAATTAATTTGTATTTTAAATGTTTAATGAAGCAATTGAACCATAGTGAGTGTTGGATGAGTGGTGAGGCAGTTTTGATCATTTGATCAACTCGGCAGCCAATCGATGGGTTCATTCACTATAAATCAATGGCGAGGCAATGCCCTTAAATTATTTGAAATTTGAGAAATTGAATATGGTAATTTGGGTAAGTAAAAGTGAATAATTCTAATTGAGGGGATGTCTTAATTGGAAGAAAATATCATTCGATGCTTTGATTAATAAAATGATGTATTATAGGTAAAAGAATACTTTGGTTTAAAAAATTAAAATATTAATTGAATATTTTGGTACAAGTTATCAATGATGACTATAAAAAAAATTTGACACTTAGTTATTTGAGTAATAGTAGAGGATAGATATAAAACTCATCTTAAAAATTGGTTGGTGTGAACTGGTAAAATTCTTTTGAAAACAAATTTGAATTAATTATCAACTTTAATTAGTTTTACGTTGATAATTAGATTGAAATTTAATTTTGTGACAAGTGAAAATGTGAATTTGAATTGTTGTGATAAATGAATAATTCATGTGGTATAATCATTCTAATTGTGAGAATAATTTTAAACTTTATATACATATATTCCAAAATTTATTGTATGGATAATCACTAATCATCTTTTGATAATATAAGAGATTAGTTATCTCTTCCAAAATGAGTTTTCTTAGTAAATTACTTTAATGTTAGATTTTGGAAAGTAATGAAATTTTTTCCAATTAATGAATTTTTTCTTTTATGTTGATTACATAAAGTTGATCATATTTTGGTATGTCTTAGCTTTTCGGGAAAAAGAAGATCATTTAATAATTGGTTTAGCAAAAGCTTGTTTGAAAATGTAATTTGAAATTAAAACGGTTTGGGAAAAATTTAAATTTTTAAATTGATTTAATAGCTGAAATTTTGTTTGGAAAAGTGTTGTACTAAAACAGCGATAACTTGAGATTTATAACTCCAAATGAGTTCAATCTTTTTGTAAATGAAAGAGCTTTCGGTAAGCTATAAATTTTCTTTTACCGCTTTGGAAGATTTTGATTTTAATTTAGTTTAAAATAGGTTTGAAAGTGGATAGGCATTTCTGCCCTATTACAAAATTCTTTAAGATTTAAGCTAAAAGTAAATTTGGCATAACTTTCAAACCGTGTATCTGATTTTGATGATCTTTATGTCGCTGGAAAGCATAGACTTTGTAGAACAACTTTATTTTATAAGAGTTCTCTGATTTTGAAGTTTTATATGTCAAAATTTTGTTTCCTTTACAACAAGTTTGTAATTGGAATTTACTTATTTTCTTTGTGGTCATGTGTATTCTACTTATTTTGTGAATGTAATAGAATTAATGTTTAGTATAAATATATGTTTCAAACTGATATATATTTTGGTAGAATTTAAGAGTGAAACATTTTAATCACTTTAAATGAAGAGGTTGGAGATTAAATTTAATTTTTGAAAGAGGTTTTGAAAATTTGAAAATGTTGAAATTTGAGAATTTGATTATGTAGTAAAAGGATTTTGGTAACTTTGAAAATATTTGTTTAGTTAAATAGAAGTATAAGAATCCATTCTTTGAGTTTGTCTTGCCTTTGTGCAATTATCTAACAACTTGCATTTTTCGGTTTAATGACCTTTGAAATAATCATCTCTTATCGGAGATTCTTACCTCATTTGTTGTTATCTTAGTATATGTATGGCTCCTTCCGTAGTGATAAACGGAAAGTCATCGCGTTGTTGTTTGGAGTTCAGATGAAGCGATGCCAAATCCCAACTCTATTTGAGAAGTTTCTGAGAAATCAATCTCTCTCGATTGATTTTGAACAGCTTTTTGCATTTGTGTTCTTGTTTCGATGGCGAGATGCCTTCGAAATCATAAGGTATTGCTCGAAGATATTCTATAGTCCGCTATCCCGATAAATATAATCATAGAATTTATCGAGCAATTTTACCTTGGTCTTATCTCATCTTGAGTTGAAAGTGAGGAGTTTTGATCTCGTGCTTGTCTATCCTTCCTTTGATTGATGAAATAATTATGTTGAATACAAACTCTTCTCTATAAATTGCGAGGACACAATTTTGTTGAGGGGGAATCTGTAACAACCCTGGGTTTGGAGATTACCTGTTAATAATAAATTATAATGGTAGTTATAATTTAATATTGTGAATTAATATAAAATTGAAAATTTTAAATTGTTTATTTGGAATAAATAATAAATTTTGAAAAAAAAATAATAAAAATAAAGTTTGAAACTTTATTTTATTTATTTGGGTTAATAATGATTGGAAAATGGGTTTTATTTAAAGAAAAAGCAATAATTGTATTAATTATTGCCAACTTCTTCATTTAATAATTTTTAAAAGAAGTATGTGATTTTATGGGGGTGTTTATTCAAATAAAAAAAGATGGAAATTATTTTAAAAATGTGTTTTAACTGTAAATTCGAGTTTAAAATGGTTTGTAATATTTTTCGAAGTGAGAAAATGGTTTTTGTTGGATTTTAGAAGTTAAAATGTAGACTTTTACATTTATTTGGTGAAAATTGTATTTTATTGTGAAATAAAAGATTTTAATAATAATAATGTTTTAAAAATAAAAAATCAATTCTTTTATATAATGTAAAATAAATTAATTCTTGTGCATGTAAATTTACAAATTTTTGTTTGGTTAAAAATGAGAAAAACTAGTGTATAAGTTGATGATATAGGTTAAATTACACACCTCTTTGTAATTTCTCTAACTAAAATTGCCATGAGCCAATTGGGTAGGGTTTAAATCCATTAACCCATTTCTAGAATTATCTGTTAATAAGAAAAGAGATGAGAACTTACCAGTACGTTGATTTTCGTTATTCACCTCCTTCTTCCTTAGCCTGAGAAATAGAAACCCACTCCTCTAAATTGCAATTCACGCTATTTCTTCAATTAAATTCAAGCAAGTTGAAATCTTTTGCAAATTAGAGTATAATTAAAAGGTAATTTCACTCCAAAACCTTACAATTTAATCAAATTCCTAATTTTAGAAGTAGTTTTTCTAATTTACTATAAAACTACTTTCGCATGTCTGTTAAGGAATTCTACAGGGTATTGGAAGCTTTCTTCTCCTCAAAGCTTGATCTTTTCAGCTAATAATTCGGGTTTTTACTCAAGTACGGCAAGGTGAGTTTATCATCTAACATTTCTAGCTAAAACCAGCCTGCTAATGCAAAGATCTAAAAGAAAATAGCTTCTGTATACGTATATCTTTCTGTCAGTTGTTTTATTGAATTTCTTGTTTCTGGTTGCCAATTTGAGTGGCCATAACTCTTTGATTTTCACTCAAATTGCTACCGGATCTTTTTCAGAGTGTTGTTAATATGTTATACTGTGTGCATGTAAATTTTCATCCATAAATTCCATCGTTTGATATTTTAGATTGACCCTGGAAAATCAATACAAGGTTGGAAAACAACATGGGGAAGAGTCCGTAGCCTAGGTCGACAGGTAGGTCGACCTAGCACCCTCCAAGTCGACCAGGTGGTCGACTTGGCCATTAAGCTGGGCCGACCCCTTATTGGCCCAAGCACGAGTAGTTTAGCCTTTGTTCTTTTGATTTGCGACTTGTTTTTAGCTTGTTTTCCCTTCTTATCTTGCTTGATTTTGATGATGGTTATGTGATGTTTTGAAGTACTATGATGCCTATCAATAGGCTAGCTAAATTTTAGAGAATTTGAAATTCAAATTTGAATTGATTTTGAGTTGAATTTGAATTGAATTCGAATTATTGGTTTTGAGGTATCTTCTTTGTTTTTCATTGTTTTCAAGCATGGTTTTTCTCCAAACCTTTTTTATATAATTTTTGGAATAAATGGGCATTTCAAATTATTATTATATAGTATTTTAAAATTATTTTTCAAATATAAAATCTATTTATTTTCTACAATAAAGAAATTTCAAATATTGGTTTCAATAGACGTTTCGGAAAATAGTTTCCAAAGCTAGTTTTCTCTAATAAATTATTTTAAATATAAAACACATATTTTTGCACTATTCGAGCGTATGAGAAAGAGAATTAAATGATTTTGTAAAATACGTAGTATGGCACACGTGCGTTTACTATTTCAGTTAATTCCGGACTTGTACGATCAAAGCTATTAGATGTTATCGATTCTGAGTTATTTAGCCATTTTATGGCATATTGAGTTTTATAATTCCTATTTATAGGATTTTTCTGAGATAGCCAATATTTGGTGAGTTTTATGGTTTGAGGTCTCCTATTCTAGGAGTATGGTCGATGAGAACCATCACGATGTATTTTTATACTTGCCGATGAGACTAAGTAAGTCTTGAGTTTGAGATTTCTATTTTGAGATTTTATGGTTCATGAGAAACCATTACGATGTTTTTACTTGTCGATGAGATAGGACAAGTTATGATGTCTTTTGATACATGTCGATGAGATAAGGCAAGGTGAGATTTTCTGAGATTTATGATGTTATGATGTTTTCTAGTGTTGCATTGACTAGCGGTTAGTAAACCATTCAGTGAGAACGTGTGGTATGGGACACACGTTACCACTTTTCAGATTCCTATTTGGGAGTTTGTGATTTCGGTCACGATGTTTTACGACTTCGGTCGTTACGATGTTCTACGACTTCGGTCGTCATGATGTATTACGACTTCGGTAATCACGATGTATGGGTACCTAAAATATATATAGTAATATTCAAGATGTGGCACGTGCAGCATTGCTTCGGCATGCAATCGGGGATCTGGCCAATCCGGGTTTTCTGAGTTTTTTGAGTTTTCTGAGTTTTCTGTTTTATTATGATTTTACCATTTTAAGATATTTTATTACATCGATAGCCTAGTGCTATATGAGATGTTATATATATGGTGATTTCATGTTTTGAACTCTTATTGAGTTCCTTGAGTTATGAGATTTAATGATTTCGTGATTTTATAGGATATTCTAGGTTTTTCCATTTTGGCGAGTTGAGTTTGAGTTTTATATACATTTAAACCAATGAGATGAGGTATAATTGAGTTTAGAGATTCTTCTACATTTGAGATTTATATTGTCATTCCATGGCATTCTGAGATTTTATTTATGCCAATGAAATGATGCATATTTGAGTTTTGGGATTATTCTATTTGAGAATGTTTTATGTTTCCATTTTGGCGAGAGTTTGTATTGATGGTTCTCTTATTCAGGAGATGTGGTTCATCGAAACCATTTTTCGTATTTTAAAGATTTCGCTGATGATATGAGGCAAATATGATGTTTAATTGAGTTTTATCATGAGGATTTCTTCCTTGAGGATTCATACACTTAAGTGCTATTAGACCACTTGAGATATGAACTTGTATTTCTTGCTATTTCTTTTGATTCAAGAAGAATGTTCGTCCATCCCGTAAAATGAAGTCGTATCATATTCTTAGTAGGACTTCCTCCCGTTCGAGAGGATATTCCACCCTTTCCTTATGCTTCATCTTATCTATTACCTTTATTAAACTGATGTTTTAGCTAGACTGACCCGTGTATTTTATACTCGGGTCAGACCGAGTTGTTTCAGGTTAGCTATCAGTTATGGGACTTAGCTTTGATGCATCTGCCTGGATATCAGTCTAGCACTTTTGTGTAGTTTATATTTCTTTTCTCTTGACTCTGATATGTATTTTGATTAGATGTATATAGTGTGATCTTTGAACCACTTTTGGTGTATCATTTTGTATTGAACTAGGATGTATCAGTGTATATGTATTTATATATACGATGTTACTATTCTGTGATGTGATATGCATTCTGTTATTGTATTTTGTTTTGATAGATCTATTAGCCACCTATAGTTTTGTATTAAGCATTTATTGGATATGTCGATCCACTCGAGATAAAAGGAAAAAAAAATATAGTGCATTTATCGACGTATTCAGTAGATGTTTAAGAGAAGATTATAGATGGTCGCTCCTAACCAGCCCTATTCTCCGCATTAGCAGACAGAATTACCCAGTTATTCTCTTTGTTAATGTGGGTCTTGGGTGGGGCGTCACACATATACTTATCTCAAATGATATAAGTATATTCACAAATCATTAACAAGATTTCTTACTTTGAACCTTTGCTTTTTATATCTTTTTCAAAAAAGATTCCTTACTTATAATTTCCTTCAAAATATCCATTTTTAGGATCTAAGTATTTTCACACATCCATTCAAAAGGTTTAAGACTAATGTTATTCAAACATTGTCACTACAAACCTAAAACCATTTCACTTATGCTTAGCTTTAAAACATTATTAAAGACCTATTTATATTCATAAGTATAATAAAAAAGGTTAAAGATGAATGTTATTAACACATTGTTACAATAAACCCAAAACCATTTCACTTATGTTTATCTTTAAAACATCCTTTTAAACATCAATTTACATCCATAAGTGCAATCAAGAAGGGCTAAAGACGAATGCGATTAAAACATTGTCACAATAAACCTATACCATTTTCCTACTTGTTACTACCTTTACAAACCTTTGCTTTAAAGATCTAATTTCGTATTCGGTTAAGATCGATAATCGAATAATCGATTATCTAGTCAAAAACCATTGTTTATACAAATCAAGATCGTATACTTAACTCGTTTTAGACATTCCCGACTTAACTATTCCTCGTTCAAGAGGGAATCCCAGTAGGTTAGAGCTCTATTACTCCATCCCAACTCGACATCAATCTTTAACTCTTAGAAATAGATAAACCTAATTTGTCAACTTTTAGTGTTAAGTAAAGTTAATTACCTTTTTTAAACAAGTAAGTAAACAACAAGATTAACAAGTTTATGACATTTCAACTTACACTGTTCCTCGTTCAAGAGTGAAGCCAGGTAAGTTTGGGCACTGGTTGCTCCAAGCCTTGCCTAGACACCACATTCTTGAATCTTACGAACAGACAAGTTTACTCGTCGGCTTTTAGTGTTAAGCCTAGTCTATCACCTTTGTCAAAACTTATATACATAAAATAATACTTTAGAAATACTTTTAAATAGTTTTTAAATATCTATGTAAAATATTACTTGAAATTAACTAATTTAGAAGTTCGATTAAAAACATGTTCCACATGCAGCACTTTACTTTCAAAATTCGTAAATAATCCTTAAAATTATATTTAAACTTCTACTCTTTTTTTCATACTCATTATAAGAAGTTGCGTAAAAAAAGAAAAGAATTTAACACTTAAAACCATAAGCAACTTACTACAACAATTGTAAGTGTTGTTAAAAGTCCTTGTTAGGACAACATTAAAAAGCACAATCTTTGTGACTAGTTTTAACCACCTAAACAAATGGTTTGAGACTTGATATTTTTATAGTAAGTACTACCATTAGAGTACTTCAGAACCATGAATAGAAATCCCTAAGAATATCTTCCATTTATTTATAAAATTCTCGAAAACAAGGGATTTCGAAGTACACTTATAACGACTATTCTCCTTTCAAACACTTTCAAACTTTCTTCAATTTAACACACAAATTAAACAACCATTTAAACATTAAGTGAAGGCCACGCCACATGTTTAATAGGGTAATAGAAGTGAAGTTATACAATATAAAGTAATCATTTACTTTCAAAAGCAAGAGGGGTGCAAAGTTTATAACTTTACTTAGTTAATATCACTTTAACTTTATACTTTGCACACGACATATATATACACAATATATAGAGATAGTGAGATAATTCACTTAGATCCGTGTCTGACCCATGCACAAAGCTAATGGAGCCACAGAACCACCTCCTCCCATCAACACAAGCCTAAAGGTCCAACCTTTAGCATTTCCAAACCAAAGCCACCTTCCTCCTCCTCCATACTCACGGCCCATCTAAGATCCCTCTCTGCCTCTCACATCTTCCCACTTCTTACTTGCTAATCATGCTTCCCATGATGCCTTAGGCCCATAGCCAAAGTTTAACAGAGATAAGATTTGGTTAACTTTTAAAAAGTTAGAGAGTAATTAGTGGATTAGTGCATAAGCACTTCCACCATTTTGAACCCTCCTACTTCATCTCAAGCTTAGGAATTTTTGTGATTATTTCCTAAGGGTATGCCCCTCCTTATATAACCTTATGAATGTAATGGGAAAAGACCAAAACCCCCTCAAAACCCTTATGACAACTTTACACCACATAGCTTAAGTGTTAAGGAATTTCCTTATTTGCTCATTTTTGAAATATCTCCTTTTTACCTCATTATCCTTTTCACACCTAAGCTTAGGAAGCTTCTTATGGTTTTAGTGCAAAATATTTTTATTTCATTAAATTGATTTCCTAAGAAAAAAAGTGTATGTAAAAAAATCTAAACAACTTCTGACGGTTGAAAAGTTGTTATCGATAAAACGATTTTCGGTCACATTATACATATTAAAGTATTTATTTTTATAAACATTTTTCCAAAATCAGTTTACCGTCATTACTTATGATTTAAAAGGAGGTAAAAAGCTAATTAAATCATTTTAATAACATTTAATCCAAGATTCAAATATTTAAATAATTTAGTTATTTAAACACAAAGTATCTGAAATTCCGGGTTGTTACATTCTCCACCACTTAGAATATTTCATCCTCGAAATTCCAACACAAGCAACAAAGCAACAACACACATCAATACCAAGCGGTATTGCAAGCCAAGAAACAATCACATAACAATACCATACATTACTACAATCACTAGCAACAATAGAAATAATCACATGACAATATTATACAGTACTGTGATCACTAGCAACCAAAACTCATGGTTCGCCCAGGTTCAGAAACCATCTCATCGCACAAGGATGATAACTAATCCACTTAGTGTTACCTTATGCTCAACAGCCTCAGTTATTACTCAGTCGATCACTCATGCTACCTCAAGCAATTCAAAGAGTCATTTTCTCAAACTCTCCACAAACCAACATACATAGCACACAAATATTTTTAAAGCCCGTACGATATACATATATTATCCGTATGAAATATCAACTCTAATCACTAACTCGATCGCATAAATTTCACTTTCTAACTAGTATATCCCACCCGATCTCTCTAGCACGAACTTCGATCTGGTTCCTCGATTAATAACCTCTGTTTTCCTTACATAGCCATATACCATGATAGAAAACATCATAATCATATTAAAAATCAATATCAAGTGTTAACCGTCGAGAATCGAGTGAAAATTCCTAACTCGGATTGGTGTGAATCACCCTGAAATATGTGTGCTCGAATTCTAGATTAAAAAATGGCAAGCAAATAAGATGGTCTACATACAACTTACGTACTCTATTCAATTGGTTTCTTTAATTACCAATTATTTTCCATTTTAATTCACATTCAATTCATCATTTAGTATTTCTTACTTTATATTAAAACCACCTATGAACCATTTCATAAAATTTACTTCAAGTTATTAAGCATTTTATAACTTAAGTTCATATTCGTATAATGCTCCATTACATCCTCAGAGTATATAATAAGATATCCAATTCATTTTACTCAACATGAATATTCAATCAATTTAAAACTTTTTTAAATTCTACTACCTTCTAAGTTTATGTAGTTATATAAACTCATCTTTATATCTTCACAAAACACTTAGCTTCAAATTTGTTTTTATACAAATTCCAAAGTTTCGACTGTCCAAAATCATCGAAAATTCCATTTCATATCAAAAAATGAAAATTATTGATCAATAGATCAAACAAGATGCACAACCAACCTTACCCTAATGCATAGGATACATGCATCCATAAAATACCTTGATAGAAAACTCAAGAACTAAACTCCCGATCTTATTTCAAATCATTTTGAAATATATATTTATAACTTTGGTATAACAAATCACACTTTCGGGATTTAAATCAAAATTTGATTTACCAAAACAACTCTGTAGCAAATTGCTATTGTAGCATCCACCACCTTTAAACTCGAAAATAAATGTTGATGATGTTGCGGTCATCACCAGAATCATTTTCCAGCGATAGAAGTGAATCCAATACTTCCAAACCATGCCTTTCGGACTTAACCAAAATAGTTTCCAAAACGGTATCAAATACTTCGTAAATATTACTAAGTACCATGATGTAAATTTCAAAACCCAATTCCCAAACATTTACGTCCAAATAATACTAGTATTATTTTCCGAAACCTTAGAAAACCAATTTCTTAAACACCGGGATTTAAGTTCTCAAATTTTCAGTCTAAATCTTTTCACATTTATAACTATACTTAGAAACCATATTTATATAAGTCACTTTCTTATATAAAATCATTTCTCAAACATGTATTCTAAAATATCTTTCTTTCTCAAAGTCTATAATAAACAACTTTTGTTAAAATCAAATTTTAACCCAATATTATTACTGAACGCCTCATAGTCAAACTATGAAACTTAATTCACAAGGTATTCATCTCAATGTTCCCACAAATTACTATGCACCCAACCCATGCAGTAAAGAGGCAAAACTGCTCATAAATTGGTCGAGCATGCAAATCAAACAACAAATGACAATAATAGAATATCGTCATTTCCTAACAAAAAACACATCATAAATAACTATCTCGATTTATGAAAATTATTCTTTTATGTATAAAATATAATCTAAGGTAAAATTATTTTATTTACCAATTTCGAAAATAATACTGTGTTAGTTTGCCCCATCCAAGTGTTTAGAGATCCTTGTCAATAACGATAGCAACTCGCATTGATTAGAATCCATAAGCCACTCTACAAACCAATCAACACAATACAAAACATTTTTATAACAATACAAGTACGCATTCTCGTATATATAATCAAATCATAATTACACTATCTCTCAATGAGTTATACCCACCAAAGCCAAGGTTCTAGCTTAACCTTCAGCTCTAATACCAAGTGTAACGACCCACCTTCTCAACCACCGAATGTCGACACTGATACATCCACGGTATTCATGTGTCGATCACATTAGTGCTGGAATGATGAATTGTTAGAGTAAAATAAAAGGAATTAGAACAAGAAAGAAGATTATACAATATTAGAATTTTACATGCGGAAAGATAATATATAAAATCTCAAAAGGTCTTTACCAAAAAGAATACTTTTATATATGTACATTAATCAGAGAAAACTAACCTATCATCAGCCTAGACAGTCATAACATCTTGTCCTCAAAAATGCTGATAGACACAATCTAGTAATACAGTGGAAAATAAGTACGGTAGAAAATCATCCAGCTCCTCTCCATGAGCTCCAATGAACCATAGCCAAATCTGGAAATATACTCGAGCTGACCCGAGCATTAAGAAAGTAATACCTGGCTCAGTCTGGTAAACTAGTGTGAGAAACTCAAACCACATAGATTTATTATATCTTAAAATGCTTCAAAATTAAGGTATTTTGTATGACTATGCTGCCAATAAACACAAATAGGTTTTTACCTTACGATAACCAAACATTTATATTATAAAATCCAGTGATAATATAATAATGTCTAGGTGTGAAATATAAATAATCACATAGCTGCGATGTCTGCGAGTGTACATCACAACAATAATAGGTATACAATCGCAACCACTAAGGCACGTTCGATAACTCTGTCGGATTTCCACTTAGATCTCATCGGGGAAGCCGAATCCAAACTACTGCATAAGGATTAGAGATATCCATTTGAAATGTCATACATCTCTAGTGAATGTATCATAGAAAACCATAGCTGGTCTAGTTAAGACTTGATGCATCGCTCCCGCATGCATATCCCAATAAGTATCTCAAGAAATTGAGTCGCATGCACCCTATAGGTTTACCAACCCTACTGGCTATGTCTCCTATCTTTGGTTATAGTCATACCCATTGATGAGACTATGCCCGGCATTCCAGCTCACGAGTCACCACTCGAATAGATCTTCCACACGAGCTCTAACACGAATAGATCATGGAACCACACATGGATTCCCATATCTTAACAGATCTCAGAACCACACATGGATTTCTCAATAGATCCCGAAATCACACATGGACTCCCATACCTCAACAGGCTTCGGAATCACACATGGATTCCCATATCCTGAATAAATCATGAACAACTACATGTGTTCAAGCATCTCAAACAGATCTTGAATCTCCACTTTGATTCCAGCATCACAAAGCAAACACAAACCAATCACAAACTCCCATACCTCAACCGGTCATTACACCATTAGTTCAACAACTAGTTCAAAACTTATTGTCATCCGAGATTCTTATAACGTCAGCGTCCAATCAAAAGTGTGGTAACCATTAAGGAATTTGACATTCATTTTATAGGATTATCGCATAGATTCGATAACTCTATAACGAGTTGTCATCCCATTTTCGACAACTATTAAAGTGTTGACAATTCAATGTTCTTGTTTTAATCTTATACGACATCATTAATTTGTTATTCAGTTATCGTATAGCAGACTTATAAATTATATATATATTTGATATCTTTATGAGTTTAACAATTGGTTGGAATATATAAATTGCTCCGACATCATTCATTAAGCTCGACCATCTCTCAATCTAACATTAGGTCATTGTTACAACATCCTATCATGGTTTCCAATAATAATTATTAACACAACATTTCATAAATTCGACATCAATTTATGGATTTGATATTCCATTCAAGATGATGTTTAGGTTAGACTTTCTTTGACCAATTGTAAACATATCATCATAGATTTATCAATTGTTAATGTATTCTCAATTGATTATGAATTTCTTAAATATTTCACAAGTTCGTCATGAACTATTTAATGGGTTATTGGCTTGTCGCAAATAGAATAGTTAATTATGAACTTTAATATCCTAATGCTATGACTTAGATAATTTTTAGTCAATTAACTATATTTTTCATAGATTTTTAATTACCTATTTTCACTTATGAGTACTCCAAATTTTGTAAAATGAATAGTACTTTCTTGACTTTGTGTAATATTACCTAGCAGGAAAAATGGAAAGCAAGAAAGCAAGCAAGAGTTCTAAGCCATCTCCTTCTGCCAAGAAAGGAGATTATCATCTCAACCAATCTTACTTTACCACTCAAAGAGAAGTGGACACCATCCTCCGGCAATTTAGGAGTACAAACATATTACAAACATAGCGGCTATCCATGCCGGTCCCTCTGGCAGGATAGACAATCCTCACAAGGGGTTCTTTACCTCCACACCTATTCATATTTGGCACTCGGGGTACTACCTTTCCCAGACTTCCTTCTATGATTCTTGTAACATCTAAAAATTGCTTCAATCCAGCTGATCCCTAATTCATTTACTTACTTGTGCTATCAAGAAATCCTCACTAGGAAGACTAAATTTCCTTCTCTAAACGCTGAGACACTTCAGCACATAGCAAATCCTGTAAGGTTAAATGAATAGTTGGATAGTCTAGTGTATCGTCTTCTCCCTTCCTCTAAAAGCATGATCACTCATCTACTTAATAAGGTGAAGGATTGAGAGAATCGATTTTTCTATGTCAGGTGTTGCTTCTCTAAGATCAGAGGAACCTTCTCGGCATTCAGTAAGTTTTTGTTTCCTATATCCTATATTATATCTGTCACTTTCTATAACAATCCTTATTTTTTAGTTAATTAAATAAAATAAATAATGATTTAAAATGGGAGAATTTAAATCATTAATCTGGAATTTTTATTCTTTCATAAAAGATAATTTGTTTAGAATGACAAATTTTAAATAATTGTGATATTGAGAAATATTAGTATTTTTCCAAGTGTTGAAATCACTTGAAAACATTATTGAGATTTTATTTAATTTTGGTGAATTCTAAATTTATAGAATTTCGGAGAAATTAGAATTTTAGAATTTTTGTTTAAAAATAATTGGAATTAGAGTTTTGGACAAGGATATTAAATCTTTTATTTTAAATAAAGAAGAAACTAAGATTAGTAAACTTCTTTATAAAAATATTGTTCATTGTTAGAAAGAGTTGAGAAACAATTATTTTGTTTACAACTAATTTAAAGTGGATTGGGTAATTATTAGGAAATTAATTTATGATATAACAAAATAATATTTCAAAGTTTGTATTGTTAAATAAAGAAGAAAGGCCTTCGGGTAAATAAACAAAAGAGAAAAGGAAATGTATTATTTCTCTTATTGGATTTAATTTAAAACCTAAGCCCATTTATGTTTGCTAAGGAGAAATCGTTCTTTTCTCTTATCTATATGTTTATCATATTGGTTACAGTAATAAGAAAATTTCAGAGACCTTATTCTCTTAAAACCTAGAAAACCAAAATCCAATCCCTTTCAACTCTTTGGCAAATTAAATCATCTAATGAAGCTAATTTATCCAGGTAATCATCTTTAACCTAAATACATCTTAGTTGTGGCTTGAATTTCAGTTTTACAGTAATTCGAATTTGGGTTTTTGTTGTGTTTTGTATAAATTGAGTTCTAGGGCTAGCTTTTGAGAAATTGGTACCGATGTGGTTCTATTGGCTACTGAATTAAGGAGAAAAGGTGAGTTAAACCTCGTAAGATCTATCCCTAAGTTTCTTATGGCATGCATTTGATTTTTATATTAAATGATTATGAATTAAAACGATGATTTTCTGTCTCCGTGGTTCCAAACTTATGATCCATTCTCTGTTAAAACTGTTTACTGTAAATTAACCGTTAGCATTAATTATGTGTGCCCCTGTTGTTTGATATGTTGGCTGTTATTTTGTTCGTTTTCCAGTGTTTTCTTTCGTTCGTCGCATGCATTTTTCCTTGTTGCTTGAAAATTTGTCATGCATAATACCCTATTGCTTTGTTTCGTTCCTTGCTTGTAGCCTATTATGTACATCCTTGCAAGTGAGTCACATAACCAATACCAAATGCCTTCTTTTTGTACACTCTAATGCCTATTGCTAACATGTGTGTTACCCTGCAATAGTACAAAAAAAGCAACTTCCTTTCCTAAGTGCAATTGAATACATTAATTTAGATTTATGTGCAAATTTCTCCTTTGTGTCTCGTAGCATCTAATTTTTGTTTTACTTTGCACATCCTCCACCTTGAAAGTGGTCACACATCTTTGCTTTTGCATTAATTGCATGCGTCGTTGCCTTGACTTGTCAACCCATCCTTTGTCTTGTTGACTTGAGATGTCATGCACTTGTGTGCAATTGTACACATTTAACTAGACTTATGTGTATTTTTCTTCTTTGTGAATAGTAGAATTTTCTACTTTGTTGCATTGATTTGTGTTTCGTCCCTGATGATTTGGAAGTTGACTGCTCTTGAGTTCATGTGTGCAGCCTATTTTTGTATCATAGTTTTATGAAGTGCATATCTCCCTCCCTGGTCATCGTTTTGTTTCTCGAGTTTTCGTACTTCGTTTTGGTGACTTTATTGCTATTTGTTTTTTGGTTTTCTAGTTTTCTGAGTTTGGATTCTCTAATTTATTGTATTCAATTAAGTTACTTTTTTTAATTTATTAACTTTATATAAGTATAGATTTAAAAAAGGAATTTATAAAAGAAAGTCTTCTACAATTTAAAGATTTCAAACTTGTTTTCAAATCAATCTAATTTCCTTTTATAAATGATTTTATTAAGTAATTATATATATTAAATAAAGCTAGTGGGTAGAGTTTATGATTTAAAAGTACGGTTTTGAAATGTAAACTTATTTATTTCTAAACAAATGTCGGTATATCAATATGGTTTTGGAAATATGAGTATCTACTATTTATGATTTCATAAGTAAATGATTACTTATTTATGTTGCTTTTGGAATATGGTTTGTGAACTATAAATTTAATTAATTTAATTTTGGAACAACTATATATATATGTATGTATGTATATGTATAATTTGATATCAAAGTTGGATTTATGGTTATTTTATCTAGTAGTAAATATATATACAGTTGGCAACAAATGAGTTTATGGATTTTAAAATCGGGAGTTTGAAAGTAAGTATATAGATAAAGTATTTCATAAATTATTTGCTATATGATAAAAAAATTATTATTCGCTTTCAAACTATAAATTCTTGTTGGATTTTATTATACTTAGGCTTTGGCTATTTATATGCTATTTTAATATTCTTGTATGACTTTTGGATCTTGAGATAAAAAAAATTAAGAGCCTTAATTCTATAATATGAGGAGTACTAATAATCGACTTAGTGTTATTGATTGGTTTAAATGCTCTCAAGTAACACTTCATCGAATATGGTATAACTATTAAATCAAATTTTTGAGTGGAATTTACTAACCCATTAGTGAATACTTGAATTTCACCAGGTAGTATGAGATGCTTTGGTTAAATTCTTGTGATTTCCTTTTGGGAAAGTATTTAACACTTTCGAGTTTTATTCTTTTTTGGTGTTCGACATTTGTGTAGGCCGAAAGATCCTTAAAGGATACATAGTTCAGGTTTTAGAGTATATCCATAATGAATGAGATTTACTAGCTTCTAGTAAATACTTGACTTTCACCAAGCGGCATGGGACCTTCTGGTTAAGTCCTCATGATTACTAAAAGTAATACTACTTAGCACTTTAGAGTGTGTTCTCTTTTGGTTTTCAGATTTCAGTCCGACGGATCCATAAGGGATATACTCCTGGAATTTTATAAAATCCTTGTGATCGGTATGAGTTATATCTTCTTTAGTTTTTGAGTTACTTTTCTACGATCATTTTCATCGACATGGACAATCATTATGATTGGTATGGATGATCCTTGAGATAGGTTGGTATTTTATTTTTCATTGTATGGATGATCCTTGGTATTAGATCGGTATGAATGATGCCAGATTTTGTTTTCCATGATATGAGTACGATCATTGTAACGACCCACTATTTTAGACCATTCAAATCGACAATAATCCACACATGTCTGACTTGAATAATTCAAAATAACAGATTGTAAATAAATTTAGAGCAAATGAAATCAAATACACAGAATCACAAACACAGAACATATCAGAATAACTCGCAGCGGAAATAAAATACCATAGTAGTTCATGAAGCTACTATATACAAACTCTCAAAAACATATTACATAATATCATTCTGAAAACATATACAATAGAAATCCCAAATACATAGAAGTTTATAAATACCAGATCTAAAATAGAACAACCGAACTGGAAGGAAATAGATAACTAGACAAGCAGAATCTCCAGCGATTCCTAGCTCCAGAAAGAAATCCAAAGCTAAGCTGTAAATACTCAGGCTGACCCGAGCGTAAAGTAAAATACAAAACACTCGAGTCAGGACAATATATACTTATATAATGTAAACCAACTCAAGTGAACTGTAGTAGAAATGCATAATAACTCAAAGGATGCTTGGGATCGCCCATCCTTTAAGGATCAGTTAAACTATAAATTAAATACATCCCGTGGTTAAAATTTCAAAATGGTATTTTATACTTCGAAATCAAATATCATTTCAAAATTCAATATCCTTCAAATATCCATTTCAAAATATCAAAATATCATATTTCAAAATAGTTTATATTTCGAAACAAATTACTTTATTTTAAATCATAAAAATGAAGTTATTATATTTAATAATTAAATTATTAAATTTCCAAAATTTTAATCTTTCAAAGTTCATTCGTTCACTTAAATTAATTAAAATAATGAAAATTCAACTTTCGCAGCATTTAAAAATGCTATGGAAAGTCACATTTAAAACAGTTCAATTTAACAAAAGACAGCATTTAAAATGCTGTAATAGGGTTACATTAGTTTCAAATAAACTTAGTTAAATTCAACCATTATAACATTTACAAAAATGCTATAATAGCCTTTAATTAAATTTAGCCATTTTGTTCATTATTATCAACTACAGCATTTACAAATGTTGTATTATCATTTACATTAGAATTAATAGCATTTCAGAAATGCAGTTAATTAACTTCAAATATTCAGTATTATTTCACAAACAATTATATTTTTATATAAATCATTTTTAACTTAAAAAATCATATAATTTCACTTTTAAAACAATCATTCAAATACCCTTATATTCATGATTTTATAAAGTTAAACCTCTATTCAAAAATCAAAATTTAATAATAATTCACTTATTAAATTCCAATATTAAATTATAAATTCATTAAATTAAATTAACTTAACACTTAAGTTTAAATTTTCAAATATAACTTAATTCCATTTTTTATTTACTTAACTTAAAATTCACTTTTAAGCCAAATTCACAAATTTCCAATTTTAGTTATATTTCAAAATTTCAACTTAAATATTCATTCATTTCACATTTTAACTTTATTAAAAATCATTAATATAATATAAAAATCATTTAAATTCACTTTAATCCAAATTATCATGAATTTATCACATTTCACATTTAATTTAAATTCCAATTATCACCAAATTAAAATTTCCCAAAATAACTTACATTTCAAATTTTCTGATTTTACCATTAATTTATTTCACTTATAAATTTTCAGAAAATCAATAATGCTTTACAAAAATCATTTTTATTTAGTTTAAATCAAAATATCATAATATTTACATTTTTAAAATATTTTTAAAAAAATTTATAAGTCATATTTTAACTACGGGTCTGTATTTCATTTCTAGTCTAGGTAAAGTGATACGGGTAATATATCATTTCAACCTGTAATTTACAAAGAAAACCTGGGTTTGATCATTTCAAACCCGCAATCCCAAGGAAATGAAAAAAATAATTGAAAATCATTCAGGCCTATCATTTCAGCCCATAATGATTTTCTCCTATTCTAAAGTCCGTTCGGGTATGTATCATTTCAACCCATAGTGATTTTAATCTAAAGGGAACTTGCAGTGTGATAAACTGATAAAAATAATAGAACAGCATAATATAACAGTAACATATAATATAATAGGTGTTTAAGCATGGGTGAACATCATAAAATCATAACATAGCAAGTGTAACATGATAATGCATTTTACAGATTCAAAAGGGGTCAATTCACTAGTTATATATGTACATATTGTCTGGTGAGAATAACTCACTTGTTAAAAGCTGGAGATAGCCACAAAAGCACACAATACTGACACTACGAAGGCACGACAACACGGGAATGACTTGAGAGTGGAGAGCGAGATCCAAGTTATAGATCTTGTGTTACAACCCAAAAACAAAACCAAAATAATAGTTAAAAATCAATACGATTGAATTTGAATAACTTTGAAACAAAAAGCAGTTTGAATACGAAACTTTTTACCTTGCTTTCTCTACTTGTTTGCATGGCCTAGGGGATCAATTAGGTCAGGTTTGTACTTGGTTTGGATCAGGTATGGGTCTGGAAAAGGTAAGGCTACAAGGTAGAACATGATGGAGGAAGTTACAACACAGGGATGTGAAGGGGTTTAGGCTAAAACATGGTTTTTGGCAACCAAAAGGGCTCGGTCATGGGGTTATATGCTTGGCCAGTCAAGCTCAGGTATGGACAGAGGTTGGAGTGGTGTGGGGAGGTCTGGAAAAGGTGGTGGTGGCAGCCTATGGTGGTGGTGGTGGTGTAAAATGAAGGGAAGGTTGCATACATGGCTCGGGTAGGCGATAATTGTAGAGTTTTCAATGTTTTTGTGGAGTTTTGCTCAAGGGGAGGCCATGGCACTTTCATGTCAGTGGAGAATGATGGTTTGGCCGTGGATTTAGTGGGGAGGAAGGGATGGCCGAGCAAATAGATGAAGGCAAGTGCAAGTTACATAAGAAAAACAAGAAAAAGAATGAAAGTTTACCAAGCTTTCCAAGGAGATGATGGCCGAAATTTTTTTGTGGTTGAGGAGTTTTTGATTGTACGTGAAAAATATGAGAATAGTCAGCTGAAAGAATGAGAAAAGAACGGCCAAAATTGAAGTGGTGTTGGTTGAAATGAAGAGGCAAGAATACAAAGAGACTAGGTATACAAAAGGACTCAAACTCTTCAAATTTCCCTAATTTCTTTTTGCATATTAAAACAAATGAAAATGCTGATAAATAAAGATAAAACTCATAAAAAAAATGAATTCATAAAAAAAAAATTTAATTAAATATAATTAAATAAGGAAAATAGCTTAAAAATGTAAACTAGGCAAAAAAATGGAAACAAATTCTATAAGCTTTGGAAAAATTTTATTTAAATTTAACTACATGTAAAATGAATATAAATAAAGTAGAAATACAGCAAATACAAGTGAATGCATAAAATAAATAAATAAATTTTAAATCATATATAATTAAATTAAGAAAATAGCAAAGAAAATGGGAACTAGGTTTTAAAATTGAAAATAAATTCAATAAACTTTAGAAAAATTCTATCAACACTTTAAAAATATTTAAAAGACAAAATATATATAATATAGCATAAATATACAAATTAGAATAAGATATATCAAATAAAAATATCATTTATATAAATTAAAATAAATAATATTGTTAAATAAAACAGTTTACACTCAATATTGTAAAAAGCATAACTTTCACAATATAACTCCGATTTCAACGAAACGAAAAGCAGTATTCTAAAAATTTAATCTATTTTCATAATAAAAGATAAAATTCAAAATTTCAAATATTTAAATTTAAAATTTAAAAGTCAAAGTTTGACCCAAATTGACCAAAAATCAATATTCAGGAAAATATTCAATTTATACCAGTTTGAAATTATAATTCACATAATAATCAACATTTATATTTAAAAATGAAATGTTTGAAGAAAAAAATTTACAATTACTTAAAATAAAATAAAGTCAAATTTAAATATATGCAGAAATCTAGGGTTGTTACACTCTCCCCTACTCAAATCTTTTCGTCCTCGAAAAGGAAGGAAGTGGAGGAACAACTAGAAAGAATAATAAGTTGGAAGACATCCCGAAAGAAGGTAGGGGAAAAATAGCTAGGAGGGAAAACAAGTTGAAAGACAAGAATGAACCATTATTTAAAATTGTTGGTTAAAGAGGTAAAATATTTAAAACACTTTAAAATCCTTAAAAAAAGGAATAACTGATCAAAGTATCATTTATATAATATTTTATCAAAATACTTTTATAACTCGATGTCTTAACAAGTTTATCCTCGTTCCTGCAGACTCTGGCAGTGCGTTGATCAGGCGCAAAGCTAGAATTCTCCAGGTACTTAGTAGACTTGTTTCAACACCCAGTGAAAATACTTGAAAAACCTTTAAAACAGATATGGAAAGTACAATCCAAACAAAAACAAACAAAACCTTTGTCTAACCATGGTTCGCAGATACACAATGGTTACGCCTGGATCCCCCAGGAAACAATCCATATCCGTAAGCTTTCTCAGCCCTGCGAGTTACGCCATGATGACTAGTAGAATGCAGGATACACAATGGTTACGCCTGGATCCCCCAGGAAACAATCCGTACCCCCAGGCAAGACTCAGCCAAGCATTTGCGCTACTATTCGCGACCTACACAGATTGCAGGATACACAATGATTACGCCTGGATCCCCCAGGAAACAATCCGTACCCCTAGGCAAGACTCAGCCAGGCAGTTGCTCTATGCAGTCACGAGAGAACAATAAGACCATGGGTAACGCCATGGAATTCGAAGGACACTCGAGTATCATATCCGGAAAACCAAAAATCAGAGAGAATAATATCGATAGAATGAATCCAAGATGTGGCCACAAATCGGATATCAAGCAGAAGGCACTTTCCATATCTTTACTACAAAAATATGTATCATATAGTACCTTTTCAAATCACTTTCAAATATCGTACTTATATAAAATCCATTATATATAAGATTTAATTTTCAAATCAAATACTTTCCAAAATCAATAGTATATCAAATCATACTTATATAGACTTCAATTATATAAGATTTCACTTTCAAATTGAGTACCTTTTCAAATCTATAGTTTTCGAATCAATTTCATACTCATACAAATCAATTTTATATAAGTTCAACAACTCCCAAATCAAGTGTTTAGTAACATAAGGTTCTCAAATTTAAATTTGTTTCAATATCAGTTCAATTTCAAAATCATATACAATTTCACCAAATTATTTTCTTCTCAAATTAAATATCTTTAGTTTCAAAGTATCCAAAATAATAGATTTTTGAAAATAAATCCAAATTTCCAAATCAATATAATTTAAGTCAACCAATTCATTTCCAAAATCAAATGTTTTCAAAATCATCTTATACTTACGTAAGGTCCGTCTTATATAAGGATCAAATTTTCCAAAATAAATTTCGCTGTATGAAGAGCCATATGGGATTTGAATATCTTTGCTTTTATGGGTTATATATCTTTGTAATTTAAATTGGAAATTTTCTTTTAGTAAGCAAAGATATTCTAACTCGACGGCTTTCAATTTCAGCGTCAAAATATATCAAAGATATTAGAATATAAGATGTACATATGTCATCATTTCGCAAAGTCACATTCGATCGCTCGCTCGATCACACAAGTTCGCTTTCGAACTAGTATTGTCCATTCACTTCCCTAATGCGGATTTCGATATGGTTTCTCGACTAGAAGCCATCAGTCTCCTTGCATAGCCATATACTATGATAGAGAATTCTAGAATCGAGCCCAAAATCCATATCAAATATTCGTCATCAAGAATCGAATGAAAAATCCTAACACGAAATGGTGTAATTCACCTCGAACTTGTGTACTCAAACTTGGATCAAATTAATTATGCGAATAAAACAGCATACGTACAACTTATATATTTATTCCAACTTGTTACCTATATAGTTTCATAAAGATGTTACTAAGTTAAAACACTTAAAATTTATTCAAAATATTTTGAAGAACAATTTCTTTTCAAAACATTTCAAATCTAAATTTCATATTAGAAAAAAAATTTAAATTGCCTTATTCATTTACTTAACAAAACAGTTTCAACTTATTTAAATCAGATTACTTCATACTTAAACATTCAAAACAAACTTATATACTTTATCAAAATACTTTTCAAATTTCTTAGCTTTGAAAAGTTAACCTTGATTTGGAAGTACTCGAACTTCGAAATAGTTGAAGAAATCATTTTCAAATTCAAGAGTTGGAAATTAGCAACAAATCAGTAAATCAATTTTAATAGATAGGGTTATATCAAATCCAAAACTCGAGGACTGAACACCGGTTCATTTCAAATCGTTTCAAATATATTTACATATATCTTTCGAATATCAAATCATACTTCGGAATTTGAAATCAAAAATGGTTTCACAAAATCACTCGCATAGCAAAGCTATTCAAGTGGCCTCTCCCTCACTCAGAAACTCGAAAATCAATGTCGATGATGCGTTCACTCATCACCGAAATTATTTTCCAGCGACACAAGTGAGTTCTGGACTTCCATTTACTTTGAAAACTTCTTTGAAATTCCTTCGAAATCATTAAAACCCATTAAAATCATTGAAACATTACTTATTCGGAAAAATAATTTCAAATCATATTATTTATTATTTCAAAATCCTAAAACCAGTTCCAAAATGCCGGAGTTCAATCACTTAAATTCAGATTCAAAACCTTCAGTTATAAATCATTTTATATGAAACCATTTCTTATAAAATTTTCACAATTTCAAATCCTTTCAAAACTTCAAATTCTCATTTTTTTAAAAGGTATATAATCCTTATCAAAAACATTTCATCTTTATATAAAAATATGGTCATCCTTATCAAAATAAAAACTACGATGAATACACAATTTTCAAAAGACAATCAACCACAAACTTTCCAAGGGACGATTCAAGGATGGATTTCAAAGCAAAACAGAGATTCAAATTTAGAAGGACTCTAATCAAATAGAATTCTAATTCAAAGATAGGCTCAAACGAAGATAAGATAATTAAATTACCAAATAGAAGATGGATAAGCCTATATGAATCGCGGGCGACCTTAACCGGTCAACCGTGACTTCAGGAATATAATCGATGCGAAAATCTAAGGCAAATCGACCTTCGATTGCCAGAGATAGAATCTAAATATAGCAGAAGATAGAAAACATCGTAAACCGAGGATACATAAATATCCGATGAATCAATGCCAATTATAATCATTCAAAGATTGGCGGAATCGCCACCCTATAAAGGTCATACAAAGTGGAGTGATGCAATGCTCCAAAATCAAAAGAATACAATTATGGGAGACAGGAATGGATTTCAGAACAAGTGGGAGCGTTCCAAAATTCAAAGGAATCTTATTCGATAAGAATCCAAACGAAGATTAGAGAAATATAACCTATATCGATACAGAAAAATTCCCATTCAAAATTTGGAAAGACTCGAATTCATAACATACGAAAACAGAAGCTTAAATATCTTTAGTTGGACAACTTTAGCTAAGCAAAAGATACAACAGAGTTTACTCAAAGCATCCTAACAAACTACTAATTTTGCCATACCCAAAATAGATTCCTATCAACAAAGGATCTAGATCAATCAAGAGAGAAGTTCAAAATTTTAGAGGATCCTAATCAAAGAAATTACTAACAAGGTGGATACGAAAGGAATGAAGTTTAAGAAATATTTTACTTTTAAAGCAAGGAAATTTATATCAAAATAATCTTTGAAAATTATTTAAAAATCATTTGAAAATCATTTTATACTTCGAAAATACGTTCTCTTACAAAGAAATGATTCTGAGATTGATTTCACTTATTCTAGGGTATTTCTACCCTATCTCTAATGAGTTTTGGCTCCGCAGGCTAAGGTTTGCCTAAAACCAAAGCTCTGATACCAACTGTAACGACCCACTATTTTAGACCATTCAAATCGACAATAATCCACACATGTCTGACTTGAATAATTCAAAATAACAGATTGTAAATAAATTTAGAGCAAATGAAATCAAATACACAGAATCACAGACACAGAACATATCAGAATAACTCGCAGCGGAAATAAAATACCATAGTAGTTCATGAAGCTACTATATACAAACTCTCAAAAACATATTACATAATATCATTCTGAAAACATATACAATAGAAATCCCAAATACATAGAAGTTTATAAATACCAGATCTAAAATAGAACAACTGAACTGGAAGGAAATAGATAACTAGACAAGCAGAATCTCCAGCGATTCCTAGCTCCAGAAAGAAATCCAAAGCTAAGTTGTAAATACTCAGGCTGACCCGAGCGTAAAGTAAAATACAAAACACTCGAGTCAGGACAATATATACTTATATAATGTAAACCAACTCAAGTGAACTGTAGTAGAAATGCATAATAACTCAAAGGATGCTTGGGATCGCCCATCCTTTAAGGATCAGTTAAACTATAAATTAAATACATCCCGTGGTTAAAATTTCAAAATGGTATTTTATACTTCGAAATCAAATATCATTTCAAAATTCAATATCCTTCAAATATCCATTTCAAAATATCAAAATATCATATTTCAAAATAGTTTATATTTCGAAACAAATTACTTTATTTTAAATCATAAAAATGAAGTTATTATATTTAATAATTAAATTATTAAATTTCCAAAATTTTAATCTTTCAAAGTTCATTCGTTCACTTAAATTAATTAAAATAATGAAAATTCAACTTTCGCAGCATTTAAAAATGCTACGGAAAGTCACATTTAAAACAGTTCAATTTAACAAAAGACAGCATTTAAAATGCTGTAATAGGGTTACATTAGTTTCAAATAAACTTAGTTAAATTCAACCATTATAACATTTACAAAAATGCTATAATAGCCTTTAATTAAATTTAGCCATTTTGTTCATTATTATCAACTACAGCATTTACAAATGTTGTATTATCATTTACATTAGAATTAATAGCATTTCAGAAATGCAGTTAATTAACTTCAAATATTCAGTATAATTTCACAAACAATTATATTTTTATATAAATCATTTTTAACTTAAAAAATCATATAATTTCACTTTTAAAACAATCATTCAAATACCCTTATATTCATGATTTTATAAAGTTAAACCTCTATTCAAAAATAAAAATTTAATAATAATTCACTTATTAAATTCCAATATTAAATTATAAATTCATTAAATTAAATTAACTTAACACTTAAGTTTAAATTTTCAAATATAACTTAATTCCATTTTTTATTTACTTAACTTAAAATTCACTTTTAAGCCAAATTCACAAATTTCCAATTTTAGTTATATTTCAAAATTTCAACTTAAATATTCATTCATTTCACATTTTAACTTTATTCAAAATCATTAATATAATATAAAAATCATTTAAATTCACTTTAATCCAAATTATCATGAATTTATCACATTTCACATTTAATTTAAATTCAAATTATCACCAAATTAAAATTTCCCAAAATAACTTACATTTCAAATTTTCTAATTTTACCATTAATTTATTTCACTTATAAATTTTCAGAAAATCAATAATGCTTTACAAAAATCATTTTTATTTAGTTTAAATCAAAATATCATAATATTTACATTTTTAAAATATTTTAAAAAAAATTTATAAGTCATATTTTAACTACGGGTCTGTATTTCATTTCTAGTCTAGGTAAAGTGATACGGGTAATATATCATTTCAACCTGTAATTTACAAAGAAAACCTGGGTTTGATCATTTCAAACCCGCAATCCCAAGGAAATGAAAAAAATAATTGAAAATCATTCAGGCCTATCATTTCAGCCCATAATGATTTTCTCCTATTCTAAAGTCCGTTCGGGTATGTATCATTTCAACCCATAGTGATTTTAATCTAAAGGGAACTTGCAGTGTGATAAACTGATAAAAATAATAGAACAGCATAATATAACAGTAACATATAATATAATAGGTGTTTAAGCATGGGTGAACATCATAAAATCATAACATAGCAAGTGTAACATGATAATGCATTTTACAGATTCAAAAGGGGTCAATTCACTAGTTATATATGTACATATTGTCTGGTGAGAATAACTCACTTGTTAAAAGCTGGAGATAGCCACAAAAGCACACAATACTGACACTACGAAGGCACGACAACACGGGAATGACTTGAGAGTGGAGAGCGAGATCCAAGTTATAGATCTTGTGTTACAACCCAAAAACAAAACCAAAATAATAGTTAAAAATCAATACGATTGAATTTGAATAACTTTGAAACAAAAAGCAGTTTGAATACGAAACTTTTTACCTTGCTTTCTCTACTTGTTTGCATGGCCTAGGGGATCAATTAGGTCAGGTTTGTACTTGGTTTGGATCAGGTATGGGTCTGGAAAAGGTAAGGCTACAAGGTAGAACATGATGGAGGAAGTTACAACACAGGGATGTGAAGGGGTTTAGGCTAAAACATGGTTTTTGGCAACCAAAAGGGCTCGGTCATGGGGTTATATGCTTGGCCAGTCAAGCTCAGGTATGGACAGAGGTTGGAGTGGTGTGGGGAGGTCTGGAAAAGGTGGTGGTGGTGGTGTAAAATGAAGGGAAGGTTGCATACATGGCTCGGGTAGGCGATAATTGTAGAGTTTTCAATGTTTTTGTGGAGTTTTGCTCAAGGGGAGGCCATGGCACTTTCATGTCAGTGGAGAATGATGGTTTGGCCGTGGATTTAGTGGGGAGGAAGGGATGGCCGAGCAAATAGATGAAGGCAAGTGCAAGTTACATAAGAAAAACAAGAAAAAAATGGAAAAAAAGAATGAAAGTTTACCAAGCTTTCCAAGGAGATGATGGCCGAAATTTTTTTGTGGTTGAGGAGTTTTTGATTGTACGTGAAAAATATGAGAATAGTCAGCTGAAAGAATGAGAAAAGAACGGCCAAAATTGAAGTGGTGTTGGTTGAAATGAAGAGGCAAGAATACAAAGAGACTAGGTATACAAAAGGACTCAAACTCTTCAAATTTCCCTAATTTCTTTTTGCATATTAAAACAAATGAAAATGCTGATAAATAAAGATAAAACTCATAAAAAAATGAATTCATAAAAAAAAAATTTAATTAAATATAATTAAATAAGGAAAATAGCTTAAAAATGTAAACTAGGCAAAAAAATGGAAACAAATTCTATAAGCTTTGGAAAAATTTTATTTAAATTTAACTACATGTAAAATGAATATAAATAAAGTAGAAACACAGCAAATACAAGTGAATGCATAAAATAAATAAATAAATTTTAAATCATATATAATTAAATTAAGAAAATAGCAAAGAAAATGGGAACTAGGTTTTAAAATTGAAAATAAATTCAATAAACTTTAGAAAAATTCTATCAACACTTTAAAAATATTTAAAAGACAAAATATATATAATATAGCATAAATATACAAATTAGAATAAGATATATCAAATAAAAATATCATTTATATAAATTAAAATAAATAATATTGTCAAATAAAACAGTTTACACTCAATATTGTAAAAAGCATAACTTTCACAATATAACTCCGATTTCAACGAAACGAAAAGCAGTATTCTAAAAATTTAATCTATTTTCATAATAAAAGATAAAATTCAAAATTTCAAATATTTAAATTTAAAATTTAAAAGTCAAAGTTTGACCCAAATTGACCAAAAATCAATATTCAGGAAAATATTCAATTTATACCAGTTTGAAATTATAATTCACATAATAATCAACATTTATATTTAAAAATGAAATGTTTGAAAAAAAAATTTACAATTACTTAAAATAAAATAAAGTCAAATTTAAATATATGCAGAAATCTAGGGTTGTTACAATCATTGTGATCGGTATGGACGATCATTGTGAACGGTATGGCTTTAGTTTTCTTGGATTTTGAGATATTATTATTTTCAAGAATTATGGACTTCGTGACTATTCTGTGTTTCATGATTCTGTGTCTTGAGATGGATTCTGATATTTTGTGATTTGTCTATGTTTCGTGATTTAAAATATTCATGTATTTAGATATGGATTTCGAGTTAAACTATTTTAGTGACTAGTTTATATTAATGACATCTGTATTTATTTATAATGTCATATACCTTTATGTTTTATCTTGTTCCCACCCTTTTGGATATTTAGAGATATTCTGACCTATTTATTCTATAATACACGGGTCAAACTGAGACTTTTCAGGTTCCAGGACATGCAGGCTTTTGGGTGAGTGTGATAGCATGGAGATAAACTATTTTTGACTTTTTAGTTTATTTCATGTAGGATTATGTGTATGAATATGAGCGGTATATTTTGAGATAGTGACTTGTACTAGATGTATATTATATGGGTCTAGTATTATATTTTGTAGACTTATAGTTTGTATTTGTATGTGATGTTTATTATTCCACTATGATTTGTGACTATTGTTTTATATGATATACTGTTTTAACTTTGAGAAACTGGTGTGTTTATAAATTTGGATTAAGACTGTATATGTCAAGTTTTATTCCAGGGATTCAATAAAATAGTAAATATGATGTGTCAGTGTTAATTTAAAGATACATTCACGTTCTATCGCCTTTAACAAGCCGTATTCTCGGTATTATTAGGCGACTTTATTTATAATGTTCTTTAATAATATGGGTATAGCAGTGGGGTCGTTACAGTTGGTTTTTGAGCCGAGTCGGAACATTATAGCATATAATATCATAAATCTGAGACCTAGATGACTTAGAGTCTTGTCCCGTGGGTTGTGTGGTAGATAGTTATATTAATTATCTATATAGGGATAGGAATATAAAATGATTATGGGAACAATCACCGGGTCTTAATTGTGAATTTTTAAATCATTTTACAAATTTTTGTTATAAAATGATTTTAAAAAGTTTAGTATTGTCTAGTAATGTCCTAGTCCTTTCGTGATCAGAGTTGCACAACGGAAGGTGATAGATTGTTTCCACTAAGCATTGTAATTAGTTGTTTATATATTTGTTTGATTGGTTATTGTATGCATAGTTGAATGGTTTCATTATTGAATTGCTATTAGTATATTTCATTTATATGAGAGTATAGAGATTTATAAATTTTGGAATTTATTTTGTGTTAAATTGCCTATCGAGTGTTTTATGAATTCTGGTCAAGCCGTGGGATGCCACAGTGTCGATAGGGATTCCTAAACCCTTTGACGAGACAGTCAAACACTGTATTTTGAGTTATAATAATTAAAGTTTTATAAATAATCGTGAATGAAACATAAATAAAATTTAATAGGGAAATAAAGTTTTATGTGAGTTAAATATTATTTTAGAATGGGTTAAATGCTTTGGAAAATATATTTATATACATACATGATAAATTTTGGAAGTGAAAAGATATTTTGAGAAAAGCATGTACACATGTATATACAAATGTAATAAATTTTAAAAGCAAAAATCTTGGATATAAATAATATTTTAAGAGGAAATATTTTGAGTTATTGGTTGTTAGCACCAAAATTGGCCACTAACCCCCTTTTTAGAAAGATTGTGTAGAGAGATAAATGAAGAAAGTAAATTTGAACAGAGAGCAATACGCTAAATTAAATGCGGAAAATAAGAACACCAGATTTATAGTGGTTCGGCGTAATTGCCTACATCCACTTTGAAGTTAATCTTTATTGCTTTACTTGATAATCGATTACAGATACAATCCGTACACCAATTACTTGAATGCAATTGCTAAGTAAATAGGTCGAGTCTAGAAAGCGACAGAGTCTCCCCAGTGTTCTCCCAAAAAAGGTCCCTTTCACTGTGCCCCTGCCCTTCTATTTATAGACGAGGATGGGTTGGACTTCCCTAATGGGCCTAGTAGCAAGATACCTCGGCCCGTGGTGAGTGACTTCTGTGTGCCAGGCCACAAATGCCGAACGGCAAATGACGAGCCACATCTCCAAGCCAAGCGAGGCAGTGTGTTGAGTGAAGTGTGTAGGCCGAACGAGATCCGATGCCGATCGAGGGAAGATGCCGAACGACATACTTATGCCAAGCGAGGGCATGTGCCAAGCGAGGCTAGAATGTCGAACGAGGCTGGAATGCCGAACGAGGCTGGAACGCCGAACGAGGTTGGAATGTCGAACGATGCTGGAATGCCGAACGATGCTGGAATGCCGAACGAGGCTGGAATGCAGAACGAGGCTCACGACGAACGACTTTGCTATGCCGAGCGACCTTGCTATGCCGAGCGAGGTCCATGCCGAACGGCCCTGCTATGCCGAATGAGGCCTGGATGCCGAACGGTGCTGGATGCCGGTCAAGGACTCTCTGCAAACGAGACTCGTGCCGAACGATATGGAATGCTGAACGCCCTCAATGTCGAACGAGCCTTCTACACTAAGCCTCCTATTACTCGGTCAAACCACTGGGTAACACTTGCCCCCCAAAGTGTGTCATGTGGATGAACATGATACGCTTTGAACCATTAACACTCCGTGCTTCTCTTTAGAATCCTTATTCTGTCTTTAGACAATGTTTTCCTCCGACCTCTCGAATGCCGAACGAGGCATTAAATGCCAAACGACATACTAATACCGAACGATACACTAATGTCGAGCGACATACAAATGCCGAACGACATAATGCCGAACGAGGGTGGTGCATTGACCGGTTCTACCGGTCAATGTCCATTCGACTTCTCTTATCTCTATTTAAGCCGAGACTTCTTCTTCCTCTCCCTTTTACATTTACCTTCACTCTTCAGAACCTACGAATTCGTCTAAAACTCCTGCAAACTATTTACCTTTCCCTTCCTTTCTCGAAATCAATAAGTTACCTCTCCTTCTTTCCCAAATCAAAGAACCCGACCAAAGTCGCGCTTCCAACTCCAGAATACCCCCAAGCTTTGAGTGGTTTCTTAGGTAATGGCCCTAACTTTAAACATTTCATCTCGAAGAGAAAACATCACACGAGATTCAGATCAGTGAATCTTTGTAAGACTTAGGACGATTGGAACCGCGTGGATAAGGACATTGAATTCGGGTTCAAAACACGCTTTAGGGCTAGGCGGAGTGATGGAAGGAAGGAGGTGTCAGAGATGTTTAGGATATGAGGGAGTAAGGAGTAGTAAAGTTTGGTGGTGTGAATTTAGCATGGCGTGAGATTCGGAAAAGAGATGACCATGGCTCGACATTACTCTCGCGTGCCGAGCGGCGAAGTGAAGAGTAGTGAGTTATGCCGAGTAAGGAAAGAGGGAGAATCGGAGAAGAAACGAGGGTTGAGCCTAGATGCCGAGCGATGCGGCTCGGTGTGCTCTTGGCTCGGCACGATTCTTTTATGATGAACGAGGTAGGAAGGAGTGTTGGAGAAAAGTAAGCACTAGGCAAAATGCCAGAGCGAAGGGGCTCGGTGTGATTGCGGTTCGGCATGACTAGACGAATGCTGAACGATGAAGTGGATAGGTAGAAGAGTGTTGATGTTGAGGGTGAAGTGTCGAGCGAGGCGGCTAGGCATGAGTGTGGTTCGGCATGACTCCCTTATGCCGAACGGTGGAGAGAGTAGATGGGAGAGTGGAGTGCCGAACGACACGGCCTGGCATGATTGCGGTTCGGCATGTCTTGCCGCATGCCGAACGGTAATGATGGATGGTAGGAGAGTTGTGCACAACAGCAACACTAGTCGAACCTAATGTACAGTTGACTTAACACATTGCTTGAACATACGATAGTGAACAAGGACAAAAAGCATATCGGACAATCCAGACTGATAACTTCCGTGTTTAGACAACTGAAAACTTGAACTTAACTCGCTTAACAGTTAATAACCTTTAATATGCAATGTCAACGCCGAGTTTAAAACATAAACCATCTTATGACAAGCTCTCATAGACGGTCAGCGATGACGGTCTTTGAAGATGATAATTCAAAGCTTAAACTTATTTCATCAACCCAGTGACATTTCACTTCTAGGCACTTATATTTGAACGGTTGCAATAGTTCACACACCACACGGGGGGGGGGGGAATATTTATGTTGTTAAGTCTAATGTTAATTGTTTTTCGAGTATAGTTCAAACAGGTGATTTGTCAGATTCAATCTTTAACAGAGATGTCTAGGAAATCTAGCTCTGCTACGATCTCGGATAGACCCGGGCCATCCTCCCGACAAGAAATTATAGGAACCTCAAACCCGTCAACTACCCCTGCTCAAGACTTACCGAGTCCTGCGACGGCGTCTGTCGACTTGGCTCCCGACGCTCTGGAGGCAGCAATTTTCTTAGACAACCCAATCGATTCCCAGGCCTCAAAGATTAATGAAAGTACACTCCGTCGAATATGCTCTGTCCATGGAATCCCCTTTGATGACGTGTTAGTTCCATCGGGGCATGATCGTCCGCACTTGCCCCTAGTTGGATATACAGCCTGCAACAGGTTTATGTGCTGGGTTGGCACCGTACCACCATTCAATTCCTTTCTTCGCGACGTGCTACAATATATCGAGATTGCCCCCTCTCAATTACATCCAAATAGCCATGCATTTATATACGGGACTTGTATCCTCTTCATGAGTGTCCTTTTCAGGCTTCCTACTTCCGACGATATTCGTTACATCTATCGCTTCAAGAGACGATCGGATAGCCCATCTTTCATATTTCTAGAGCCACATAGTAAATGCCAAATCCTGATTGGGGAATGGAGCAAATTTGCCCAGTACAAGCAAGAGTGGTTCTACGTGCGTTGTCCTCCCGGTTTCGCTAGGAGATGGGTAGAAGGGAGTAAGTTCGTTTTCTAGATCAACACTTGAATTTGGCGAAATCTGCATCTTTTCTGACTCTTTATCCACTTTTTCAGGTATCAATCCACGTCCCGAAGGCTCCGGGTACTCTGAAGCTAATGCAACTATCCGGGCCCTCCCCGCAGAAGATCGGGACATCAGATCTCTCATTTCAAATGAGTCACTTACGAGATTCGGGCTGTTGGCGGAAGGTCGCCGAATAAGCCTTCCCCAAGGCGTCACTCCATCCAGACCTGCTTCGGGCAAAGGAAAAAGGCAGGCTGGGACTTCAGCACGTAACGCCCCTGACACGCCAGAAGAGGGAGAAATTAGAGAAGGCAAGACGCCCGAAGTACCGGGTGAAAATGTTAATCCCACCCAGGACCCGATAGTCGAAGTTCACGATATTGAGACGTCATCTTCCCCTTCCAAGGGAAAGAAGAAATTGACCTACAAGTTGAGGAGGAAGAAAGTGGGTGGAACTTCTAAAGTTACTCTTATTCCAAAGGAGAGAGAACCTTCCCCCCAACCCTTAGAAAGTTCACTAAAAGGTCTATCGAACCACACCATCCCTGATGATCTGCTCAATTATGGTTTCGACGACTCAGAGGCGCTTAAGCTTCATTCGCCCGCCAGAGGCAATGCAGGCGCTCAAGCCCATGTCGAGGGAGAAAAAACTCCTATTAGTAAAGATAAAGAAACCGGTCCATCGGGGAGAACACTAGGACACACACGGACACGTGCACTTCACCCTACACTTCAATTTCATCCATCACCCTGATCTTTTCTAACCTATCATTATCCTCATTCTATGCAGGTGACATGGGACACAGCCACGGAATCGATCGTCTTCGCGGCTCATCCATTTTTCATCATTCTGGTCGGGATTCGAGCACCGGCAAGCGCCGAGACAGAGATGACTCCGGAGACCGAGATAATCGCCCCCGAGAATCGACTTATCAAAAGAAATCATATACCTAGTCTTCATATTCCCGTGATCTTCCTTCTCAATCAGAGCAAGGCAGAGAGAAGTCTTCACAGAAGGGGTCTCAATCCTAAGTTCCCCGTGATCAACACTCTAGTTCATCAAGCACACGGCAGTCTCGGGAACATCGTAAGAAAACGGAACTTTCAAAGCCACCTCCCCCTGTTCCTGCAGCGGACCCGACGATATCGGAGAAGCTCGCCGAGCTTAAAGTTAAATTCCCCAAAATCTACTTTGATGGTCTGAAGTTCCTTCCAGCGATCCATCACATTCCGGGGCATGTCAAATAGAGTGCCATCGCTTGCAACAATGACGTTTATGTTCAACATGATGCGTTTGTCCACCTAGTTGAAAAAGTCTCGGAAGTCTCCGTTGAGCGTCAATAGGAAATCGACTGCCTGAAGCTATTTTCGATAAAGACATTATCAAAAATTAGGATAAAGATCTCTCTTTGTACAAATCCCAACTTGAGGCTGCCGAACAAAGTGCTAAAGATACTGCGGAGGCCGTCACTCGTCTAGAGATGACTCATAAAAAGGAGCTTGACGAAGCGGTCCAACGTTGTGGGGCCCTGGCTTTAGAAAAGGACTTTGTTCAAAAAGAAAGGGATGCACTCGCCCTGCAGGTTAAAGAGTTGAAAGAGCTACTCTCTAAGGAGAAGGAAGAGAAGATAGCTGCTCAAGAGGAGTCCCAATGATACTGCAACGAGATTGTTGCCACACGACTCTTGAAGGCAAAGCTCGACGATGAGCTTTCTAAGGTCGGGACGGTGAAGGATGAAGCCCGTGAAGAGGGCAAGAGAATAGCTTCTGCGAAGATTGACTCCCGCCTTGAGGCGGCTGCAGAGGCCGGTAGAGAGGAGATCAGGTGCCTGTTCGACCCGCTGATAGCTGAATACAACGCCCATGTTCTCATGCATCGGGACTTGACTTTTCTTAGCGAGGGCTATCTCGAATCTCTAGCCGAGGCATGGGAAACTTTAATAAAGATTAGAAAGGTGGAGCCGGGTACCGAGGAGGTTGATGAGGATGCTTTAGTAAAAGAGTTTCTCAGGGGAACGAGCCTTCAGACTTGTCTGCAGCAATGGCCCTCTTTGGCAAAGGCTCTTCTCCATCAAAGGAAAAAAATGACATGGTTGGTCCGTCTGGAACCGGGCCTTCAGCTCCTCCTACTCAATCGGTTGAACGGCCAGTACTTGATCCATTCGAATAACACGCCGGTTATGATCCGGTCCTGGCCTCGGCATTCATGTGCTTTCTCCCATTCTAGAGGTTGAGACTCCTCGGACGATCGAAAGCCAGCAAGAGACCGTTATATAACTCTTTTTCCTAAAGTTCGAAGAACCGTCGCTTTCGACGAGAGGTTATTGTATTCTAACGTTCGTCTTTTGTGTTTTTATGCAGGCCACTCCGATCCTGAACCGACTCCAAGGAGCGATGATGCCAAGGAGGAGATGGGGAAAGCGAGCGATGCTACTCACGCGGGAGTAACCCTTGTCCTGATGCTCAGGTGATTGGGGCGCTTGACGAGGATAAGTCTGAAACTTCGTCCCCCGTCGAAGGAAGTTATGAAATTGAAATTACGGGCGCCTTAGGACACACTTCGAAAGTGAGCATGAAGGAGCAACTTGCGGAAGATAAAAGGAAGAAAGTTGAGATCAAGGTCGAGTCCCAAGTAGTAGAACTTTATGACCCGTTGAACAGGCCTCTAAAAGTCATTCTTCCTGGCAAATCCAAACCACTGGATGTTCCTCCTCCCACTCCCGACACCGTTTCTCTGGCTAGCAAAACGTCCAAGAGGAAGCGTGTGGGGGAGGAGTCGTCTGAGAAAACAAAGGAGGAAAAGAAGCTAAAGAAATCGAAGAAGTAGCCAGTACACTCGTTCCACGAGGGTTAGCTTAGATCATGTAACTACTTTTACTTATTTATTTTTGTAGTCAATGTAGACAGACTTTTGACTCCGAGTTTTGGAGGAGTGGTTGTATAACCCCATTTTGGATTAATGAATAAAGTTTAGTTTCTTTGTCTTTCAAATGACTTCTGCATTTTAGCTTTCTCTATAACTGTGGTCGAAACTCAAGTTCTTGTGAGTTACATAAATTCCCAATCCACTTTCACATTGCTCGGATATTCTTTGGAATTGTACATCTCTTGTTTCACATTTCTGGTACTCAGAATATATATATATATATATATATATATTTTATCCGTACTTCGTGAACTTAGAGCACTCCAGTCCGCACTCAAGGGATTTGGAGATTTAAGTCGTTTAAACTCTAGTCCGCACTCTGGTGACTCGAAATACTCCAGTCCGCACTCAGGGGACTTGGAGATTTAAGTCGTTTATACTCTAGTCTGCACTTTGGGGACTTAGAGTACTTCAGTCCGCACTCAAGGGACTTGGAGATTTAAGTCGTTTATACTCTAGTCCGCACTCTGGGGACTTGGAGTACTCCAATCCGCACTCAGGGGACTTGGAGATTTAAGTCGTTTATACTCTAGTCCGCACTCTGGGGACTTGGAGTACTCCAGTCCGCACTCAGGGGACTTGGATATTTAAGTCGTTTATACTCAAGTCCGCACTCTGGGGACTTGGAGTACTCTAGTCCGCACTCAGGGGACTTGGAGATTTAAGTTGTTTATACTCTAGTCCGCACTCTGGGGACTTAGAGTACTCTAGTCCACGCTTAGGGGACTTGGAGATTTAAGTCGTTTGTGTGAGTTCGCACGTCAGATAGAATAATGTAACTCCAGTTGTTTGTCACCGGATTATAAGGCACAGAAACATCGGTAATTCATAAAAATGATGGTTTCAAGCCTTTATTAATGAAAAAAACTAAATTGTCCAATTACATGCTTAAAAGGAAACTAAGAATCAATGGAATAAAAACATACGGGAAATAATTTCACCTAAAACATGAAAGAAACAGGATAAATATAATAACGTCGCAAATGTTCACTGTTCCACGCTCGGGGGAGTGTCATGCCATCAACGGTCGCTAGCTTGAAGGTTCCCTCTCCAAGCTTCCGTTCTACGACATATAGACCTTCCCAGTTGGGGTTCATATGTGATGGTACATGAAAAACACATTTCAAAACGAGATCACCCACATCAAAGATTCTTGGGCGGACTTTTTCGTTATAGTATCGCTTAACTCGGTGCTATATGCCGCCGCCCTTAACTCAGCTTCTTCACGTTTTTCATTAACGAAGTCTAGTGATTCCAACAAGAGATCCTGATTCGTCCTAGGATCATAATGTGTCACCTGATGTGATGGAACTTCAAGCTCCACGGGTATGATAGCTTCCGAGCCATATGCCAATGCGAATGGAGTGTGGCCAGTCATGGACTTGTGGGTAGTTCTATAAGCCCATAGCGCCGTTGGAAGTTCATCTACCCACTTGCCTCCAGCCTTTTCCAAATGCTTCTTCAATATGGACTTGATTATTTTCTTCACGGCTTCAACTTATCCATTAGCCTTCGGATGAGCAACTGCGGCGAACTTTTTCTCAATGCCGTACTTTAAACAGAAATCTTTGAATTGCCTACTTTCAAATTGAGTTCCGTTGTCTGTAATGATGGTTCACGGGAGGCCAAAACGGCATATAATGTTTCATACAACGAAATTAATGACCTTCTTAGAGGTGATTGTGGCTAAAGGCTCTGCCTCGGCCCATTTGGTGAAGTAGTCGACCGTAACTATCGCGTATTTTGTACCACCTTTGGATATAGGAAAAGAACCGACTATGTCGATTCCCAAATTGCAAACGGCCAGGGACTAACCATTTGCGTGAGTTCCGTTGGCGGAGCTCTCAGGATTTTCACGTATCTTTGACACTTGTCATATTTTCTTACATAATATGCAGCATTCCGATTCACAGTTGTCCAATAGTATCCATAGCGGAGGATCTTTTTTGCTAGTGTCTGCCCCCCAGTATGGTCGCCACATTCTCCTTCGTGAACTTCCTTCAAGACCCGCTTTGTCTCATTATGGGCAATGCACCGTAGTAAGGGGACCGAAAACCCCCTCCGATACATTACTTCTCCCTGCATCACATATCGTGCGGCTTTGCGAATGACCTGTTGTCTTTCGCTTCTTCTTTCGGGCAAAGTCCCATTTAGCAGGTATTGTTTGAATGGGGTTATCCATGACTCCTTCTCGATTTCCGTTTCCAACACAAAATCGACCTCCATCCCATCTATGCTTGGAGCATGTAAGGTTTGAACTAATCCCATTTGTTGTGCATCGCCAGTACTTGCGAATTTAGCCAATGAGTCGGCTTCCTTGTTCTGTTCGCGTAGGACATGCGAAATGTCATAATGTTCAAAATTCACCAATAGTTCCTGAACCAGAGAAAGGTACGGAGAAAGCTTTTGTCCCCTTGCTTGGTAATCTCCTCGCACTTGGTACACCACCAGCTGCGAGTCACAAAATATTTCAACTGATTTTACCTCGAGTTCTCCAACAAGCTTTAAACCAGCAATCAATGCTTCATATTCTGCTTCATTATTCGTAGCCGGGAAATTGAGCTTCAAAGCATAACAAATTGATCGATTTTTTGGAGTCACAAGAACTACACCAGCCCCAGAGCAACGGTCGTTTGATGCCCCATCGGTGTACAATTTCAATCGAATGGGGGATATGACACTGTGACTATCTGGTTCGTCTGATACAGTAAACTCAGTGATGAAATCTGTTAATGCTTGCCCTTGTATGGCTCTTCGTGGCAGATAGGTAATACCGAACTGACTCAATTCGATATTCCATTTTAACATCCTTCCAGAAGTTTCTGGTCGTTGGAGTACCTGTCGCAAGGGCTGATCGGTATAGATACTGACTGAGTGTGCTTGAAAGTATGGACGTAGCTTACGTGATGCAATCACCAAGCAATAGGCCAATTTCTCAATTTTAGGATAATTTTTTTCTGCCGCCGTTAAACGTTTACTAACGTAATACACCGGCTTTTGAACTCGGTCCTCCTCGCGGACCAAAGCCGCACTTATAGCATGCGGGGATACAGCCAAGTATACGTACAACATTTCGTGGTCTACTGGTTTCGACAGCACTGGAGGACTATCTAAATGCCTTACCAGATCTCGGAACGCTTCCTCATAGTTGGATGTCCATTCAAAATTCCTCTTTCCTTTCTTTATTATATCGAAGAAGGGAATACACTTATCTGTGGCTCTGGATATGAATCGACTCAGTGCAGCCACCTTTCCATTCAAGCTTTGTACCTGTTTTATAGTTCTAGGCACTTGTATATCTCGAATAGCTTGAATCTTTTCTGGGTTAGCTTCAATTCCCCGGGCATTAACAATGAATCCCAAAAACTTCCCTGACGCAACGCCGAAGGAACACTTCAGAGGGATGATCTTCATCCCATAATATCTGAGTATGCCAAACATCTCTGCTAAGTCTCGAATATGGTCGTTTGACTGCCGTGACTTCACGAGCATGTCATCCACATAGACTTCCATTGTTCTACCAATCTGATCTTTGAACATTCGATTCACCAAATGCTTATAGGTCGCTCCCGCTTCTTTCAATCCAAAAGGCATCACTATGTAGCAATATAGCCCAACGTCTGTGACAAAACTAGTGTGTTCCTGGTTCGGAATGTGCATCAGGATCTGATTGTATCCCGAGTATGCATCCATGAACGACAATAACTCATGTCCTGCAGTGGAGTCGACCAACTGATCAATTCTAGGTAATGGGAAACTGTCCTTAGGGCACGCTTTGTTTAAATTGGAATAATCTACGCAAGTTCTCCATTTCCCGTTCGCCTTTTTCACTAGCACGGGGTTTGACACCCATTCAGGGTAGAGGGCATCGCGGATGAACCCATTAGTTTTGAGCTTGTCCACCTCCTCTTTGAGAGCAGCGGACCTCTCCGGGTCCATTCCTCTCCTTTTTTTTGTTTGACTGGGACATACCTCGGGTCTATGTTCAACATATGACTCATGATAGCGGGAGAAATCCCACACATGTCGGAATGTGTCCAGGCGAAAACATCGAGATTCGCTCGGAGGAAATCACTAAGGTCCTCGGTCATCGAGGGGCTGAGTTGTGATCCAATCTTCAGTACTCGCGATGGATCGTCTCGGCTGACTGAAATGTCAATGTCAGTTCAGCCGGTGCTGCTTTTTCTTCCCTGGGTTCCTCATCGTCGTCTCTCGGATCTATGTCTCTGTAGATCTGAGAATTTTGCCCGAGCCAGGGCTCGGGCATTACTTGTCAATTGTCAGTATTCTGAATGTGGACGGAATTGTCCGCAACCTTTCCCTTTTCCCTCCGTTGGGCCTCTCGGAGCTCAGCCACATAACATGCACGACTGGTCGCCTGGTTGCCATGAACAACACCTACTCCTTTGTCAGTCGGAAATTTTAAAGTTAAACACCACGGGGCCAATGCTACCCGAAACTCAGCCAGGGCCGGTCGGCCCAAAAACACATTGTATGGAGAATCTACATCCAAAACTATGAAAGGTAGGATTCGCACCCTCCTACGCTCACCTTATCCTAGTTCAACTGGAAACTAAACACACCCCACTGCATCAGTCGATTCTCCATTAAAGCCATGTATACAAGCTTTAGATGGCTTCAAATCCTTCGTCTCTATCTTCATCTGGTCATAAGCCTTCTTGAAGATGATATTGACAGAACTTCCACAATCAATCAAAATTCTTTTCACAAAAGCCGGCCCGATTGTCGCAGATATGACCATCGGGTCAATGGTAGGAGCCTCCACCTGGTCAGCATCTCTGCTCCTGAATACTATATCGTCTGTCATCATGCACTGCTGTTTAGCGGGGGTCCCATCCTCCATGTTGGAACAACACTCAAAATTTGCATGCCTCAAGGAATTAGCATATCGCTCCATTTCTTGCCAGTTATTATCTGCAGGGTGAGGTACGCCGATGATCGTGTTTATGACCAGTCTGCCCACGGTCCGAGCAGGCTCCTCAGGGTGACGTGGAGGTGGTGCGTGACTGGGATTGGACGTTCCCTGTCCACCTTCTTGCGGATTCTTTACAAACTCCTATAACTTTTTCTGCCTAATCAACTTCTCTATAGCGTCGTGTAGGTGTCTGCACTCTTCAGTATTGTGCCCATAAGTCTCATGAAAGCGGCAATACTTCCCAGTCTGCTTTCGCTCCTCGGTTGACTCCTTTGGGCGCGGCTTTCTGTATTGAAAGGTATTACAAGTTGATAGGTAAATATTCTCAAGTGATGCATTCAGTGGGGTGTATTCGTTGTAGGTTGGAATTCTCGGCTTCCATTTCCCCGCTTCTTTTTTCTTCCCCTGATTTCTTCCTCCGGATTCCTTAGATTGCCCGGGCTTGTTCTGGACATTGACCTGAACTTTCCCCGAGTTGTCTCCAGATTGCTTCACAGCGATGTTGCTTTTCATGGTCTCCTGAACAGGCCCCGGTGCCTTATCTCGCCTTATCCACCTGGCTTCCTCTTTTCTTATGAACTGATGAGCCTTTGAGTAAAAACGCTCTAGCGTAGTTGGAGGTTTTCCTGCTAACCAACCTCCAAACTCTGAATCCGGATCCACACCTCGCATCACATCTATAAGAATTGCGTGATCATTAGGGTTGCTAACCTCCGTAGCCGCAACATGGAATCTCTATAAATACTCCTTCAACGACTCCCCAGAAGCTTGGATTACACTTGATAGAGACATCACGTCCTTTGGACGAGTAGTATGTATTCTGAACTATTCTATAAATTTTGTTGCTAACTCCTCGAAACTGGATACGGACCGCGGAGGAAGTCGGGTGAACCACATGGTAGCGATTCCAGATAAAGTTATTGGGAAGCACCTACACTTGGTTGCATCATTCGCTCTAGCTGAATCCATCATCCATTCGTACCTCATCACATGCTGCCTGGGATCAGTCTTTCTTTCGTAGGCCGGGATAGTTGGCATGCTAAACTTCCTGTGGTACTCAGCCTGTAGGACAGTGTCTGTGAACGGAGTATGACTCCTGGATAACCCCCAATCATCATTTGGTAAGCCTTGATTCTCTTTCATCAACTGTCTGATCATAGCTGTCAGATCTAGGGTTTGTATGGAAGATGGAAGGTTGGATTCTGTCCTACGGGATTGATCAGGTTGATGCCTCCTCTACTGGCGATCTGCCAAACGTGCATCTTGAGGTTCGGCATCATCGGCATCTTGGTGAGCCGGGCATCCATCCTCCACACGCGCTCCAGCTCCTAAGTTTCCCGTTCCTGCTCGGTTGCGGTCTCCGAGGTGTAAGTGATCCCTAGTTGTTCGATCGACAGCACCTGCCTACGTAGTTTCAGTCTTGCGGTGTCTACGCCTGGGAGGTTCATCGGACGAAGTCGAGCTGTCAGATGAAGGGTAAGGAGCTGGACTACCCCTAGCATTCTGATGCTGTTGTTGAGTGAGTTGAGCCATAAGGTTGGCGTTAGCTTGAATTTGTTCTCCAAGTTGTCTCCTGCTTTCCATGAGCTCTCTCATCAAGTCGTTGAACTCTGTTCTGGTGACAACTTCCATTTGGTCTTGGGTGGTGGTTCCTGCACCCAGATTTGCTTGCTGATTGCTAGGTCCTATTTGTTGTACGCTAGCGGTCTCATGGGCGTCCGCATTATGAGAGGCTGATCCGGTATGTGGTCTTCCCATTGTAGAGTTATTGGTCAGAACTCTGAGTAGAATCAACGGACGTCTTATGAATGACTCAGATCTCCTTTGGGGGATTTATTCAATCCAGTAGCTTCAAGGCAGATCCTTGTGGCCTAAGAATTCGATTCTCGGTGAAAGCACCAAAGTGTTAGACCAAAATTGGTCACTAACCTCCTTTTTAGAAAGATTGTGTAGAGAGATAAATGAAGAAAGTAAATTTGAACAGAGAGCAATACGCTAAATTAAATGCGGAAAATAAGAACACCAGATTTATAGTGGTTCGGTGTAATTTCCTACATCCACTTTGAAGTTAATCTTTATTGCTTTACTTGATAATCGATTACAGATACAATCCGTACACCAATTACTTGAATGCAATTTCTAAGTAAATAGGTCGAGTCTAGAAAGCGACAGAGTCTCCCCGGTGTTCTCCCAAAAAAGGTCCCTTTCACTATGCCCCTGCCCTTCTATTTATAGACGAGGATGGGTTGGACTTCCCTAATGGGCCTAGTAGCAAGATACCTCGGCCCGTGGTGAGTGACTTCTATGTGTCGGGCCACAAATGCCGAACAGCAAATGCCGAGCCACATCTCCAAGCCAAGTGAGGCAGTGTGTTGAGTGAAGTGTGTACACCGAACGAGATCCGATGCCGATCGAGGGGAGATGCCGAACGACATACTTATGCCGAGCGAGGCCATGTGCCGAGCGAGACCATGTGCCGAGCGAGGCCATGTGCCGAGCGAGGCCATGTGCCGAGCGAGGCTGGAATGTCGAACGAGGCTGGAATGCCGAACGAGGCTGGAATGCCGAACGATGCTGGAATGCCGAACGAGGCTGGAATGCCGAACGAGGCTCACGCCGAACGACTTTGCTATGCCGAGCGACCTTGCTATGCCAAGCGACCTTGCTATGCCGAGCGAGGTCCACGCCGAACAGCCCTACTATGCCGAACGGCCTTGCTATGCCGAACGAGGCCTGGATGCCGAACCGTGTTGGATGCCGGTCGAGGATTCTCTACAAACGAGACTCGTGCCGAACGATATGGAATGCCGAACGCCCTCAATTCCGAACGAGCCTTCTACACTAAGCCTCTTGTTACTCGGTCAAACCACTGGGTAACATTGGTATTTAGAAAAAAGATATTAATCGGAGTTTTGATAATATTATTAAGCAAATGATTTGGAACTTAATATTATTATTTGTGAAATAGAATATTTTGGGGAAAAATATTCTGGGAGATAAATTTGAAGGAATTTTTTTATCTATAAGTATATATGTGTTTAAAAAATTTATGGTTTAGAAAATTATAATGAAAAATTATAAAACGCAGCTACCTAACATTAGTAATAACAGAGATCAGTTGCAAGGCAATATCGATTTTATGGTCATGTTGATACCGGGAATCCAACCATTTCTTTGCAGTAGATTTTTCTTCCATCAAGTGAAGACTTCCTCTTCTATACCTTATTTCTTATCAAACCCAAATGCTTCCTATGCAATTGGTCGAACCCGGTCTCTTCCCTTGCCCTTCCCTAGAGAAATCAGCGAAATGAGTGTTTTTGCCAGTATATGAGACGCGAACGTCTCTCCAATTTCATGTGAAATTGACACCAAAATTGAAATATACGTCAAAGATGAAAATGCCACCCAGCTAAAATGCCGGGTTTTGGTCAAAAAATTTCGAACAGGGAAATTGATAGCACCTATGCTTAACACAAGCAAGCCGAAGATGAGACTAATAGCCGAGCTACCTTCTTTGCGTACAGTAAAGTAAGCAATAGAAAGAGTTTTAGTCGTATAATGAATGATTAAGTCCAGTGAAGCCTCCTATTACCAACTACGAGTCAAAATCCTAAAGTAAGACTTTCTCGCTATATGATCATATGACAGGAAAGGTAGCAAAGGAAGGAGCTAGCCATAGACATGAGAGAGTCAGGCAAGTCTCGGAGTCGGGATTAGCTAAAGCATTCGAGAGAGCAAAGCACGATTGGAGTCTCTCCTACTCATAAGAACTAATACATTGACTTGAGTCCCCAAAAAAAGAAGAGTCTAGGCCAGCAACTACATTTATCATAGACTTTGGGGTGACTGCTGTTGCTCTTGGACTGAACTCACGTACGATCTCATCTTGCAACCATTTTGTAACGACCCGGAATTTCACTGCTTTGATTACTGAATATTTATTTAATTTTAAATATTCAATATATTGGTTTTATAATGAAAATAAACTCACTGTAATTAATTAATAATGATGGTAAAATCATTTTCAAAATATTTTTACCAAATTTAATAGTTTATAGAAAAACAGAAAATGTGACCAAAGAACGTTTTCCGAAATTTGGACCTTTCGACACCGAAAAGTTGTCGGGAACGTTATTCGTCTTTGTGCACCATATATGCATATATATAATAGTTAATTAGCTAAATAATATTATACTTAAGTATAGATTATCTTATGTTAATTTTGTTTAGCAAGTGATGCAACGATTCATAAATTTAAAAATAATAATCTTGTATATATAAATATATATATTCCTCTCTTGTTACATCTTAGATTGTAATCATTAACCATCATTATCTCTTGTCATGTCTTATCTTTAATTAACAATTATATATATATATAAAGAAAGTGATGTGACTAAACATAATAATTATATATATATAAAGAAAGTGATGTGACTAAACATAATAATTATATATATAAAGAAAGTGATGTGACTAAACATAATAATTATATATATATATAAAGAAAGTGATGACTAAACATAATAATCATATATATAAAATAAAGTGATGTAACTAAACATAATAATATATATAAGAAAGTGATGTGACTAAACATAATTATATATACATAAAAGAGTGATGTGATTAAACATAATTATTATATATATATATAAGAGAGTGATGTGACTTGACAAAAACGATGAGGTGTGAAATTCTTACTTATAAATAGCCCATATGTTTCTCCATTTTTCCTCCTCTTTCCACCAACCTTTTCCTCCTTAATTGAACTCAAATGGAGTTTTTCTTTATAGAAAACCGTGTGAAATTCTAATGGCTACAACATTATAGTTGACCACTTTTTCAAATTTCTACCATAGCTATGTCAAAACACTAATTCCTTACAAAGCAAATTTTTTTACCCCGAATTTCAAGTCTGAAAACTACCCTTCTTCTTTTGATCATAACTTCTTCAAAATAAATCGAAAATGAGTGATTTTTCTCGAAATGATAAAGGAAAGAAATTCATACAACTTTCCTCTGACTACTTTTCCATATTCCGTGAGTTGTTGGCCCAAAAACCAGTGGGAAAATGACCTAATTTTGGGTTCATTTTCGGCAAATCGATGATAACCCGAAGCTCCTCTACCTTCAAGCTACTACCCCACATCCACCCCTACACCTCTGGCCGAGCCTATAGACACCTGGGCCAAGCCCATTTTGAGGATTGCTAGCACCTAAAGCTTTCATCCTTCAAAGCTAGGGAGTCGTTGTCAAGTTTACTTAAGTTTGGGTAGCTTTTGCGGAAGTCTGGTGAGTAAACTACTCGTTTTTTTTGTGAAAATGGTTACTTTATTTATGTCACTATATATGGTGACTATATAGTGTAGAATTTGAAGGATAATCATGTGATTCGATTATGATTTGGATGGTTGATTTTAGTTTGATTTGGTTATGGAAATCGATGTTGTATTATAAAGTTAGTAAGCATGTATATATGGATGTATACTTGCAAACTATATGAAGATGGTTGGTGTTAGTAATATGTTGATTGTAAAACATTAGCTATGGCATGAGGTTGGTAAACAAAGTTAACTACTTTGTGTAATTACGATGGTTATGAGATCCGGTTGGACTCGAAGTTTGTTTTTGAAGTTTAAAGTTTTGAAATGGATTAAAAAATTTAGCTTTAGTTTTAATTTTATTTTAAAAAAAACTTTCTAAAGTATGTTCCAAATCATGAAAAAGTTAGGGTTTGTCAAGTAGTTCGCTAAAAATATGTTAGAGTGAACTGCGCCCATCGCGATAGTCGCTATGAATGCAGTTAGGCAAAGATTTGAATTTCTATTTCAAATTTGTTTTATTTTGAAATTAATTTACTAAGTTTTTCAAACTTAAATAGTAATATCAAAAATAATTAAGTTGTAATATAATTATTAATTAATTAAAAGGTAATTAGCACTTAATTGGTAATTAAGAAGGCGATTAGAGGTTAATCATCACTTAAGTTAATTTAATGACTATTAATTGATTTATAAAGTTTTAATTAGTGATTAATAGGGTTAAGAAGTAATTAAGTGATTAATAATTATTCAATTAAGATTAATGGTTATTTATTTATTTATTTAATAGGTTTTTTAATTAATATTTAATTAATTAGGGTTTAACTCTTAAATAATTTGGTTTAACCTCAACCAAGTTGCATTAGGAAGTTAATTAGTACTTAATCAAGTTCATTAAACCTAATTAGAGTTTAATTATGATTTAATCTTGATTTAAATTGGATTAATTAAGATTTAGTTGGGGTTTAAGATAATTAAATATATTTTTAACTTTTCAAAGGTGATTTTAAACTAACATAATGTGTTTTAATCAATTTTCTTTTTCAAAGTAACTCGATTCCATATCAAATGATCTCTTGTTCAGACCCTTAAGTAACCCATATGATTAGGAGAATTAAATGACATATGTTAGCAGAACAAAACACCATTCTGCTATAGTGTAAGTGATTTGATTGTGTTGACATGTGTTAAGCAGAATAAATCCCCGTTCTACTATAAATTGATTGAATTGTTTAGACATCTATTTAGCAGGATAAATCACTTTCCTGTTGTTATGTTATTTGGACTTGTATATGCCAATTGGTTATATTGACGTGTTATTCCCTGATTGGATATGAACTGTATTTACATATATTGTAGCTTATGTAAATAATTGTTAGGTGACTTAGGAATCAAATTGAAATTGAATGGTAAGTTAAACTAGTACCATTGGGATTGCTAAGCCTCCTTTTGAATTAGTAAAGTGTGTTTTGAATTAACTTAAATTCTTTAATCAATTTAGAGTTTAAAGTTTATAAATGATTTCCAAGTTATGCTATTATGTTGCAAAGTTACTTATAAGTAACAACTTGTTTATAAAAGGTATTTTTACTGAAGGGTTACTTTAAGTGTTTTACAAATGATGTTTTGTAAATGATAAAGGAGTGTAGAAAGGTTTATATAAAGAGTTTTAAAAAAAAGGAAAAAGGTTTATAGATCATTACAGGGATTTGGAAAGAGGTTTATGGATTAACTTAAAGGTTTATAAAAGTGGGTTATAACTTTAGTTTGAAAGTTATAAGTTAATTGAAGTATGAGATAAGCTTTTAAAAAATGGGAATTTTTGATAAAGGATAAGCGGGATGTTTTATTTGGAAGAAATGTTTGGTTATTTAATATGGGATTTGGAAAGAAGAAAACTTTGAAAAGTTTATAAATATACTTACACTGATAAGATAAGTATATGACTTTGTTTCAAGGCATGAAAAGTAAAATGTTTTGGTAATATACTTATGCCATTGTGATAAGTGTATAAATGTTTCCAAGTATAAAAGTAATTGTAAGGGGTTTGGAAATAGTGTTTTGAAAAGATCTTGTGATCGGGTTTTATAAAGTGTTTTTATCAATTAAAGAGAATTAATAAAGACTTAGTGGATCTTATATGGAAATTAAACCATGATTGGATGTTTGTTTATTTGATAGTTGAATAACCGACTATCAAAGCTATACCCAAATCGTAACTTTGGAAATATCTAGGAGAAACACGGGAATTATATGGTACAGTTACCGTCGAAGGTGCTATACTTTACGTATAAACTCGTTTCTTTCTTCTAGGATAAATGATATGGAAATCCGTTCACAAACGGTTAGGAGGTGAACTCTGCTCTTTGTCATTTGTCTGTTTATTTCCTAAAGAACCAGGATTTAGTTTACCAGAAATATCGAAAGTTGTTTCGAAGAGACCGGGATCGGATATGCTATTTGAAAACCACATCAATCCAACTCAAGCGTTTTGAAATGAAGACATATTGAAGCATGGGGTCGAAGACGGAGCTATTGAAGTGCAAGGGTCGCTTGCTACTAAACGTGAGGGTGGTTCCAAAATGGATGTAGTAGAAGTAGTGCCTTTGGTTTGTCCTTATCCTGGACAACTTGTATGGATGAATGCTGGCATTGCATTGACGCCTGGGGGGCAGTGTTAGCATTCCAAGAGGGATTGCTATTCAGAAAGGTAAAACGTAGCCTCAAGCCTCACAACCAAGAGGAATGGCAAAAGCAGGGCATGCAACAGAGCTATGTGGTTAGCTACCATTAGGGGCGGTCACCCCATTCTAGATGTCCCTTTCAGAGTTGGTTTGCGTGCAAACACCATGGTAGTATAAGGCCTCGGTGTCAAGGGGGTTAGGTAACCCGGTCTGCCATGTTAAAGGGGCAACCGGCTCTGTGTTAGTACCAGTGCATTTTCTAGAGGTGCATCATCGGAAGATAGTCCCTTGCCTTGCCATTGTTGGAATCTCCAATACGTGCCTTACAATTTTGATTGTAGAGCCTAGTATGTTGGAATGTGAGATGCAAGCATTTCAGCTGTTTTATCTATTTACTTTAAACCTAGACACTATGATAATATCATTGGATTTTGATATAAAATGTTTTGGTTATCGTAAAGTAAAAACCCATCTGTTTTATGTGCGGTGAAGTCTTACGAGATACCCTTTGTTTGAAAGGTTTGCAAATGTAGAATTCAGTTTGATTGTTACTTGTTATCGAGTTTTACTCACGCTGGTTTACCAGACTGACCCGGGCGTTATTCCATGTGATGCTCGGGTCAGACCGAGCATGTTTTCCCAGGTTTAGCTGGATACTTTGGAGTTGGAGAGGAGCTGGAGAATCAAGACATATTCACGTATATTTTTCTTCCACTGTATTATAGAGTCAGTATGTTTGTCAATGTAAGGACATGTTTCTATAACTATCCAAATTTAGGATAAGTCTTGTGTACTCTGATGTTATATGAATACAGATGTTTCCTTTTTTGTAAAGATCATTATTGTATTATATATTATTCGCTGCAGTGTGAGATTCTATGTTGTTACATTTTCTTCTATCTTTTACCTTCTTCTTTCACCCTAACAAATCGGTATTTCCGACACTTGAATGTTCGGCATGTGATACAGTGGACGTATTAGTGTCAATTTTCGAGGGTCGAAAATCCAGTTCGTTATACATTTGGAAAAGCAATTTGTTATAATTAGATGGCAAGGAAATGTTATTATATTATTTGATATATGTGAATTATGTATGCTCGTTTACTATATACACACACACTAAGATGAATTGTGAGTGATGCTTTTGATTGTGTATATCCCACTAGGATTTGAATGGAAGTTAATTATTACATATAAGCCCTAATTTATCAGAAGTTAAAATATATGGAATAAGGGGAAAATTTTAAATTATTTCATATTCTTATTCTAAGAGATTTAAATAAGATGAATATCTTTCTAAAACACCTAAATTATTTAGTGTTTTAGAATATAAAAAGATGTTGTCTTATTTCAAAGAATGTAAAATAATCATGTGAACTTATTTTCAAATAAGAAAATAAAGACGGATGATATATTGATTTCTATAAATTGAATTGTTAAGTTAAAACAATGTTTTATTCTTGTGGTGTTTGGTTAAATTTAAAGAGTAAAGAAAGAATCAAAAGATGAACTTTGAATATATATATATTTCTATTATAGACTTTTCTCTTAATCGAAATTGTGAGGATGCAATTTCTTTAAAGGGGGATGTCTGTAACAACCTTGTTTTTTGAGTTAACTAACTGAAATAAACAATGATTTAAAATAGCATAATTTAAATGATTAATATCGATTTTTTATTCTTTTATAAAAGATAATTTGTTTAGAATGAATTTTAAATAACTATGAAATAGAGAAATATTAGCATTTTTCAAAGTGTTGAAATTGCTTGAAAACATTATAGAGATTTTATTTAATTTCGTGAATTCTAAATTTGTAGAATATTGGGGAAATTAGAATTTTAGAATTTTTTTATTAAAAATAATTGGAATTAGAGTTTTGGACAAGGATATTTATTAGTCGAATCTTTTATTTTAAACAAAGAAGAAATTGAGGTTAGTAAACTTCTTTATAAAAATATTGTCCATAGTCAAAAAAGGTTGAGAAACAATTGTTTTGTTAATAACTACTTTAAAATGGATTGGGTGATTATTACGAAGTTAATTCATGCTGTAAGAAAATAATATTTCAAAGTTTGTATTGTTAAATAAAGAAGAAAGGCCTTTGGGTTAATAAACAAAAAAGAAAAGGAAATTTATTATTTCTCTTATTAGGTTTAATTTAAAACCCAAGCCCATTTATGTTTGCTAAGGAGAAATCATTCTTTTCTCTTGTTTGTACATCAATCATACTGGTTACAGTAATAAGAATATTTCAGAGACCCTTTTCTCTTAAAACCTAGAAAACCAAAATCCAATCCCTTTCAACTCTTTGGCAAATTAAATCATCTAATAAAGCTAATTTATCCAAGTAATCGTCTTTAACCTGAATACATTTTAGTTGTGGCTTGAATTTCAGTTTTTATAGTAAGTTGAATTTGGGTTTTTGTTTTGTATAAATTGAGTTCTAGGGCTTGCTTTTGAGAAATTGGAACTGATGTGGTTCTATTGACTGCTGAATTGAGGAGAAAAGGTGAGCTAAACCTCACAAGATCTATCCCTAAGTTTCTTATGGAATGCATTTTATTTTTATATTTAATGATTGTGAATTAAAATGATGATTTGTGTCTTTATGGTTATGAACTTATGATCCGTTCTCTGTTAAAACTGTTTATTGTAAATTAGCCGGTAGCCTTGATTATTTTCATCCCTGTTGTTTGATATGTTGGTTGATATTTTGTGCGTTTCTAGTGTTTACTTTCAATTGTCGCATGCATTTTTCCCTGTTGCTTGCAAATTTGTCATTTGCAATACCCTATTGCTTTGTTTGTTACTTGCTTATAGCCTATTTTGTACGTCCTTGCAAGTGAGTTACATAACCATTACCGAGTGACTTATTTTTGTACACTCCAATGAATGTTGCCAACATGTGTGCTACCCTGCAATAGTCCAAAAAATGCAACTGCCTTTCCTAACTGCAATTGGACACATTAATTTAGATGTTTGTGCAAATTCCTCATTTGTGAATAGTAGCATCTAATTGTTGTTTTACTCTGTACATCATCCACCTTGAAAGTGGTCACACATCTTTGCTTATACATTAATTGCATGCATCCTTGCCTTGACTTGTCAACCCATCCTTTGTTTTTTTGGCTTGAGATGTCATGCATTTATGTGCAATTGTACACATTTAATTGGACCTATGTGCATTTTCTTCCTTGTGAATAGTAGAATTTTCTACTTACTTTGTTGCATTGATTTGTGATTCGTCCCAGATGTTTTGAAAATTGACTGCTCTTAAGTTCATATATGTAGCCTATTTTTGTTTCATTGTTTTATGAAGTCCATATCTCCCTCTCTGATCATTGTTTTGTTTCTCGAGTTTTCGTGCTTCATTTTGGTGACTGTGTTGCTATTTATTTCTGGTTTTCTGAGTTTGGATTCTCTAATTTAATTTATTCAATTAAGTAATTTGTTTGAATTTATTTACTTTATATATTTTAGAATTAAACAAGGAATTTACAAAAGAAAGTTTGCTCTAATTTATTGATTTCAAACTTGTTTTCAAATCAAACTAATTTCCTTTTATAAATGATTTTATTAAGTAATTATATATATTAAATAAAGTTAGTGGGTATAGTTTATGACTTAAAAGTATGGTTTTGAAATATAAACCTATTTATTTCTAAACAAATGCTGGTATATCAATATGGTTTTGGAAATATGAGTATTTACTATTTATGATTTATAAGTAAATGATTACTTATTTATGTTGCTTTTGGAATATGGTTTGTGAATTATAAATCTAATTAATGGAAATTTGGAACAACTATATATATAAATACAATTTGATATCAAAGTCGGATTTATGATTTATTTTATATAGTGGTAAATATATATAGTTGGCAACAAATGAGTTTATGGATTTTAAAATTAGGAGTTTGAAAGTAAGTATATAGATAAAGTATTTTAGAAATCATTTGCTATATGATAAAAAAAATTATTTGCTTTCAAACTCTAAATTCTTATTGGATTTTATTGTACCACGCCTTTGGCTATTTTTATGCTATTTTGACATTCTTGTGTGACTTTTGGATCTTGAGATAAAAAAATTGCGAGCCTTAAATCTATAATAAAAGGAGCATTAATAATCGACTTAGTGTTATTGATTGGTTTAAATTCTCTTAAGTAATTCTTCATCGAATATTGTATAACTCATTGAATAGAACGTTTGAGTGGAACTTACTAATTCATTAGTGAATATTTGAATTTCACTGGATAATATGGGATGCTTTGGTTAAATTCTCATGATTGCCTTTGGGAAAGTATTTAACACTTTAAGGTTATATTCTCCTTTGGTGCTCGGCATTTGTGTAGGCCGATAGATCCTTAAGAGATATATAGTTCATGTTTTCCAATGATATCGTAATGAGTGAGATTTACTAGCTTCTATTAAATATTTGAATTTCACCAAGAGGTATGGGATATTCTGGTTAAGTCCTCGTGATTACTGAAAGTAATAGTATTGGGCACTTTAGAGGGTGTTCTCTTTTGGTGTTCGGATTTCAGGCCAATAGATCATTAAGAGATATACTCCTGTATTTTTAAACAATCGTTGTGATCGGTATGAGTTATATCTTCTTTAGTCTTTGAGTTATGTTTCTACACAATCGTTTTCATCGGTATGGACAATCATAGTGATTGGTATGGACGATCCTTAAGATCGGTTGGTATTTTATTTTTCATGGTATGGACGATCCTTGGTATCAGATTGGTATGGTTGGTACTAGATTTTGTTTTCCACGATATGAGCACAATCATTGCGATTTGTATAAACAATCATTGTGATCGGTATGGATGATCATTGTGATCGGTATGGATTTGGTTTTCTTTGATTTTGAGATATTATTATTTATAAGAATTCTGAACTTTGTGACTATTTTGTGTTTCGTGATTCTGTGTCTTGAGATGGATTCTGAGATGTTGTGATTTGTCTGTGTTTCATAATTTAAAATATTCTTGTGTTTAGAGATGGATTCCGAGTTAAATTATTTCAACGACTAGTTTATATTTATGACATCTATATTTAGTTATTATGCCATATACCTTTGTGTTACATCTTGTTCTCACCCTTTTGGATATTTAGAGATAGTATGGCCCGTTTATTTTATAATACTCGGGTTAGACCGAGACTTTTCAGGTTACAGGACATGCAAGCTTTTGGGTGAGTGTGATAGCATGGAGATAAACTATTTTTGACTTTTCAGTTTATCTCATGTAGGATTATGTGTATGAATATGGGTTGTACATTTTGAGATAGTGACTTATGCTAGATGTATATTGTGGGTCTAGTATTATATTTTGTAGACTTACAGTTTGTGTTTGTATATGATGTTTATTATTCCACTGTGATCTGTGACTATTGTTTTATATGATATACTGTTCTGATTTTGAGAAATCGATGTGTTTATTACTTTAGACTGAGACTATACACGTTAAATTTTATTCCAGAGATTCGGTAAAATAGTAAGCATGACGTGTCAGTGTTAGTTTAAAGATACATTCACGTTAGGTCGCCCTTAACAAGTCGTATTCTCTATATTATTAGATGAAATTATTTATAACGTTCTTTAATAGTATAGGTATAGTGGTGGGGTTGTTATCCTTTCTTGTGATAAGCATTTTTCTTTAGATCCTGTTCCTAAGTAACTTAGCTATTCTATTATTGGTACCATTAAGTCCTTGACTCAAGTTTCCAAGAGTATGGATGACAGGCTAAACCTCTTGATGGAATTGAATCTCCGCAATATTCTCTGATTTTTAAAAACCACATTATACTTAGGGAACCTCCAATGATGAAGGGGAATTCCTAAGAGAAACGATTATTAGTTGTCAATAATTGAAATGCTTTCTCTGTTTCCTCTCTAGTTAACCTTGAACCCTCTGATAAGTTTTAACTACAACTTAAATGGAATTTCTTTGCGTTGTTATCTTATAAACTTCCCTTATAGATTCAAACTCGTCTGCACTTGTTGTTGCTTCTAAGGAAAGGAAGGCCAGAGATCATGTTCCTGCCTTAGCTAAACCCACTAAACCTACTCCTATTGGGAATCTATTGCTAAGGCTATTGGTGAACTAAAAAGGAAAGCAAGCAGCGATGCTCCAGTTGACTCTTCAACTCTTTGCCTAAGTAAAAATTCTAAGCTTGGAGATAACCGCACATCCGATATCGTTGCTGGGAAGTGAAACGTGGATGCTTCCTTGACCGCTCAGGGTCCTGGCACGATTGATTTAAACTCTCCAGATCAGGATGCGTAAGGATACATAAACGAGGTTCGTTCCCCGAGCCCGTTGCTAAACTTCTAATTTCCTACTTCTCCATCTGGTTTCTACTTCCTATTCGAGGAGCTTAGTTTAACCCCACTCCCTAGTGAATCCATTCCTTCGAAGGTTCTTGCTCAGAATCCCACAACGAGCTTCGAGGATTTTCTCCATTTGGTTTCCCAATCTCTGACTTTAGCTTCTCTAATGCTGTTACAGCCTTCAACCTTCTCAAAAGATCATTTTTACATCATTTTTCAGCGGCTATATCTGGTATGATTTTTCTTTTGTTTGGTTAATTTAGACTTTTAACCTTGTATATCCTGATTTAGCTTATGTTTGTCATATGTTTCAGGCAGTCAAACACATGTTTTTCCTTCAATGGGCTTCTCAAGAGCCTTCTTATCAAATTGCTGAATTCAAGGAGCATATTTCTTTGCTTATAGTGGAGAAGGATAACTCCATTCTCGAGAAGGGAAAACTTGCATTTTTCCTTGATAAGGAAAAGAAATCTAAATTGCTATTGGAAGAGGAGATGAAATCACTAAAAGCAGATCTCGAAAAGGCCAATAAAGAGAAAGAAAAAATTGCCATTGAAGTGAAGTCTTTGGAAAACAAGGTCAATGCTAGGTATGCTATCCTGGTCTATGCTAACAACATCATAAAAGATGCTAAGGAGAAAGTCTCCTTCTTTCTTGACCAGGCTCTCCCTTTAATTATAGAAAAGTGCTATGAGGACGCTTTCCTTGTAGCATATGGTGATAATATTGGCAAATGTCCCAATTTGGATTTTCCTTCCCTTCCCACCCTAAATGATAAATTTAAAAGAAAGTTTGACCTTATATTGGGGAGAGCCGAGGGATCGCTTCAGGATGAATTCCCCATAGAGGAAACCGTTGATCCGGATAAGTTGTTAACTTTTGATGATATCCCGCTTATTGGAGGTGAAGATTCAGACAAAGGAGAGAATGATAATTAGAATGATGAGAAGAATGATGATAATGATGACAATAATAGTAATGATCAAGATGGTTGTGGTAGTGGTAAGGGTCCTAGAGGGCCAAAAGACGGGTGCAATGGATCAGGTGGTTACGACTTTATCTCATTTGCCCATAATGTAGGCTCCTTCATTCTTCCAGGTGCTTGGGATGTTTCGCAAGAAGACATTCCTCCAAAATATGCCATCTGTTAAGAAGGGACATTTGTAATTTTCTTACAAATACAAATTTTATTTATTTTCTTTATAGCTAAAAATTTAACTAATAATTAGTACATGGTCCGAGAAGGAACATTCTTCTCAAGATGCATCAGCCCGATCATTTTTGGATAACTTTGAAGCTTGGGAATGGTATACCAAATATTACAGATTGAAATCAATATTAAATGGTGTATAAGAGACGACTTTAGAGGTAGAAGAGCAAATTAAAAAAACGAACGAAGGTATCCAATGGATGAAGGAGCACCTAGATGCCATAACCGATTTGATATTTTGAGCCAAAGAACCAAATATGACACGGAGGTTGCTTGGCTATACCAAAAAATAGAAGATGTAGAAGTAGATTTATTAAAAAGTCAATGTAACATCCCCTATTTGGAGGCCTAAAACTAACCGCTACAGATGCTGCAGTTATCTATAGTTATTATTTTTCGATGATCAAATGCGGTAATGTTAGATACATTAATATACCATAAGCACATAGATATGAAAAATTTTAAACTCACTTTTAAAACAAATTTCTCATTCCATTTCAAATCGCATTTCAGATTCTTTACATAATCCCAATTCGTAAACCACGTTCAGAGAAACAGAATTATTACAAATTAGGCCAAGAGCGACATATGAAGATGCCCTCTTGGTTGATCAGAGTCTAAATCTAGGCACTAAACAACTTTGCTATTTCGTCCAATTACATAGCGGAATCAAACAGAAAGAACTCCTAATAGCTAGCTTGCCTTATGCATGTCTCCGAAAGCTTATTCGTCTAAAGGAGAACCTGAAAACCTTAACTCTCAAACTCTCAATCTGCTCCGGATTGGTCTCAATGCCCCTTGCGTTCATGATAGATCCTAGAAACTTTCTCGATGCAATTCCAAAGGAACATTTCAATGGATTTAACTTCATTCCATATTTCCGTAGTACTTCAAACATTTCTAAAAGGTCATCCAAGCAATTCCTTGGTAGTTGTGACTTCACGAGCATATCATTCACATATACCTCCATAGTTTATCTTATCTAATTCCTGAACATAGAACTCACCAACCTTTGGTAAGCAGCTGCAACATTCTTCAGACCGAGTGGCATCTCCTGGTAACAATATAATCCTAAGTCCGTTATAAAGCTTGTGAGCTCCTGATCTGGAATATTCATCAGCATATGGTTGTAACCAGAACAAGCATCCATAAAAGAGAGTAACTCACATCCTACAGTCCCATCTACTAGCTGGATAATCTTGGGCAAAGAGAAGCAATCCTTCAAGCATGCCTTATTCAAGTCTGAATAGTCATTACATGTCCACTACTTTCCATTAGCTTTCTTGACCAATATGAGGTTCAATACCCATTCAGGGTTCAAAGCATTGCAAATAAAGCCTTCCGCTTTTAGCTTATCTACTTCCTCCCTCAACACAGAGGATTGCTTTGGACCAAGACTGTGCCCTTCTGCTTCACAGGTAGAAACTTAGGGTGTACATTCAGTGCGCGACATGTTATCTCCGATGATATCCCGCACATGTCTGAATGTATCCTAGCAAATACATCCAAGTTTTCTCATAGAAGACTAACTAACTCCTTCCTCAATCCTGTGCTGAGTTGAGATCCGATATTGAGAGCTCGAGTAGGATCGTCCATATTGATCGGATCATTGACTATTAGCTCAGCTGGAACCGCTCGCACTTCCTCTGACTTCTTCTTAGGATCCATAAACTTATCAAACCTTCTACAGTTCCTGAGCTAGGGCTTGTGCTTTAAGCGCTATGCTTCCAAAATTTTAATGCAAAGAGCCCTCTCTATGTTCTTTCCTTTCTCTCATCGTTTTTCTTCTCTTAGTTCAACGACATAACATTCCCGTCCAATGCCTTGGTCACCTCTAATAGATCTGACCCCGTTCTCTATGGGGAACTTCATTATTAAGCACCAAGGAGCCAGTGATATCCGAAAATCGGCAAGGGCCAATCGGCCCAAAAAGACGTTGTATATCAAATATTCATCCACTATAACAAACTCCTAAATCTACACTACCTTGTGGGCTCCATTACGCAATTCTATGGACAAATCAATTGTCCCAACTAGTTTTTTTTTTCAGTAAATCCTTGAATCCTGGATTTACAAGGCTTAACATCCTTTGTACCGATTCCCATTCAATCAAGCATCCTTTTAAACAAAATATTTACAAAGTTCCACTATCCACAAAGATCCAGTGTATCATTGGCGCTTGGACTCCATTAGAATCTATATTCCTGAACACAATATCATCAGTTACCATCCTTTGCTGCTTAACTAAAAACACATCCTCAATGGTAAAGCAGCTTTCTTGTGGTACGTGCCTTAAAAACTTGTGCATCGCTCCATTTCCCTCCTGCTTTTCTCTACTAGATGGTCCTCCAATTATAGTACTTATGGATATCCTTCCATCGGTATGTCTGGCCCCCTCTCCACTAGGTCCAGGTTGGTTTACATGGGCATTTGGCCCTTGGGGTTTTGAATTTGGTCTACCATCCTACGGGCTCTCTCACGTATTGCTGTAATTTTCTCTCTCTTATCAATACCTCGATAAAATCTCTAAGATGCCGACACTCGTTCGTGTTGTGTCCATGGGTTTCATGGAATGTTGTGTCCGTGAGTTTCATGGAAATGACGGAACTTGCTTGAGCGCCACTCTTCCTCGGTCGGTCACTCCTAGGTGGCTTTTTATACCTTTCCATGCCTTGTGTGGCAAGGTAACATTTTCCAACGTATCGTTAAAGGTGTATACTCATCCGATCTCTTATTCCTTGGGCGTTTCTGGGCTTCGGTCCGCTTGCTGCTAGAGCCCTGATTTCTCTTTTTTTGATTCTTAGAATTATCAACATTTATCGCCACATTACCAAAACTCTCACTGGTTTTCTTAATCGCCGTGTTACTTTGAATCACCTACTTTGATAGTCCACCATCAATCTTTCCAACAGCCTGACTTGCTCCTTCTAAACACAAGAACTGATTAGCTTTCCGATGGGATTCCTCCAAAGCCTTCGACCGCTTCATTTTCATCCATTTTCTAAAGTTTGTATCTGAATGTATGCCCCAGACCAATGCTATAAACACCAAGTCTTCCTTTGGATTATTAACCTCCATAGCTACAATATTAAACCTATTCAAGAACCCCTTTAATAACTCCTAAGGTCTTTGAGAAAGGCTCGATAAGGGCATCATGTCCTTAGGCCGAGCTGTATGAAGCCTAAACTGCTCTAGAAACTTCATCGCCGGCTCATCGAAAGTCGATATGGATTTTTCCATGAGCCGAGTAAACCACATTGACACCACACCATTTAGAAAAATAGGAAAACCTCTACACCAAACCACATCCATCACTCTAGAACCATCCAAATATCATCCATATATAAACAAGTGTTGCTTGAGATATGTAGTCTCATTATACGATGGCATCATTGGCATCTTAAACATCCTTGGATACTACTCCCTCATAATATTCTCCATGAATGGAGTTCTGCTTGGCATAGAACCCCAATCCTCATTTTCCTCCATTTATTCTCCTCCATCAACCGCTTAATCATATTTATTATATGCTCCTCACTAGCTCGGTACTCCGAAGGTCGATTGTTAAGAGCTACATTGAGTGTTTTTCTCTGCAAATGGTCTTGGTTTGGTTATTGACTTCTAGGTTCTCCAGTCTCTAAGAGAACCACTCCTTTAGCTCTCTTCTGATAGATGATTAGCTCCATAGCAGTTGTCTATATACCAGCATCCTGAACTTTATTATTCAGTCAATAGCCTCAGCTCCCTGCCTCTATAAGGGCCTCAGGTTCATCTTAGTACTGACCTGATTATGGTCAATACTGATGAGAGTCCCACTACACCACAGATAGGATTTTGGCGCAACCTTAGGCGGCACATTTGATACGGCTATAAGTCGTATCAAATTTTAATACGATTTATAGCCGTATCTATATTATTTAATACGGTTTATAGCCGTATCAAAATCTGTGCCTCTTTTCGTGGGAAAATTTTCCCCAAAACGCACACCCTCCCACCTTTTTTTTATTTCCAGCTGCTTTCATTTTTTTCCCGTGCTTATTTAGGGTTAAATCGCCAGCCTTCTACCTCGATCGATCGAACGTTGCTTTGACGTCGTCCATCAGAGCCTTCGCAACGCCCTTCTAAACCCTAGCTCGGCATTCCCCCTTCCCAAATCAAGTTATTGTCCATGACATCCTTAAAAGCAATACAAGATTATTATCTTCTCCTTAATGGTATTTTTAAGTTGAAACTCCTACATCGTATCATTGTATTTCCTTCACTCGATTTCGTATTGAAGAACCGCTACTTCACTTTCAAACCAATAGTTAGCTATGTCACCATTCATGCCTATTACCTTCAGTGCTTCATCTTACCATTCACCGTGGAAAAGCCATAAGTATGATGAATACTGATATTTTTGAGAAGAATTAAATTTAGGCACAGTTGAATCACCAAATTTCATTTCTTTTACAAATATTTGCAAAGAATTTTATAGATTCAATTACACTTTAAATTTTCATAAACCGATAGATAGTGATTTATACATTTAATTCTTTTTTGTTTTTATATTAAATTTAGTGAGTAAAAATGTAAACCTTGTCTGAATCATTATTTTTTATATTATGATATGCAGTTGTGTTTAAATTTTGTGGTGGTTAGTACTCAATTGTGATATGCATTTTTTCCTTTCAAAGTTCCAATTTCCTTTCCTATTATTTTATTTTTGGTTCACAAATGGATGTATACTGAAATAATCGCATTCAAATTCTATTATTATATGATGATGATGATGATAACTGAAGAATGAAATGCTTCATGATCCGTTTTGAAATTACCCCATCTTTTTCTACATTTCTTTAAGCTAATATCTTTTGAAATTATTATTTTTCCAGTTAGACATTTAATTCCGTTGTTTTTGTTATGAAATTGCGTGCTTAATTTTGACGAGTACTGTTATGATAACAGAAGGGATTGATATGTATAGTTTAGACTAAACCTCAATCTTAATGAGTTGCTGTAGGTAACCTAATTTATGTCCTTCCTTTTCTGCTAATGTTGGTCTACTGATCGAAATGTTTGTCCTTTTTTAATAAAGAATCTACGATTATTATCTATGCTTGAACTAGGAAGTTATTTGGTGCTAATGTTGTATATGGTTCTGACATTGTATATGGTTTTGACATTGTTGTATAAGTGGATAAAATTATTGTTATTGGCGCAAACCAAGTATCAGGAGAGGGGTAATGCATAGACATTACTCCGGTGCTACAAAATAGCGCCGTTGTAATGACAAATTTTTTGGAAACAGTTTGGTGCTAATGTTGTATATGGTTTTGACATTGTTGTATAAGTGGATAAAATTGTTGTTAATGGCGCAAGCCAAGTATCAGGAGAGGGGTAATGCATAGACATTACTCCGGTGCTACAAAATGGCGCCGTTGTAATGGCAAATTTTTTGGAAACAGTTTGGTGCTAATGTTTAAAATAAACCCTATATTTTGAGTTCCATTTATTGAAATTTAAATAGTCCATATATTTTAACTATTTAAAATTAATTAAATGTTTAAAATCATACTACAAAATTCTAGGTGCTACAGAAAAACAAAAAACGATCATGAAAAAGGCATGCGTATAAATCTTACAAGGAAGTTAATTGTTTACTAAATTATATTGTTCTTTACTAAACAATTTATATTATGAACGATCAAGTAGCTTGAATCATGTAAAATTACTAACTTAGAAAATGAAGTTACATCTGTTTCCCCATAAAGCTTTTTTTAAAACAATGATGAAAGATGAATATATTTGGGTTGATAGGGTAATTTTATTTTTAATGATATTTTCTTGTAAATGATGAAATACACCGTAAGCAACTATTTATTATTTTATTACTTAACCATATATCAACTTATATATTCTTTTTATAAGTTGTTGCTAAGCACTCAAATACAAATGATTAACTTATAAGTTGCTTTGATTATTCATAAGTAGTTGGTAGGTAGACCCCTAGTGTGTTATAACTTATACGATTAGTTATTTTAAATTTCCTTATTCAAATTTTTGATGATTACAGTAGTGATTTGCTAAAAGTGTAGGAATTTCAGTAGGTAACATGTTCTTAAAAATTGTTGTCAAACAGGCTTTTAGAGCTCAATTGTAATTACTTATTTTGATTCTCGTTTTAAAGATTTTTGAATAAAAACTTATAAGAAGTTCTAATTGAATAGTAATAAACAAAAATAAATTAATTCTGGTATTTCGATATTATGGCCTATAAGATGAATGCATACCAAAATAGTGGCATTTTGCTTGTAATTAATTGAAACAAATCTGTTTTATTTTAACCGTTTATTTGATCAAAATCATGTGAATTTCTATTATAAATTAAAACATGCAAATAGATGCTTCTTCAAATTTAACTTAGCTAGTTATGCTACCTCTTTATGAAGTGTTTCCAAACAACCAAACTTAACAAATTTTGATTTCTTATAAGAAGAAGTTGATCAAGGAGCTTGGAAAGGAAAGATGAGGCTTAACATTCATCACCAGGAACTGTTGAATAGGCACTAGGAAGAAACTGTTAAGGAAACAATGTGCATGTGTGTGCATGCTGCATAACATGCACACATGACACAAATAGGAACAAGTCTGGTTGCAGCTAGTAATGACTCAATTTCTGATATAAAAACTGCTGCACTACAAACCAAATGAATCTAAACCAATATAACAAATTATCATGCTCAGCTGGAATGTGGGGATTATAGAAGCATTTAGAAGCATCAAGAACGAACCCTTGAAGAATTTTGCATTGTCGAGAATCAAATTTGTTATATAAAGCATAGGCGAGATGTGAAGCGTTGCACGAGGAAATACACACTGATATGGAGAAATTGATATGCTACAGCTGGAAATCTAGAAACAGATTCAGGAATCACCAACTGAAAACTTGTCTGTACTGTTGATTGATAGTGGTTAAGCAGGACATCACAAAAATTTCAACTATTTTTAGTTAGCTAATACAATTTTATAACATGTTAACTTGAGATATATGTTGGCGATTTTCAAGAGCTTATCGTTTTGTCTTGCGGTTGTACTGTGATGAAAAATTGAGAAGTCCTACTCTATGGCGAGTGTCATACGCCCATGGCTAGTGTCATACCCTCATGGCTAGGGCTCCTTACTAAGCTTTCCAACATGGTAAACGATATTTACGAGGCTTCTAACATAGGATGCCCAATAGCTCTGCGATGTGTATCTCAGGATCAGGGTACCTTGACAATCAGAATTGGTCTTTCAATTTTTTTTCTTCCTCCAGTTATAGTCCTAGTTATCCTGCGAGATAATGCCCACCTCCTTTACTACTTTAATGGCTCACATTCATTGTGACTACACCTGCATTTATTATTATTTTTTCTTCTTCTACATTTCAATGGAGATATCTTCTTAACTAACATTAAAATATCTGAACTGTCCTACACCTAACCTGTTATTTAAGGTAAGTTTGTTATTTTGTGCCAATAATTATCAAATAAAATGGGAATGTTATCTCATGCTTTAGATAGGCATGAAACAGAAATTGATTACCCGAAACAAATAAATTTAGTTGCTGTCTTTATTTTGTAATCAGGTAGTCTGTACACTTGATTTAGTTGATGAGATTAACATTTTGTTGAAAGTTTAGTTGCTAAGATATAATATAGTTACGGTGTATTTTTGTAGTTTGCTAGGTAAAATTAACAACAACATTGATGTTCTTATTTCTGAACTTGATTGCTTGCTGTAGAGTTATTTTCCTTGTTATAAAGTGATTTAATAATCTGATTACTCACTTTGCAACTGATTTTGTGAAGTAAGGAAATATAGTTGGAAGTTGGGCTAAAATTGCTGAAATATTATAATACGGCAGGTTAGTATTTGCTTCGGAAATGGAAGCTTTAATGACACCAGTAGCATGTGATTGTTTATTTTATGTATTTGACTGTGTATTTTTTTCCATACTTTAATTATGTATAAAGATTGGAAAAGGTACATAAACATTATAGAAATGTTGGGCTAGCTGAAACAAGTATTAGTATGTATTCCTTTATATAAAAGCCTCAAACATAAACTTGTAGTGTTAATGACCCTGAAATAAGGAATTGATCACAAAGTTTATTCGTAATATTGATAACCCTGTAGCACAGGATTGACATCAAATTAAAACTGATTACTCTTGTTTACTGAGAAATGCAACTGAGTATTTTAGTCACATTAGATATTCATTTGAAAATCTAAGGAGTCTAGTAGAATGGAGTAAATAAGTAATACTTTCTTTGGAAGTAAACACCCAGTGATAATCACCCGAAATCCAATGTATTTACTGTAGTAGCATGTTGTTCTAGTTTGCCTATATGTTTGCATCTATTTGTTGGTGTGATATGGTTTCTGAGTGTGTCTGGCTATTGTAGTAGTGTGTGCAGGAGTATATGACTGTGTTTGTATAATGTTTGGAACCTGTGAGTGTGTGCTTACCCATGCCTATATGCGTTCATATATATATATATATATATATGTGTGTGTGTGTGTGTATGTATATATATATATATAACTGAAAAATAATATTGATGTATTAAGGCTTTCTTTGTTGGAATTAATGCCAGGATGTCAGAGATTGGGAGGGTAACAACTAGATCAGGATTATGTATAGGGATAAGGTTTGAGTTGACATAAGAATTAATTAGGCTTCACATGCAATCTTCTATTTGACACAATACTGTCAATAATTCTTTTCAAAAACATAGAGTAATTTATGCATTTGGTTTTTTTTTACTAATTTTAGTACAATTCTTAAGAATAGTTACCTTATTTATTTTGTGGCACGTTTAAGCTTACTCTTCAGTCTGTAGAGGACTATCCAAACAAACCACCAACTGTTTGCTTTGTCTCCCGAATATTTCATCCAAACAGTAAGCTTTTTGTTCTTTGTAGCATGTAGTAAATAAATTTCTCGTGGTAACTATTTACGAATATCTATACCTAAACTATAGTCTCTCATCCCTTTTTATATAGATAATAATAGACCAACCCTTACTACTAGATTATTCAATGCTATTTGGTAATAGAAAAAAAATAACTATTATATTTAACAAGAACAATATAATTTAGTAAAGTTAAACAGCAACCAGTTAGTTATGGCAGAACTACTACTGAGTCTGAACATATTAGGATGGAAGATCTGGTCAATGATGCAGATAGATTTCATCATTTTCAACCTACAAATTCGTTGCATGATCATGCTAATATTGGAGAGCAGTCTACTGATTATCCAGATTGGCAGGCCAATGAAAGTAAGAAGTATAAATCGCTTTTTGGTAGCGTAAAAGAGCCACTGTATCCTTCATGTTCAAAAGGGATTACGAAGCTGTATGCCATTGTGAAACTGAATAGCTTGAAGACCCAATACAGCTTTTCAGATAATGGTATGACTGCACTTCTCGAACTAATAAAGGAGTTACTCCCCGAAGGTAACACGTTGCCGACAAAGTACTCCAACGTGAAGAAGATCATTAAGCAAGTTGGGATGAATTACAAAACTTATGATGCATGCATCAATGATTGCATATTGTACTGGAAAGATGATGCGAACAAAGTTTCTTGTACAAATTGCAATGAACCAAGATATATGACATCATTAAACGAAGAGAGAAAATGCACCAAAGTAACTCGAAAGACATTAAGACATTTTCCTTTAATTTCTAGATTGAAGAGACTGTATACTGTACCATGGATGGCAGATGCGATGACCTGGCATGGTCGTGCCAAGTCTGATCCAACCGTAATGCGTCATCCATGTGACACTTCTCAATAGAAAGTCGCAGATTCATTTGATCAAACTTTTGTTGCCGAGCCACGAAATGTCACACTTGGAATAGCAACAGATGGTTTCTGTCCACATGCTTCTCTCTCTAACCCTTATAGTTGTTGGCCAGTAATTGTAGTACCATATAATCTTCCTACACATTGTGATTGGATATTCATGTCGTTGCATCAACTTGTATTGCAGATCGTTGCTAGTCCATCAACAAATATCAGTCGTCGTCAAGTATGGGAGAAGAAACACAGGAAAGAAGATGGTAGCATATCAGATGCCACTTCTTCATACTTTGTAAGTTAAAAAAATATTAACTTGCATATTCTTTTAAATTCATTATTCATGTAAGTATTATCATATTACAGGATCAAATTGCGAAAGCGAAGGAAAAGATTACTGATAGTGATGAAGAAAAATTGACAGTGGATGAAGACATCTTATCACAAGTGCTTGGTAAGGATGCAAGGGGTAGGAGCCGCGGTGTTGGGACCGTTATACCAAAGACTAAAGTTAAGGCTTGTGCCATTGCACAGAAACGACTCCGACATGTTCATGGCAAGCAGGATGAGTTGAAAATGAGGGTGGGAAGTTTGGAGGGTACAGTGGGAAATTTGTCTGGGCAAATGGAGGTTTTGATCAACATGGTGGGAAATATTAAACAGGGAATTCGTGCATCGGTCAATTCTTCTGATGGAGGACGCGCCACACAATTCAATGCTCCCGAATTCATTGCTTCGCAGTTCCAGGATTCGACCAATGTTACGAACAATCAAAAATGTGAAATCCTCAACTCTGATTTAGAAGTAATAGGAACAGGTATTTTTAACATTTAAACATTTATGACATAATAAGTAGAAAACTTAAATAATAATAAATATTCCCTTTTATTGCAACAGGTACTATATGCCAAGATTCTACATTGTCCAACATCCATGGGAAATCTGTACCATCCACACATGAAAAAGTGGTGTTGGACAGTATACTGCTACCAGATGAGAGAACCAGCAAAATGAATCATCAATTTGTAGAGACCTTTGGTGATGTTGGAGTGGGTGGATATGTGTGCCATCCGAAGTGTCTTATTCGATATCTCTAGATGATGGAGCAGGTATATTTTCTGCTTATGTGGTCGATATTTCAAGTCCCATTAAATTGATTTGAATTTAATTCCAATTCAGATTAATATATTTTAAGTTGTTAATATACCATAAAACATCTTTTTAGATAAATGAATTATAAAATTAAAAACATCTAGCGAGTTGAATAACGTTAGTTCATAGGAAACTACCATATTTTTTAAATCGTCGTATGCGTAATCGCATCAAAACAAATAAAGTTTACAAACAAACATCTAGCTTGGTGCTTGATAAGTGATGTGACATTATGATGGTTATAGTAAGTCGTTCTTTGTAAAGCTTAGGAGTAAATCATTTCCTGCTTGTAATGGGCCATTGCAAATTATTTGGAACGGTTAAATGACCATAATATTATGCTCCGTGTTACATAATATTAAAATTATGAGAACGGTGCTTTTGCGTCCAGAAACTGTCTTGATATCCAGTCGATACAAATATGAATGCAAATAAATTTTGTACTTCATATTAGTCATCCTGTGCAACAAAAATTTCTATCTACCAAAAGCTTTGTCATTTTGATTAATTTGAAATAAAAATACATGAACTTTTAATCCACTTAGCAATTAATTTGTTGGACCATTAAGAACTTCATAGTATCTTTTGTTTGTTGTGTACTACTGTCCTTCTTCTCAGTTGCATTTATTTCTAACTATATCCATCTTTTTACACATGTACTATATACATATTAATGTGTAAATTCATTTGCAGTTTTTTAGTCCTACTTTATATTTTGCTGTGACTGTTTTATATTTTTTTGGGTCTTGGTGGTCATTCGGTTATAGTAATATCCTGTCTATTGTCTACAAATAAGAATAGAAGATAGCATAATTTTAAAACAATATTATGGGATTAAGAGGCATCTCACGTAATGATCCATGCAAATGTTCATATGATAAAGACGAGTGTTATTCATAGGGTAAATACTTCAGATATTTTGGGATATCTTTTATTTCACGTTCATGTTTTGACCAGTCATTCACAATTATTTTTGAGATACCAGGTCATGTCTCATACTATAAATAGTAAATCTAGGGATCTATTTAGCACCCAACACTATACTTTTTAAAGTAGTCATCAATTAGTTGCTGATGGATGAGTTAGACGGTGCAAAGATAGCCTATTCCTCTTTTACATTCAGTATCAATTTGAAACAAAAACTTCATAAACATAGGTGGAGACATGAACTAATTAATTTGTAGAACAAAAATTAGCGAACTGTGGACTTGGAAACTCAACGTACATTAATTAATTAGCAGAGAAGTGGACTTGAATGTTTGTTTAAATGACAAGCGCATGGCTACTTTTCATTCAATTTTGAATATTAAATGATTAATATAATCATATTAAATCGTAACCGCGTTTATCTAATATTGATGTTGTGTAAAATGCAAGTTTAATATACAGCCAAACCTAGCTAGAAACAATTTCATAGATGTAAAATTTGAGCATCAAAGTAAAAAAAGAATGAGCATATATTTTATTTTTTATGATATTAGCATATGCATGGTGTTTGGCGACACGATAGGAAATGTACAAGCAAAACATTCATGGCAAACTGGCAGCTCAAAATGCATTAATGCTACAACAGTGTTTTATATAGGAAAAATAGACCATAATTCCACATGGGAATACCATCATTTAGAACTGATCTTTATGTTTGAAAAAATAAATATAACTTCAGCAATGGGTTGTTACCTGACTACCACGCTTCCTTTTATTTAATGAGGTAGGAAAAATATGCAGCTTTGAAAATCTAAATTTGTAATGCATCATCAAATTAAAGCAATAGGTACAGCAAAAGGTAAATCAATTTCAAAAAGATACAGCCATAAATATTCAAAGGCAAATTCTATTTACTAGTTGCATCCAGATGCATTTTCTAAATATGAGTTTTCACATAACCAAATGGAAAAAAATGTAGTTGCAATGAACCGTAATATAGAGTTAACTCCTAAAACTAACGATGTACTAATATTTTGTAATGCTTGTGTAGATGTTTTGGGCTGGAGGAGTTAGCTCTTTGGCTTTGCATTGTGCAGTGGCTGCCGTAACAACACAATATAACAGAGGCTTGTTGTGTATTTGTATTATGTAGTAATGTGATACATTTGTATTATTATTGTGTATTTGGATCTTGGTACTGGAGCGATAGTGTTTTCTAGTATCCGCTACTGCGATATATTAATGTGCTAAATGCTAGTATTATGTAATGATATTGTTAAGTTATTACGCACTGCAATGCGGATTATTGAATCATTTGAATGTGCACTGTCTATAATATTATTTGTTTTGATGTCTCGGAATGATTATTGATTATATATTGGATATGAATAGGTCTATAATATTATATATTGGATATGAATAAGTCTATAATATTATATATTGGATATTAATTATATATCTATATCTAATTGACTAATTAGATACGGCCTATTTGTCAATTAGATACGGCTTCTGGCCGTATCTAATGAGCCAATTAGATACGGCCTAAGGCCGTATCTAATTGGCTCATTAGATACGGCTCAAAGCCGTATCAAAATATTAAGCTCGGCATATTTTGATACGGCTTTTAGCCGTATCTAATAAGATTAGATACGGATTTTAGCCGTATCAAAATATCGTTTATGGTGTAGTGTTCCCTTAAGAGGGAACTCTCTTACTTCCTCTAGCAACTGTCCCTGTTGTCCTTCATTTATGCTTTCCATCTCTTCTATTCTAACCAGAAGAAGATGAGTTCTCCACTTCAGATCCAGTAGGTGAAGTGATGTGCACGTAAATGTGCATATTTTTACCACCATATTTAATCTATTTAAATTGAATAAATGATCATATTGGGTGTTTTAAAATGTTTAAACCAAAATTCAAATTATTTGAAATCGTTACATATTCATCTTCATCCAAGGGCAAAATGGTCATTTTGTGCATATATTAATTTGAGAAAATTTAATTGGAAATTTCTATATTATTTTGTAAGAATTTGGCTTCATATACAGGTGGTTTCATGAAGATATATGCATGCACAAGAGTGAATACAAAGGAATGGAGATGGAAATAATTCATTTCATGGATCATGGAGGACCCCACCTACCCACCTATCTTAATGTACAAATTAGAGGCTAATGCACATGCTAATAGAGTTTAAAGCTTCATGCACACTTAAATGATGATTATTTGATGTTAATGATTACTTGGCCTCCACACTTCCTAAGAGGGTATTTTGAGCATTCCCCAAAAAAGTGGATTAGGGTTTCATACATGTATAAATACCCCTTATGCTTCATGTAACCTCTCTTCCCTTAGGCTCTCTTAGTTTTTAGCTTAGATTAAAAAATAAAAGAAAGCTCCCTTTCTCTTTTCACGGCTACTTAGCCATTTCTTTTCATGTAATTTTCCTTTTTTATGCAATGTTAATTAGTTTTTTTCATTTTATTTACATGCTTCTCTTCTTATGTTAGTAGTGTAGTTTACTTTTCATGCAAGTAGATTAGTATTTACTTCTTTTTACTTAACTTTTCTTTTCATTTTGCTCTCATTTTCCTCTTCTTTTTTATCAATGTTGCAAGCTACATTTGTTGATTTGATAACAAATATGAGAGGCTAAACCCCTTCAATTTAGGGGTAATGAAGCTCTTTAATTATGTAGCTTCAACATAACTTGTTAATTTTGATCTATTTTGTGCTTAAATGAATGTTGATGTGATTTATTGTTTCATGTTAAATTTGATATTCTATGTTGTTCATAACAAATAGGCTATGCTTAAACAATCACAAACAATAATTACCTCTTCATCTACATATGATGATGGTAATGAAGTGAATGTTGAAATCAAAATTTGATGGTCTATATTTCTAATTAATAGTTAATAGGCCATACTTAAAATAGATTTCATTTTCAACTTGTTGTCATTTTTCATGAGAGTTAAAAAGTAGTTTAAATGGTGTGTTATAGTTTGATGGCTTATGTTGAGCTAATAATAGCACAAATAGGCCATACTTATGATAAGCACATCAATTAAACTTACTAAGGACCCAAAAAAAGAGATCATAATATTATGTTTTGTTGAACTATGTGATTTAGAGAGTGGATTTATCTCTAAATTGTCTTTCTACTCTCATATTTTTATCACTTTCTTTTTGTTAGTTTTCTTACATTTTTAGCTTAACGTTATCAAATCTTTGGTTAATTTGATTGAATAGAAAATTTTAAAATCTAACAATTCCCTGTGGATCGACCCATACTCACCACGTACTAGAATTGTACGCCGTGCGCTTGCGGTAAATTTTATTTAAAAAATTTCGGCTATTTTCTAAACCGATAGAAAATTAGTCGTCGAATAAGTTTTTGGCCCCGTTTCCCGGGAATTTGCTTTGATTTTAATTTTTCTATTTTTCGAATTATTTTCGTTTAATTTTTGTGTGTTTGTCTTGCATTTAAAAAAAATTGTGTTTGTGTGTAGTTTTGTTTTCAATTTTCGTTTGTGTGCTTGTTGTTTGTCCAGTGTCATTGGCATTTGCATTTACTAAAAAAACCTTAAGAAATTTTGCAAATCTCAATTTAATTTTCATTTGTACAAACTTTCATATTTAAATTTACATTGCGAATTCTGCTATTGTTATTTACATTGCAAATTGCTAGTTTACCTTTCCACTTCTCTGCTATTTTGTTTCACATTATTCATTGTGTTCCACTTCTCTGCAACTTTGTTTGCCAATTCCATTTACATTGCAAATTTTGTTTCACTTACCTGCCTTCCTTTGGTACTGCACCATTATAACCCTCACAGTTTGATACTTGCCTGACAATACACAGTGAACGACCAAAGACCAGCCATCTTCACAACTTCATTTTCAATCATCACTTCACCCACTTCAATCACCATATAATTCGTACCATACTTCTACCACAACATTTCACTGCTTCGAAAACCATTCAAACCACATTTTCTAGCCACTAACAATCATTTTTGCCATTCGATCTTCAACCATAACCATTCACAAACAACTAAACTACTTCCATTGCAGTTTCATCAACAATTCCACAATTCACTGCTCAATCCACCTCTGCAAACAACACTACCATTCTTATCCACCACTTACCACTACCACAACTACACTACTCCATCCACATAAACTGCTCTTACAACAGCAAACTGTATACCAGTGACCATCCATACAAACTACACTACTCCATCCACACAAACTGTATACCAGTGACATAGTTACAGTACTACAACAGCCATCACAATCTCTAACCCTGTCAACTGTCACTGCTACTTCATACAACTCCTCTTCATCTATATTTAACAATTGTGTTCTACCTTCGTACAACTCCTCTTCATCACCAAAAAAATCTGCAACCTACCAATACCACATCTCTGATCATCAACTGCCCACATCGCAGCACCACCAACCATCACGCACTGTCCAACCTATCACTCATTCAACAGAGCTACCACCAGATTATCAAAACAACCAAATACTACTATTTACATCTTCCACTATCTTGCTTCAACTTCTAATACATAACTGCTTCAAACATACTGCTGCCAGACTTCGAACAAGTTTTTGAACAGCCCATACGATCAACTGTCATACTTGTACTCCATAAACCAACATTCACCATCACTACATCCACTCATCACCCACTGCAAATTGACTGACCGAACAAGCTACCATTTCCGCAACATCCCACAGCCTCTTCACCTATAAGCACTGCAGCACCATCACAACCGTGCACCACTTCACCCATGACCCAGTGACCAATCAACAAGCAAACTGCCTGACACTTCAAATCAAAGCAATCCACTTCCTCAAAAATCACGACCTAAGCCCCTCCACACAACCACCTCAAACCAAAGTAATTATGATTTCGAAAGTGATATGGTTTGAATTTAATATGATATTTTGATATCAATATGAAATAGTTTTGGAAATGTAAAAGAACCATCCAGTGTGTAATAAGCAGTTGGTTGTTAAAGAGACTGGGATCAGATATTGCCATACTCTCTGCCAATACCGAAAACCACTTTAACAACTGTGTACGTGGTGGAGATTCCAGAAATGAAGTAGGATGGTTTGGCGAACGATTTTGTTTGAGGTATTTACCTGACCCTGACTCTCGTGAGTCAACTTAGATGTGACTAAAACAGGAGCCACGCCGGGCCAAGTGAGGTCGCACCTCCGATCAGACACATTTCTTCGATACCATATTATGGCTTTGTGATGATTTGGTGACTACCCTTGATTTTGATTATGGGAGTGTGTTCCGAGGTGGGCGGTAGTAGCTGTTATGCGTTACCACTAGTCCGGATCCGCAAACGGTATATCTACCCTGGCATTGCCTCGCGTGCCGTGTTCACATGCCCTATCGCGCCTTCTACGAGTTTGTTTTGGACCATACCTATGGAGTGCCCTCTGGGTAAACCTCCAGTTTATGGAGGAGCGTACGATACTGTATAGACTATGGGAATATATAAAATGTGTTAAGGGGGATATGGGTAACGCCTTAATGCTATTTTAATACTTTACCTTACTGTGGACACAATTATAATAGCGTATTGTACTACATAGTAGATAGTTTAACGGATCCTTAGGAGATGGAAATCCCGAACATCTCTTAAGTTATTGCACTCACATTAGACACTAGATAAGAGATGTCAAACCTCATAAACATCTCTGACGTCGTTGCACTTATATTTATTTACTGTTGATTTACCTTACATAAGATCTTTTAGTTCCGACTCGAGTGTTTTGTCTTTTCAATTCGCTCGGGTCAGTCTGAGCTTTTCAGTTTATCGAAGACTGCTTTCTGGAGGATGAAGACGAAGATTTTGTACTATTATTATTTATTATATTTTTTCCACTACATCATGTTGTTCTGCTGCATTTATTTATTATTTATTCTTGTTGTATGTAACTCTAATCTGTATTATAAAAGTATAATCAATGTTATTTGTGAACAGCTTCATGAATTGTTTATTTGATTATTATATTTTGTCATTCCGCTACAAGATTCTGTATTTATTTTCTTTCTTTCCCTGCTTTTTCTTATTTACCTCATAACAATCTGCCCTTTTGAATGGTTTGAGTCTGACGTGTGTGGTATATCGTCGATTTAAACCGTCCAAAAAAGTAGGTCGTTACATTAAAAATGTATAACTTTTTCATACGAGGTCTGTTTCACACGAAACGAATTGCGTTGGGTTCGTATTGACGAGCACTACATTATGGAGCTGGTTTGGAGTTGATTGGATCTAGTGAAAACTTTGGGTAAAATTAAACGTCAGTTTAATTTTATTCGGAATAAATCGCTGCAGCGTCTATTGGAATCAAAGTGAGTACAACTCACTCTTTCTGACTCGCTTATATTTTTATATAAGTGAGAATAAACTTTATTTATGATGATTGATGATTGTTTGGGTGATATATGATATATTGTATATATATTGATTGGTTTGGATATATTCCCATATATTTTAGCGGATGAGACCCTATACGTTCCTGTGTATGAGCGGATGACCCTTTGTACGCGCGTCTGCCACATAGCGGACATTGTACATATTTTTCTCATATGTATATTTATTGCAGGTGACAGGTTGGAGGGATCCAACTGGATTCCTCACCGTTGTTGATTTTTATTACAAATATTGATATATATATACATATATGTATGTATTTTGTTATCATGTGATATATGATGTTTGGATGCCATGATTGATATGATTGATGTGAATCCCCTTATTTAGTGTTGTTGTAGCATTGGGCCTTATTTTGGAATTTTTAAATAATAAAATGATGTTCTTGTTTAAAAAGGCTGTTTAAGTGATTTTGAAAATATTTAGTTTTTGTATTGTTAAAGAAATGGATTTATTTTAAATAAATCAAAAGTTATGATTTTTATGTTGTAAAAATTATGGCTCTTGTGAAATATAATCAAAAATATGATTATGGAATTATGAAGTTAACTGATTGTTAAATAAGTTAAAATGAGAATTTTGAATTTATTATAAAGGTTTATTTATAAGATTTATAAAATTGTTAAAATAAGTTAAATTGGGATTTTTAACTTATTATAAATGGTTTATATATATAAGATTTATAAAATGGATATTTTATAATGAAATTGTAATGGCATTATAAACGAATTTCGTAAGTGTTAAAATGGAGTTATAGTTGAATCTTATAAGTAAATAAGATTTATAAATTATAAAAAGAATGAATTTGCAAATAAAAAAGATTTATAAGTAAATTAACTTATAATTGGATTTTGACATATAAATGAGATAGAAATGGAAATTTATTAAAAAGGAATTTTATATATGGAAGTGTTTATAAATTATAAATAGAATTCATAAACACTGTTTTATAAATTAGAAATCAATTTAATTTTATAAGTTAAATATGTAAGTTTTTAAAGGAATTACATTCATGATTTTGGACAGTGAATAATCCTTTAAATTAAATATTTAGAAGTAATGAATTTGGTAAGAGAATTATATTCACGATTTTGGACAGTGAATTATCCTTTAAATTAAATATTTAGAAGTAATGAATTTGGTAAGAGAATTATATTCACGATTTTGGACAGTGAATAATCCTTTAAATAAAATGGATGTTTTGGAAAGTGATATTATAAAATGGAGTTTAAATGGTTTGAAAATTAAATAAGTTGTGAATTTACTTATTATTAAAATAAGTACATGGAAATGTTTTCCAAATATCCAATAAGTGAAATGGTTGTGAATATTATCTTTTTAAAGATATTTTGAAGTGAATAGTTGGAAAGTGATTTGATTTATAAACGATTAATAAAATCAGGCCCAGTGATTACTTAAGTGCTAGATTTTGTTTGTTGCTTTGATAGTTAATAACCTACTATCAAATTTGGCCATTTTAGTTCCTCAACTTGATGTGGAAACTAATTAGTCATACACTTAGTACGTAACTGACTGTGTAGGCTTGATTATCGTTTGTGTTGAGAATGTTGATTTGTATAGTGCCGAGTGATTACTCCAATCTATCGAGCTTCCTTCTTGGCCGAAGGATAGCAAGTTGAAAGTTGGAGACGTGATAAGTCTATGAGACTTAGTTTCTGTGTGAGGTTGATAAACTGTTTTGCGTAGTTGGTGCAAAGAGACCGGGATCAGTTTTATCTGAAAACCACTTCGGACTAACATTTATACGACGATTGTGCAGGTTGGTCGATGATATTGATATTTATGATTTTCATAGTGAAGGATTGCTTGTTGATCGTTTGGGGTTAAAATCCCAATATACATATAGTAGCAGTGGTCTCTTCGTTATGAAATATTCAATGTAAGGACTATTCGCTACTAATCCTAGGGATTTCCCGACAGGAGGTGGTAGGAAAGTACCTTTGGTTTGTCCTGTTCTTGGACAACTTGTATGGACAAGTGTTTGACATGGCATTTCTATGATTACGTGCATTGGTTTTTACAAACGTACATTTGTGGTGGCAGAGAAGGCAACTTCTCTTAGCTTAACACCCTTCTTGAGACGTACGAGCTCAAGGGTTGTATTTTTGTGGAAGGCAATTAGTAGTCAATGGAAATGGCAATGTGGCATTCAAAGTGATGTGATTTGTGATATGTGATATGTGAAAGGTAATCAATACCTCTTTGGCCTCACTCCCCGGAAAATGACTGAAACATGGATAGAAGCAGCAAGGCTAAAATGGGTCGCTCCCATTAGGAGATGTCATCACTCTTCTAGATATATCTTTACATGCTATGACGTTGTGTATCTGATTTTTGTTGTGTATGCTTGTGGCCACAGATTAAAGGTCGGTAACGACCGGAGTGATGACATATTCGGTACTATCCAGTGTGAGGGGTAGGCCGGTCTTGTGTTGGTTTAGGCGGTCAGTATCTGCCCCCTAGGTACATCCCTCTAGAGGTGTACTATGTTGGTTCGGAAAGGTAGTCCCTCCATCAAGTCATTTGTATGGAAATCCAAAATCCAATACGTGTCTGCCATTTTCTATTGTAGAAAGCCTTGTATTACAAGGTGTATGCTGGAATTTAATAATGTAACAATTTCAGCTATTTTAATATTATTTGTGTGCAATAGACACTATTATAATATAAGAGAATTTGATATGATATGTTTTGGTTATTGTAAGGTAAAAACCTTGTCGATATTTATTTGCGACTCGGTCTTACGAGATACCTTTTGTTTTGATAAAGGAAAAGTTTTTGATAACTTTATAAATTCAGTTGAGATGTTTTTTCTCACGCTGGTTTACCAGACTGATCCGGGCATTCTTCTGTTTCAATGCTCGGGCCAGACTGAGTATATTTACAGGTTCAGATTTGGTGCTTTTGGAGCTTCATCAGGCGAGCTGGAGATCTTCATGTCGTATACACATATCTGTTATTTTTCCACTGCATTGCATTGTTGTTGTTGTAAATTATCAGCATTTGTGAGGACGGGTTATTATGAATGTCCAAGCTGATGATTACTTATTGTGTACTCTGATATTGATTTATGTATATTATAGTTTCTCTTTGTAAAGATTATTGATCTATATTATATGTTATTCCGCTGCGATATGAGATTTTGTATTGTTTTGGTTCTGCTTCTCTCTTTTTCTTCTCTTCTCTTCTTCTTTCTTCTCTCTTTCTTCTCACCCTCTCTTTTCTTTCTCATGATCATCTGCAATCAGTGCACTCTGGGTCGGACATGTGTGGTTTATTGTCGGATTCAGAGGGTGCTGAGCGTGGATCGTCGCATGTTGTTTCTATCTCTGTGGACCGTTTAGTCGAGTGTTTTGCCTCTTAAAGGACTAGGGGTTGAGAAATATGGATCTGTATATTGAGTTTATGATTGGGTTTGATATTGATTTGAGTTTATATTTATTAATATCTATGAGGGCCTAACTGTCGGAAGTTATCACATCCATCGGGACTATAGGTCAAGATAATAATCTGGATATTGCTTTCGATATTTTGTATGAGTTGAGCTTCCATTAGGATTGGTACTTCTTGCTATCTACTAGGACTAACAGCCGGAAGTTTTGACTTCCGTCAGACTATAAGTCGAGATAGTATTCTTGGGTATTGGTTTTTGTATTTGGTTCGGATTTTTCTTTTTTGAGTTTTATATTTCCTGATTTATCTTTTATGGATTAGCAGTTAGATGCTATTACTTCCATTAGGGTTGTAAGTCGAGATTTGATGTTTTGATTGTTTATTTGGGATTATGCCTTCTTGATTTATATTTATAGGGCTTGAGTAGAAAGATTTCACTTCCATTAGGAATGCAAGTCAAGATTGATATTTCTGGGATTGTTGACCCTCGGATTTGGTTTAATTTTGGATTTGTTCTTTTATTGTGGATTTATGGATACACTGCATGCATACCTATGGTATTTTAAGAGTTCGATGCGTTTGATTGTTATCACCTAATTTATAGTTGTCGTGATTCCTACTTATACGTATTACATGGGTGATATTGAGATTTGATGCATGGTATATTTTTATGATTTTATGATGGATGTTACGTTCTGTCATATTTGCGTTTTGCCTGTTATTACCATGCTTATTGTTGTGTACCCCTAGTGGATTTAGATATAGTCTGGCCCGTTTGTTATTTATATAATACTCAGGTCTGTCCATGACTTTTCAAGTTCAAAGGACATTAGCCATTTGGATATTGGGCTTTCGAAGAGACAGGGTATATATTATATCTTGTTGAGTAGTCAATGTATGTTTTCTTTGGATGTCTCCTTGTATTTTTTTGTATTGAGTTGGCCAAGAGTTGTGTATAGTGAAATTGACTTGGTATTTATTGTCATATTGAAAAAAACATCAGTTGGTGTCAATTTGTATATATTATATTTTCCTACTGCAATATGTGACTCTACGTTAATTTATATATGTTATATATTGTTCTGTCTTGGTAAACCCATGTGTTTTTTGCTTTATGTCGATACTGGATATGTATGGCCGTTTTAGTTTTGAGATTTTTAATACGTACTAGTGTTAGTCCAAGGGAATATTCACTTGTGTTCGTTCCTAACAAGCCTTATTCTCCATATTACCGAACAGGATTACTTAGTAATTCTCTTTGGTAGTATGGCTATAGAGTTAAGGCATTACAGTTTGGTATCAGAGTAGGTTCAAAATAATATAGAATATTTATGACATGAGGCTTGAGCTTAGAGTGACTTTAGAGTCTCTGTCCCCCTCTGTGCAGTTAATGCCCCGCTATTACCCCGCTATAACTCTGCTATATCTCATAGCGGATTTCTGCCGCTACGATATTTTCATATAGCCCCAAATATAGCCTTTCCGCTTTAAGCCCCGCTATTTCCGCTATATCCCGTTATTTCCGCTATATTCCACTGTTTCCGCTATATCTTCTTTAAAAGAAATGAATTGAAAAATGATATTTATACATTATAAAAATTATGAAATTAATTTATTTAATTGATTTTTTAATATATTTTCAGAAATGAAAATACTCTAATATTCTACTAAATTCAATTATATTATATAACAGTTTTACGTTTATTTACAGTATATTCGCACATGTTTTTATTTAAAATTATTTATGTATTAATTATAATTCAATTGAATGTTAATTTTTCACTTATTTACCATTTATATATTTGTAAAAACATTAAGTATGAGTTTTATATGCTATTTTAGAGTCATCCGCTATATCCCGCTATATCCTCGCTATATCCCCGCTATGATTTTTTGCACCTCTACCGCATTGGATCTGCCGAGCGCATTAACTGCACAGGCCCCCCTTGAGTGTGTGGTAGTTACCCTATATTAGTGGGATGATAGGAGTATACGATGATTATTGGGGTAATCATCTAGGGACGTACTTGTTATTTTTCCTACTATATATATATTCCTTACCTCTACCTCTTCAATATGTATTTGTTTCTAAGTGAAATGAAATTTGTTGAGGGAGGTAGTAAAGTAGGGAATGGTTAGTCTGACGAGTAGTGTTAGCGTTGGTGATGATGAATAGACCTTTGTATGGCTTTGAATAGAGTTGACTGATCCAATGGTGATCAGAGTTGCACAGCGGAATTTGATTGATAGCTTTTCGTTGAAGGTGGTTATTGCTTGTTCAAAAATGTGTTTATTGTTTTTTAATGCTTGTTTGATTTTATCGATGATGTGTCATAATTATTATTACTGTTGATAATTGAAAAATTGGATGCATTTACGAACTTCAAAAATTAATATTTTTATTAATACAAGCAAATGATTTGTAAAAATATAAATCTGATTGTACAAAATGATTGGAAATATTTTAGTAGTTGTTTTGGTGTTAACTTGTCCATAGAGTGGTTTAAAAAATTTGGTCGATACGTTTGATCAGCATTATCGATAAGGATTTTTAAATGCTCATAAGAGGCAGTCCGACACAATATTTGGAAAATAATAAAAGAAATACCTTTTTCTTGGAATGGTGTATTGTTTTATATATATATATATATATATTCTTAAAAAAAGAATATTAAAATTTCTAAATATAAATAGTTATGAATGTTGTATGCAGCCATGGGATGTTAGTGTGAAGTTGAGATCATTGATGAGGCGGTGTTGATATAAAATCGTAGGTAGTTAATAGTGAAACTAATCGGTGAAACGAATCACTAAATTTTATAGTGTGGCAACGTTGTATATTTTAATATAAACTAGTTTTTGAATTATAGCAGTAGTGAAATTTATATTTGTTTTAAGATTAAATTAGAGGCATATTCTGTTATTTGAGTTATTATGATTATAGACGATGCTTGAAACATTGTCGGGTTTCTAGAGTGATTGATTTGTCTTCAGGTGCACTTTCACAAGCATTAGTTTGGTATAAATGTGATAGTGTCTGTTGCATTAATTTGATCCTGTACACATTTCAACGTATCAAGCAACCCAATGGTTCTAGTCTCTATATATTGCCTGTGCTGTTTGGTATGTTGGTTCATAAGCTATGAAGTTTAACATCACTTTCCTTTAGTTTGTAGAAATATATCAGAGCATATCTCATTGCATCTCACCAAAATGGCATCCTTCCTATAGTTAGTATGCCCATTTATGAAGTCGATACTAGTGCAAGGGAAGTATTTGCATAAACTAGGCGATCCATGCATATATTTCCATTTCCATTATGTATTCCCATTATATACCCATAAGTAACTTGTCCAAATCTGTTCTGTTTTCAAAGGTAAATAAATTATTACTTATAACAATATCAATTTGCTATTTCAGTATTGTTTGTATTTATTGTCAATTGAGCGATGTTAATCATATTTGATGGATAAACTAATATGATTTGTTGTGTTTTGGATAAACTTAAAAAAAAACAAAGTCTTTCCGAGTTATGCTTTTGTTGTTTAAATTTTATGAATTATGTAAATGCATTATGTCCACAGCCATTAGGACAAATTTTCAATTTAACCATAGAACTTAAACTATCGATTCAGTTTTGACAATTTTAATTTCATTAGAAAGCAAATTTTATTTGAATTGTAATGCAAATTTTTAAGATTTACTATGGTTTAAACATAAGTTAATAAAAGAGGTTCCCGTTGTCTCGAAATTAGCGTTAAACTGTTTTAAATGTAACTTTTTAATGGTTTATCCGATTTCAACAATTTTGATTTTATTAGAAAGCTATGTTATTAGAGAAATTTTTTTTGTTTGAAATGTAATGTGAAAATTTGAAGATTACAATGATTAAAACATAAATTACTAACGATGTTTATTGCTGTTTTGAAATAATAAACGTTGTGTAACAGCACTGTATTTACATGACCATTACTTTTGAATGATTTGTTAGAATTCAATAATCATGCCCATTCTGGAAAGCTTAGAAAATAAAAAACAACTTTTGTTTAGAGAGTTTTGTAAAATTTTAATGGTTGCTAGGCAAAAAACGGCATTTTATATGGTGGGCTTGTGTATTAGTCGAAAAATCTGAACTGCACCCCTTAGGAAAATCAGCCATAACTTGAGTTTTAATTCATATTTCTGTGATGCGAAAGATATTTTGAAAAGCTAACATACTATATAACAATTTACTTTTAGAAACTGTAACTTGATTTGGTGATTTCGACCTTTGAAAGTTCGTCAGAAAGTGAGTAAATACGAATGTGTGTTTTATTTATCTTACATGGTTGTATACTCATCGTACTTCCCTTTATATATATGAATAATGTTTCAATTGAGCTGAAATAGGTACATATGAAGCATATTTGGACTAATCGGCGACTTTGGCTCGCTTTTGCTTGCATATAAGTTAAATAATTTGCTTAAAATGCTAATAAAAGGTACGTTTTTACGATATATTGGTATGTATATTATATATATTTTTTCTGCATGTTTTGAGATGCCCCATTAATTGCGATGTATATTTATATTATGTTATATTATGTTTTGATTTTTTGAAATGCTCTTGATACAAAGGAGACTGCCGAAATTTTTCGAAAATTCTAACGGCTTAGAAAAAATATCACAAATTATCCTATGCAAAAAATAGAAAGTTGTTGAATGAATCTATAGCATACGATTAAAGAAGTTTGTGAAAGAGCCGCATAGAGGATTGTATAAATGGTTAGAAGTTTGAAGAATACGCAGAAAGTCAAGGTATGAGTTGTGTATGAAGTTTCCCCGTAATAAATTATAATGACGCAATTTTCTTAAGAGGAAAAGTCTGTAACAACCTTGCTTTTTATGCTGTATAAATAAATAAATTTAATTAAAATAATATTGTTTTAATTAGAAATTTGCTAATCAATATTTTAAAAATAAATTTGTAGTTAACTAAATTCTATTTAATAAAAGTTTTTTGTTTAATAAATTGAATTAAACTAAAAAATTCTTTTCAAATAATAAAAAATTCAAATAAAATGTTTTAATAAATAATAAAATATAAATAAAATAATTGGGTAAAGTATAAATTAAATGAGCTATTTAAAATAAAATAAAAGAGTTGTTTTAATTAAAAGAATTGTTTTAATTGGAATTTAGCCCAAAAGTAAACAAGCCATTTTCCTTTTTTGGTTCTAGAAAGCTCTCCCTCGTCTTACCCATGTGATGACCGGACTTGATTCCTTCTTGGCCCCAATTCTTCAGCCCGAACCCTAAAAAAAATCGCAACCTGATGTTTTAAAAAAAATTCGATCGCACAAACACATTGATAGTCGGTGACTTCGACAGCAATGTCGACTGAGGGGGAGATCGCTTCATGACTTAGGATCATATAGGTTGGGCGGAGGAGCCACGCCTTGGCAATGGCAACTGGAAGTGGAGCGCGACACGTTGCCACTATGACCTAGAGAGAGTCACAACTAGATCTCACAAACGAAGCAGCTTCAAGTGTTCGATTTAGGCATGGGAGATTGGGGCTGCAGCTTGGTGGAAGTTGCAACCTTGGTGGTGCTATGATAGTGGAATGGATGGTAGAGGCATGCTCGGCAGTGGCTGTGCGATATAGCGATGCCAACGAGCCAAGGTGGCAATGGCATGTACATTAGCACGGATGCGGAAGTTAGCAGTAGTGAAGGCAGCTTCGGCGTGTTGTTTGCAATGATATAGCCGTTGATTGGGTAGTTCTCATTTCGGTGAGTTTTATACTCACATTTATGTCTATTTTCCACTTGCTATATATATATATATATATATATATATATTCTGCTTATTGATTAAATTTCTTGCTTGGAAATGTTGTTTGGATAGTGTTAGATTGGTTGTTAGTGATATTGGATGGACTGTGTAGTTTTGGATGTTATTTTGCTATTTGATATTGAGTTTTTATGTTTGTAGGATCGTACAAAATGCAAAGGAGATGCTGTCCAATTGCATCTTGATTTGTAAATTTTACATCTCTTAGGGTCATTCAGTTAAGAGTATATCTTCTTATTAGAAATGTTGGTCGAAATGGATTATGAATTTTTATTTGTTGTTTATGCATTTATGGATTATCGAAATTCGATGTAAATCAATTTGGGTCTAATGATAAAATTATATTAATGATTGTTTAATTATTGTGTAGAATTTCGCTCATGATGTATATTTTAAATATTCGATTGATTTTCTGGTTTAAAAGATTTTTGAAAACTCTGAAAAAAATATTTACGGTGTTTTAAAATTTATTTGAAGCGTATTTATAAATATATAAAAGTGGTTTTGAAATAAAATGAGTTGATGGAAATTGTTTCGAAATTAAAAGTTGATTAAAAAATGAAAATAGAGATTTTCAATAGTATTGGAATATATGGAATTTTATGAGTATACATGGATGGTTTATAATAATATTTCCGAAAGGGATATTCTTTTTTAAAGTATACATTTAATAAAATGGGTTCAGGAAATATTTTGAAGGATTTTAAAGAGTAATTTTATAAGGGGATTATTGATTATATATGTAACGACCCGTAAATTTCGATAATTAAATTTGTTAATTTAATAAGATTTTGGAAATTAAATACTAAAAGAAATAAAAATTTGTTAATTAATAATGAAATAATAACAAAAATGAAAACGTAACAATGTTAATTAAAGCTAATTATTAACAATTGAAATGAAATTCCAATTAATTGAAATAATGTAAATGTTATAACTTGATTATAAATTGAATGTAAGTAAATAAATGTAAATGTTGTATAGACTTATTAACCATTGTGAGTGATAGGGATACCATCTTCACCTCAAGGTTTTGGAAAAGTTTTCAAGAGGCTATGGGGAGTGAATTGTGCTTAAGCACTGCCTACCATCCACAATCAGATGGTCAAACTGAGGTGGTGAACAAAGTCTTAGAGGATTTGTTGAGAGCATGTACACTGGACTTTGGAGGCAACTGGGAAGACCACCTCCATCTAGCTGAATTCACATACAATAACAGTTACCAAAGCACCATAGGGATGGCACCATTTGAAGCCTTATATGGCAAGCCATGTTTATCACCTATATGCTGGGTAGAGGCTGGAGAAAGGGCTGTTCTTGGACCTGAATATGTTAAAGAAACTACAGAGAGAATTGGGTTAATAAGAAAAAGAATAGCAGCAGCTCAAGATAGGCAAAAGAAATTTGCAGATAGGAAGAGAAAGCAAGTGGAATATGAAGTGGGAGACTTTGTTTTCATCAAGATTTCACCTATGAAGAAAGTCATGAGATTTGGCAAGCAAGGTAAGCTTACACCAAGGTATGTTGGACCCTATAAAATTCTGGAAAGAATTGGTTCATTGGCTTACAAATTAGAACTACCAGAGGAGATGAAAGCAATGCATAATGTTTTTCATGTGTCCCAACTTAGAAAATGGGTACATGATAAGGAAGACATTTTGGAAGAGCCTACCAAAATTCAAATAAATCCTGACTTGGTTTATGAAAAAGAACCAGTGGGGATTGTAGCCAAGGAAGAAAAGAAATTAAGGAGCAAAACCTTGAAACTAGTTAAGATCCAGTGGAGTAGTGATCCTAATGACTGCACATGGGAGTTAGAGGATAAGATTAGAATGGATTATCCTAAGCTTTTTGCAAATTAAAAGGTAATTTTTTTCTTTCTGGAAAAATTATTTGTTATGCATGGTTGATATGGTTGAATTTGTTTGCTTATGCATATGTTTGATAAGTTTTCAGAAAAGAAAAAGATGCTCACTATAAATGTTAGAAAAATTGTGAGGACACAATTCCTAAAAGGAGGGGTGAATGTAATACCCCAAAATTTTGTGAAAAATCATTTTTGAAAAAATGATTTAATTTTGAAATATTTAGATTTAAATATGGTGAAGTCTCAGGAATAAATAGTGTGCAGGTATATGTGTGCACGTGCACACTGAAATGGCACAAGGAAGAACTCCAGATTTCTTGGATTTAAAACAAGAATTAAAGGGCAATACAAACATGATTTGGCAACATGGTTGTTTGATTTCTGAAATTATATGGATCATCTTAGAAAGTAAGAAAAATTAGGCTTTACTTTAAATTAGTAAACAAATTTTATTTAAAACCCAGAAGAGAAAATTATGTATATTAACCTGTATACATATAGGTGCATATGCTTCTGAAATTAAAGAGAAATTAAAATAAGCTTAGATAAGATATGTGTACAAATATATATATTTTTAAACACTGAAAAGTATATATATACATATATATATATATAAGCAAGTAAAACTATGACATTAAAATGACATGAAATGTGATACAAGTTAATGAGCTTGTATAGGCAAAAATAGCAAAAGGGGATTTTCAGAAATAATTAAAATAAAAATAGGATAGTCACACTTTTAACATGACTAGGAGAGTGGCCATTTTCTGAAAAGTAAAAGAAAGAAAATGCAGCCTTTAAATTGGTTAATATGGCCGGGGTATTATGAATGAAAAATGCATGATGCTAGCCAGGACAGAAATGGAATTCTGTTTCAACAAAACCCTAGAGGAAAAATGCTTATAAATAGGCAGTTTAGCCAGTAGAATCATTTTTACCCCGAGCTGCACAAAAATAAGAAAAGAAGGAAAATATTGGAAGAAAGGAGAGAACACTCAAACAAGAATTTTCTGGATTAAACATTTAGGTGAGTAATCTCACCAAGTTCATGGCATTAAGACCTGAGATGAGGCAGCCACTTTTTATTTCCATTTATATATATTTCTGGTTTTGATGTATATGATTTCATCAATGCTTTCTGGATGTTTTATTTTAAATCTGATATGATTTAATATGGATGATTTTGGATGACCTTTGATTGGTTGAGACATTTGTCTTTGGATGAGTATCATACTGATTTATTTATACTCACAAATGTTAAAGTTTAGGATCTCAAAAATCATATAGAGAATACTCTCAGCTGTTATAGATCTATGGCATGGAAACTTTATAAAAATGATTAGAGCTGCATTATACTTGGTATAAGTGCTGAGGCTTGAAAAGAAAAATGTTAAGGGTGCAATAGAAATTTTCTAAGTGCTGAGCCCTTAATCAAATCAAAAAAAAAAGAGAAACCCACAAGCTAAAATTATGATTGAACCAGATCTTGAATCTGAATCAATCATAAAGGCTTGCAGATCAATATAACATGCCATGCCTCTTTTACAGTTGAAAATATTCTCATATTTTACTAAGATCAAGACATATTGACCCCATTTAGGAAATAACTGTCTGATTATTTCTGAGGAGAATTATGCTAGAAGAAATTATGGATGTTTCCATGTTTGCAGTGATATGTTCACTTAGCATATTTGATGATAGGATTTAAGACTATACACTAGTAAATAAACTAGGGAAGGGAAGGCCAAGAAAGCTGCTGGAATGCTTGTCATATTTGAAGTATGCAAGTTGGCACATGGTTTGTTTAAGCCCTGAGATCTTTGTGCAATGATGTGAATTAGTTCATTGCAATGTGTCCCAGTGATTCCTTAATAGCAGATGAGGCAGGGATTTAAATTGAATAATACAACCTGTATATGAAGAAATAGGAATATGGATATTTCTTAGGTTGAATGGTATGGAACCAAGATGATTCCAGTAAGTGAAATTGTTGCAAATAGATAATTATGTTTGCATGATTATGTATGCAAGTGAAAGAATGATAAATGAATATATCATACCTGAATCAACATAATTATACTATGTTAAAATAATTGATTGCAGAAATTTGCTTAAACAACTGAATTGCATATTAGTTGAATCAACAAGTTAGTACCCTTATATTCTCTATTGCTTAATATCATGAATGAATTGATGTTACTCATACCAGATCATAGATCTGACCCTTGTTTGCTCATGGCATCTGGGGTGTCTCATTTTAAAATGAGGCAGCCACTTATGCTCTTTCAGGTAACCCAGGCACTAAGTAAAATGAAGTAATGGCTATTATGGAGGAGTGAATGAACATGCTAGCTAGTTTCAATAAGAGCTTAAATTGATTATATATGCATGTATTCAGGAAAAATTTTATGTTCTAAGATTTCCAGTTATGTAATGAATTCTATTATGGTTAGATGAACTAGTTGTATCATGTTAAATATATTGTTATGCACTAAGGTTTAAAATCTCAAAGGAAAAAATCTGAGTGGGAAACAAGGAAATGATTTTAATTACTGATATGGATGTTTGGAAGAGAAATATGCATATGTAGTTGAGCTGTTGTTTTGTAAAGTTTATATTATGTAATAGTTAATCTTGAGATATAACAGAGCACTGAGTTTTAGAACAAAATCTGGATTTAGCAAGAAGTAAACTTAATAGGATTTTATCTTCTTTTTACTGAAATGCTTTGTAATTAAGTTTGAATTCATTTCTGAATTGAATTGAGAAGAGTAAGATGTTTTCCTAAAGCTTTAAACAGAATGCAATGAAATTGAACTAGTGTGGCAGATACAGGATTCATGAGTTAACCAGCTTCAATTAAATGAAGTATTGGTTGATCATGATAGATTGTATTCTGAAAATAAAAATGCATTTCAAAGCTTAGTACATTTAGCAATTGATTCACCCAGTTTTCTGGAAAATGAGCAGAAATATTGACATGTACATGTACATCTGTGCACATGTTGATATTTGAGCAAAAATATGATCATAAATTCTTAAAACAGTTGTAGGAATGGGATACAAAAATAGTAAGTAAGAAGGATTGTTTTGTATGTTGGGTTATAGGCAAAAATTAAACATATATGTACAATTAAAGGTAGGTATCAGATTTCTAACCTTTCAGAAAAAAAAAAAAGAAGAAAACCAAAAATTGTGTTTGAACCGACCTGCATGGTACTCGAACTCGTGACCTTTTGTGTATAAGTTAGGCGCGTTTCCATTACGCCTAGATGTTGCTTGTGTTCACTTAGGATCCACTTTCTTTTATACTGAATCTAATATTATCCAGACTTTAAACACAATCATCAACATTAAAAGCTTGTTTACTACTGAATATTACTTGATCATTTCTTGATCCTAATGACAGACTAAAGTACATATTTTAGTGGATTTTATGGCCAAAAATCTGAATACAATAATGTATCTGAATTACTAAATCTCTAAATCAAACAGGATGTTATTGAACAAAAAAATATAATAAAGTATATACTCTGAATTTAAACAAGAAGAACACATACATCTTCATATGTATGTGTATATTATTAGATATGCACTGATATATTTATATTGGTAAGTTATTTTGATCCTGGATATATTTTGGTTATTGGAAAAAGAAAATGACCTTGGAAAATATGTTTGTAATGAATGATATATCAATATATCATCTCATAGCAAAAAAAAAAAATCCTTATGAAATTAGGGTGGAATTAGGAGGGTCATTTCAGTTGGTATCAGAGCTATGTTATTCAACATAGTAGAAGTAAGGATCAAGTTCTTAGATAGAAAAATAAAATTAAAAGGAACTAAATATCAAACTAACCAGCTATGTAAATTATTATTAGCAAACTATGGTAGGGAGACCACCAAATCAGGGAGCAGGATCTTCCCATGCACCACCAATGGTCAATCTGCAAGACTTGGTGAGAGCATTTAGGGATGGGGCAGGACAAAGGCAAGAAAATCCCTATGAAGAACTCTCAAAACTGCTTAAGACATATACTCATTTAGGAGGCAAAAGCTTTGAAGGGACAGAGAGTATCATGGAAATTCAAACATGGTTGAGAACATTGGAAAGAATTTTCAATGACATGCAACTTGATGATCAAAGAAAGAGGCAAGTGGCTTCAAGACAGCTGAAAGGAGTAGCTTTAGGCTGGTGGGAAGTAATCATTGCAGGAAGGAATGAGAATGAAATCACTTGGAATCAATTCAAAGAGATGTTGGAGGCAAGGTTTGTACCAGCATCAGCAAAGACTACCTTGCTAGAAGAATTCATTAGGCTTAGACAAGGAACCATGACTGTCACAGAATACACTCAAAAGTTTGAGGGACTTTCCACATATGGAGCAATGCTTGTGGCAGATGAAGCATCTAAAAATGATAGGTACATAAAAGGTCTAAACCCAGGACTTAGCAGAGCTATGTTACCTTATGCAGACAAGACTTTTGATCATGTGATAGACTTAGCTTTGAGGTTGGAGCAGCATGACAAGGAAAGGGAGAATTTCAGAAATTTTAAGAGCAATAATAACAAGAAAGGTAAGGGGAGGTATCACCCTTATGATAAGAAGAAAGAAGAGGCTAGTAACAAAAGCACTGGAGATGTCAAAGCTAAGGAAGACAAGAAGAAAATTGTGTGCCATCAGTGTGGAAAAGAAGGGCATATCAAACCAAAATGTCCAGAGTTGAAAGGAGGAGCTTTCAAATGCTATCTATGTGGGAAAGAGGGACATATGAAGAGGAATTGTCCTGAGTATAAACAGCAAGGCAAATTGGCAAATTTGGAAGGAAAAGGCAAAGCCACAGTGGAAAGTAACACTGTAAACCATAGCCAAGTGGAAGGTACATTACTTATTTGTACCATACCCATAACAGTAGTGTATGATACTGGGGCAACTCACTCCTTAATTTCTTATGAATTGGTTAAAGTGCTAAAACTGAATTGCATATTAGTTGAAACCCCATTGCATATACACAGTCCATTGGGGAGTTCTAGTGTCTTAAATATGATTTGTGTGGATGTGGAGTTAAACATAGGAGGAAATATTTTTATTTCCAATTTATATGTTTTGAATTACCCAAATATAGGTGTTATATTGGGGGTAGACTGGTTAAGGCAATTTAAAGCCATAATTAATTTAGACTCATCCACCATATCATTGCAAAATTCTAGAGGCCAGAGAATCACAGTTTTATGTGAGGTAGCTAAGGAAGGAAAACTATATCATTTAGTTGACTTAGAAAAAGATCTGAGTGAACTAACCATTGAAGAAATTCCCATAGTTAATGAATACTTGGATGTGTTTGGGGAAGTTAAGGGTGTTCCACACCACAGACCAGTTGAGTTCCAAATTAATCTCATTCCAGGAGCAAGTCCAATAATTAAGAAACCTTATAGAATGGGGCCAAGTGAACTGAAAGAATTGAAAAATCAGTTGGAAGAATTAGAAGGCAAGGGATTTATAAGGCACTGAAATATTTATTCTCACAAAAAGATTTGAACATGAGGCAACATAGATGGGTAGAGTTCCTAGCTGCCTATGATCTAGATATACTGTATACACCAGGCAAGGCAAATAAAGTTGCAGATGCCTTGAGTAGACAACATGCCAAAGTAGCCATGTTGATGATGGAAGAGTTTAGGGATTTGTCTATACTTACTGATTTGGAAATTGAGGAAAGTAGTGAGGAACAAATGATGCCCATTGAAGAAGGTGAAGGTAAAGGGAAATTAAGTATGATATCTCTGCAATCAGATTTACTTCTTAAGATTGGGCAAATGCAGGAACAAGACCTAAACATGGTGGAAAAGAAAATGCTCATATCAAAAGGGGAGGAAGTAATAAATTATCAAGTTGATAAAAATGGGTATTTGAGGAATAAAAACAGGATATGTGTTCCAGAAAATATAGAATTGAAAGAGGAAATATTAAATGAGTACCATAGGAGTAAGTACTCCATACACCCAGGTAGCACCAAGATGTATCAAAATTTGAAAAGAAATCTTTGGTGGAAGGGGATGAAGTCAGATGTGGCCAGATATGTTGCAAGGTGCATGACTTGCCAACAAGTCAAGGCAGAGACACAAAGGCCATCAGGACTATTGCAACCCCTTAGCATACCACAGTGGAAGTGGGAGGATATATCTATGGATTTCATAGATGGTCTGCCTAGATCTAAGAAGGGAAACACAAGTATATGGGTAATTGTGGATAGGCTAACTAAGGTAGCACATTTTATCCCAGTTAGAGCAGAAAGAAATGCTCCAAAATTGGCTCAAATATTCATGAAAGAGGTAGTAAGGTTGCATGGCATACCTAAAACCATTGTGAGTGATAGGGATACCATCTTCACCTCAAGGTTTTGGAAAAGTTTTCAAGAGGCTATGGGGAGTGAATTGTGCTTAAGCACTGCCTACCATCCACAATCAGATGGTCAAACTGAGGTGGTGAACAAAGTCTTAGAGGATTTGTTGAGAGCATGTACACTGGACTTTGGAGGCAACTGGGAAGACCACCTCCATCTAGCTGAATTCACATACAATAACAGTTACCAAAGCACCATAGGGATGGCACCATTTGAAGCCTTATATGGCAAGCCATGTTTATCACCTATATGCTGGGTAGAGGCTGGAGAAAGGGCTGTTCTTGGACCTGAATATGTTAAAGAAACTACAGAGAGAATTGGGTTAATAAGAAAAAGAATAGCAGCAGCTCAAGATAGGCAAAAGAAATTTGCAGATAGGAAGAGAAAGCAAGTGGAATATGAAGTGGGAGACTTTGTTTTCATCAAGATTTCACCTATGAAGAAAGTCATGAGATTTGGCAAGCAAGGTAAGCTTACACCAAGGTATGTTGGACCCTATAAAATTCTGGAAAGAATTGGTTCATTGGCTTACAAATTAGAACTACCAGAGGAGATGAAAGCAATGCATAATGTTTTTCATGTGTCCCAACTTAGAAAATGGGTACATGATAAGGAAGACATTTTGGAAGAGCCTACCAAAATTCAAATAAATCCTGACTTGGTTTATGAAAAAGAACCAGTGGGGATTGTAGCCAAGGAAGAAAAGAAATTAAGGAGCAAAACCTTGAAACTAGTTAAGATCCAGTGGAGTAGTGATCCTAATGACTGCACATGGGAGTTAGAGGATAAGATTAGAATGGATTATCCTAAGCTTTTTGCAAATTAAAAGGTAATTTTTTTCTTTCTGGAAAAATTATTTGTTATGCATGGTTGATATGGTTGAATTTGTTTGCTTATGCATATGTTTGATAAGTTTTCAGAAAAGAAAAAGATGCTCACTATAAATGTTAGAAAAATTGTGAGGACACAATTCCTAAAAGGAGGGGTGAATGTAATACCCCAAAATTTTGTGAAAAATCATTTTTGAAAAAATGATTTAATTTTGAAATATTTAGATTTAAATATGGTGAAGTCTCAGGAATAAATAGTGTGCAGGTATATGTGTGCACGTGCACACTGAAATGGCACAAGGAAGAACTCCAGATTTCTTGGATTTAAAACAAGAATTAAAGGGCAATACAAACATGATTTGGCAACATGGTTGTTTGATTTCTGAAATTATATGGATCATCTTAGAAAGTAAGAAAAAGTAGGCTTTACTTTAAATCAGTAAACAAATTTTATTTAAAACCCAGAAGAGAAAATTATGTATATTAACCTGTATACATATAGGTGCATATGCTTCTGAAATTAAAGAGAAATTAAAATAAGCTTAGATAAGATATGTGTACAAATATATATATTTTTAAACACTGAAAAGTATATATATACATATATATATATATAAGCAAGTAAAACTAGGACATTAAAATGACATGAAATGTGATACAAGTTAATGAGCTTGTATAGGCAAAAATAGCAAAAGGGGATTTTCAGAAATAATTAAAATAAAAATAGGATAGTCACACTTTTAACATGACTAGGAGAGTGGCCATTTTCTGAAAAGTAAAAGAAAGAAAATGCAGCCTTTAAATTGGTTAATATGGCCGGGGTATTATGAATGAAAAATGCATGATGCTAGCCAGGACAGAAATGGAATTCTGTTTCAACAAAACCCTAGAGGAAAAATGCTTATAAATAGGCAGTTTAGCCAGTAGAATCATTTTTACCCCGAGCTGCACAAAAATAAGAAAAGAAGGAAAATATTGGAAGAAAGGAGAGAACACTCAAACAAGAATTTTCTGGATTAAACATTTAGGTGAGTAATCTCACCAAGTTCATGGCATTAAGACCTGAGATGAGGCAGCCACTTTTTATTTCCATTTATATATATTTCTGGTTTTGATGTATATGATTTCATCAATGCTTTCTGGATGTTTTATTTTAAATCTGATATGATTTAATATGGATGATTTTGGATGACCTTTGATTGGTTGAGACATTTGTCTTTGGATGAGTATCATACTGATTTATTTATACTCACAAATGTTAAAGTTTAGGATCTCAAAAATCATATAGAGAATACTCTCAGCTGTTATAGATCTATGGCATGGAAACTTTATAAAAATGATTAGAGCTGCATTATACTTGGTATAAGTGCTGAGGCTTGAAAAGAAAAATGTTAAGGGTGCAATAGAAATTTTCTAAGTGCTGAGCCCTTAATCAAATCAAAAAAAAAAGAGAAACCCACAAGCTAAAATTATGATTGAACCAGATCTTGAATCTGAATCAATCATAAAGGCTTGCAGATCAATATAACATGCCATGCCTCTTTTACAGTTGAAAATATTCTCATATTTTACTAAGATCAAGACATATTGACCCCATTTAGGAAATAACTGTCTGATTATTTCTGAGGAGAATTATGCTAGAAGAAATTATGGATGTTTCCATGTTTGCAGTGATATGTTCACTTAGCATATTTGATGATAGGATTTAAGACTATACACTAGTAAATAAACTAGGGAAGGGAAGGCCAAGAAAGCTGCTGGAATACTTGTCATATTTGAAGTATGCAAGTTGGCACATGGTTTGTTTAAGCCCTGAGATCTTTGTGCAATGATGTGAATTAGTTCATTGCAATGTGTCCCAGTGATTCCTTAATAGCAGATGAGGCAGGGATTTAAATTGAATAATACAACCTGTATATGAAGAAATAGGAATATGGATATTTCTTAGGTTGAATGGTATGGAACCAAGATGATTCCAGTAAGTGAAATTGTTGCAAATAGATAATTATGTTTGCATGATTATGTATGCAAGTGAAAGAATGATAAATGAATATATCATACCTGAATCAACATAATTATACTATGTTAAAATAATTGATTGCAGAAATTTGCTTAAACAACTGAATTGCATATTAGTTGAATCAACAAGTTAGTACCCTTATATTCTCTATTGCTTAATATCATGAATGAATTGATGTTACTCATACCAGATCATAGATCTGACCCTTGTTTGCTCATGGCATCTGGGGTGTCTCATTTTAAAATGAGGCAGCCACTTATGCTCTTTCAAGTAACCCAGGCACTAAGTAAAATGAAGTAATGGCTATTATGGAGGAGTGAATGAACATGCTAGCTAGTTTCAATAAGAGCTTAAATTGATTATATATGCATGTATTCAGGAAAAATTTTATGTTCTAAGATTTCCAGTTATGTAATGAATTCTATTATGGTTAGATGAACTAGTTGTATCATGTTAAATATATTGTTATGCACTAAGGTTTAAAATCTCAAAGGAAAAATCTGAGTGGGAAACAAGGAAATGATTTTAATTACTGATATGGATGTTTGGAAGAGAAATATGCATATGTAGTTGAGCTGTTGTTTTGTAAAGTTTATATTATGTAATAGTTAATCTTGAGATATAACAGAGCACTGAGTTTTAGAACAAAATCTGGATTTAGCAAGAAGTAAACTTAACAGGATTTTATCTTCTTTTTACTGAAATGCTTTGTAATTAAGTTTGAATTCATTTCTGAATTGAATTGAGAAGAGTAAGATGTTTTCCTAAAGCTTTAAACAGAATGCAATGAAATTGAACTAGTGTGGCAGATACAGGATTCATGAGTTAACCAGCTTCAATTAAATGAAGTATTGGTTGATCATGATAGATTGTATTCTGAAAATAAAAATGCATTTCAAAGCTTAGTACATTTAGCAATTGATTCACCCAGTTTTCTGGAAAATGAGCAGAAATATTGACATGTACATGTACATCTGTGCACATGTTGATATTTGAGCAAAAATATGATCATAAATTCTTAAAACAGTTGTAGGAATGGGATACAAAAATAGTAAGTAAGAAGGATTGTTTTGTATGTTGGGTTATAGGCAAAAATTAAACATATATGTACAATTAAAGGTAGGTATCAGATTTCTAACCTTTCAGAAAAAAAAAAGAAGAAAACCAAAAATTGTGTTTGAACCGACCTGCATGGTACTCGAACTCGTGACCTTTTGTGTATAAGTTAGGCGCGTTTCCATTACGCCTAGATGTTGCTTGTGTTCACTTAGGATCCACTTTCTTTTATACTGAATCTAATATTATCCAGACTTTAAACACAATCATCAACATTAAAAGCTTGTTTACTACTGAATATTACTTGATCATTTCTTGATCCTAATGACAGACTAAAGTACATATTTTAGTGGATTTTATGGCCAAAAATCTGAATACAATAATGTATCTGAATTACTAAATCTCTAAATCAAACAGGATGTTATTGAACAAAAAAATATAATAAAGTATATACTCTGAATTTAAACAAGAAGAACACATACATCTTCATATGTATGTGTATATTATTAGATATGCACTGATATATTTATATTGGTAAGTTATTTTGATCCTGGATATATTTTGGTTATTGGAAAAAGAAAATGACCTTGGAAAATATGTTTGTAATGAATGATATATCAATATATCATCTCATAGCAAAAAAAAAATCCTTATGAAATTAGGGTGGAATTAGGAGGGTCATTTCACTATCTCCAATTTTCAAATAGACAAATCCACGGCTTGCTTCTTTTCAGTTACAGCTACACTCCTTAATGATATTCCTGAAATCCAATTTTCATCGGAAATAATAACCATGATTTCCGAATTTCCATCGAAATGAACAAAATATAAATATTTTAGAATCAGGAACACTAATTTATTGTTACTGCAAAACATGATAGAGTCAACCATAGTTCAAGCATAACAAACATACCCTTAAATCCATGGAATTCCAGTATAGACCATCTTCATCATTCAGCTTGTTTTAGCTCTAATGGCCGCTTCTTTGAAGAAGATTCTGCCTATAATACACAATATCATAACTTATGCCAAGCATAAAGTTAATTTAAGTAAATAAACTGGAAATAGATAGGATATGTTTTTAGAAGAATTAAATATCATATCAAACTGCAAAGGTTTGTTTTCATAACCTTCTTTGTTTTAGGCATAATTACGACTCCACGGCAGGAATCTATCATGAAACTGCCATGTTTACCATTGTTGAGCTTTATATCCATATTGCTTGAACCCCATTTATACCTGACATAATTTATCAACTGCTAATTTACCAGCTATTAGTTAACAATATTGTAAAATATGTTTTGAAACTGAAATTGTTGTATAGAACACATACTTTATCCCAATTGTGATTAGCTCGTCTCTTACATCTGATGTTTCTCATTATACTATCCTTAATTCTTAGTTTCTTTATCCTTGCCTCAAGCTGGCAATAATTAATAGTTGTGTAAAATGTAAATTTAGCCAAAATAGAAATATACATCCTGAAAAAGCTTAAAATGTAAGTGTAACGGATTTCTAAGGATGGTTTGATACGAAATTAACTAGCACTGGAACTTACTTGAAGCAGCAAGTATAGAAAAATTGCATGCTAATGGCGTAAAGTCCACCGATATTTGCAAGAACGTCGACTGAGAAGAAAAAAAAGCATGTCATTCATCTAACATCAAGATTACCAACAAGGACCATGTAATGCCGGTGATTATTCAATTCATCATGTTTTTCTATGAAGGGGCGCTGTGAGTGATGAAAGAATTAAAAAATACATAGTGATGGATGAGCATTGCATATTCATTTTACTGATGCTGCTGACTGACACGCACTGTTTGCATACGTATATAGAATTTTTAACAAAAGCAGACTCTGATCAACCACTAAACTTACCAGCAAAACGAAAAACCACACCTCTTATTCTCTGTTTGATTATTACAAAACCGATGGAAGTCCAGAATCCAAAAATGAAACCAAGTGAAGCACTCGCATAAGTCACTGCAACACTAACCTTGTCTTCATGTTCTTTGGTTTCTTCATTTTCTCCAGAATGTTCACTTTCATGGCATTTTGGTAAAGGCCAACCACAAAGATCATCATTACCAACATAGATCGACTGATCTGAATTAACTAGAGCAGTCAAATCATATGTCACCAGGAATCCACCTCCAGTTCATTTGTACTACATGCTCCGTCCAAACAGCATTTATATACTTCTAATAGGAGGACTCTATTTAATGTTTTTTAAAAGTTACACTGGTCAAGTATGTAGAACAATGTTTAAGCTTGCAATAGGTTTTAGATGGGCCAAATAATAACCAGTGATATCCGCAAATTGTTCTCTTTATATCCTATGGTATCCATTGGAACTTGAACATTGATTCAAACTATTTAGTACTATTATGGCATTTTCTGTGCATGTGCACAGTGCGCATTTTGCAGGGAAGTGATCCCAAAATGCTGCTTCTTCCTCCGATTAAAGTTGTATCACAATAGCCAAGACAACTAAAGCATTAGTAGGCTATGGGTTCTCCATTTTCAATTCTGAATCTACATTAGTAGCAGTGTCCTTTATATCTTTGACATCCTCCGCACAAAAAGCTGCACTTTGATGGTTCTTCTGCCATCATTAAAGCTATACTACTTCACTTTTTTATACATGTTTTTGATAAAATTTCAAAACGGGTCTAGTGTATGGTTTTACATGAACTAGAAGACCATTCCATTAGGTAATTATCAGGGCCACTAATTATGATGCATTTCTCACATAATATAGAAGATAAGGCTTAACATGCATACCCGATTTAGTTTTATTATCATATCCTCTAACTGCTTTTGGTTAATTTTACCCTGCTTTTATTGCATCTTTAGAGTTTATTCCAACTGGACCTACTGTTCGTTTGGGAAATCTACCAAAGAAAAAGAATATACACCGGGATCTTCAAATTGCATTTAAAGGGTTTAATGGTATCATCAAAATTAGTCCTTCTGTAATTGGAAATTTGAAGACCAGAGATCCTATATGCAAAGGCTTCGCTTTTGTTGAATTTGTGTCCGATGAAGTTGCACTAAGGTAAAAATAGGATCTGCAAATAATTTTGACAAGGAACAACAACAGTGATGAAAGGTCTTATCACGCTGAACTGAAATCCAGTTATCAAGATCGGTACCAATCATTAAAATAAGACATAAACTGTTCAAACAAAAAAGTTTAATGGTGAAGATGAAAGTCTTTTTCAGTAGAACTAACCTGCACATCCAAACTGTTTGCACACTTCTTGCTCTGTTAAATCTATTTCTGTAGAAGCAATCCATTGGGGAACAGTCATGATGTAAGTATGCCAATCCTCTTGTAGACCCTAGTGCAATTTTCATTCTTGCATTCCAATTCAAAGGTTGTTCTCCTTCATCGCTTTCTATGATCATAACAAAAAATTCAATGGTGTTGAATTTATCCGGACATTCAAATAAATAGTATCTTACATGTACAATGGTGCATACCATGAAGATAAGAATCCAAGCTGCCTAAATCAAGGTAGTCATATATGAGAAGCTTAGCAGTAGGAAGCCTGCAGTAACCTCTGAGATTTACTAAATTTATATGCTTGATGCTTCCCAATGCCTCAAGCTCTTTCTCTAAATCTTGATCTTGATTTGCATGGTTATAAATAATTCTTTTAACAGCAAAAGCATTAGAGTCATCCATCACCATCTTGTAGACAGTACCAAATCCTCTAGACCCTAAGATGTCCTCTTCATCGAGTAGGTCGAGCTTTTTTATGATCTCTTCTGATGAGTATGGTAGGTCCGATCGAAATGTGATAAGCTTAGCACCTAATTTTTGAATAGAAATATAATATTGGATTTCTCTCTGTAGTATAGAATAAGTATGTCACCTGATTTTTGAAGAGCAACTCGGGCAGAGGATATGTGGAAGACGAATTTAGTTTGTTTGCTATATGCAGTGCTCGGCATGAGATATAGGAATTGCTGTGGTACCTGCAATTTTATTTTTCCAGAAATAAAACAAAGTTACTGTAAAATATGAACTAGTTTTAATGATTGTTAAGAACAATCTGATGCAGTGAGATAATGGTTAGTTCCATCCTTTAAAATTGTGAAGTAGATGAATAAAATCATTCTTTTGCAGTACACACATACTTGTTTGCTTATGATTTAAAATTGTGCTTTGTCAGGTGATGTATATATGTAGTTCTGGACAATCTGAACCGCTACCCTGGACAGAATTAAGCTACTATACCATGGGGGGAAAATGAACCAAATAGAAAAGGCAGAGCAAATAAAAACGTAAAAAGGAAAACTCACGGCAGAGGAAAAGGATGCAACAAGAGAGAAACAGTTCCCGAATAATGGATCAAAGCTTGTTTGAGAGGTGGCCAAGAATCCCTAAACTCGCATTTGATCTCCTCGTGCAATTTGGGCAAATCTATAAATAATGAAAGGGCTAAGAAATTGGTAGGGAAGAACATGTAGGCTGGGACGTTCAATTCTCTGGCTGCGTCGAAGGTGTCTGCTCCGAACAAATCGGCGACGAAGGCGACCAGATTATGTTTGCTTTTGAGGTTTTTAAGGATAGTGGCGACGGAGGGGACGGATCGTACGGACGCGACGGACATGCGCGTTTCGATGGCGGCGTTGGAAGGGAGGTCGCCGAGGTCCACGGGTGGGAGAGAGATGGAAGTGATTGAAGGTGGTAGAGAGGAGAGGTATGCCTGGTAATCGAACGTGTAATTGAAATATCCTGGAAACGATTTGGGGAAAATGCGGCCAGGAATAAGCGTGGTTAGGGTTAAGCGTGATATGTTATTCAATTACAATTTTGCCCTAGTATATTTCAATTAACTCCAATTAAACCAAGGCTTACAACGAAAATAAGTGTCGTCGTATTTAAAAGTGTAAATTTTTATTTTCAGTAACACTTATATTTGATAGCGACACTTATTAGTGAGACTAAAATGCAACCCATATAAGTGTCGCCAAATGAAAAAAAAAGTGTTGCCAAATGACTGTTTTGGTGTAGTGTAATATGATAATTTTGAAATGAGAGTTTAACCTATTTTGAAAACATGACTTTTGAAAGGAAATATAATTTCGAACTATGATTTCAAATGTGATATGATTTCAAAGGTAAATATGAGTAATGATTTTGAAAATGATATGATTTGAATTGTATGAAATGATTTTGGAAATGTAAAAGAACCATCCGATGTGTAATAAGCGATTGGTTGGTAAAGAGACCGGGATCGGATATAGGCATACTCTCTGTCGATACCGAAAACCACTTTGACAACCGTGTACGCGGTGAAGATTCTAGAATGAAGTAGGATGGCAGCGACGATCCTATATGAGGTATATACGTGGACCCAACTCCCGTGAGTTGCCATAAGGTGGCTAAAACAGGAGCAATCGACGGGCCAATGAGGTAGCTCCTCTGATCGGACACACTCCATCGATCTATATTCTAACTTTGTGATTTATTCGGTGGCCACCCTTCGATTTTTACTCGGGAGTGTGTTCTGAGGTGGGCGGTAGTGGCTACTATGCGTTACCACCAGTCCGGAAGTGTAATTGGTATATTTACCCTGGCATTGCCTAGTTGTGCCGTGTCACCTACCCTAGCGCGCCTTCTACGAGTTTGGTTTGTACCATACTTATGGAGTGCCCTCTGACGTCACCCAGTTTAACGGATCCTTAGGAGATGTGAATCCCGAACATATCTTAAGTTACCGCACTCACGCTAGACACTGGATAGGAGATGTCAAACCCCGTAAACATCTCCGACGCCATTTACACTCATATTTATTTACCGTTGATTTAACTCACATAAGATCTTTTAGTTCTGACTCGAGTGTTTTATCTTTTCAATTCGCTCGGGTCAGCCTGAGCATTTCAGGATTTGTAGACCTAATTTCTAGAGGACGAAGATTTGTACTACTATTATTTACTATATTTATTCCACTACATTCATATTGTTCCGCTGCATTATTTGTTTATCTCTGATATGTGTAACTCTGATTTTTTTGTATTGGATAAGTATAATCAAATGTTTTGTGTACAACTTCATGAACTGTTATTTGATTATTATATTTTGTCATTCCGCTGTGAGATTCTGTTTTGTTTTATTTCTTTCTCTTTTTCTTATTCACCCTAAATAACAATTCGCCCTTCTGTATGGTTTGAGTTGGCACGTGTGTCTGCTTAAAGCGTACAAAAAGGCGGGATGTTACAATATAATTACATTTTAAGAGTTTAGAAATATATTCCCCTTTTTATATATTCAGTGATTCAAAATTAAATTACAATTTGAATGGGGATGTTTAGAATATACAATCTATTTTGAAGATAAATTAAATTATGAAAAATTTAAATGGATTTAAGAGCTTTGAGTTATAATTCCCTTTCATATATGGTTTGAGTTAAAATGATTTATATTGATGTTATTGTGTTTAATTCTATATAATGAGGATATTGAATAACAGATTAGTAAAACCGTCTGGGATGGGGCATTCAGTAATATTTTTCTGATTATTCTATAGACTCGTATTATAGAATATTTGTCATTTGATGATTGTAGTTTACAAGCTTCTAGTAAACGATCAAGTATTACTGAGTAGTATGGGACGATCAAGTAATACTTGTTAGATTACTATTAGTGAGTGGATGTCACTTATATTCTAGAGATGGATTAGGAATTTGTGGTAATGCCTAGAGGTGACCCCTCAGAGCTTTGTAGTTGAGAGTTTGATTGCTCTCCAAGGGGTACAAGTTGGAGATATTTTGGGATTCATAGATTTATCCTCTTAGGACTAACTAGCCAAGTTATATATATTACTCTTAGGGCTAGTAGTCGATAAATTAGTACGTTGAGAGGCCCTTATTAGGACGTGTGGAGTTGAGAGTACTTATTATTACTTTCATTAGGACTCATTCGTCTAGAGTATTTTGTTGTATCCTTTAAGGGCTAACTATTCAAGTATCATTATCTACTCTTAGGGCAAGTAGTCGAGGATTTGTTATGTTGATATACTCTCATCGGGATCCATATAGTTAAGAGTAGTTGTTGTCAGTCTCATCAGGACTCCTAAAGTCGAGAGTATTAGTTATTACACTCACTAGGAATTATATAGTCGAGAGTATTTATTGGGAATCTATGTCATAGGGTTTACGCCACTATGGAGAGCACATGAACTAGACCCACCATATACTCTAGTTATCTGATCTAGTGTCTTGACTGCGGGGTCGTGTCCCGTAACCGTGATGTCACCTAGTTGAGTTTGTAGGTTGAGAGTTATTTCTCTCATTAGAGCCATTGCCCGGACATCACTTAAAGACCAACAGTCTGTTACCAAGAGCAAGTAGGAATCGTGGCCAATGCATAGTGTAGCCTTGCAGCATGTTTATGACATGTAATGGATACGAGTTTCATGATTCTAGGAGTAACTTAGGAACTGTACGTAATAGGCTACGGTTATTAAAGTTTCCTAGAGCAATGTGTGGTATGTCAGTCTCCCATCTGGATGGCTTAGGTAGATTCATTTATACATGAGATATTTGGTATTATCACCTCACTAGAGATGATAATCATACGACATCAGAGACTGGCTGCGTGTTGGTCTGTCATTTGAGTTAGCCTAACTCGAGACAGCTACGTGTTGTCTATTTATGACATTAGGGACATGCTGTGAGCTTGTATGTTATCCTCTCATTAGAGCCTATGGTTAAGAGATCTCCTTTTTGTTTGATTTGTTGTTTCTATCTCCGTGGACCATTCAATCGAGATTTTTGCCTCTCTAAGGACCAGGGGTCGAGATATATGGATCTGTATATTGAGTTCTTGATTGGGTTTGATATTGATTTAAGTTTATATCTTTTGATATCTACAAGTGCCTGACAGTCGGAAGTTATCACTTCCATTAGGACTACAGGTCAAGATAATTATTTGGATATTGCTTTGATATTTTTTATGAGTTTAGCTTTTATTGGAACTGGTACTTCTTGTTGTCTCCTAGGAATAACGATCGAAAGTTTTGACTTCCATCAGGACTGTATGTCGAGATAGTATTCTTGGGTATTGATTTTTGTATTTGGTTTGGATTTTGTTTTTTTTTCGTTTTATATTTCCTTATTTATCTTTTATGGCTTAACAGTCGGATGTTATTACTTCCATTAGGGTTGTAAGCCGAGATTTGATGTTTTGATTATTTATTTGGGATTATGCTTTCTTGATTTATGTTTTTAGGGCTTGACAGTCGAAAATCTTCACTTCCATTAGGACTACAAATAAAGATTGATATTTTTGGGATTGTTGACCCTTGGATTTTGGTTTAATTTTGGATTTGTTCTTTTATTGTGGCTTTATGGATATACCGCATGCTTATCCATTGTATTTTGAGATTTTGATGTGTTTGATTGTTATCACCTAATTTATAGTTATCGTGATTCTTACTTATACGTACATGGGTGATATTGAGATTTGATGCATGGTATATTTTTATGATGTTATGATGGACGTTATGTCATGTCATATTTGTGTTTTGGATGTTATTACTATGCTTATTGTTATGTACACACATTGGATTTAGATATAGTTTAACCCGTTTATTATTTATATAATATTCGGATCAGTTAGAGACTTTTCAGGTTCGGGGACATTAGCTAGTTGGATGTTGGACTTTCAAAGAGACGGGGTATATATCGTATCATGTTGAGTAGTCAATGTATATTTGCTTTGGGTGTCTCCTTGTATTTATTTGTATTGAGTTGGCCATGAGTTGTGTATAGTGAAATTGACTTGGTATTTATTGTCATATTGAGATAGACATTAGTTGGTGTTAATATATATATTCTATTTTTCTACTACAATATGCGACTCTATGTTAACTTATATATGGTGTATATTGTTCTGTTCTGGTAACCCCATGTGTTTACTACTTTGTACTGTACCGGATACATATGGTCGTTTTAGTTTTGAAATTTTTAATACATATTGGTCTTAGCCCAAGGGAATATTCACATGTGGTCGCTCCTAAAAAGCTTTATTCTCCGTATTACCGAATAGGATTACTTAGCAATTCACTTTGGTAGTATATGTATAGAGTTAGGGCGTTACCATTTGGTATCAGAGCAGGTCCAAAACAATTTAGAATATTTATGACATGAGTCCTGACGTTTGAGTGACTTTAGAGTCCATGTCCTCCTTGGGTGTGTGGTAGTTACCCTATATTAATGGGATAGTAGGAGTATATGATGATTACTGGGGTAATCATCTGGGGACATACTTGTTATTTTTCCTACTATATATATTTCTTATCTCTACCTCTTCTATATGTATTTGTTTCAGAGTGACATGAAATTTGTTGAGGGAGGTACTGAAGTGGGGAATGGTTAGTCTGTCGAGTAGTGTCAGCTAGACCTCTGTATAGCTTTGAATATAGTTGCCTGATCGAGTGGTGAACAGAGTTGCGCAGCTGAAATTGATTGATAGCTTTTCGTTAAATGCGGTTGTTGCTTGTTCAAAAATGTATTTATTTTTGTTTAATGCTTATTTGATATTATGGATGATGTGTGATAATTATCATTATTGTTGATGATTCAAAAAATAGATGTATTTACGAACTTTGAAAATTAATATTTTTTGTTTAATACAAGCAAATGATTTGTAAAAATATAAATTTGATTGTATAAAATGATTAGAAATATTTTAGTAGCTTGTTTTGGTGTTAACTTGTCCATATAGTGGTTTAAAATTCTGGTCGATACGTCTGATCAACATTATCGGTAAGGATTTTTAAATGCTTATACGAGGTAGTCCGATATAATATTTTGGAAATAATAAAAGAAATATATTTTTCCTGGAATGGTGTATTGCTTTATATAATACACATTCTTCAAAACAAATGTATTAATTTCTAAATATAAATATTTTTGAACGATGTATGCAGCCGTGGATGAGATCATTGACGAGGCAGTGTTGATATAAAATCACAGGTAGTCAACAGTGCAACTAATCAGTGAAATGAATCACTAAATTTTGTGGCGTGGCAACGTTGTATATTTTATGTAAACTAGTTTTTGAATTATAATACATAGTGAAATTTATATTTTTTAAAGATTAAATTAGAGGCATATTCTGTTATTTGAGTTATTATGATTATAGATGATGCTTAAAACATTGTCGAGTTTCTAAAGAGATTGATTTATCTTTGGGTACACTTTCACATGCATTAGTTTGGTATGAATGTGATAGTGTCTATTGCATTAAGTTGATCTTTAGTCATTTCAATGTATCAAGCAACTTAATGGTTCTAGTCTATATACTGCCTGTGTTGTTTGGTATGTTGGTTCATGATCTATGAACTTGAACATCACTTTCCTTTAGTTTATAGAAATATATCAGAGCATATTTCATTGCATCTCACCAAAATGGCATCTGTCCTATAGTTAGTATGCCCATTTATGAAGTCGATACTAGTGCAAGGGAAGTATTTGCATAAACTAGGCAACCCATGCATATATTTCAATTTCCATTATGTATTCCCATTATATACCCATAAATAACTTGTCCAAATTTGTTCTGTTTTCGATGGTAAACAAATTATTACCTATAATAATATCAATTTGCTATTTCAGTATTGTTTATATTTATTTCAAATTAAGCGATGTTAATGGCATTTGATGGAAAAACTAGTATGATTTGTGTTTTTTGAATAAACTTAAAAAAATAAAGGCTTTTCGAGTTCTGCTTTTGTTGTTTAAATTTTAAGAATTATGTAAATGTATTATGTCCATAGCCATTAGGACTATTTTTCAATTTAACCATAGAACTTAAACTATCGATTTAGTTTTGACAATTTTAATGTCATTGAAAGTAAATTTAATTTGAAGTGTAATGCAAATTTTTAATATTTACTATGGTTTAAATATAAGTTAACAAAAGAGGTTAAGGAACAACAGTCCATTACCAAGAGCAAGTAGGAATCGTGGCCGATGCACGGCATAGTCTTGCAGTGTGTTTATGACATGCAATGGATACGAGTGTCACGATTCTGGAAGTAACTTAGGAATGGTAGGAAATGGGCTACAGTCATTAGTGTTTCCTAAAGCAATGTTATGGTACGTCGGTCTCCCATCTGGATGGCTTAGGTGGATTCATTATACATGAGATATTTGGTATTATCACCTAACTAGAGATGATAATCATATGACATCAGAGACTGGTCGTGTGTTGGTCTATCGTTTGAGTTAGCCTAACTCAAGACAGCTACATGTTGTCTATTTATGACATTAGAGACACGTTGCGAGCTTGTGTGTTATCCTTTCATTAGAGCCTATGGTTGAGAGATCTCCTTTGTTTAATTTGTTGTTTCTATTTCCATGGACCATACAGTTTAGAGTTTTGCCTCTCTAAGGACTAGGGCTCGAGATATATGGATCTGTATGTTGAGTTTTTGATTGGATATGATATTGACTTGAGTTTATATCTCTTGTAATCTACGAGGGCCTAACAATTAAAAGTTATCACTTCCATTAGGACTATAGGTCAAGATAATTATTTGGATATTTCTTTTGATATTTTGTATGAGTTGAGCTTTTATTAGGATTGGTACTTCCTGATATCTCCTAGGACTAATGGTCGAAAGTTTTGACTTCGTTGGGACTGTAAGTCGAGACAGTATTCTTGGGTATTGATTTCTATTTGGTTTATATTTTTCTTTTTTTGAGTTTTATATTTCCTGATTTATCTTATATGGCTTAGCGGTCGGATGCTATTACTTCCACTAGGATTGTAAGTCGAGATTTGATGTTTTGATTTTTTTTTTTTGGGATTTGCCTTCTTAATTTATTTTTTTAGGGCTTGACAGTCAAAAGTCTTCACTTCCACTAGGACTGCAAGTCAAGATTGATATTTTTAGGATTGTTGACCCTCGGATTTGGTTTAATCTGGGATTTGTTCTTTTATTGTGGATTTATGGATACACCGCATGTTAATCCATAGTATTTTGAGATTTTGATGTGTTTGATTGTCATCGCCTAATTTATAGTTGTCGTGATTCTTACTTATACATATTACAAGGGTGATATTGAGATTTGATGCATGGTATATTTTTATGATGTTATGATTGTGACATCCCCCACTTGGAGGCCCAAAACTAATGGCTACGGATGTTGCAGTCATCCATAGTTATTAAATCTTGGTGACCAAATGCGGTAATGTTAGATACATTGGTATAATAGAAACACATGAATATGAAGGGAAAAAAATTAAACTCATAAAACAATTTTCTCATTCCACTTCAAATCATATTTAAAATTCATTACATAATCCCAATTTCGTAAACCACATTCAGAGAAATATATTTATTATAAAATACGCCAAGAGCGACATATGAAGATGCCCCCTTGGATGATCAGAGTCTAAACATAGGCAATTAAGCAACTTTTCCATTATAACCAAAATACAGCAGAATCAAATGGAAAGAACTTTTATTAGCTAGATTGCCTCATGCATGTCTCCGAAAGCTTATTCATCTAAAGGAGAACCTGAAAACCTTAACTCATACTCAAAATTAATTGAGCACCCGAGAGTTTAAGGGGAAAGCATAAACTTCGAGTCAGACAAAAATCTGGTATGAATAATAACCTACCATCTCGAACCATATATATCTAGTGAGACCACTCCGCTTAGCGGAACGGGTTTTCCCTTCACTAGTGTCTTAACCCAACTTATAATAACCATATACCGTGCACCTGCATCCACAATGGTTAAGACATAACATAATAAAGGTATATGATGATATGCAAACATGAAATATGTTATGGATTTCCCATCCCATTCATTTGTCTATCTATCATGAGTTATAGTTTCTAGGGTCACTATTAACCTATTAGTTTTCACAGGCTGACTAATAAACTGTTAATTCTTTATGGAATTCCTATCCACTTTCATAGTTTTCATAGGGTCGCTATCAACCTATTGGTTTCTATCGATACTATCATCAAATCATAGTTTTCATGGGGTCTCTATGAACCTATTGGTATCTACCAAAAACTTTCACCAATCATAGTTTTGATGGGCTGACTACGAACTTATTGGGTTCTCCAATAACTTCTCTCATGTCATAGTTTTCATGGGATCTCTTTCAATAACTTGTCTGGACATAATTTTCATGGGATCGCTAAAAACCTATCGGCCCCTGCCAATAACAATCTCTATACATAATTTTCATGGGCTTACTATGAACCTGTCTAAACAAATAATTCTTTGGTCAGTCTTTGGTCATCCTATATTTTGGTCTGTCTGACCTCCTAGATGCAATTCTACTCACACATGAGTTAACTCATTGTATATTCACTACTGGGTCAACCCAGCTGGTTATTGCTCTTAAAACCCCAAAATGTAGTTATGGATTGATTATAAAGTGGATATGTTTACAGAAGAAGCATACATGATAACTGATCATAGCATAATAATATAAACATCTATGCTTTAATAACCTTGTAATCATTATCAAATGAAACATGGTTAATACCTTTAACCTATTCTCTTTAGCAAGGAAATCTTCTTCAAAAACACCAAAGTTATGCATTTCAAAACTCTTTCACATTTCCATGGGTTTACTTTTAAAATTTGAGGTTGGGTTTCTTGTTTGAAAATTTAAGCTTTCAAAACCATAGGCCTTCTCTTTCGAAACCACTAAAATAGACCTTTCGAAAGTATTCAAACCTTCCTTTCAAAACACTTAAATATATACCTTTCAAAATGCTCAAAACATTCCTTTCGAAAGAATTGAAACCTTCCTTTCAAAACCATTAAAGATACACCTTTCGAAAGCATTAAAGCTTATCTTTAGAAGGCACTCAGTTCATAGAAAATTAATGGAATCATAGCTTCGAAACCATTGGAAATTATCTCTTTCGAAACCATTGGGTTTAACATTAAATATAACTTATGGGTCAAAGAAAACGAAAGACGAAAGTAACCCTTTCGAAAGCATTGATCTTCAATTAAAAGAATTGAGGAAAATGATAGCTTCGAAACCACCCTTTCGAAAGCATTGATAAAAGTGACTATAAGTACCCTTTCGAAAGCATTTGGGAAGGCGGCTTCATATTTAACAAGGGCGAAAGCTCCCCTTTCGAAAGCATTGAATTAAAATTATAAAGAAAGCGCCTTTAACTAATTTGAAAGGCATGAATGTGGTAGCTAGGTTTTGAATAGGTTCACCAATGGCTACCCATACGAAAGCTCCTTTTTAAAACTAAATATGCGGCAACTCGTTCGAAAGCTCGTTTTAAAACAAAGGCAAGCGACAATCTATTCGAAAGCTATTTAAAAGTAACTTCAACCCCTTAGAAAGCATCTTTTAAAAGCAAAGGCAAGTAATATATTCAAAAGCTTATAAAAATGACCTCTACCCCTTCGAAAGCTTGCTTTCGACATAGTTCCTTCCACCTTTCTCCAATCCAGTACGTATCAATGGCTTGATACGATGTGTATTGGTTTCGAATGGGTTTATAAGAAGAAGTATGGTGACGAAAGGTAGCAATTGGAAGTGGTGAAGTGGTACATTATGTCAAAACTAATTTTTTTGCCTTACAAAGTAACTTCTTTTCATCTAACTTGCCAATTTGTCAAAATATAATTGGTTGCCATTTCTTTATCAAAAATCTTTTTTTCTAAAAAGGTTGCGAATTCAGTAATTTATTATTGAAATTATTTTAACCAATAAGCCATTCCCTTCCATAAAACATTTAAACATTTAAGTCCTTCAACTTAAATAATTAAACCATATTAAAACACTTAGGAAAAATTCCCAAAAATCATCATAATTCACTTTTAACATGTTTTCTAACATATATATATTTCAGACCTGAAGTCCTTTATATAATTGCCATAATTAATTTTAAACCCAAATTATCCATTTCTTCCATTCAAAATTCAAAATAAATTATCCATAGCTTGGAATATTATGAAAATTAAACTCATTTCCAAAATAAAGTTTTACATAACATATTCAATCATCATGGCATTTGAAACCCATTTATACGATTTTGATCATAAAATCAAATTATACCTCTACATAAAAATTGTAACGACCCGTATTTTTAACTATTTTAAATTATTAAATTTAATATGATTATTGAATAAAAATGGTTAAAAATAAAATACAACGATTTATCGTAATACAGAATAGAGAATAATTGAAATTTGAGTTAAATAGGAATCGAAATGATTTCTAATGTTGACATAAATTCTATTTGAATTAGAATTGAGTTACTAAATTTTAAAACTGAAAATTTCAAGTAAATTTGTCAATTTTTGAAATCGTCGATTTAATCAACACGTTAAAATAGCGAACCAGGGCACAGTCTCGGAATTTGACGAAGCCAATTCCATTGGATCCGTAATAGCGTATTATTATCGGATTTCAAATTTCGTAGCGTTTGGAGCTAACGTTTGGTTGTATAGGATATGTTTGCTTAGAAATAATTTAATGGAATTTAATATTATAATTCGATTCGAAAAGCTATCTTCCACATACGATCGAATTAGGCATCGAAACTTGTTCCATTATGTTCAGAATAGAGGTAAAACATTATAAATGCCAGGCGACACGCTTCGTTTGGAGTTCGTTAGGAAAAGTTCGTGAATAGTGAAATAATAATAAAATAATATATATGCATACATATATATATATGCGTATTTACACTCAGAAGAAAACCCTAGCCGCCTCTTTCAGTTTAATGGCCGAGATGTAGTCGCCTTCTCCCCTAAACCTCTCTCCATCCACGAAATATTAGCCTTCGCATTCCACTGCAAAGATGTTCGCATGGGGGAGCTCTACTTGAATCAACGGTCGTGATTGTCTAAAGTTCATCGACGGCGACGAAATCGAGCCGTGTTCGTGCAGCAAGTCGGAGGCGTTTTCTCGGTGTAGGAGCAGCCGGAGATAACCGACCTTGGCTTGGAAGTGTGTGGTGTGGAGGGCTTCGACGTGGCAAGGTTCGATCGTCGTATATGTCAACGATGGTGGAGCGGCGTTTGGTGGAAGCTGCGTTGTTTTGGGTTTCGGCTAGCAGTTCGTTCGTGATGGAGAAGAATAGAGTGTGCGGCCTTGATTTCCTGAAGCAAGATCCAATGGCCCACTTAATTCTAGGGTAAATAAAAAAAAATATTTTTTATATAAATTGTATTCAAAACTTATAAAAGGCATATCTTTCACATACGAGGTCCGATTGAGACGAAAAAAGCGGCGTTGGAATCGTATCGACGAAGGCTTTGGCATGGGATCGAAGTGGAATTTATTTGAAGCTGCAATATTTTTAGTTTCAAATAAAAGGTGAGTGTTTTATAATGCTCACAACGTACTAATTTTTTTTTATGCTAGTTAAATTGGAAATTATGAAGTGATATAAATTTATTGATTGTTGTTTGATAAATTTAATTGTCATCTAAATTGGCATTTGAATTAATTGTTAAAAATTAAAATTGACGGTTAAATTTGAATTTGGAATTTAATTGCCAGCAAAATACCCGATATTAATAACTATGAAATTGTTGTGAATTATATTGACTGTTTGGATGATTGATTGCGATGGATGCTATTGGTTGATATTTTGGATGATTTGGGATGTTTATTTATTTTGATATATCCTGTATCATCCTGTATATTATTTACAGTATATAAAACTGTAAATTTAATTATTTCGAATAAATTAAGAAATAGGTTGAAATGATATATACCTATGACAATTATTTTGGGTTGAAATGATATATATCCATCCCTGAATAACATTGAAATAACCGATTCACTTGGCCATAGGATAGAAAATTATATACGGACATCGGATTTGGTTAAACTAAATGATTTTGAAATTTTTTGATTTGGAATTATTTAAAATGATTTGATTTAAGAAGCAAAAATCGAATTTGTGGAAATCGAATTATTTTCGAACTTGAGCTCGAAATGTTGAAATTTAAATTTGGAAACAAGAATTGTTTAAATGATCGAAGTTGAGATTTTGAAGTTATAATTAAAATATGATTTGAATTTTGGAAATTAATTTGTTTTAAAAGATTGGACTTTTATTCGAAATTTGAATATTGCTAAGTAAAGTAATATAAAACGATATTTCAAAATTGTGCTCGGAATTGAATTATATTTGAAGATTGGGATTTTAAATTGAATATTGAAGGTTAATTTGATTTAAGTGTTTTGAATCGATATTTTGATAATCGAGCTTGAAAGTGATATAAATTGAAATTGAAATTAATCTGAAATCGAAATTGAATTAATTTGGAATCGAAATTGAAATTGATTTGAATTAAAATTGGAATCGAAGTGAAATTCAACTTGAAATCGAAATTGAATCGATTAATACAAACTATTTAAAATCTATCTTCATAAATATACAAATTATTTTGATTTTCCAAACTATTTTACTATATGAACCATTTTCAATACTCAAACTATTTTCTATTAAACTGTTTTAACTATTTAACTATTTTAAAACTATATAAACTATTTTCTTAAAAAATTCAAAATGGTCAAAAAGGTGGAATGTTTATATTTAAATTTTGGATTTAAATACGAAATGGGTTAAACTGAAGTTATAACCCAAATGAAAATTCGAAGCAATGTTAAATTGGAACTGAAATTAAGATATTAAGACGAACATGATTTTGAATTGAAATAGTATATTTTGAGTAAATATGATGATTTTGAAATGAATTTGATTTTGAAGCGAATATGATATTTTGATATCAAAGACAAATTGTTTTCGAAATGTAAAAGTACCAACCGGCGTGTAAAACGATGTTTGGTTGTTAAAGATACCGAGGCCTCTTATTGGCATACTCTCTGTCAATGGAACCACTTTAACAACTGTGTATGCGGAGGAGACTCTAGAACGAAGTGGTTGGATTTGGCGTCATTTACTGGATTTGAAGAAAGTGAACGATGATGGATAGACCCCGGCACTTGTGCCAATTTGAAATGACTAAAACAGAACGGCTTAACAGAGCCGAGTGGGCTAATTACCCCTAGCGGACATCCGTTCTTCGATTTTCTTGGACTTGGTCCATATTATTACTCTTGTTGTTGGTTTCGATTGGTGCACCTTGATTTGGGATAGCCTCCCTTTGACTCGATATGGGATGGATGGACACGGTGGGCGGTCATGGCTATGATGCGTTACCACCAGCCCTACGACCCGAATTAGTAGTATCCTACCTTGGGCATTGCCTCACGTGTCTTGTCATACTTTTATCCTTATACGCCTACGACTTTGGTTTAGTGTTGTCGTATCACGGCACATCACTGACTACCGACGTGCTACTGGTTGTGTCTAATGCAAACTGTACGCCAATGCTTAAAAACGCGTTAAGGGGGATCAATGTAAATCCTTAATGCTAAGAAAAATATTTATTTTACTGACTAGACATTATATATGTAGCGTATTCTACTACATATAAATATTTTGACGGATCCTTAAGAGATGGAAAATCCCGTAACATCTCTTGAGTTATTGCATGCACGTTATACACTGGATAAGAAGATGTGAAACCCCGTAAACATCTCTGACGCCATGGCACTCAGGTTATATACAATATCGATTTGGCTCATATAAGGATTTTTTAGTTTTGACTCGAGTGTTTTGTCTTTTCATTACGCTCGGGTCAGCCCTGAGTATTTCAGCACACCGAAGATCATTTTCTGGAGGACGAAGACGAAGATTTGGTATATTATTACTATTATAATTCCCTACATCATGTTGTTCTACTGCATTATTTATTTATCCCTATTGTATATATAACTCTGATAAATGTTGTATAAATTATAATCAAATGTATAATATAACCAGCTTCATGAACTGTTTATTTGATTATTATATTTTATCATTCCGCTACGAGATTATGTGTTTGTTTTCTTCTTCTTTTCTTATTTTTCTTAATTAACCTCATTGATTATCTATATTCTGAATTGTTTAAGTTGGACATGTGTGGATTATTGTCAGTTTAAACCTTTCGAAATGTGGGTCGTCACAGTTGGTATCAGAGCTTTGGTTTAGCGATAACCTTAGCTTTGTGGGGTTTGACTCATTAAAGATGGGGTAGTAATACCCTAGAATGAGTTTGTTTGAGTGTGTGTGTGTGATAGAGCGTACTTGTTAGTGCTAAAAAAAATTTATATTGTGTTTGCTTATCCGTTGAGTTGTTTATGAATTCTGATCGATGCGTGGAACGCCGTGTTATCGATTGGGGTTCTGAACACTTAAATGAGGCAAGTGACATAATATTGTTTTAAAATAGGGTAAATGAAATAATTTTACCTAAATTATATATTATATATATATAATGTTAATTATTAATGAAGTTGTTGTTAGGAGATTATAATATTTAGTTATCATTGATCATTGGTTGAATTAAACTAAAACGAATACTTTGTGAATTTTATTTTACGAAGCATTGGATAATTAAATTAAATTGAAATCTAATTACAATAAAAATTATTTGAAATAACAAAGATGTAAATTAATGAAATATTTTCATAATAAAGAAATGGAATTGTATAAGCTATTGTTGATTTACATGAATACGAAAATTACAGAGGAGGGAAAAAGAAAGTCTACTTGATTATTCAGTTCATAGTATTTATACAAAGTATTGGGCTGTGAATGAAAGGCCCAGATCCAATAGACGAAAAACAAATAACAACATATAAAAGAAATGAAATGTAAACAACCATACACCATACTACTCAACACTTCATTCAATGCTCACAACACTCCCCCTCAAGTTGGAGCATACAAATCACACATGCCCAACTTGCTGCATAAGAACTTGATCCTGTTTCCATGCAAAGATTTGGTGAGAAGGTCGGCTACTTGCTCTTCTGACTTAACATGATTTGTACAGATAAGGCCTTGTTGAATTTTTTCTCTAATGAAATGGCAATCCACTTCGATGTGTTTGGTTCTCTCATGAAAAACTGGGTTAGATGCTATATGAAGAGCTGCCTTATTATCACACCACAGTCTCATTGGCACATCACACTGCAATCCTATCTCACCCATAAACTGATTAATCCACATTAATTCACAAACTGTGTTGGCCATTGCTCTATACTCAGACTCAGCACTTGATCTTGATACTACACTTTGTTTCTTGCTTTTCCATGAAACCAAATTTCCACCAATCAACACACAAAAACCTGAAGTAGATCTTCTATCTAACCTTAAACCACCCCAATCAGCATCTGCAAATGCTTCAATTCTGCTATGTCCATGATTTGTGTATACTATGCATTGTCCAACCGTACCCTTTAAATAACATAGTATTTGTTTTAATGCATTCCAATGATCCACAGTGGGTGAACTCATAAACTGACTCACCATACTAACTGAAAAAGCAATATCAGGCCTTGTCATGACCAAATAGTTCAACTTACCCACTAATCTTCTGTATTTGTCAGGGTCTTTAAACAATTCTCCTTCTTTTGTAAGGGATGAGTTAACTAACATAGGTGTATTACAAGGCTTAACCCCCAGTTTTCCAGTTTCTTTCAATAGATCAATCACATATTTCCGATGTGACAAGCATATTCTATCTTTACTTCTAATAACTTCAATACCTAAAAAGTATTTCAATTCTCCCAAATCTTTGGTATGAAACTGTGAATGAATATATGCTTTGAGAGTAGAGATTCCTTTTCCATCATTACCAGTGATAATAATATCATCGACATATACAATTAACAAAATTAACATACCTTCCACATTCCTGTAAAAGACTGAGTGATCAGCTTTGCTTTATAACAAGCCAAATTTCTCAATTGCCTGACTAAACTTCCCAAACCATGCTCTCGGGCTTTGCTTCAAGCCATACAGACTTTTCTTCAACTTGCAAACCTTTCCATGCTCCCCCTGAGCAACAAACCCAGGTGGTTGCTCCATATATACCTCCTCAGCTATGTCCCCATGAAGGAATGCATTTTTGATATCCAGTTGATGTAATTGCCAGTTAAATTGTGCTGCTAAGGATATGAGTATTCTTATTGAAGTCATTTTAGCTACTGGTGAGAATGTCTCTGAATAGTCAATTCCGTATGTTTGGGCATATCCTTTTGCAACTAAACGTGCTTTCAGCCTTTCAAGAGATCCATCTGATTTCATCTTTACTGAAAATACCAATTTACAGCCTATTGCCTTCTTGTTCTCTGGTAGATGAACTAAATTCCATGTATCATTCTGATCCAATGCACTTATTTCTACTAACATGGCATTATACCACTCTCTCTTTGATAATGCTTCCTCAACTGTCTTTGGAATAGAGATTGAATCAAGTGTACACATGCAGGCATAAGATTCTGGAGATATGTGGTTGTATGTCACCACAGATGAAATAGGATTAGTACATTTCCTTTTCCCTTTACGCAATGCAATAGGTAAATCAAGACTTGAGACTGGTAACTGGATATCTTGACTTGAGACTGGTAATTGAGTGCCTTGTAAATCACAAATAGGTGAAGATGAAATATTAGAATTCAACTCCTCATTTCCATTGTGACCTCTGGTTTGTGTAAATATGTTAGGATATACCAGAAAATCACTATCTTCTTCAGTTAAGTGTTCATCATGGTTTTCTTGAATTGAAGGAATTATTGATGATGAATAAAAAGGTTCACCTTCCACAAAATTAACATCAATTGATACAACATATTTTTGAAGACTAGGACAAAAGCACTTATACCCTTTTTGATGTCTTGAATATCCAACAAATATACATTTCAAAGACTTTGGATCTAATTTTGTTAATTGTGGATTGACATCTCTAACAAAACAGGTACAACCAAAGACCCTTGGTTTCACTGGATAAATTGGTTTATTTGGACAGAGCACTTGATAAGGTATTTTATAATCTAGGATGGTTGAAGGCATCCTATTAATCAAAAAACATGAAGTACTTACTGCCTCTGCCCAGAAGCTTTTTGGTACATTCATTTGAAAGAGAAGAGCTCTAGCAGTTTCCAACAAGTGTCTATTTTTCCTCTCAGCTACCCCATTTTGTGCTGCGGTGTCTACACATGAGGTTTCATGAATGATGCCATGTTGTGCCAAATATGAGTTAAATTGATTGCTTGTATACTCTTTTGCATTATCACTTCTCAAAACTTTGATTGATGTATTAAACTGATTTTGTACCTCAGCACAAAAAATACAAAATATAGAAAACAATTTTGATCTATTCTTCATTAAAAACAACCAAGTTACACGTGAGTAATCATCAACAAAAGTAACAAAATATCTATATCCTTGTTTAGACATAACTGCTGATGGACCCCAAATATCAGAATGTACAACTTCAAAGATAGAGTTAGATCTTTTATTAATACTAGGATATAGACTCACACGATGAAGCTTTGCATATTGACAGGAATCACAATGTAATGTAGATAGAGAACTGGACTGTGGACATAGTTTCTTAAGCAGAGACAATGAAGGATGACCTAGCTGACAGTGCACTTGAAAAGCAGAGGAAGTTATACTTGAACAACTTATAGATTTAGGTGGCACAGTATTAAGAACATATAAGCCTCCACATTCTTCACCTCTACCAATAATCTGCCTCGTTGTAAGATCCTGAAACTCACAGTGATCAGGGAAAAATGATATGCTACATTTCAGATTTTTAGTGATTTGACTCACAGATATCAAATTAAATGACAAATTAGGCAGATATAAAACTGAGTTTAATGGCAGTTTTGAGTTTACTCTTATTCTTCCAGTTCCTTGAACAAATGCTTGTGATCCATCAGCTAATGTAACAGCATGAGTTGATTGTTTATAATGTATATCTGAAATCAAATTACTGTTACCTGTCATATGGTCAGTTGCTCCTGAGTCTATGATCCATTTTGATTGACTTGTAGAATTAGCAATAGTTGAAACTGATGATGATCCCTTATTTGTTGATTCTTTCTTCAATGATTCTTGAAATTTCACATACTGATCATAATCTCCTGCTGACATGAGAACAGATTTCATATCCTTATTCAACTGTGAATTCTTGTATTGAAGTTTCCTACACTCAAACTTCATATGCCCGGGCTTCTTACAATATGTACAAAATTTTCCCTGATTTGAAGCTTTGAACTCTGGAGTATTTGCCCTTGGTGAATTGAAATTTGGTCTCACTGAATTATTCCATGGAAAATTCTGATTCTGGTTTCCTTGTACATAGCCTTTATTATTACCAATCAAAGCACTTTCTACTTTAGTACTTGATGCTTGTGCATGAGCAATGTCATATCGAAGAATTCTACTAAACACTTCTTGTAATGATGGAATATCTGAACCAGATAGAATCTGAGATTTAGCAGCTTCAAAGTCTGGTGGTAGACCAGCCAAGAAACTCATACTTGCCATTTGTTCACGTTGTTGTTGCTGAACTTTAACATCTGGACTGATTGGAAGAAGCACATTAAATTCCTCATAAGTTTTCTTGAAGTTCATGAAATAATTCATAAGTGATTGCACTTGTTTCTCTGCTCGATAGAATGATTTGCACACATCATACATTCTTGTTAAATTTCCCTTTCCAGAATATAAGACTTCTAAATATTCCATCAGTTCCTTAACAAACTCACAATGATTAACCAAACCAATTACCTCACTATCAATTGAAAATCTAATTTGTAAAAATAATCGAGCATCAGATCTGAACCACATCAGATCTTCCTCATCCTTTGAATCAGGAGCAGGTGGATCTTCAGTTAGATGTTTATCTTTATCTATACTGCGAAGATATAAACGGATCGTCTTACTCCAATTCAAAAAATTCATATTATTCAATTTATGATCTGTAATTTTGGGCATCAGCTGCATCGCGTCCATTGCAATCTTGTTCTCCCCACTTCGGACATTACTTTCTCCACTTTCTCCAATGCTATCTCCCATCCTCACTGATTCGAGTTAAAACTCTAGTTGAATTTGAATCTGAAATTTTCGAAGCTCTGATACCATGTTGAATAGGATCAGTTCCAAACAGAGAGCCGCTCTGCCAAAAATAGCTTACGCATATGTGGAATGCGCAAGCTATTTTTGGGTTATTTACAACAGTCCGCAAATGCTACATTTGCTCTTTTGTAGCATAGGCGGAATGCTGCAAATAACCCAGTTCTACGCTTACATATAGCATGCGCATTTCTGGATATGCGCAAGCTATTTTTGGCTTATACAGCTTGTGCATTCCATATATGCGCAAGCGTATATTTGTCCCTGTCCGAGACATAGAGCTGTTTCAACACCATAAATCACACAATTTCACAAAAAAGTCTGAACAACATTCTATATAACATGCAAACACCATTCGAATGACAACACCATTACATAACAAAGTCCACAGCATCCGAAAAAGTTTCAACAAGGCGTACAGTAACATAGACGTTCTAGTTCTTTTACAATTCAACGTGGACAAGTATTTTTCTTGTAGCCAATAGAACCACAGTTGCTACATCTATTATGGCCGGATGAAGATGGCGGATCCATAAAACCTTTTATTCTAGTAGACCGAGGACGACCTGAATTTCTACGCACGGGCGGCGGTTGTATAATTGGACCATCGTAGACGTTCCAATGTTGACTATCCGATACAGGGTGGAATAAAGGAGCATAAGCTACGGAATACATAGCCTTCGTGTACCATGTGGAGATTAAGTCAAAATACGCTCTATTAGCACCACCCGAACCACGTGAACAAGCCGCTAATACATGGGAGCATGGAAAATGATCTAATGTTGGCATGTTGCACGAACATTTGGCAACATTATCTTCGATATTCACCGTATAATCAAACATATGCACATCTTTTACCTGCCATTCAACGAAGCTATATCTCTCTATAGACATGAGCCTCGATTCTTCCATTCTTCTCCGCGCTACTGCTTCCCACCTAGGGGCGAGCTACGACGTCCACTCTTCCCCTTGAGTACGTCGTTCGACGAAGTAATGGTTCAGTCGATGAAACGTACGTGCAACCAATGATCTAACAGGTAAATTCCTAGTTCCTTTGAGCACACCGTTAAAGCTTTTGGAAACGTTGGTCGTCATCATATTGAATCTTACTCTGCCGTCGTGACAAAGAGTCCAGCTTGATTCCTGGTCTTTCAAACTTCTTTCAATCCACGCATCGGCATCTCAATTTACATCCTTCAACTGTTTTCGAAGATCATTATATTTTACGACCTCCGATGCCGTGGCACATGCGTGTAATAAATTTTGTAGCTCATCCGTGCCGAACCCCGCTTTCTTGAAATTTGCTTTAATATGACGGATACAAAAGCGATGATGATGTTCAACTGGCCAACCTTCTCTAAGCGCACGTGGAATTCCTTTCATACGATCCGAGATAAAGGTGATACATCTAGTACGTACGGATGGAATATAATTCCATATGCAACGAACAAACCAACTCCACGTTTGCCACGACTCTGTTTGTACAATAGCAAAAGCTAAAGGAAATAGCCCTTGATTTGCATCCACCCCAGTTGCTACTAGTAACGTACCCAGATACTTCCCGTATAAATGAGTGCCATCAATAGACAATATGGGTCGACAGTGGTCGAAGCCTTGAATAGAAGGTCCGAAAGCCCAAAAAGCACCATCAAAAACACCACGACTATGAATAACATCATATACGGTTCCGGGGTTGGTATGTTGTAGGGCTCTAAGATATTTCGGCAATTCCGCGTACGACGATTCCCAATCGCCATAAATCATTGCAACAGCTTTCTACAGTCTGTGCCAGGCTCGAAAATAACTCACTTTAATATGAAACATGTTGGACATTGTCTCTTGAACAATTCTTGCAGTCATGTTTGTTTCAGCTTTAATCAACGGAAGTATTTTGCTGCATATAAACTTAGCAGTTGCCTGTCGATGGTTTGAGTTTATGGTTGCATTTAAACAAGTGTGATCGCCGCCGTATGTAGTTATCTTCCACCAGTTTGAATTTTTTCTTACCAAAAGGCTTGCATGAACTCGCCAAGGGCATGTTTCTTCCACAGCACAACGGACCGTGTATTGATTTGCATGCGATTTCAGAACTTGAAACGAAACTGAACATTTAATCGACCATTCACATAACTGTTCAACAAGCTTCTGCTTACTTTCAAAAATTAACCCAACTCGTGGACCATTCTCCGCACATTCTCTTCCAAAAACTTCCACGTCTTGATGAAAATTTTGCATTATCGATTTCACCATCATTGATGTCGTGCATAAATAATCGGCTAGAGACTCTTCATATGTGATTTGTTCTTCTTCCGCATTTACATCATCAGCCTCCTCAATGTCTGCATATATGATTGCATCATTGTTAACTTCCATTTGATGGATCCAAGTTCTATCCTCATCATCCGCACAAGCTACATCCATGCTATCCAATTGTCCACAACTCCCATGTGGAGTAAGAACATGATCATCGGCACCATCGTCATCACAACCAGTAAATGCATCTTCGACACTAGGAATTCAAAAAACAAAGGTCATATATTTTGCATTAACGTAAGTCAAAATACAAGTGCAAACGTATAATAGTACTCACTTTTCAAACGCCTGCGACTGATTTGGATTTATAGCGTTTTGCATCATATGTTGTTCCTGACTAGAAGAGACTCCAACCATTCCGCTGTACCTATGAAGTAAGTTTGTAAACTCTCCACCTTGATGGCTTGAAAGATACGACGGATACGCCGAACATTGTGTTTCTTGTAACTGTGTGGTGTGCATATACTCATCCCCAGATATTACTGCTGCTTGTGTTTCAACCACATTTTCATGTTCCACTCTCACAACGTAGATTTCTATCACTCTCATTCCAACTGAAAAGGTGGAGTTCAAATCGTCGTCGTCTTCCAAATCAATAGCGGATGCACCATCATCCCGAACCCATTTCACCGCTAATTTTAAATCATATATCACAGGATTTGCTTTTGTCACTTCAAATGCCCTTTTTTTAAGCTCTTCGAAACTACAATGATTTTTTATTGTCGATCTTTTTCGCCTCCCGTCCACATATCTAGGTTTACCTTCATCATCAACCAACAATTCGCCATCAAAGTAAAATATAGTCGGAACCTTTGACATTATCTGCAAAATAAGTTCCAATACCTCATTCATATTTTTTGGTCACCGACATAACTATAAACATCAATTTGATGAATTATTACCAATTTTTTCTAAGTAGATTTTGCTTCCGCATGCAATCTTCAACCAAAAGCAGTCAACTCAATCTTTAAAAAAACCGAAACAAGCAAATCAATATAATAATGTAACCAATATATTTCGTCATTAAAGTCAACACTATCAAATGAATTTCAAAAACATAATAAACTATCGACCATGCTCACAATACGGGTTACAACAAATACAAACATTTTCGCAATAACAAAATACAAATCCAACGGTCCAACATAAAATCCAAATATAACAACTTAACTAAGTCCCAAACATCTACCACATTCTAAGCCTTCCACTGTTCGTCCTTAGTTCTTCATTCACACTTTTCAAACGACTTATTTTGGCTTGCAATTCGTGGGCATACTCAAGTCCCCTTTCTCACAGGGGTTGATCAATCCATTTAAAATAATTGCAACAATCATATTCACGAGGATTCAATCTATGTTCGTTGTACGAACTACATCCGAAAAATCTTCGTCCAGCATTCTTTTCCTTTCTGCAAACAACCACTATACACATATCTCCACAATAACAATTTGGATATGGTTGTTGTCCCCTTGGCACGGATGGACCAACAGGATGTATAGGCGTCAGCAAATTCCCGCCAACTGTATGTTGATGACCGGGCATTTCCGCAGAAACAACTTCACATAAACGAGCGTGTAAGGTTGATGATCCTGAATGGAATTTACGCGGTACTGGTTCGAACTGTGTTTCCAGAACATGATCGACATCAAAGTCAATATGACTTGAACTTGCAACTTCGATTTTCCCTTCAACCTCATCAAAATGTTTCATCAATGTTTCGTCGTCTATCTCCCAATCATTATTGTCTACCGTCATAATAAACAATAAACAATTAAGGTGTAAATTAGGGTTTTTAATTTACTACTATTTAAATAGGGTTTCCCAGTTCATCAAACACTAACAACTAATTCAACAACAACACCATTGTCTAATAATTAACACCACCACCACCACCAATAACTCTTCATTTTCAACAACATCAACAATAGCAAAATTACATCTTAATTTTCAAAAATATGAATTATAATTACCTCTAATCAACGCAGATGAAGAGCTAGCTTCCATTTTATGCACAATAGAGTGTTTGTTTAAAGAAATAGATGAGGAAAAATGATTTTGACTTCAGATATTTGGATTTGAAATGGGTTTGAAGTTGGAAATGGGAGGGTTTTGGGAAGAAAGGGGTTAGGTTTGATAAATGAACCCAGATTCAGCTCTCTATCTTTTTTATGCCCGAAAATGACCTTGCGCATTCCATATTTGCGCAAGCTTAAAAATATAGCTTGCGCAAATATGGAATGCGCAAGCTCTACGTATAAAAAAAATATACTTGCGCATTCCATATTTGCGCAAGTACAAAACTAAACGAGGCATATTTTGGCAATTAGTTTTTGAAGAGGCTTATTTGTGTTATTAGTTTTCCTGGAGGGCCTTGATCAAAAAATTGTCCTTTTGTATATTACCGTGTTTGATAGATTCCTGGTGTTGAGTTAAACTCCTATATAATACTTTAGTATAAAAAGGGAATATGAAATTTTTAGTACCTATATGTGACTCTTCATTCAGTATTTTAGAGCTTTTACAAATGAATTATATCCATATTTTGGCACAGAGCAATCCTTGGAGCTTCAAACATTGATAAACTTATTAAAGAGAGAGACATGTGGAGCTTCAAACATTGTTGGAGCTTCAAACATTGATAAAATTATTAAAGAGAAAGTGACATGCAAGCTTCAGACATCATACAAAATCTAACCTCTCTTTTAATGTTTAGACCCTTTTATAGGTTTTTCATTTATAGAAAATTGATTTGTGTGTGCATGCGTGTGTGTGTAAGTGTATATACTATAATAATTAAACTAATTTAAATTAATGGTTATAATGTTCACGGATATCCACTTTTTGTTAATTGAATAGGAAAGATTGTTTTGGGGGTAATAATGAAGTGTAGATGTTGCATATGTGCACATATCTGCAATATTTGCTGATGCAGGCCAAGTGTTAGGTTGTGACCGACCTAACGAAACCTTAAGTCGTTCAGAAGTGATGAGTCGTTTACGACCTAAGAACATGGGAGGACCCAACGAAACCTTAAGTCGTTCGGAAATGATGAGTCGTTTACGACCTAAGAACATGGGAGCTAACAAGGAAGTTCGCGAGGAAGGGATACAAAATGAAGTAGTAACTCGTGTACGACCTAACGAGTTAAGGGATAGGTCGCTGGAACGACCTAGCGAGCTTCATCTGGGAAATAGGTCGCTGGAACGACCTAGCAGGTTGCTACGACCTAACGAGTTGAAGAATAAGGTGCTACGACCTAACGAGTTACGATCTATGTTAGGTCGCAGAGAAAAGGAACGACCTAAGTTAGGTCGCGGGGAGATGTGGAGAGATAGGTCGCTCACTATAAGTCGTGAGGCCTTAGGTCGTGAAGACTTAGGTCGCGAAGATTTTCTGAAGCCGCTTCTTTTAGGTCGCTGATGGGGATGCCGTTCATTCTTAGGTCGCTCGCTCCAGATGCCGTTCATTTGTTTAGGTCGTTTATTTGTTGTAACTCATATGTTAAGTCGTCGACGACCTATACTAAGTCGTGCATGATTGAGTCGTATGTCGTTAACTATGTTGTAATATAGGTCGTTGTGATGATGTGTTGTAACTTGTATCTGTTAAGTCGCTAACGACTTATGATAAGTCGAATACGACCTAATTGTTGTAAATTTGTGATATTGTGTGGGTTGTAATACGAGTTAAGTTGAGTCGGTGGAACTGCTGAGCCGTTAAGTCGTTGACGACCTAGTTAAGTCGTAAGTCGTATATGACTTAAGGGTCAGGGTGAAACTGCTATAAATAGGGAGTGTGTTGTACATTTTGAAGTTAGATTGATTTTGAATAAAATTCTTGTTTGTTAGCTTTGTGCTTTCAATTAAAATCGGTAGTTGAGTGTAATCTCCTATCTCCGCCTTCGATATTCGAGTGCACTCGAATCTTCGATCGTTGAAGCCAATTCGCGGAATCAAGTGCGCTTGATCAACGCTTGAAGAATTGTAGATCTCTCTTCACGGTATCGTGCGCGATCAACGTGTCAGAGATAGCTAGAATTCGGTATCTTCGGATCAACGAATTTGGGCATTTCAGTATTTCTCAATCCACTGATTGTTATTTTCATCGATCTACTTTGTTTTGTTTAATCCGCTGCGTCAGTTTGGTATCAGAGCCTGTTTTAGCCAATCATAGCTAAATCGAGTCTTGGAGCCGAGAATTTTAAAGTTGAAGTGTTAGCCGAGCTTGAAGTTTGAGTCGTGCAATTTTTTTGAAGTTGTGTCTGATTTGTGAAGTATTTGAGAAATTTGAACCATGCCGCCGAGGAGAGCTAACCGCCATCAAAATATTGAAGCATTGTATCGAAGGGAAGAGGCCGATCAAATGGAGCAACGTATGCATGAAAAATTTGATGAAGGTATTGGTAGATTGGAGAAGATGATGTTAGAGATGAATCAAAATCGGAGAAGGGTTTCACCTGAATCCAACCATGGGGGAAGTAGAGTCTCACCACATTCCAATCGAGAAAGAAGTGTTGATGATGATCAAAGACGTGGGAGGAATGTGAATGATCGAGATCGGAGGAATGTAGATAGAAGGGATGTTGGTGGAAGACGGGATGGTAGTAGAGATGTTGGTGGTCAGGATCGACATCGCTATACATCAGATTTTGAGGAAGAGTATGATGATGGTAGTGTTCATGGACGAGGACATGGACAAGGAAGAAATCAGTCGGAGTATGATCACAAGTGGGAGTCTGGGATGAAGACTGAAATACCAGAGTTCAAAGGAGGTATGCAAGCCGAAGAATTTCTTGATTGGATAGCTTATGTTGATGAAATATTTGACTTCAAGGAGGTTCCGGAGGATCGTAAAGTGAAGTTGGTTGCTACTAGACTGAGGGGGAGAGCAATGGCATGGTGGCAGCAAACCAAACTTACTAGGGATCGGATGGGGAAGTCAAAAATTGTTGCTTGGGAAAAGATGAAGAAACTGATGAAGGCTACATTCTTGCCCTATAATTACCAATCACTAATGTATCAGAGATTACAGAACTTGAGGCAAGGAACGAAGACTGTTGCTGATTATGCTGATGAGTTCTACCAACTAATTGCTCGAAATGATATCATGGAGAGAGAAGAACAATTGACCGCGAGGTTTGTCGGTGGACTTAGAGCACAGATCCAAGATATGGTGAACATGTTCGACCTCAAATCTGTGGCCGAAGCACATCAAAAGGCGTTGGCTTGGGAGAAACAAGGAAGGCGTGGGGGAGGTGTGTTACCGAATTTTACGGGGCAGAACAAAGGAGCGGGTAGTAGTTCTAATATTCCTAAAGCATCGAGTAAGCCGGTTGTTCATGAAGTGGCTAAACCTAAAGTGAATACCAATTTCAAATGCTAAAATTGTCAGGAAATGGGTCAAAAGAGCAGCGAATGTCCAAAACCAAAGAAGAGAACTATGATTGTTGAAGTGGAGGATGAGAATGTCGAAGAAGATCTCAATTCACAGCGTGACGAGGAAGAAGTGTCGGGAGACGAGGGATGTAATCTGATGCTACAAAGATCTTGTTTAACCCCGAAGCAGGAGGAAGAATCGAGTTGGTTGAGGAGTAACATCTTTCAGTCAACATGCACTATTTTGGGAAAGGTCTGTAAATTTGTCATTGATGCTGGGAGTTGTGATAATATCATTTCAACGTAAGCTGTGAGAAAGTTGAAACTGAAAACGGAGAAACATCCTAGTCCATATAAACTTGCTTGGTTGAGGAAAGGAGGAGAAGTAAAGGTAGAGAGGCGAGCTCATGTTCCATTTTCTATTGGAAAGAAATACAAGGATGAGGTTTGGTGTGACATGGTTGACATGGATGTTTGCCATTTGCTGTTGGGGAGGCCGTGGCAATACGATCGTGAAGTACAGCATAATGGTCGAACGAATAGTTACAGTTTCTTGTTCGAGGGCACGAAGATCACATTAGTTCTGAAGAAGCGACAGCAGAATGAGAATAAGCTGGAGGAGATAGAGGAATTGAAAACCTTGTTGTCATTGAAGGAGTTCGTGGAAGAGATAGAAGAGAGTCCTGAAGTTTTTATGTTGATTGGGCATGAAAGCAGTGAAGTTGCTGAAATTCCAGAGAAAGTGAAACCAGTTTTGGAGGAATTCGAAGATGTGTTTCCAGAGGAGTTACCGAAGGAGTTACCACCGCTTAGAGACATACAGCATCAGATTGACTTGGTGCTAGGTGCTGCATTGCCTCATAGACCGCACTATCGGATGAGTCCAAGGGAACACGAGGAGTTAAGGAGACAGGTGGAGGAATTACTGGAACAGGGGCGAGTTCAGGAGAGTTTGAGACCTTGTGCAGTGCCAGCTTTGTTGGTACCCAAGAAGGATGGAACGTGGAGGATGTGCACAGATAGTAGAGCATTGAACAAGATAACAGTCAGATACAGATTTCCGATGCCGAGGCTTGATGATCTGTTAGATCAAATCAGTGGGTCTGTGATCTTTTCAAAGATTGATCTTAAAAGTGGTTATCATCAGATTCGCATTAGACTAGGAGACGAATGGAAGACAGCATTCAAGACGAGGGAAGGATTGTATGAATGGCTGGTAATGCCGTTTGGTCTATCGAATGCACCAAGTACATTCATGAGGGCGATGAACCAAATTTTCAGGCCGTACATTGGGAAATTTGTGGTAGTTTACTTTGATGATATTCTGATCTACAGTGCTAGTACAGAGGAGCATGTTCAGCATTTGAGGAAAGTGTTAATTATCCTTCGTGAAGAACAATTCTACGCTGCTACGAAGAAGTGTGTTTTTATGGCGAGGAGTGTTTTATTTCTGGGGTATGTTGTATCGAAAGAAGGAATACATGTGGACCAAAGTAAAGTTGAAGCTATCAGAGATTGGCCGCAACCCAAGACGATAACGGAAGTTCGTAGTTTTCACGGGTTGGCTTCATTTTATCAAAGGTTTATTCCACATTTTAGTAGTGTGATGGCACCTGTGACTGATTGTATGATGGGTAAACAGTTTGCATGGACGGAGGGAGCAGGGATTGCTTTTGAGCGAATTAAAGAACTCTTGACGTCAGCACCAATTCTAGTGTTACCAGATTTTCAGTTAGTGTTTGAACTTCATACTGATGCATCCAAGGTTGGGATTGGAGGAGTGTTGAGTCAGAGGGGACGTCCTATTGCATATTTTAGTGAGAAGCTATCGGGAGCGAAGATGAGATATAGTACGTATGATGCGGAATTTTATGCTGTTGTACAAGCCATTAAACATTGGAGACATTACTTATTTCACAAAGAGTTTGTGCTGTACACTGATCATGAGGCTTTAAAACATCTACAAGGGCAAGAGAAGGTTTCAGCAAGACATGCATCGTGGATTGCGTACCTGCAACAATTTACATTTGTGGTGAAGCATAAATCTGGAGTTACAAACCGTGTGGCAGATGCGTTGAGCCGAAGGAATCATTTGTTAACAACAATGAAGGTTGAAGTGACGGGGTTTGATGTGTTGCCAGAATTATTTGTCGATGATCCTTACTTTGCAAAGTTTGTTGATAAAGTCAAGGAGGGAGAGACGGATGAGTTTATGATGGTAGATGGTTTTCTATTCAAAGGAAATCGATTGTGCATACCTGATTGTAGTTTGAGAATGAAGATTGTGAAGGAGCTACATGAAGAAGGCCACGTGGGTAGAGACCGTACGCTACAGTTGATTTCTAAATCTTAGTTTTGGCCATCAATGAGGAAAGAAGTGGAAAGGTTTGTGGAGCGATGTCATATCTGTCAGGTGTCGAAAGGAACTGCAACCAATGCTGGATTATATATGTCGTTACCTGTACCAACTAAGCCTTGGGTTGATGTGAGTATGGATTTTGTTTTGGGGTTACCGCGAACTCAACGGGGGAACGATTCCATTTATGTAGTGGTTGACCGATTTTCGAAAATGGCACATTTTATTGCTTGTAAGAAGACGGCGGATGTTGTTCATGTTGCTCAGTTATTTTTCAAAGAAATATATCGACTTCATGGATTGCCAGAATCTATTGTGTCGGATAGGGATACTCGTTTTCTGAGTCATTTTTGGCTAAGTTTGTGGAAGATGGTCGGAACGAAGCTGAATTTTAGTAGCGCTTACCATCCACAAACTAATGGGCAAATGGAAGTGGTTAACAGATCGCTGGGGAATTTATTGCGATGTCTGGTGAAAGACAATCTGAAAAGCTGGGATGTGAAGTTATGTCAGGCAGAGTTTGCTCATAATCATGCGGTAAATCATAGCACAGGTTTCAGTCCATTCCAGATTGTATATTCAAGTTTGCCAAGGGGACCGTTGGACTTAACGGTAGTACCACAACCAAAGGGGACGGTTAAACGAGCTGTTGATTTTGTTGATGGGTTGACTGAATGTCATCAAATCGTTCAGGAACGATTGGAGAAAGCGAATGAGAAGTACAAACGATCTGTAGATCTGAAGCGAAGGAGTGTTGAATTTAATGAAGGTGATTTGGTTTATGCAGTGTTAACAAAGGATCGTTTTCCGGTGGGAACGTACAATAAATTGAAAGCGCGGAAGATTGGTCCAGTAAAATTTTTGAAGAAAATCAATGAGAACGCGTATCAATTGGAATTACCGGATAATGTTCATACTTCTGATGTGTTTAACATCAAATACTTAGTTCCGTATCATGGGGATGAGTGTGTTGCGGAGGAGGAAGGTGCAAATTCGAGGACGAATTTCTCTCAACCAGGGGAGGATGATGCAGGCCAAGTGTTAGGTCGTGACCGACCTAACGAAACCTTAAGTCGTTCGGAAGTGATGAGTCGTTTACGACCTAAGAACATGGGACGACCCAACGAAACCTTAAGTCGTTCGGAAATGATGAGTCGTTTACGACCTAAGAACATGAGAGCTAACAAGGAAGTTAACGAGGAAGGGATACAAAATGAAGTAGTAACTCGTGTACGACCTAACGAGTTAAGGGATAGGTCGCTGGAACGACCTAGCGAGCTTCATCTGGGAAATAGGTCGCTGGAACGACCTAACAGGTTGCTACGACCTAACGAGTTGAAGAATAAGGTGCTACGACCTAACGAGTTACGATCTATGTTAGGTCGCAGAGAAAAGGAACGACCTAAGTTAGGTCGCGGGGAGATGTGGAGAGATAGGTCGCTCACTATAAGTCGTGAGGCCTTAGATCGTGAAGACTTAGGTCGCGAAGATTTTCTGAAGCCGCTTCTTTTAGGTCGCTGATGGGGATGCCGTTCATTCTTAGGTCACTCGCTCCAGATGCCGTTCATTTGTTTAGGTCGTTTATTTGTTGTAACTCGTATGTTAAGTCGTCGACGACCTATACTAAGTCGTGCATGATTGAGTCGTATGTCGTTAACTATGTTGTAATATAGGTCGTTGTGATGATGTGTTGTAACTTGTATCTGTTAAGTCGCTAACGACTTATGATAGGTCGAATACGACCTAAGTGTTGTAAATTTGTGATATTGTGTGGGTTGTAATACGAGTTAAGTTGAGTCGGTGGAACTGCTGAGCCGTTAAGTCGTTGACGACCTAGTTAAGTCGTAAGTCGTATACGACTTAAGGGTCAGGGTGAAACTGCTATAAATAGGGAGTGTTGTACATTTTGAAGTTAGATTGATTTTGAATAAAATTCTTGTTTGTTAGCTTTGTGCTTTCAATTAAAATCGGTAGTTGAGTGTAATCTCCTATCTTCACCTTCGACATTCGAGTGCGCTCGAATCTTCGATCGTTGAAGCCAATTCGCGGAATCAAGTGCGCTTGATCAACGCTCGAAGAATTGTAGATCTCTCTTCACGGTATCGTGCACGATCAACGTGTCAGAGATAGCTAGAATTCGGTATCTTCGGATCAACGAATTTGGGCATTTCAGTATTTCTCAATCCACCGATTGTTATTTTCATCGATCTACTTTGTTTTGTTTAATCCGCTGCGTCATTTGCTAAGAAGTGCTAATTGGTTGAGCTTAATATTGTGTATGAAGAGATCAGTGATTTTCAAAAGGGATGGTTGTGCGACAAAGATGCAAGATGTTTTATTCTTCATTTGGTTCAATATAATGCATTTATTATTGTTGAAAATCCTTTTTTATTTGCAGTCAAGCTCAATGCAAACCGAGTTGTGATTGGTACCCAACGTGTATTTGTGTTTTCGGTGCTCTTAGATGTTAATCATTCTAAAGTCTGCTCTTTGGAGGCCTTAGGTGAATCACATGTACACATTCTTAAACAAGGCGAACAAGTTGTATTTTATTTTGTTATATATGAATTATATAACTTTCTATATGATTATTTTATACTTATTTTTACATGTTTAATGTTTATAGAGATCAAGTGGGTTGTGGAGCTGGTTATGGTGATGGATATGGTGGGCCTCAACCTCGCTAGCCTCAACATCAGTGAGATTTGAACATCAACATAATATGCATGGTCAAGTTGCCTGAATCTTTAGTAGCTTCGTATTACTGGTAATATAAAGTATCAACTATTTGCACTACTTAATATGCTTTGAAGTAGCTTGTATGCATGGTTGTTACCTTGGTTTCTTTGATTCCTAGGTTTTTTTTCCATAATTGCTTAATTAATTTTATAAACTTAGTCAATTTTTATGAGATTATGTTAATTATATTTTATAAACTACTATAAATGTATCCACTCCATCAAGAAAGAGATTGACACATTAGGAGATCAATAATTTCGATTAGGATGGCTTAAACTCCAACAATAAAGTTATTACCAACAGTGAGCATCGGGATATTTCAAACCACTATAAGCTTCGTTGTCTTGTTATTCACTTTTCATTTTGCTGCTTTTTCAGCCAACACTCAGCCCCTTAGTTGTAGTTTATCTCTAAATTATGGTACTCCACTTTTTAACTCAAAACTGGCTTCTAAGCGCTGAGGTAGTGTTGTAGTGAAAAATTACTCCAACAAACTCTTCATGCTAACTCAATGAATTATTATATAAAAAAAAGGTAACAAATGGAAAATAGTAAGGTAAATTTAAATTCTATCAGACCTGAGTTTAAATTGAATACGTTCAACGATCCGTTAAATTCTAAAAGGAAAGGACATTTCCTTTGGTTAAGAATGTCATGATTGCTGTAGTGGATGCAAAGCTATTAATTAAACTTGGTATGCTCTGTTTATCCATAGTTACTGTACATTTATTTAACCGTGAATTCATTTTAAGTAGGGTACTAAAATTAGCCTTTTTGTGTGCCCAGAGACGGGCTTTAAGCTGGACATGTGTATTATTATAATGGATGAGTTATACACTAAACGTATATGGGCACTTTGCCCTAAGTTATCATTAGCATATAAACAGAATATCATTTCAACTTATAAATCTATCATTTCTGCGAATTTTAACTTATAAGTTATTATATAATTTTAACATGTGTCACTTTACTTGACATGTGTGTGGCTCATTTAACTTCAGTAATAGAGTGCAACATCCTTCACCACTAATAAGTTTTTGAGTTGATCCCTCTAAAATTACGTGTCATGAAAATAAAAATAAACGAACTCTTTAGTTTTCATGGTTCAAAATTATGAATTGAAGTGTTCCATCAGTATTCTGCAAAAAATATCAGGGTAATAATCACTCGGGTTACTCATCTTTCCATTTTCTTGTAATTGCTCAATAGGCAAGTATCTGTCAGTTAATTCAAGGATCAATATAAGTAAAACAAGTACATTTCTATGGGCACAAAAGAAAATTAATAATGCAGATCCCCACAATTTAAATGTTCTCAGAAAAGCGTTGTACAAGGCTAACTCTATTCACAGTGTTTCATTGTTACAAATACTTCAAATTTATCTCGTGCTTTTCATCTTTTAAACTTTCAAATGAGTATAATCTATTTCATTGTCAGTGTAGTATGATTATCATTATTTATAAATGATTTTATAAATACCCTCCTTTATTTAGTTCATTGGAACTCAGTTGCAAATTGTCAATTTCATGAGATATTTTTGGGTTAACATATGCGAAAATTTCATTTGTGATCCTCTATAGCAAGACCCTACCTGTTAGATCATATTACCTTCGTGGTGGAACCCGGTGGTTCCCAAACTAACAGTGAAGCAATTCATTGCTCTTATTTATTAATATGTCAAGATCTATGCCATAAATTTATTGTTTATGTCCACATATGTAAATGATCCACCAAATTTGGTTTGTTGTTAGCTACGGTTCTTCTGATTCTCTGACATGTTACTTTAATCAAACTTGTAAGTATGCCTAGATAAGTTGGTAAATGGAGGTCCCAGTTAAAAACACTCAACTTTACAATTAATATGAATAGGAAGTAGAAGATGATAAAATGGTTATGCTTAGTGTGTTCATTTCAATGGTTGTATGAGTTAAGCATAGGTACACGAAGGCTATTTGGATTGGATTGTGGTGCATACTTGCTTTCGCTTGCATAAATCTAAATAAATCACTTTAAAAATGCTAAAAACAAGGCATCTTTTTACTTAAAGAAATATATTGTGGATTATTATGCCATGTGGCAAATTTTGATGTATAAATTGTTTCCGACCATGTTTTGGTCCATGTATATGTATTTTATCATATTGTAACTGTTTGAAAGTCCCTCCTTATAGAAGAGACTACCGAAATTTTTCAAAATTTTCGACACTCCATAAGAAAAAATATATTTTTTGAAATTTTTATACGTTTTGAGATTTAATAAATTTTAAATGGAATTATTTAAAGCTATATGTATATTGATAGCTACGACTATAATATTATATGATACATTCGAATGTAGTTGAAATGATAAGAAAATTTTGAAGCAGTATAGAATATATAGGATTTTATCAGAGTGACGCAACAAAAGCACGGTAATGAGTGATGTGTATATTATATTTTGTATTTAATATTATTGATTAGATCGATTACAATACTCTTCATTAAATTGCGAGGACACAATTTCTTCAAGGAGGGAAGTTTGTTACATCCATTTTCGAAGTTAAGATAAAATAAATATATTAAAAATGGATTTGGTGAATGTAACTGGATATTTGAATTAGAAATTCAAATATTTGGATATTCAATTCGAATGTAATTAGGGAATGTAAACAGATATTTAAGTATTAGACCTATATTTCGATGTTTTTATAGAATAGTGCAAACATGTTTACTCTATGAATGTTATTATTGAGTTACTTATAAATCTGTCATTTCTGCGACAGGTAGATGCACACATTTGTACTGAAGCAATCTTTATTCTCACCTAACAAATCCTCCTTTGGAAGCAGATTCAACAACAAGTTTGTCGATAGCTGCTTGTGCAACAAACTCGATTATTGCCTTAGCTATTTCAGTGTCTTCAAGCACTATATCTTCACATTGTACCTGCAAAGTATTGCAAATTGAAACTGAGTATTCCTTCTGCTCCTAGGAAGTAAGTTGAATGCATTTTAATATTGATGCAATTAGGTAATCACGAATCTAAATAACAAACTAACGTTTTTCCGACTGCAGAAACAACGGAAAGGGAGGAACAAATCCTTCAAATATTGATCGGTGGGTGCTTTAAATCCTTTTCCAGTGTCATCTTTGTTTCCTCCTCCTTTGTTGATAAAAATCAAATATTCCATCATTCAATGGGGAAGGTAAGACTAAATCCGTATTTAATTGAGGTTATATGATGTTTTTTGACTACACATACTTTGCTTATGTTATTTTATTCCTTACAAAGCTCCTAATTGATATGTACTACTATTTTTTATGAGGTATCACACAGTTTTGATGCCATATTTACTCTTAGGGACAACTAATGTGTTGTTAGTAAAATAATGTGGCTTATCCTTTATTTTAGTTCCTTTGCAAGCAAAATTTATACACATAAATTTTATTTGAGTCGGTTAAAGCTATTTGACAAGTTGTTTTGAAAATGAAAGCCATTTTAGTGTTGGTATATTCTGATAAAATCTTCTGAATCATTTTCTTTAACTTCTGGCGTAATACGAGCTACCAAAATGATAATGCCAAATTATAATCAAGCAATTATTGTTTCTCAAGTACTGGAAAATGTGAGCGAGAACTCCTTCCCTCACCTTAATTACAGCTATAAAAAATATATAAATATGCTCGGTAAGTTGCGTAAGTTGGTATTTTTTCCTCCATTCATGTTTGATTAGGTGTGAAGTTCGTTAACTAGATTCCTAATAAATATTAAATGTGTTACAACTTGTACTCCAAAAATTTGAATAAGCAAAGGTGCATTAAATAGTGAGCCTTGTAACATTTTTTCTAGATCTAAATGGTTACATAGAAATGTATCCATAAATTACAGTTTCAACTTGTTATCTCATAGAATTTTTAATCACTTATGGATTATAGTACTTCTATCACAAGTTTGAAACTGTATTGTTTCTTTTGCAAGTTTGATTCCCCAATTTGCATAATTCTTTTGCAATAAAACAAGTACCCCTTTCACTAGCCTAGTGTGTGTTCTATGGGTTCGGGTGAGGCACCTCCAGTTTACTTAATTGGTTCTTGGGTTAAAAAAACTGTAATATTTTGCAATATTATTTTTAGGCTACTACACTGCCATGGTCATAGTTTTGAAGTTTTGCAAACCTTTGTTGTTGTGGTTTGCAGTTTTGTAAGTTCAGCCATTTTCCTTGTTATCTAAGTGTGTGATTTATACAATCATTATTCACATGATCAACCTTTGTTCACATGATGTTAATTAAAATTTTGATTTAATATTTTTTCCCTTAAAGTTCATATTGTTGCAGTTTTTTTTACTCAAAATGACAGTGATCTTGCACCATTATGTTCCCAAAAAGTTTTTTTTCCTCCCTTTCCTGTTGGATGTAGAGATTACTTAGTGCAACTACAAAATTATAGTTGGTTTGGCGAATAGTGGTAACTAACCAGATTTTAAGATGGAACGTGGGATAATATAAAATCAATGGTTAAGTAGTAAAGCACTGATACTTAAAAAAGCTCGTTTGCTTGGCTAGTGTTCTCTTTGTAATATACCAGCTATAATTATCTTCCAAGATGTTGTTGATTGTTGAACGTGCATAATATTGTGATAGAAATCATAACTGATGCATTGAATCTATATGCCGTAGAAAAAAATAGCAAGAAATGGAGGTGTTTGGGGAATGCATTTGCAGAGCAGAAATGGAGGAACGAAACATGAACCAAGGTACCATCATTCAAGAAGGCATGTGGAAGACCAATCTATCCATGCCCCTAAATCAATGTTTAATAAGATATGTTTACGCTCTTTTTGTGTTAGAGTGAATATTCTTATAATCTGAGTTTATGCTTGTCTTTTAGAGTTATAATTTAAACATGTTGGTCTCCAAAAGAACAAAAATAACAGTAAATTTGAAGGTGTTTGTAAGCTTCTAGATATGTTGTAGTAGTGAAATTTGAAGTTGTCACAATGAACTTTATAGAATTGGATATGTACCATTTTGTACGTTTGATGTTTTTTTATAATTTGATGATATATTAGTTTTGAAATTTAGTTTCGTGTTTTCTATTGTTATAAATTCGTATAGATATAGTTGAAAGAAATACTATTAGATGCTGAATAAGATATGGTTCAACTATACCAAATTTGCAACACTTATAAGTATTGGTAATGTTGCAATTTACCTATGTGTGCGAGGAATTCCCAACGGTTATAATCGTTGGGAATATGAAAGTAGTTGTAGGTTATAACCGTAATTCCCAATGGTTATAACCGTTGGAAAATAAAAAGTTCCCAACGGTTATAACCGTTGGAAAATAAATAATTCCCAACGGTTATAACCGTTACAAAATATGTAAAAAAAATTATAACGTACCTGCTACCAACGGTTATAACCGTTGGGAATTTGATTACCAACGGTTATAACCGTTACAAAATGACAATTCTGGTATTGTGTCGGTCGCTCGGCATGAAAAGTAGATCGATCCTAAAAGTTAGCGCCACGACACCTAGCAAGCATGTGCCTGGAAGCGATGCGAACAGATCGATGCGAACGGAAGCGATACGAACTCAGCAGCGTTCAACAAATTCAAACTTGCATCGATCATAACTCAAAATCTACAAGTCTAAATGCCACCAAATTTTCACAGGAGCTTGCGTGCAACCTCAGGAATGTTCATGATCGATCTCGACTCGATTGGACTAAATCTTGATCGATACGAATTTCATTCGTATCGATCACGGATCGAGTCCAAACGATCGGGCATCGATCGCGTGGGCCCACCCACGTGGGGAAGAGGGCTTTCGAGATTTGAGCGAGATATTTGCTGCCTACGCCTATAAATAGCAGCCAAGGACCTACTGAAAAGGGACTTTTGGCTTTTCTACGTCCAGACTCTGCCGAAATCACTATTGTACTCGAATTTTACTGTTGTAACTCGTTGTAACTCGTTGTAACCAGCAAGGAAAACTCAGTAAAAGTTAGTCATTTCATAATGGACGTAGGCCATACGCCGAACCACTCTAAATCTGTGTGTTTCTGTGCGTTTTGTTGTTTATCGATTGGTGTGTTTGTTAGATCTTCCTCTTTTTCCATTTATATTCTTCATTTTATCTCTTCAAACACATCCGAAGAGTGTTGTGCCCAATTTTGGTACAAAAACCTGCTACACATGATCGGCATACCCCTGACCTTGATAGACCGAATATGTTATCACCCCGGGTGTTCCCACCCTTACCATCGAGCGCTCCTTCTTTCATGCACAACCATATCCATAATAAATAGGTTTCCGAGGACATCTAGAAAACTGATAACATACCCTAATTGGGTGCGACCCACTTAGCCTTGCTGCATCTCCCTTATTTTAGTCATTCCCGGTTGATGAGGCTTGGGGCTAAGCGTTACCTTTAAAGAAACAATTCTACTTAGAATGCTCATCGTCCTCCCATGACGATGTTCTGATAGCAATCGTCCATACAAGTTGTCATGGGTCTGGACAAACCAAATCACCATCTTCATCATCTTCACGGTATTCATTCGTAATGTTCAAATTGGATCGAAATGGTTTTCGGATAATTAAATCCGATCCCGATCTCTTCGAAACAATTAACGAAGTTGGCCAATTATTGATAGTCGGTTATTTAACTATCAATAAAACATCCATTAGCAGTCACTAGGCCTTATTATAACTTTTCCCCAAACATTTATTCCAAAATATCTTTACTAAGATATATATACAAACCCCTTCCCATATTCCAATACTTGGAAACAATTTCAAATACTTAATCCATAACAGGATATTTTCAAACCCTTTCAACGCTTAGAAATATTTCCAATTTCCATTTTTATACTTAGGAAAATATTATAAGTTTCATTTCCCAAAAATCTCTCAATATCAACGCTTCAGAGAATATTCCGCAATGTATTTCCAAGTCTCCGGAATCACTAATAAATTTCCTCTCCTCAAATCATATCCTTTTGTAATCTCCTTTTCGAATCTCAAAAGAATTTATAAATAAAAATTTTCAATAAACTTCAAAAACTCTACATATATATATAATAAGTATTTACAAAGGATAATAATTTATTTTTAGGACATGTTCAAATAATTATTTAAAACATGGAAAAACACTTTAAACGTCAATAACTCATTTTTAGATAAATAAATAAATTTCAAAGCTGGTTTTTAGAAGTTAGAATGTAATAAAATAAATACTTAATTTTTGAAAATCTATTTACCAAAGTATTTCAATCCTAACTAGTTTAAAATTTCATAGTTTTTAAAAATAAATTTTTCCTTTAAAAACAGACTTAACTTCTTAGAATTAAAAATATATTTTTTAAAATCTCAATAACCAATTCGATTTTATAAATTCCTCTCGAATCACATCATATCCTTCATTCGGGTCTTCTTAACCATTTTTAACCTTTCAAAATAGTATCTACTATTTTCTCACCTTATTTCCATATTTTAATATAAATTCACCCTATGCATTATTTTTCCAATATATCCACTGAAATCGCTTTACTTATTTATAAACATTGTTTATAAATTTTTATACTCCTTTGAGTTTTACTTATTTATAAAAACAATCTCGTTTATAAAATTCCATTTTTATAAATCCATTCCTTTTATAAATCTCATTTATAACTTCCAATCTATTTTTAATATCGACTTCGACTTCTTTTTATATTTTCAGAATATCATTTATAAATTCTCTTATATAATTCATTTTGAAAATCTCCATTTAATAATTCACAATAGTTAAATGGAACCAAAAATCAAATATATTTTTCTAATTCAATTTCTTTTAAATAAACCCAATTCCAATATAAATATTTTTATATCAAAAATTCCCTTTAATTCCTCCCATTTTAAAAATATATTTATGGTATTTAAAATATCAAATTTTAGGCCAGTGCTATAATAGCATCCAATAATTTCAATCACTACAATAATCTATACTAGATTATTCTACACAATCCATATATCACAATATATGAAATTAAATTTGACATTTTGAGGAATCCAGTTGGATCCCTCCAACTTGTTTTCCTTCATCCACAGATGTTAATATAACATAAAAATACCAATCCCACTTCGAGAGCGATATCGCGGTATATAGAGTCATCCGCTATTATGCGGGGCGCATAGGGTCTCATCCGCTATAATGTGCGGGAATATCACTCCAAATAATAATATATAAACTACTATATATAATATATATCATTCATCGAATAATAATTACTAAATCAACCCGGCATTCAATAATTAAATTTAATTATTTTTTAAAAAATTATCTGATAATCCAAATAAGTGAGAATTTTTCTCACTTTGATTTTATTTTGCTAAACGTTCGAATTAAATTCTTTTGCATAGATTTCCGCAGTTCTGAACCCCACACAGTTGTTTCCATCTATTTAAACCCCGTATGAAGAAGTTATAAGATTTATTAACATTCGAATTTTATATAACCTAATAAACTTATATTAAATTACAATTAATATCTTAATTAACTAAGCAAAAAGAACTGTCGTACCTCTATCTCAAAATCAAGCTCGACCTTGTCATTGCATCAACGAAGTTGCTGCAGTTCTCCATCACCACGAGAGATCGTGCAATTCCAGTTTCCAGTCGACAACGTCCGGCCCAAGCCCTAACCATCAATCAGATCGCGACACATGCCTGCTGCTCAACCTCCGCCATGCCAACCTCTACCACCAGCCTAGGTCGTGTACGGCATGGCTTGACACCACCGAATGCTTACGAGAACCATGTGCCTCCTCCCTCTTGACAGCTCCGGTGGCACGTTGCCAGCCCCACGCGACTTCAGATCGTCGCTCGCGACCTCAGGTCGTCACTCCAACGCCTAGGTCAAGTGTCTCCATCATCGATGTGCCTACAACCGCGCCATCCTACACCGCGCTCGTGCCCTCCCCATCCACACATGCGAAACCCTACATCATGAACTGCCCCACCTCATGTCTCTCTTCCCAACACTCAACGCTCGAGCAGATTCGAACGTGAAAGAGGAAGACACGATCGATTTATTTTTTTATTTTTCTTTTATAATCGAATTTATTTTGATTCCCAGGTCGCCTGAAAAAAAATTTCTCTCGTGCTCGATCCCATTCGAGCAAAAAGAAACTGAAGGAGATGCGATTTCGTCTGCCATTTCTTTCGATTTTGGATTTCAAGATAAAATGTTCGAACTGATAGAATGAAAAGGGGTGAAAGACGTGATTTTGAACAAAAAGGAATGAAAGGAATCTTGATTTAAACGAGAAAAGAAAGGGTAGGTCAGCTATGATTTTGACTTTGATTTGATTTTATAAAATTTTATTTAATTATAAAATATCTCGTTTTAGCAACTTAAAATTTTGATCTCCTGTCAAGGCGTGCCGCTAGGCGTTAGTAATGCTATACCCCTATTGCGAACGCAATGGGAAAGGTTTCAAGTCCTAATTCGATCGTATGGAGAAGATAGCTTTTTGAACCTCAATTATTATATTGAATTTCGATATTGATTTCACCGCGTTTCTATCCCGTACGACCAAACGATAACTCCAAACACTACGAAATTTGAAATCGGCTAAAAATACAATATTACGGACCCAATGGAACTAGTTTCATCGAATTCGGAGACTTTGCCCTGGATCGCTATTTTAATGCGTCGATTAAATCGACGATTTCTAAAATTTACGAAATCGTTTGAAATTCCAATTTTAAAACTAACTAACTCAAGTATACTTCAAATCAAATATTTAAAACCATTTAAATATTTAAAATCAACAGTCGAAAAATCCGGGTCGTTACAGCTGTTTTTATCTTAACCTTCCGGTAACATCGGAAGGTGCCTTGTAGTTGTATTATCTAGCCTGAAAAGCTCATTGCGTTTTAGGAAGGGTTGGTGTGAGGCCTCGTCTTTGTTTCCTCTTATTTGCTTCCTCCGGAGGGTAAGCGCCTCCTGATCATTGTAGAATGACACTTTACTTCTTCCCTGAAAGGTATTGAGCCGCTTCATATTATTGACTACATTCGTTCGATCTCTCCAGAAGGTCTGATCCTGCTCTTTTCCTTTCTTTCCTCTGTTTAAGTCCTCATGGCTTAAGCAGAAGGTGAATTTTCTGAGTAACATTTGCCCCCCCCCCCCCCCATGCGAAGGGATGCACTTGACTTTCCAAGTCATTCTTTCTAAGAATCATGGAGTTTTTGGCTTCCTCTTCCTGCAAACATGAATTCCAAGTACAAGTAAAAGAGCCCTTTTATACAATTTCACCTTCTTCAAAACAAGGAACTCATTTTTCATTCATATTTTTTTAAACTTGATTTATAACAAGGAGGCCATCTTCCAGCAAATGTGAGGTTTAGAGATATTCTTAACATCGAGTTAATAATATGATTCGAGATTCATCTAAACTCCATTCTGGTAATTTAAAGTGTTCTTTTTGCCTCTCCAAAAGATTTTAAAGTTGCAGCGCTAAACCTTCTGATGGGATCGGAAGGTATTTCAGCTTTTACTTTACCTTACTGTCGGTAGGTTTAAATGGCCTAATGCTTAATCCTTCCGACAATAAGCTTTTACTGGAATCAGAAAGTCCTAAACCTTCTGATTTCTTCCTATTTCTTGACTTGAGTTACCTTAAGAGATCTGTCCCGTCAACATGCCCAATAGGGGAAAACCTTCTTCAAAAGTGACTCAGTATAGAGAATTATAAAGTAAATGGTTCATGTACTAATTTTCAACTCGGAACGTCCATCTCGGAAATAAGAATTCGAAAGTTAGTTTGGTACTACAAAACTTTAGAACCATAGTTGGTAATCTTGTTTAGAGTGCCAATTTCATGATGCCTACGAGTTTCACATGAATGGTTAGCCAAATCTTGAGCTTCTTAATATATATGATATATTCTCCATACCATAATAACATTGTGTTTCATAACGTGATGTAACGTTAACAACATTGCAAATTCTACATGTTTTGCTGCTTTTCATTCACACCTTGTTTGTCCCTGATTTAGGCATTCCCTTCAAGGGTTGATGTGCTTCTCTACTTCCCGCTTTAATTCATGGCTTCTCTCTAAATCCCCTGCTATTTTGACTTTTCTACGAAACATGTAGCACGTGGCATTCTTAATTATTAGCTTGAAAATTACAAACAAACCTGAAAGATGCCATTTGCCTAGATTAACAAATCTTTGTGGGAATTATATATAAATATAAAAGGAATTCATTTAAAATGTTAAAGCCTCATTTTTTTATGATGAGGGATGATCGTAGATTTAGCTCCTTTCACTTGCTTGGCAGTCTTGGAAATAGTTAATTCTGAGCTGCACATAATTACTGAATTCTAACATTCATTCAATAAAGACCCTGTGGGGACATTTATGACTGAGATCTTGACAGGATAGTTTTTGGATTTATTCCATGTTATTGAGGGAATATGAAAATAAAAAGGCTTGAAGTATCCTTTAGGAGGTTCTATTGGCAGCAATCTCTTTCCAAGAATATTCTTTGACTTGGGTCAAATTATTTGAGATGAGCAGAAGTCCAAAGATTTCATATCCAGATTAGGGCTTTCAATAACCAGTGGCCTTGGGATACAAACCTTTCAGTATTAATGATGGACTTTTACAAGATGCCATCGGGCCTAGACTAGGGTATTAAGAAATATTAAAATCATATGGCAGTCGTTCTTTGGTATATCAATGTTATTTCCCATGATAAACAGCATAAGGGCAGAAATTTATATTTGTTGGCAAGAGACCAAGGCCTTTAATCTGGAATAAATAGTGAAAGTCTGAAAAGTCGTATGCGGTAATTAAGTTTTAGAGGTTCAAAGTTCCTCGTATAACACTAGATGATTAACAGAACACCAGAAATTTATTCATATTGGCAGTTAACAATGAAGGACTGGAGATTTAGCCTGGTGATGAGCAATAAAGATGGAATTATCATTCTTGATAATAAGTGATAGAAGACTAAAATGCCACTCTTAGAATCTTCATATTGAGAGGTCAGAATATTATTCTTTGATAACAAGTGATGAAAGACCAGAGTATCATTTCTGGTAATAAGTCTTAGAGGAACGGAAGCGTACATCCTAATAATGAGTGACCGAAAGTCAATAAACCAATTCAGCGTCAATAATGGAAGTTCAATAAACCACTTTTGGTAATAATTAATTGTTGATCGTAATATTCTTTGCAGACATTTGATAGTGCCAGTTCAGAGCATTATTTTAGACACAATGATAGAAGTCCCGAAACCCATTTTTTGGAATTTAATAATAGGAAACCAAAATACCGTAAATAACAGTTAATAGTAGAAGACCAGAATGTCATTTCCAGCAACTGATAATAGAATACCAGACTACCATTCCTGGTAATTAATAATAGAAGACCAGAATACCATTTCTGGCAATTAATGATAGAAGACCAGAATACCGTTTGGCGGAGGTCCAAAATTTTTCTCTGACTCTGTTCATTGAACATGCCACTTTAGGCTTCGAATATATCTTTCATGTTTTTGCTTTCCCGGGCCCCAATTTTCTTTATTCATTTGTTATTTGCTTTTGGCCTATTTAAGGCGAGGACTCTTTTGTCCGGTTTTGTGCTTATTTATACAAAGCCTGTTTCAGGCTGTTAGTCATCTTTGATAATACCGACCTCTTTGGTGGTTGCTATTTTAAGCGATGCCAATTTCTAGTGGTGCCTATTTCAGGCATGGACTTTTCTTAGTCCGCCGGACATTTCATCCGGGTTTCCGATGCGCTCGACTAGCTTATTCTGAAGCAGGGCCTGAGGACTTACTTAACTTCCCTCAAGGAGGCGCTTTTAACTTGGCCATAGCGTGACGCGACCAAGGGCTAGTTCGGTACCTTAGCCAGGCCATAGCGTGGCGGGACCAAGGGATTACCCGTCCTCCCTCCGAGGGTGCCTTATCCTGGCCATAGCGTGACGCGGATAAGGGCTTGTGTTGCTTTAACCTGGCCATTTCTGATTTTGGCGCGGATAAAGGCTTACGCCCTCCCTTCAGGAGGTGCCTTGACCTGGCCATCTTAGTGCGACCAAGGGCTTTCTACCATCATTAGTAGCCTGCATTTTTAGGTAGTCCAAGTTTAGGGAGAACTCTTCTCTCGATCATGTAGACTTTTCTTATTTCGAAAATAGAGCTTTTATTTCATGGTTTGGTTAATCCCTTACAAACTTTTTTAGCTTCCCTTGTTGTAGAAAGTGTAGGACCATCTTTCTAAGTACTTTGCATTGGTTAGCATCATGTCCATTCATGGGATGGAAATTGCAATATACTCCGTTGGACCTTTTCTCAAACCCCGGCCTTTTCTTTTGAGACGGCCAATAGTTCAGTTCCTTTTTGGTTTTAGTATATATGTACTCGATTGACGTCGTAAGATTGTACTCTCCAAGAAGTATTGATTTTTGAGCCGTTCTTGACTGGCATCTAAATCTTTTGAAGCTTGGTCCAAATACTTCTTCTTGAGGAATGGACTTTCTTTTCATGGCTCGTTGGCTTTCTTCCAAAGGCTTTCCATCTAATCTCAAGGTATCGGTTAGAAATCTCTTGGTGATTCGTATGTTTCTGCCAGGCAGTTCTTTTACCCGTCGTACTTTTCCAGACGCGGATTTTTCCAAACGCGGATTTTTCCAGATGCTCATAGCTTTTCCTGGGGTGATAGGCCTCACTTATGATCTTATTCCATTTGTTTGAGAAATTGTCATAATCCTTTATCGTTTCTTTTTCAAATATGGTTCCCTGGGAATATGATTGGATGGTTTTCCACATTTTGTTAAAAATGTTGAGGCTTCTATTTACTCCTCTTCCAAGTGCAAAGATCGGGGTTGGTCCCATATGGAAGGGGTTTAAGCTCCATTTTTTTGGATCATAGGATTCTGCCTTCTTTCTGTTTATAATTCTCAAGGCTTCAAGCCTTAACCTTTGTTCCTCATTTTGATTAGCATCTTTGTTGTCCACATAGGAAAATCTTATGAGTTGGAGTTCTGAAGACCCTTGTTCAGACCTCTTGAATCTTTTAGCCATAATTGAATCGGTAACAAGTGATTTTGATGTGAAATTAGCTCGATAAGAATCGGAGAACTGTAGTGTCGGAAGATCTAATAAGTTGAAGGTTCGAGCCCTCCTTCTAGCACCAAAAATGTTAACCAGATTTTTGGTCAACACCCCAAATAGTGCTTTCAATGGGAAAGAGGAGGTTGGTTAGGTTGAAAGGTACGTTAACCTAGATAATAGCTCCTACGCTTTACTCCCATAATTGATATATTTGGACTTGAAGATTACAATGTAGGCGGAAGGTTTAATCTTTCAATCGGAAGGTTATTACCAGAGGTGGACTTGTTTCGAACCTTCATGAAGCTTTTCTCTACAGCTCTAATGAAGATTAACCAAAAGTTATCTTTTAAAGTTGTGCTCTAGTGATTCCGAAAGGTTTGGATGATTGACTCCTTTGCCAACAAGGTGAGGAATGGAATCCTGGGTGATATGTGAAGACCCTTGATCTTGTCGAAGGGTTTATTTGCTCTTTGGAAGTTGAACTCCATATAGCCGAAAGGTATTAGAACTCTAACTACCGGATTGAACTTTAGTTTCCTACACTTATATTGTTCGGAGGGGTTTGAGTGGTTGGCTGATGACTGTGGAAGGTTTGATTATTGCTAGGACATAAGTATCTACCAACTTTAGATGAAGCAACTCGATTACAATGCCGAAAACCCCAGAAGGTTACTGCTTATATTAATCCAGATTGGCTATTGGCCCTATCGATGGGCGGAAATAAAAAAACTCAATATCTTTATTTGCTTGAAATGATAGCTTTGACCAACTGATCTTCAGACCAATCGGCCAAAACCTTTCGGGAGAATTGATCCTGCAAACTGGTATTACGATAGCAAAAGGATAAGCAATAAATAAAACGGTTCACAAAATCAGAAAACTTCCCTTGCCATCCATTATAAGATTTACTTTTATTGAATTTCCCAAATTAGAACCCCAATTAGGGTTATAGAATTCCGATCAAGAAGTTAAAAGATTTTTGAAAAATGAAAGGACCCCTTAAACTGGACCCCTTGGGTCTTATTTATAGATGCGGTTGGCATCCCATCAGCCTTATGCCTTTATCTGGTACGAAAGGTTGCCTTAGTATGCGGTTGTAAACCTTTCGGTCTTGCCTGAAGATAGTTTTCTGTATACAATTGTAGGCCTCTCATTATTGTCGGAAGGTTCGTTGATTGCGTATCGCCATGGTCTGCCGGATGCTGCCGAAAGGTTTTTCCTTCACTTGTTTTCAAGAAATTGTTTCCTTTACCGGAAGGTCTGTTATATGCATAGCGCATGAACCTTCTGATCCACTGGAAAGTTTATAGCCTTTGTGAACCCTTTGGCCTTAGCGGAAGGCCGCTTTTTCCTGCCCAACTGCTGCCGAAAGCTGTATCTTCCCTAGGTGATGGCGGAAGGTGGTTTTCCGTTGACTTATGAACGCTGTTTTTCTCTAAACCTTCCGGTAACATCAGAAGGTGCCTTGCAGGTGTATTATCTGGCCTAAAAAGCTCATTGCGTTTTCGGAAGGGTTGGCGTAAGGCCATGTCTTTGTTTTCTCTTGTTTGCTTCTTCTGGAGGATAAGCGCCTCCTGATCATTGTAGAATGTCACTTTACTTCTTCCATAAAAGGTCTTGAGCCACTTCATATTATTGACTGCATCCCTTCGATCTCTCCGGAAGGTCTGATCCTGCTCTTTTCCTTTCTTTCCTCTGTTTAAGTCCTCATGGCTTAAGCGGAAGGTGAATTTTTTGAGTACCAGGTTAAATTAAATGATTTTGAAATTTTTCGATTTGGAATTAATTAAAATGATTTGATTTAAGAAGTAAAAATCGAATTATTTCCGAACATGAGCTAGAAATGTTGAAATTTAAATTTGGAAACAGGAATTATTTAAATGATCGATATTGAGATTTTGAAGTTATGATCGAAATATGATTTGAATTTCGGAAATTGATTTGTTTTAAAATATTGGTCTTTTATTCGAAATTTGAATATTGCTAAGTAAAGTAATATAAAACGATATTTCAAAATTGTGCTCGGAATTGAATTATATTTGAAGATTGGGATTTTAAATTGAATATTGAAGGTTAATTTGATTTAAGTGTTTTGAATCGATATTTTGAAAACCGAGCTTGAAATTGATATAAATTGAAATTGAAATTAATCTGAAATCGAAATTGAATTAATTTGGAATCGAATTGTTTTGAATTAAAATTGGAATCGAAGTGAAATTCGACATGAAATCGAAATTGAATCGAAATGGAAATTGAAATTGATTTGAATCAGAAAATTTGGAATTGAATCAGTTTGATTTTGAAACTATTTTCAAATAAATTATTTTAATATAAACTGTTTAAAATCTATCTTCATAAATATACAAATTATTTTGATTTTTCAAATTATTTTACTATATGAACCATTTTCAATACTCAAACTATTTTCTATTAAACTATTTTAACTATTTTAAAACTATTCAAACTATTTTCTAAAAAAATTCAAACCGGTCAAAATAGTGGAATGTTTATATTTAAATCTTGGATTTAAATACGAAATAGGTTAAATTGAAGTTATAGCCCAAATGAAAATTCGAAGCAATGTTAAATTGGAACTGAAATCGAGATATTAAGACGAATATGATTTTGAATTGAAATAGTATATTTTGAGTAAATATGATGATTTCGAAATGAATTTGATTTTGAAGCGAATATTATATTTTGATATCAAATACGAATTGTTTTCAAAATGTAAAAGTACCAACCGGTGTGTAAAACGACGTTTGGTTGTTAAAGAGATCGGGGCCTCTTATTAGCATACTCTCTATCAACATTGGAACCAATTTAACAACTGTGTATGCGGAGGAGACTCCAGAACGAAGTGGTTGGATTTGGCGTCGTTTGCTGGATTTGAAGAAAGAGAACGATGATGGATAGACCCCTGCACTTGTGCCAATTTGAAATGACTAAAACAGGACGGCTTGACAGGGCCAAGTGGGCTAATTACCCCTAGCGGACATCCGTTCTTCGATTTTCTTGGACTCGGTCCATATTATTACTCTTTTGTTGGTTTCGATTGGTGCACCTTGATTTAGGATAGCCTCCCTTTGACTCGATATGGGATGGATGGACGCGGTGGACGGTTATGGCTATAATGTGTTACCACCAGCCATACGACCTGAACTGGTAGTATCCTACCTTGGGCATTGCCTCACGTGCCTTGTCATACTTTTATCCCTGTGCGTGACCCCTATGATTTTGGTTTAGTGTTTTGTATCACGGCGCATCACTGACCACCGACGTGCTACTGGTTATGTCAAATGCAAACTGTACACCAATGCTTAAAAATGCGTTAAGGGGGATCAATGTAAATCCTTAACGCTAAGAAAAATATTTATTTTACTGATTAGACATTATATATGTAGCGTATTCTACTACATATAAATATTTTTATGGATCCTTAAGAGATGGAAAATCCTGTAACATCTCTTAAGTTATTGCACGCACGTTATACACTGGATAGAAGATGTGAAACCTCGTAAACATCTCTGACGCCATGGCACTCATGTTATATGCGATATCGATTTGGCTCACATAAGAATTGTGAAGACCCAAATTATTGAGATAAGAATAATTTTAATAAAATCAGTGAAAGGAGAATTTTCAAGGAAAAATATAGTTTGAAAATAAATATTGAGAATGAGTTAAATATATAATGAAGGGGATAGTTGTTTTCAGTAAAATAATAATGAGAAGAAAATAACTAAGTATGAGTAAGTCTTATATTCATATATATATATATATATATATTGAATATAAATAGTCAAAAAGGAATAAAATGATAAAAGTAGACTTTTATAGTAATTAAAAATAAATAATGAGAAGGAAATGGTATTTCAGAGAGAAGGGATGAGGAAATGTGATTGAGTGTATATATGGATTATACATCACCATATGTTATATTTTTAGAACCAAGAAAAATATAAAGTAATAAGGAAAACACTATGAAAATTAAATATATGAATAAATTTTATATATCAAGAGAAAACAAATAGCTTGAAACATTAACAAGGAATTAATTGATAAAAGGATATACATTACAGATTAGTCTTAAGAAAATAAATAATGTAAGAAAGTCACATGAAAATAAGGTGTGTGTATGAAACATGCAAATAGCATGCAAACCAAAAAAAAGCTAAAGCAACTGAAAATACCCAAAATGGAAATAAAAAAGAAAATGGCATTTCTAGCCATAACATCATATGCAGAATTCTCTCATTTGTGTGGGGATAAGATGGGTTTTTCACTTTACTAAAACCCTAAACAATGTTTTAAAAATTAAGGGGGTAGCAACAGTCTCATTTCAGAAAACATAAAATATTAAGAAAAGAAAGAAGAGAAAACCAAAGCCATTTTCAAGTTAAAGTATTCTCGGGGAAAAGAGGAAGGAAGGTGAGTGATTAATCAATCTTATGAGGTTTAAGGCATTAAGACCCAAGTTAAGGGCAGCCATATTATTTTATAAAAACCATATCATGTTTGTGCTTGATCTATTTTTCTGAATAAATGAATGCTGAGAATGGTTGGTGTTTTGATAAATCTTTGGTTGATGCTTTGATTTGTTTTGATTGATTGTTTGATAAGAAAAATACCCTGATCACTGATATGGATCCAGTACCTTAAAACATCAGTTTATAAATATGTTTAGTAAGATAAATACATTTTATTGAGAAGTAGGGTATTACTGGGAAATAAACTAGGCAGTGTGAATAAAGGAGATTCATGCTTATGTCTAGATTGTTTTAAAAATGAGATGAACAATGCAATAAATTATTTATGTGCTGATTTGTTCAGATCTTAAGCTAAAATGTTTTATGGGTTTTTCTCAAAAACCTTACCCTAAGTTCACAGTAGAATTGAGTATAAGGATTTTATATGATTTCACTAGATTTGTTTAAGTGATCATGATATTCCTGAATATAGGAGACATGCAAGTGTTAAAACATATTTTGAATAAAATAACTGGAAAATGAGATATGGTATTCTTTTCATGAATGTTTAGTATGGTTGGCTGAAATCCCTGAGTGAGTTTAACTCTCTTTGATTTATGAAAAAGAAGAAAAGAATATAAAAGCATTTCAAGAGTTAATAAATTTTTCTGAAAGAAAATGATAATGGTCACTAGATTATAAAGCTAATCTAGGAGTAGAGCCTTGATCTATTCATCATAAGGGGGATGATGGGTATGTGCATGACTTGTTTAAGTCCTGTAGGCCTCTGTGCAGGGGTTAACAGAATTGAGTGCCTTGCAATGCACACATGGTGTTCAATGGCAAAGAGTTAAGACCAAATTAAATTGATGAATTGAGATTGAGAGTTGAGCTATGGTATTAAAATGAGTTAATCCATAGGAGTATGTATACATGTATACTGAATTGAATGGATGAATGGATGCTTGTGTGCATGAGTGTTAGTAGGGGCTTATATATATATATATATATATACCCAGTTTACATTATAAATCCAAATAAGCATCAAGTATATGAATTCTCTGCACAATAATTAGAAAATGACAAGTTATTATATTTTGATTTCACTCATACCAGAATTTATTTCTGACCCTATTTGTTGCCTTTGCAAACTATGGGGTGTCTCGTTATCATTGAGGCAGTTCCAGGTATTGCTGTAGGGAAAGAGGCATAGTAGCTCTGCTTGCATGGGTGTTTGAAGAGCTTGTTGTTTTAAAATACTTTAAAGAAGTAGAAGTTTTTATTTGTAATAAATAATCTGGGCAAAAACTTTCTTAAGGATTATGTGTGTCCAAAATTCTTAGTGCTTTGTTTCCTTGTAATGAATATGTAAGACTTATGCATTTATATGTGCTTGTGAGTGGTTGATCAAAGTAATATGCTCTGGAATTAAATCCAGTAAGCTATGATGAATGAGAAGTATGCCATATAATCTGATATATTGACATATTCTCCTAGCTATTATTGATTAAGTTTCAGATAGGATTATGGGTTGTTTTTGAATGAATCTTAGTCAAAGTAATGAGTTGATGGGTTTAAATTTGGTCTTGGCTAGCCAGCAAGATTTTTACATGTCTTGTAACTAATACAAGTTCATGTGTAAGCTTGAAATCACTGAAGCAAACAAGACCATAGTACAAGTTAATTTGAATTGCAACTAAACCTTGTATTAGTAGTTAAGTTGTGTTAAAAGAGAATGTACAAGAGTTACAGTAGATGAGTTTGAGCTTGACCATGGCTAACCAGAAGGGCCTATACATGGCTTGTAATTGATACAAGTGCATGCATATGTCTGAAGCCATATGCTTCAACTTTCTGAAGTAAGTAAATCCATAGTGTAATGCTAATTTGAAAAGAAATCAAGTCATAAGTTGAATCCAGAATAAGACTAAGAATATGAGGTTATAGAACCTAGAAATCATAGGTAGCTAAGGTTTTAGGATTTGAATATTGATAAAATCTAGAAATGACATCAAACATATGAATGAAGTAGCAAGTTTAGTAAAAGAAGCAGATCAAAAGATTCAATGCATCAAGTAAGAAAATAGAGTAATTTGGTTAAGTATTTAGAAATCCAGAACATTACTTTTGCTCACTTATCATTTAGAATATGCAAAGATCTTTCAAAACCAAGTTCAATATGTTTTCCAGTTTTATTAGCAAAGTTTGTATGATTTCTAAATCAGCACACAACCCTATCACTTTCATGATCATTACATGCTTTATAAACCTGAATATACGCATTTTGATTGAACTGAATTGCTTGTGCATGTTTTGTGCATGTTTGGTGCATGTTTGTGTATAAACCATGAATCTGGGCTAGATAAACCCTTGAATCATAAATCAAATTATGTTTTGATATCTTCTATCATTTCTAAATAACAGGTATGAATTACTGAAACCCCAGAATCAAACCCATGGGATATTAGACCACAAATCAAATAATTTGGTTTAATGAAAACACTGGAAAACAATACAAATGAAAATATGAGGAACTAATACTTTATTTTTGTATTAGTCAATCTTGAGTCATTATAAAAGAAGATAAAATCTGAATTATGCATTGGTCAATCTTGAGTCTCATTAAGGTGATAATATTTGTATTTAGTATTAGTCAATCTTGAGTCAGTGAAGAGATATAAGTGTAGAAATAAGCGATGTGACACAAGACATTTCAAATATGAAAAATATTGTGTGAATTAAAATTCTTTGCTACTTTAAACACTCTGGTTTGCAAAGAAACATTTATATATCCTCATATATATAAATGATAGGAATTGATTTAAATAATGATATATTTATATTAGTAAAATTCAGGATCTTGGGTAATTAATTAAAAGAAATAAAAGGAGCAAGAAGAGAGGTGATCCCTTAGTAAAAAAAAATCCTAACTAAAATTCACTAAAAATTATAGGTGAAGAAAAGTGGGTCACTTGTAGTCCTGACTCGAGTGTTTTGTCTTTTCATTACGCTCGGGTCAGCCCTAGGTATTTCAGCGCACCGAAGATCATTTTCTGGAGGACGAAGATGAAGATTTGGTATATTATTACTATTATAATTCCTCGCATCATGTTGTTCTGCTGCATTATTTATTTATTCCTGTTGTATATATAACTCTGATAAATTTTGTATAAATTATAATCAAATGTATAATATAAATGGCTTCCTGAACTGTTTATTTGATTATTATATTTTATCGTTTCGCTGTGAGATTCTGTGTTTTTTTCTTCTTGTTTTCTTATTTTTCTTAATTAACCCCATTGATTATCTATATTCCAGATTGTTTAAGTTAGACATGTGTGGATTATTGTCGGTTTAAACCTTCCGAAATGTGGGTCATCACAAAAATCCTTGTTTAAATTAAACATGGCATATAATCAAAGCATATCATCATTCAGTCCATCCAAACGGTTTTAAAAACTTAAATCCAAAATTAAATTGTTTATGTAAACATATATGAGATGGTTTAGATTATTATTCACCTTGTTTGGATAAGGAACTTGAGATTTTTTCTTGCTTAATTCTTCCTTGCTTGAATCCTTAGCTTCTAATTGATTTTGACCTCCTTTTCTCCTAGGGTTAGGGTCGGCCTTAATCTCCTTTACTTTATGTTTTTGTTTTGTGAACATATGAATGAAAAATAAGGTAAGGGTTTAGGGGTTATGGTATACGGCTATTTCCTATATCACCCTTGCCTTACTTAATTTAGTTTTTCATCTTATAAACCATTCTTATGAATTTACTTATGAGCTATTTTATAAATCCATTTAGTTAAGGCACGACCCTATTTAGTTTTCAAATCTCAATCCCCTTATCACTCTAGTCTCTACATTATTCTATTTAATTTATCTAATTAAATCTCCTAAATAATGTTATTTAAACTTAGGGGTGTTACAGTGATGGATGTTACGTCGTGTCGTATTTGTCTTTTGCCTGTTATTACCATGCTTATTGTTATGTACCCACGTTGGATTTAGATATAGTTTGACCCGTTTATTATTTAAATAATACTTGGGTCACTCTGAGACATTTCAGGTTCAGGGACATTAGCCATTTGGACGTTGGGCTTTAGAAGAGACGGGTATATATTGTATCGTGTTGAGTAGTCAATATATATTTGATTTGGATGTCTCCTTGTATTTTTTTGTATTGAGTTGGCCAAGAGTCAAACATATGAGGTGGCAGCCCAAGTTATTACCTACTACACATGAATGATGTGCTGAAACTGTATGCTTAACAAAAGCAACTCGAAGGCCATCTTAGGAACGGAACGGTTTAGTAGTATGGTTTATTTAAGATGGATACGTATGGTCGTTTTAGCTTTGAGATTTTTAATATGTATTAGTGTTAACCCAAGGGAATATTCATGTGTGGTCGCTCCTAACAAGCCTTATTCTCTGTATTACTGGACAGGATTATGTAGTAATTCTCTTTGATAGTATGGGTTTAGAGGTGCGGCGTTACATAGGCAATTGATTTGAGGCCGGACTACTATAAAATCATGTTTTTTCAAGCTTTTACTTTCATTTTTACATCTATTATTCTCGGTTTTTATTGATCTGGGTTGTTGCTTAATTTTTTGACCCAACACTACCATCTCAAATACTACATATAATGCTATTGTGCTAGTATAAAGTAGCATTATATAACTATAAAAAATCATAATAAAATATTATTTCTCAAACATTTAGAAATGGTTAGAAAAATACCTTGACAGATAAAATCATTTTAAATACAAGTTATTATATAATGTCATTTTTATCCAAAATATAACATGACTTGTCATTCAAATGCTTTTTTATTAAGCACTAAGATAAAATTGAACATTACTTTATAATACGATACCGAATAATGTGAACTTTAGACAAAACATTACTTAACATATTATTCTTTGATAATCTTGAAAGAATTTAATGAATAAAGTCATTTTAAACACAATGTACCAACTAATGTTAGTTTCATCCAAAAGGTAGCAAAACTTATCATCCAAATGCATGTCTATTATGCATCGGGATAAAATTCAATATTAATTTATAATATGATACTGCATAGCATCAACTTTATACAAATCATTCTAAACACAAGTTATTGATTATTGTCAGTTTTATCTAAAAGTTAACATGACTAGTCATCCAAATGTCTTTATATTGAGCATTATGATAAAATCAACGTTAATTTATAATGTGATACTACATAGTATCATCTTGACACAAATGTTACTTAACATACACTACAAGAAAATCAGCTTTTGGTTGCAAAAATTGGTGGCGTTTGAATGTAAATGCAGTAAATAATATTTCACCTTATTATATAAATGTAACAAAAAATATTTCACTTCCCGCCTTTATAAAAAAATTCCGCGTTTGCCCAAATAAACGTAACCCAAAAGGTTACCGCCTTGTTATTTCTCTGCTACTTAGAAAAATTCAACTCTTTCCCCCAAAATAAGCAACCCTAAATCAAATACGTTAAACAATCAAAACTAGATGTTTGACTCTTGCCCCAATCCTCGTTCCCCGAATAACTTCAAACCCTACCTCATCTTTTCCGCTGCAACCTCGCAAATTCATTCAGCGACACTATTTTCATTTGACGCAGCAATCACCATAATCTTCTCCGCTTTCGGGTTCATGGGTATGCATTTTACGATGCGAATCTGAAGTGAATTTTTTTTTAAATTTGAGGAATTCGATCTTCAGAATTCCTTTAAATTCATACGACTCTAATTCGAAATTTGCATTTGCAGTAGAGATAAGTTTACGAAATTGAAAATTAATTTTTGATGGTTAAATTTTTTTATAATCAACATTTGTATCTGTAGTAGAATTTCTGATGTACGAGTTAAAACCAATCGTTACAAATTGAATTACAATGAGATATGCAAGACATATTTGGCTTTCATGTGTTTTTTATTTTTCTCTGTTTCAACACAGGCTTGTTATCCTCATAGGAAATATAGGCATTGCAATATTTGTTAAAGAAACATAAATTTTAAGCTTATAACGTTTTGCCAATCATTAAGCCTTAAATTTACAAGTTGTATCAGTTCATTTTTTGTTAGAGTCACTGTATGAATATAAATCATGTCATTCATCAAAATCATGAGTACATGTTTATGGATTTTAAATTATAATCCATAAACATTTAAAAATGTTTGTTTGTAATTATTACAGTTCTATAATTGAAGCATTCTTCAGCGTTTGGAAGTAGTTGAAATTGGTAACAGGTCAGTCAGGGGTAAGACCTGAGAAAGGTTAATGTTCTCTCCTTAAACTGTATATTACCTATCTATTTGTAGTTTGTGTGAGTTCGTTATTTCATCATGTTTAGTGAAAATTTTAGAGTCATACATCACACCTTTTTTGTTTAGTGAGTACAGAAAATTTTCGTCGTTCGAATAATTAAGTGGTTTCATATTTACAGTCTTTCTAGATTTTTGCTTTATTATGTACAGTTTTAGAGGTGATAATTATGCCTAGTTTCAACCGATAACAACAAAAAATATAAAGTATAGTGGTTCAGCCAAATCTGGAAATCACATAGCATACATATTATCATTGCAAGCAACTATATTTTAAGTTAATAGTCTTCTTTTGATCATTTAGACAATGTAGATTGCAGGGTGTTTGCAGGTCAAATAATGTATATTGCAGGGTGTATTATGGTTGCAACAACTACAACTGCTCAGTGAATGTGCAACATGCTTGTAGGATGCAAATCGCTGGTGGTGGTCAACAAAATGACTTGTTGTAGCAGTTACAACATGTTTGCAGACCGCATAAAGGTTGCTGGAGCAAGAAGATCACTACTGCATGAAATAAAGATGACACGGATATTGAGTCGTGGGTAATATATTAATATACTTATTTTTTGTATAATTTATATTCTTGTATAACTTAATGGATAGAACATCAACCCATTGGCTTCTTTCTGAAATTTGAATCACATGGATAAAAAATATCAATACATATATGAAATCGGTGTTTAAAATGAAATGCATCAAAAATTAATTTTTTTGACATACTTGAGTATATTCATCTAATTTTGGTGATGGTATTTTGGAGCATTATAAATGCTTTTCTACTAGAAATCAATATCTTATTTAAACTATATTTTTGGACTTTGTTTAGTGATTATATTTTTCTTGGGGTTTGATTCAAAGTGATTATGGGTTGTTTATCAATTAGTTGATCTATACTTGGAGTATGACAATCAAATATTTTGATGAAAAAGCTGGCGATTATTTTGTGCTTCAACTAAGTATTGGTTGATTGCATGATCTAAAATTCAATTGGTTAGTTAAAATCTACTGTATAAATATCAATGTATGTTTTAATATGTTTAGACTTGGGTAGGCGTGAGTTTGCATTTTATTATTTCTTATGTAAAGTAGAAGTACATTTTTATGGCCCTTTTTAGCGAATCACTATGTATTTCTTGTCTTAGTTAGTAGCAGTTCATTCTTTTCCTCACCCTATTTATGCTACTAACTAAGACAAGAAATACACAGCAGGAGGTTGCTGAAAGGAAGCAAGGGCAGGCTCAGAATTGTTGTTATGAGGCCATGCAATTCCATGTTGGTGGATAATGACAGCAAAAGATTGCTAAAATGAACATGGTGCAATAAAAAGAGGAGCATTGTATAATTGTAGGCGCAAACTCCTTTTTCATATGAAATTATAACTACAAGATGGTGAGTGCTTGCAGGTACAAACTAAAGTCTATGTTGAGAGCTTGAGGGGTGCATGCAGCTACATGTGAAAAGCTTCAGGATATCTGACTGGTGCGGAGAAGAGATCTGTTTACATCGTTCACTTGCAGGTGATGGCTGATGTGAAAAGGCGATTGTCAAATGACGAACATTTGTATATACAGTTCTGCGCAAGTAAACTTTAGGTGAGCATCTTCCAACTTTTTAAATCAACATCTTCTATTTATATATATATATATATCATTATCACTATCTTTTTGCTAACTAATTTGTTACTAGACACTTGTATATACAAAAGTTGATTAGGTTTGAACTAATGGTTTTGTGAATCATATTGCATTTTCTGTCTGTCCAGTGTTACTATGTTTGAGCAATGAATTCTTGACCTATTCATAGATACATGTGACTTTGTTGCTTATTCGTAACTATCTATATATTACATAAATCAAAAATTATTTCCATCTTGTCATATAGACTTGCACATGCAGAACAATGCAAGAGTAAGGGAGATGACAAACTAAATACGCTGAGCACATTTGTTATGCTGGCAGATCTAACATGTTTTGTAGATGACAAACTGTGCATGAAGAGCATGTGTTGACTTGTATGAAATGAAGAGTGTTTGACTGAAGTAGTGGATATCGCAGTCTTGAGTAATGGACATGGCAAGGTAGGGTCATTGTCTAAAGTAGTTTATTTACTTAGTATATATTGTGTTAATTGTTTGGTTCACATTCCCATTTTGAGTCATTTTTGTATTGTGTGCCCCATAATTTTTAATGTATGTTGTGATACTATAATAATAATATATTAACAATGTTAACCAAGTTAACCATCAGATTTTGACAGCTGCTTTCATTTATTCCTTACTAGCTGTTCTTTTTACATCAAATTTGGCTCATTAAACCTATCGGTGTGTAAGTGAGAAATAGTAACAAATTAATAATAATAATAATAAATTAACCAAGCTAATAAAAATTAACTAAGTTTTGTTAAAATTAAATAACTTTTATAAAATTAACTAAGTTTAAGTTAACTAAAAATTATAAATAACAATAATATAACTAATTTAACATAGTTTTATAAATGATGATGATGATGATGATGAATTAACTATGTTTATAAAAATTAACTAAGTTTATAATAATAATAATATAACCAAGTTTATGTTAACTAAATTTTATAAATAATAATACTATAACTAATTTAACAAAGTTTTATAAATAATAATGATGACAACAATGATGAATTAACTAACTTTGTAAAATAACCAAGTTTATATTAATAATACTAATAATAATAATACAATTAAATTAACCTTATTTTTTAATAATAATAATAATAATAATAACAATAATATTAACTAAGTTAACCAAGTTAATAAAAATTAACTAAGATTTGTTAAAATTAAACAATTTTTATAAAATTAGTTAAGTTTAAGCTAACTAAATTTTATAAATAATAATATATAACTAATTTAACAAAGTTTTATAAATAATAACAATGATTATAATGATGATGATGAATTAACTATATTTATAAAAATTAACTAAGTTATAATTATAATATAATTAAATTAACTGAGTTTTAGTAATAATAATAATAATAATAAATTAACTAAGTTAACCAAGTTAATAAAAATTAACTAAGTTTTGTTAAAATTAACTAAGTTTAAGTTAACTAAATTTTATAAATAATAATAATATAACTAATTTAACAAAGATTTATAAATAACGATGATGATTATAAATTAACTTAGTTTATAAAATTATCTAAGTTTATAATAATAATAATAATAATAATAAAGTTAACTGAGTTTGAATAATAATAATAAATTAAGTTAACCAAGTTAATAAAAATTAACTAGCCTTTGGTAAAATTAAACGGGTTTTATAAAATTAACTAAGTTTAAGTTAACTAAATTTTATAAATAATAATAATATAACTAATTTAACAACATTTTATATATAACTGTAAGATTGGACTTTATTTATTTCATTTCATTTATAACTTTGATTATTTATATGACATTATTTATAATATGATATACTCGTACAATGTTGTAGATGTTTGATATTAGATTTGAAGTCCTACGAATTAACATAATTGTTTGACTATATGTTCTGCTTTCACTTGTGCAGGCATTGGATTTCCAAAGTGAGCAATGTTGGACTTTTATGGTTCTAGCTTTCATTTATGCATGCAACAAAGAATTATGGGTTATCAAGCGTTTTGTTAGCACCAGTTTGGTATAACATTTTGTTAGCATTAGGTGTGTAAATTTGTATAGGAATGGTTATTGTATGTGAGTTTGGTCATTTTATCAAAAAAGTATTGTACTAGAATTGTTATGGATATCTTATTTGATTATATGATTAATATGTTTTTTTAATTGTTTGAATATGATGATTATGTGACTGATTGTTAATTGATATAGTAGAAACAAAATAGACCATCAACAGGAAATAATAGCATGAAAAAATGGTGCAAAATGATCAACAACTTTTAGTAGCGTTTCAAAAACGCTACAGAAATACATATAGTGGCGTTGAGTAAACGCAACCGTAAAGTAGGGGTAAAGTTGGAAACTCTTTTGGTAGCGCCGAAAAACCTTTTGGTGGCATTTTTAAAATGCTACAAAAAGATTTATGGTGGCGTTTAAGAAATGCTGCAATAAAAAGATTTATAGTGGCGTTGAAATAAATGAAACTAAAAATCATGGATTTTTAGTTGCGGGCTTTATAACGGCGTTTATCAAAACGCTACCATAAGTTTTGGTAGCGTTTTTTGTGCGCCACCAAAAATAAAATTTCTTGTAGTGATATTTTTTAATCATAATCCTAGAATAGAAAATCATCCTAAAATACAAGCTACTGACTGGTGTCATCTTCGTCCTAAGACAACATAACTTGCTATCCAACTACCTTTTTATTAAGTATAATGTTATTCATGATTTTTTGAAAGCAATGATTCAATGATATCGGGCTTCAAAATGATGAAGGAAATAGATACTATATTCATAGATGATCGAGTACAAGGCAACTCAAAAGGAAAAGGAGAAAATATTCGTTACGTGTATCCATTGGTACTGATCTATAGATGGATCGGTACCAATCCATCAAAAAGTACAATTCTTGGTAAATTTGTATTAGAATTTTCTTTCGAAGCATGAAGGAAGGCTAAAGCATGAAGTAGCAATGGATCGATGAAAGAACTAAAGAATATATATATTTAAGTCCATGAAAAATCATTATAACAAGTATATATAATAGTAAAAAACATGAAAACAAGAAAATGGCATCTTCTTTTTCTTATTCCAACTATTCTTCTTCTCGATTCTCTCATGTTTCTTTGATTTCGTATCCTCCTAATCCTTATTCGTTTCTGGACCGTGTTCCCTCTGATAATCGACCTTATGCACAAGTAGTCAAGGACTCTATTTTTCGCATTTGCAGTCTTTAAATCATAATCCAAAAATTAGAAATTGGATTGATTCGAGAAGAAATAGTAGTGTTTGCTATCGCTGTGGTGACCGAAATCACATGGCTAAGGAATGTAGAGATCCTGTTAGATGTTTTAAATGTGGAAACTTTGGTCACAAGAAAATAAATTGTTCGATGAATTCTGCTATTCTCTAATATAAACTATTGGACCATGGTTTTCTTTTTGTACTTAAATGCATGAAATTAAACAAGATTCTGCTTGACCAATTATGTATACAAAGGAATGAGGGAATAGGATTTTTAGAAGATTTGTTTGTTCACTTTGACGCGATCAATTCAGTAAATATTGGTAAGGGTTATATTGATAAATTTGGTGACCCTGAAGATTTCTTTGGGAAGTCTGATTTTCTTCTAATGGATATGAAGAGAATGTCGATAACAAGGAAATTTCTCAAGTGGTTTCTGATATAGCATGCAATGATAATGAAGTTGATGATGTATTTGGTATCGTTGTCTCTGATATAAGAGAAGAATCCTATGTCTCTAATCCTTTCCTTTTGGATCCTGCTCTGTTGCTTTGTTCTGTAGAATCCAATTATCTAAAGTCTAGTGATGCAGTTTTAGATCATAATCTTATTGTTGTCTCTATGGATGCTTCTGATCTTGATGTTTCTTCCAGAAAATTGAGCAAAGAATTCATTCCTATGCATAATAAAAAATCTAGAGTTAAATCTACTGTGTTGAGGAATTTTGTGATACCCACTGAGAACAGTTTTGATTGTCTTGCATCCTTGAATGATGTTGGTTCAAAAGATGATGTTAGCAGCTTTGAAACTCAATCTCAGGTAGGCATTGATTATGTTGTTGTTCGGATGGAAGATAAAGTTGTGAAAAATTTTGATATAGAGATTGAGAATGGAGATTGTCTTGTGGATGGCAGTGTTGTTTCTGATGTTAGCTCTATTTTAGATGGTAGTGTGGATATTGGTAAGGACCATAATGTTTCTATTTCTCCTAAAGATGCTTCTATATCATGTGAGACCAATGTGTATGTAGGCAATGCACATGAGATTGGCGCTGCTACAGTTGATGAGTTATGCAGAGATATTGTAAATCTATCGAGTTGCTTGGTGATCTATGAGGATAATTTGAGTGACATGGATAGGGTTGTATCGGCTGTAGATGAACTTTCTCTGCCTAGTTCTGATGTGCTGGTTGATGGGGATAATATATTAGAAAGATTCATTGTTGACAATAATGTTCATGTCGATGAAGGGATATTGCTTGTGGATGATAAGTTAGGAGGTAATGGGGCTTCTGGTGCGAGAGATTCTAATGCTTGCATATCGGAAGTCAATAGTGTACATGAGATACACAGAGACAAGTTTGACATTTTAAACTGTTTAGTGGTATATGATGAGAAGTGTAACAACCCGCATATTTTACGATTTTATATTTAAATATATTTTATTTAAATATAGCGTCGTTAGTCGGATTTAGGTCCAAAATGTCACTTTTTGCAAACGGTCGAATTAGGATTCGGGACCACTTCCATTGACTCCAAAATGGCGTTTGCGACTTTTTTGAGTATAAGCTTCGATATGTTTGGAGTAAGTTGAATTTTGCTATTTTCTGTTGGGCTTTTGGGTTTGGGTTTCACCCAACTCATCATATACTCCAATTCAGCCCTCTCTTCATCCATTCATTCTCATTTCATTTCTTTTTCTCAAGCTCAACTGAAAATGGGGGAAAAAAAGAATTAGAAATTGCCAAGCCCTAGTTCCTCTTGCAAACCCAATTCTTGCTCCAAATTCAAGGTGAAACTTTGGTAAGCCTCCTCTTCATCTTCTCCATCCCATTTCCTCTTCAATTTCAGAAATGTTCTTAACCCTAACTTTGAGAAAAAACTCCATCTTTGTTTTAGATTGAAGTTCTTGAGGTGGTGTTGAAGAGAAATCAACATATTTCTTGTTCTAGAGCTTATCATTGTGTTTGGGTTTAAAAGGTGAGTTTTGAACTCACATCTACTTCTCTTGATATCATTGATATTAGGTATGAATTCCTAACACTTATTCATGTCCGTTTGCTTTTGATTTGAATTAAATTGGTAAAGGTAACATTGCTAGTTAAATTCGGCTAAGTATTAGTGTGTTCACCCTATATTCCAGTCATACATCCAACTTCGCGACCTCGCTGCGAGTATGTCCAATGTCATATTTCATCGATTTTGGTCTCGTTGGAAAGATGAGATCGAGATCTTCAACTCTGCAAAATTTGGTTCAGATCTGGGTGCGTTTGATACTCAGTTTGTATCGCCGAAGTAGCACGCAGAAACTGTGTAAAAACAGTGGTTATATTTCAGTGCAAACACCCAACTTCGTGACCTCGCTGCGAGTAGGTCCGATGTTGGATTTCATCGATTTCAGTCTCCTTGGAAAGATGAGGTCGAGATCTTCAACTCTGAAAAATTTAGTTAAGATCTGGGTGCGTTTGATACTTCATTTTTATTGCCAAAGTAGCAACCAGAAACTGTTTTGAAAAACAATGATTAATTTTAGTTCAAACGTCCAACTTCGCTACCTCGCTGCGAGTAGGCCCGATGTCGGATTTCATCGATTTCGGTCTCGCTGGAAATATGAGGTCAAGATCTTCAATCCTACAAAATTTGGTTAAGATCTGGGTGCGTTTCATTCTTCATTTTTATTGCCAAAGTAGCAACCAGAAACTATTTTGAAAAACAGTGATTAATTTTAGTTCAAACGTCCAACTTCGCTACCTCGCTGCGAGCAGGCCCGATGTCGGATTTCATCGATTTCGATCTCGTTGGAAATATTAGGTCGAGATCTTCAACCCTGCAAGTTTGGTTTAGATCTGGGTGCGTTAGATACATCGTTTTATTGCTGAAGTAGTACCCAGAAACTGTTTTACAACAGTGATCATTTTAAGTTATCGTTGGACCAAATTTGAGAAGTTGCCATTTCTTCGTTTCAAGTCGGAACCAAACGATTCTTGTTGCATATCAAAGTAGGAGTACTGTACTATGCTCCTGAAAATTTTCATCAAGATCTGGGTTCATATGACCCTTCGACCATGTCGTCAAAGTTGGACCTTTGCACTGTTTTGACACAACATAGTTTTGTGATTTTTGTCCGACTTTGAGACGACGTCGTTTCTTCGTTTCAAGTCGGAATTGCCCAATTCTTTTTGCAGTTTGGAGCAGGAAAGTATTTCTACATGCCTACTAATTTTCATGCCATTTGGACTCCATTTGCAGGTTCAAATCTACCATCGAACTAGTGACTTTGACTTGTTTTCAGCGATTTATACTTGGTATAATTTCGAACTATTTTTCTGAGTTTTTCCGATTTTTTTGAGATTTGTCTCTAGGTTTCGTGCACGGATTTTATAAATCATTTTAAAGTGATTTTCAATCAAATTAGCTTTTGAAACTATTATTTAGTATTATTTTAAATATTAAATTAATTACTCCATAATAGGAGGATTTCAAAGGCTATTTCTAAAGAGGGTTTCAAACGATTAAAAATTTGCTTTCTCTAACTATTTTCTAAGTAAAATATACACTCTTCTGCACTTTGAGCGAAGTGGAAAGGTTATTAAATGGTTAGGTAAAACATGGACCATGAATCCGCACATTTATCTTTCCGATTAATCCCCGACCTATTCGATTGGTCGTTTTGGCCTTTTGGCCTAGTTTATCGATGACATGAGGTGAACTTTTTACAGCATTGAGTGTGGAAGCGTACGATTGGTTAGTAAACCGTTTAGTGCGAACGTTGGGGTATGGGACTCACGTTACTACTTTACGGGTTCCTTTCTAAGAGTTCGTGACACATTCCTACCGTTAGTGGTAAACGAGTACTGCGCCTACGAGCCTTTACCACTACGGCGTATTTCCTGAATGATACCTATGGGATAGTGTCTTCGGACTGTCTCCCTTGGGTTTATTTTCCTTTGGGATAGTGTCTTCGGACTGTCTCCTTCTGGCTCATCACCTTCTAGATAGTGTCTTCGGACTGTCTCCTTTAGGTGTTGCCCCTTAGCTAAAGTGATGGGTGTGTCACTGGGGTATATTTCTTGTGTGATTGAGTACAGTACTAGCGCGCTAATGTTTTCCTGTGTGATTTATATTCCCTCGTGTAGCGCCATTCGGTGATGGTTTTATGCAACCACACGATATAAGCGCGACTACCTTGTGGAACTTGTTTTATGCCTACACTGGCACTTGTGTTTATGTTATGCCGATGATATGAGGCTTGTTATACATCTCTACTTAGATGTTTCTTTCTTCTCTATGTGAGAGATTTTGGTCTTTATTACCATGATATATGTTTCTCTTTTGGAGATTATTCTGTTATATGTTGCCTCATTATCTTATCATGATTATTGTTCAGTTTATCTAACTGATTTGTTTAGCTAGCCTGTCCCGAGTATTTTATGCTCGGGTCAGACCGAGTTGTTTCAGGTTAGGTCGCTTTGGACTTAGCTTGCTTCGGTGCTTCCGCTTTGGATATATCTGCTATACTATAGATAGCTTTACTTGTTTTCCATCCTTTATGATACTCTGATATTATGACTATCTTGTGTATATTCTTTTGACTCGTGGATGTGTGAGTAGTGGCTTTGTACCCACTTTTATATTTGGATCTGTACTTGATGTTGTATTGTGCTGAGACTATTTGCTTATTATCTGATGCTGGTCTGTGATGATGTTCATTTTGCTATTATGCTTTGTTATGATAGATCTTTTAGCCATTGTAGTTTTGCTTTAAGTATTTATTGAATATGTCGAACCGCATGAGATGAAAAAAAATATAGATTCCACTTTTCGACATGTTCAGTAGATAGTTAAAGTAAGATTACACATGGTCGCTTCCATTATACTCCATTGTCCGCATTAGCAGACAGTATTATCCATATAATACTCTTTGTTAATGAGGCTCTCGGAATGGGGCGTTACAGCTTGGTATCAGAGCGAGGTTCAGAACTAAGTATAATAAACACAAAACAGTAACACTTAGTACAATACATCCTAGTATGCTTCAAATATTACAAAGCCCTTTCCTCATGACATTGGATAGATAAGTTAGGAATATGTCTAGGAATGCATTTTATTCCGTAGTATTCCATATTTCAATTAATGATATCTACCTTGTGAATAATCTTTATCTTATCTTATCTTTCAGCTAACGGCCGGAAGGGGCAGAGGACGACGCTCGAATGCTGGGCAATCCAGTGGCTCGCATCCGGACGGCGTTTATATGTCTGCCGATCAGTTTTTGGAGTTATTTAGGAGCACTCAGCCTCCAGCTCCTATTCGTGCATCTCCTCCATGCAGGTCTGCCTTCGCATGCTTATGCAATGATTTTTCTCATCTTGGTGGAAAGCCATTCAAAGGCTCCGAGTCCGTTCTTGAGGTCCAAGCTTGGATTCGCACATGTGAGCGTATCTTTTCTCGCATGGATCTTTCTGACCATGATCGAGTTCTTGTAACTTCTAGCTTATTGCAAGAGCGTGCCCTTGATTGGTACGAGCTTCTTATTGCCGAACTTGATGAGTCTGTTCTTTCTTGGACTCAGTTCCGGGAACGATTTGAACTCAAATTCGTTCCTGAATCTGAGAAAGTTTTATTGGCCCGTCGCTTCCTTGAGTTGAAGCAAGGGAAGTCCTCCGTTTCTGAATATGTTGCATCATTCGAGGCCTTATCTAAGTATGGTCTTGAATTCATTAGCACTTCTTATAAGAAGAATATGAAGTTTGTCTCTGGTCTTAAGAAATATCTTAAGAAGTCTTTAATGCTCCAGCTTAAGCTTTCTTTTGAGGAGTTAGTTGATTCGGCACTTCATCTCGAGGCCATCGAGAAGGAGTGTGATAGTGGTGATGATGTTGAGGTTCGCAAGAACCCCAATAAGAAGATGTTTCCATTTCATAAGCAGGGATTTCTCCCTTCTAAGAAGAAGAAGCCCGTTGAATCTGGTTCTAACTCTCAGTCTGCTGGAACACCTTCCATTTGGAAGTGTTTCAATTGTGGTTCTCCTGATCATATGATTCGAGCTTGTCCTAAGCCTCTCTTCTGCCATTATTGCAAGAAGGAAGGTTACCATGTTTCCACCTGCCCTACTGCTCCTGCTTTCTTTGTTGATCTTATGAATCGAGTATTCCGGGAATATCTCGATAAGTTCGTCCTTGTGTTCATTGACGACATTCTTGTTTATTCTAAGTCTGAAGCCGAGCATGCTAATCACTTGAGAATTGTCTTGAGTACTCTTCGTCACCTTCGTCTTAAAGCCAAATTCTTCATGTGCCATTTTTGGGAGAATAAGGTTAAGTTCTTAGGCCATGTTGTATCTTCCGACGGCATTTCGATCGATCCCTCAAAGATCAAAGCTATCCAGAATTGGAAGAGGCCTGAGAATGTTCATGAGATTCGTAGTTTCCTTGGATTGGCGGGTTATTACCATCGGTTCATTAAGGATTTTTCCCTTGTTGTGCTTCCTCTCACCAGCCTTACTCGGAAAGGCATTCGTTATATTTGGTCCGATAAGTGTGAAGCTTCCTTTCAAACATTAAAGGAACTTCTCACTAATGCTCCTATTCTTGTGGTTCCCGAGGGGAATCATGATCTTGTTGTCTACATCGATGCTTGTGGTAGTGGTCTCGGTGCCGTGTATATGCAGAAGGATCGGGTAGTTGGTTATGCTTCTAGGCAACTGTGTCCGAATGAGGTTCGCTATGCCACTCATGATCTTGAGTTAGCCGCCATTGTCTTCGCCTTGAAGAATTGGCGACACTATTTATTAGGCGAGCGTTTCATTCTCTATAACGATCATAAATCCTTGAATTATTTGTTCACTCGGAAGGAACTCAATATGAGGCAACAACGTTGGTTCGAGTTTCTTGCCTCATATGACTTTGATATCCAATATACCCTTGGTAAGGGTAATCGTGTTGCTGATGCGCTTAGTCGCAGACATTCGGCTGTCGTTTCTATGATGTTTGCCGAATGGGATCAGATTTTGATGGATTTCATGGATGGCCTACCTCGTACGAGATCGGGCCATTCTAGCATTTGGGTTATTATTGATCGCCTCACCAAGTCAGCTCATTTTGTTCCTATTAAATCTAATAGAACCGCTTCTCTTTTGGCTAAGTTATATATCAAGGAAATCGTGAGACTTCACGGTGTTCCTAGTTCGATTGTGAGTGACCGTGATCCTTTAATCACAAGTCATTTCTGGAAGAGTCTTCAGCAAGCTTTGGGAACAAAGCTTAATTTCAGCACAGCTTATCATCCGCAGTCTGATGGACAGACTGAACGGGTGAATCGTATCTTAGAAGATCTCCTCCGTATTTGTATTCTTGATTTTGGAGGTAGTTGGGAGAATCATCTACCCCTTGTAGAGTTCTCCTACAACAATAGTTTTCAGTCCAGTATCGGTGTGGCTTATAGAGTTTCACTTCCAGCTCATCTATCCGGAGTTCACAACGTGTTTCACGTCTCTCGACTTTGGAAGTGTCTTCGAGAATCGGATTCTGTTATTGACTCTCCTGATTTGCAAGGGCTTGAGATCTCACCAGAATTATCTATTGTACAGCAGCCTATTCGCGTATTTGCCTCGGAGGTAAGACACCTTCGGAACAAAAACGTGTCGCTCATTAAAGTTCAATGGTCCGCTAATCTCAATGACTGTACTTGGGAAACCAGAGAGTTTATCGAGCGATCATATCCGGGTTTTCTATCTTTGCTTAGCAATGGTGAGGATATCTCTCTATCTCAAGCTTATTTTCTTTTCCTTTTGGATAATGTAAGTATGTAGTTGTTACCAGTTTCTTCTCTAGGAATTGCACGGACGCAATTTTTGTTAAGGAGGGGAGATCTGTAACAACCCGCATATTTTACGATTTTATATTTAAATATAGCGTCGTTAGTCGGATTTAGGTCCGAAATGTCACTTTTTGCAAACGGTCGAATTAGGACTCGGGACTACTTCCATTGAGTCCAAAATGGCATTTGCGACTTTTTTGAGTATAAGCTTCGATATGTTTGAAGTAAGTTGAATTTTGCTATTTTCTGTTGGGCTTTTCGATTTGGGTTTCACCCAACTCATCATATACTCCAATTCAGCCCTCTCTTCATCCATTCATTCTCATTTCATTTCTTTTTCTCAAGCTCAACTGAAAATGGGGGAAAAAAAGAATTAGAAATTGCCAAGCCCTAGTTCCTCTTGCAAACCCAATTCTTGCTCCAAATTCAAGGTGAAACTTTGGTAAGCCTCCTCTTCATCTTCTCCATCTCATTTCCTCTTCAATTTAAGAAATGTTCTTAACCCTAACTTTGAGAAAAAACTCCATCTTTGTTTTAGATTGAAGTTCTTGGGGTGGTATTGAAGAGAGATCAACCTATTTCTTGTTCTAGAGCTTATCATTGTGTTTGGGTTTAAAAGGTGAGTTCTGAACTCACATCTACTTCTCTTAATATCATTGATGTTAGGTATGAATTCCTAACACTTATTCATGTTCGTTTTCTTTTGATTTGAATTGAATTGGTAAAAGGTAACATTGCTAGTTAAATTCGGCCAAGTATTAGTGTGTTCATCCTATATTCCAGTTATACATCCAACTTCGCGACCTCGCTGCGAGCAGGTCCGATATCGGATTTCGTTGATTTTGGTCTCGTTGGAAAGATGAGATCGAGATCTTCAACTCTGCAAAATTTGGTTCAGATCTGGGAGGGTTTGATACTCCGTTTGTATCGCCGAAGTAGCACCCAGAAACTGTGTAAAAACAGTGGTTATATTTCAGTGCAAACACCCAACTTCGTGACCTCACTGCGAGTAGGTCCGATGTCGGATTTTATTGTTTTTGGTCTCACTGGAAAGATGAGGTCGAGATCTTCAACTCTGCAAAATTTGGTTAATATCTGGGTGCATTTGGTACTTCATTTTTATTGCCGAAGTAGCAACCAGAAACTATTTTGAAAAACAATGATTAATTTTAGTTCAAACGTCCAACTTCGCTACCTCATTGCGACCAGGTCCGATGTTGGATTTCATCGATTTTGATCTCGTTGGAAAGACGAGGTCGAGATCTTCAACCCTGCAAAATTTGGTTAAGATCTGGATACGTTTGATACTTCATTTTTATTGCCAAATTAGCACCCAGAAACTGTTTTGAAAAACAGTGATTAATTTTAGTTCAAACGTCCAACTTCGCGACCTCGCTGCGAGCAGGCCCGATGTCGGATTTCATCGATTTCTGTCTCGTTGGAAAGATTAGATCGAGATCTTCAACCCTGCAAAGTTTGGTTTAGATCTGGGTGGTTAGATACTTCATTTTATTGCCGAAGTAGCACCTAGAAACTGTTTTACAACAGTGATCATTTTAAGTTATCATCGGACCAACTTTGAGACGTTGCCATTTCTTCGTTTCAAGTCGGAACCAAACAATTCTTGTTTCATATCAAAGAAGGAGTACTGTACTATGCTTGTGAAAATTTTCATCAAGATCTGGGTTCATATGACCCTTCGACCATGTCATCAAATTTGGACCTTTGCACTGTTTTGACACAGCAGAGTTTTGTGATTTTTGTCCGACTTTGAGACGACGCCGTTTCTTCGTTTCAAGTCGGAATTGCTTGATATTTTTTGCAGTGTGGAGCAGGTATGTTGTTCTACATGCCTACTAATTTTCATGCCATTTTTGACTCGGTTTACAGGTTCAAATCTGCCGTCGAACTAGTGACTTTGACTTGTTTTCAGCGATTTATACTTGGTATAATTTCGACTATTTTTCTGAGTTTTTCCGATTTCTTTGAGATTTGTCTCTAGGTTTCATGCACGGATTTTATAAATCATTTTAAAGTGATTTTCAATCAAATTAGCTTTTGAAACTATTATTTAGTATTATTTTAAATATTAAATTAATTACTCCATAATAGGAGGATTTCAAAGGCTATTTCTAAAGAGGGTTTCAAACGATTAAAAATCTGCTTTCTCCAACTATTTTCTAAGTAAAATATACACTCTTCTGCACTTCGAGCGAAGTGGAAAGGTGATTAAATGGTTAGGTAAAACACGGACCATGAATTCCCGCGTTTATCTTTCTGATTAATCCCCGACCTATTCGATTGGTCGTTTTGGCCTTTTGGCCTAGTTTACCGATGACATGAGGTAAACTTTTTACTGCTTTGAGTGTGGAAGCATACGATTGGTTAGTAATCCGTTTAGTGCGAACGTTGGGGTATGGGACTCACGTTACTACTTTACGGGTTCCTTGCTAAGAGTTCATGACACATTCCTACCGTTATTGGTAAACGAGTACTGGGCCTACGAGCCTTTACCACTACGGCATGTTTCCTGAGTGATACTTCTGGGATAGTGTATTCGGACTGCCTCCCTTGGGTTTATTTTCCTTTGGGATAGTGTCTTCGGACTGTCTCCTTCTGGCTCATCACCTTCTGGATAGTGTCTTCGGACTGTCTCCTTTAGGTGTTGCCCCTTAGCTAAAGTGATGGGTGTGTCACTGGGGTATATTTCTTGTGTGATTGAGTACAATACTTGCGCGCTAAAGTTTTCCTATGTGATTTATATTCCCTCGTGTAGCGCCATTCGGTGATGGTTTTATGCAACCACACGATATAAGCGCGACTACCTTGTGGAACCTGTTTTATGCCTACACTGGCACTTGTGTTTATGTTATGTCGATGATATGAGGCTTGTTATACATCTCTACTTAGATGTTTGTTTCTTCTCTATGTGAGAGATTTTGGTCTTTATTACCATGATATATGTTTCTCTTTTGGAGATTATTATGTTATATGTTGCCTCATTATCTTATCATGATTATTGTTTAGTTTATCTAACTGATTTTTTTAGCTTGTCTGACCCGAGTATTTTATGCTCGGGTCAGACTGAGTTGTTTCTGGTTAGGTCGCTTTGGACTTAGCTTGCTTCGGTGCTTCCGCTTTGGATATATCCGCTATATTATAGATAGCTTTACTTGTTATCCATCCTTTATGATACTCTGATATTATGACTATCTTATGTATATTCTTTTGACTCGCGGATGTGTGAGTAGTGGCTTTGTACCCACTTTTATATTTGGATTTGTACTTGATGTTGTATTGTGCTGAGACTATTTGCTTATTATCTGATGCTAGTCTATGTGATGTTCATTTTGCTATTATGCTTTATTCTGATAGATCTTTTAGCCATTGTAGTTTTGCTTTAAGTATTTATTGAATATGTCGAACCACATGAGATGAAAAAAATATAGATTCCACTTTTCGACGTGTTCAGTAGATAGTTAAAGTAAGATTACACATGGTCGCTTCCATTATACTCCATTGTCCGCATTAGCAGACGGTATTATCCATATAATACTCTTTGTTAAGAAGGCTCTCGGAGTGGGGCATTACAAGAAGGTAGGTGACGGAGCTGGGGAAATTATAAGAGAGGTGGGGGGTTTCATTAATTTTCTGGCAGAGGGAAAGTTCTCTAAGAAGGTTTCTGTGGTGAAATATTCAGAGAGTATGGATTGTGTAGGCAATCATATATGGATCATGTAGACATTTGGAGAGTATGGATTCTCCGAATGTTAACATGTCTACAGACAGTCATATGTATTTAGATGATTATGTAGACAATCGACATAAAAATAAGGAAATGCTTCAAACTGGTCGTGACATGGGTTGTGCTATTGTGGTGGAAGATTCGCATATTTTATCTGCCAATTTGGATTTTTGTGGTGATAGATTAAATAACGGGATTGGAATTGTTGACGAAGGTTTGGCTTGTTGTGGTGATAGGGTGGTTAGTGCGGTAGTTAAAAATGATGATGGCAGAGACACTGTTGTAGAGGATACTCTTCTTAGGACTTCTATTTTTTCAACTGATATTGGAAAAGATTGCAATTTTGATAGCACTACACTAGCTTTATCATTGTCGTCAAAGAAAGCTAGGCGAAAGAAATCTAGCTCTATTAGCGGTATTGTTCGCTGTAGTGCCCGGATTCGCAACAGTCATTCTTTGATGATGGGTGAGTTACCTGATTCGAGTGCTACGAGTGGCACTACGAATTCAGGCTTTGGTATGATTTCTGATTTAGGCAGTACTTATTCTTCTTATGCTTTAGGTAATTAATTTGTCTTCTGGTGAGTTTTGTCAGTTAGCTAGGGATACCGCTTTTGTTTTTTCTGACACAGAGTTAGATTCAGCTTATATTAGAAATAGGGAAATTGAAAGGGCTAGATCTGTAGGTTTATGAGGATTATTAGTTGGAATATTAGAGGTTTGAATGATTTAAATAAATGTGAAAAAATAAAAGCTTTTTTTAAAGATTATTTTATTGACATTGCACTATTACAAGAAACTAAAATTGAGTGTCCTGACATTCATTTCTATAGAAGATTAGGTGGTTATCACTTTAAGAATTGGGCTTGTTTACCTTCTGTAGGAGCTTCTGGGGGGTTACTTATAGGATGGCGGGATAATTCTTTTAAATTACTCCAATGTAATTCTAAGCAACATTCTTTGCACGTTATTCTCATCAATCTTAGTGACAATTCTTTTTTAAATATATCTAACGTTTATGGGCCAAAAACAAAAATTGGTCGTGGGATTCTTTGGAATGAATGTTTAGATTTTAGATAATTAGCTCCTAGTTCTTGGATTATGGGGGTGATTTCAATGTTACGCGTTTTCTAAGAGAGCGTTCACCAAGGGAAGGTGATTTCTCTTCTATGGAAGAATTCGTCCAATTTATCATTAATTCTAATTTGATTGAAATTCCTCTCTCTAATAGAGAATTCACTTGGAGTAATACTAGAGAGTCCCTTTCAATGACCCTTCAAGATAAATTTTTCGTCGGTGATGAAATCGAGGATAAATTTCCTATTTGTAGAGTTTCGGGTTTGCCTTACACTTATTCCGATCATTGCCCTATAATTCTTACGTGTGATCAGCATAAGATTGTTAATAGATCTTTTAAATTCAAAAAAATGTGGTGATTAGAATCCAATTCTCATCTCTTATTAAAAATAAATGGACTTCAGTGAATTTTTATAATATCTGAAATATGGATAATTCTGCAAAAAAAAATTGTTTCAAAACTTAAGGGTCTTAGGAATTTTCTTAAAATTTGGAGTAAAAATATTTTTGGTAATATTAAAATTAAAAAAGAAATTATTCTTTCTGAAATGCTTAAAATAAACAAGATAGAAGAAACTAGACAACTAAATCTTGGTGAACGTAACGTTCTAGCTAATTTAAAAGAGGAACTTAGTTCTATTTTAGAAAAAGAAGAGGTTATGTGAAAACAGAGATCTAGAATTCAATGGATTAATGAAGGTGATAATAATACAAGATTTTTTCATAATATGGCTAATGGTAGAAAACGTAGTAACACGGTTAATTTTATTTTTGTGAACAACGTAGAATTGGTTAATCAAAGGGATCTTAATATGGCTTTTACTGATTACTATAAGAATATATTTGGTACTAAGAATAAACATAGAATTAACGTTAGATGGAATGATATTTATCCTAGTGACTCTAGAATTGATCTTACTGAGTTTGATAATCCATTTTCCGAAGAGGAAATTTTGAAAGCTATAAATGACATGCCTATTGATAAAGCCCCGGGTCCAGATGGGTTTTCCATTCTATTTTATAAATTATTTTGGGATGTTTTAAACTTTGACTTAATCAGCATGTTTAATGATTTTTATAATGGTAAATTACAATTAGAAAATTTTAATTTTGCAAATGTAATTTTATTACATAAAAAGATTGGTGCTAATAATTTAAAGGATTTTAGACCTATTTCTTTAATTAATTGTTCTGTTAAAATTATTTCAAAAGTGTTAGCTAATAGACTTAGTACAAAAATGAATGATTTAATTGATTGTTCGCAAACAGCTTTCATTAAGGGTAGAAATATCACATATGAAGTGGCTGTTGTTCAAGAATACATTAACCATTGCTGTAAAAATAACATTACTTATGCTCTTCTTAAATCGGACTTTGCGAAAGCTTTTGATTCAATTGACTGAGATTTTCTAGTTGATCTGTTATTAGCTGGAGGTTTCAATCATAGATGGATTAGCTGGATTATGACTTTACTTAAAACAGCTCCAATATAATGGTTAATGGTATTTTAGGTAATAAAATTCAATCTAAACGAGGTTTAAGGCAAGGTGATCCTTTATCGTCTCTTTTGTTTAACGTAGCCGCAGATGTTTTCGCTACGATAATTAAAAAAGCGGTTGATAATGGATCTTTGGGAAATGTTGGTAGTGAAATCTCGTGTAATGGTCTATCTGTCCTTCAATTTACGGATGATACCTTACTATTTACCTCTCATTTGCCTAATCATGTCATTACCCTTAAATTTATTTTATATAGTTTTGAACTTCTTTGCTTTATGCTAGATTGAATCTACATAATATTGATAATGAAAATGATAATATTAGCTGGGAATGGGATAAGAGTAAGAAATTTACTTCTAATTCTTTCTATAAATTTCTTGGGTGTAGCTAATAACTCTTTTAAATTTATTTGGAAAACAAATGCTCCTCCTAAATCTAAAATTCATATGTGGTTAATCATGCATGGAAAACTAAATACTATAGAACTTTTAAAAAGAAAAAATATGCAAATTGATAATAAATGTTATTTTTGTAATCTGCATTTGAAGATATTAAACATATATACTATGATTGCATGGAAATACTCTCAAAATCTTTAACTTTAATCTTACAACTGAAGTTCCCGATTGCGAATATTATTGTAATAATTTAAGATTTAAGTTTAAAAAGGAAAATTGAATTTTACTTGATACTTTATTCATTATAATTTATCGATATATTTCGTTTGAGAGAAACCAGAGACATTTTAATAATAATAATAGTCATTTTAATAAATTGGTTTTTATAATATCTTCATTTTGTTTTAATTGGATCTCAAATCCTAAATATAAATTAGCTAAAAATAATCATTTTAAAGAATATCTTAATAAGGTTAGTAATAATATTAATTTATTTAAACATAAAAACAATATTATTGACATTAATAATTGTAGCATTAACATTTTTTCAAACTTAACTGATGGTTTCACTGATTATTATAATATCCTTTTGATCAAAGGAGCATAAGGATAAGTTTTAATTTGTTTTAGTTTTAGTTTTATTTTTTTAGTTTTAGTTTATAGATTTTTAACTTCTTTTGATTATGGATTCTTTTTTAATCTGTTTTCTAATTTGTATTGTATTCTGTCTTATTATCTTAGCTTTTGTATTTTTACTTTTATTTCATTAATACATATATGTGTATTATTCTTATAATTTTCTTTAGTTCCTTTTATAGATACAGGTTGTGGCCAGACATGCTGTTAGATTCTTTTTGCAGGTTCACAAGATTGATGATGGCAGGTTGCTGTTTGCAGGGAGGAGTTCTTCTCAGTTCTTCTACATCTTCAGTGTGGCATCTACTTTCTGGATGATTCACTTTTCAGCGAGGCGCTCTCTCCAGTTCTACCGAGTCTATAGAGTGGCGTTTTTCATTCCAGATCATTCGCATTTCCAGTTCTTCCGAGACTGCAGCATGGCATTTCCTTCTCAGATGGAGCTGTCTTCTAGTATCATTGGCGCTGAGTTGCTTCATAGATTTTTTAGGTAATTCTAATACCTCAATACCGTGCGATGGCCTTGTTGGAGCTCGATATTGGGGTGTAATGGGCGGTGGCCTTGCCAAAGCTCATTCTAGAGGTACCTGAGTTCTTTTCTTTGTTATGTGTACTATGATTAGCTATCTGTCAGGCATGTTGGCAGCACCTTGTCTTCTGTGATATATACATATTTACATGTGTGCTCTCCTCTGTTCTAGATGATCACACATTTTTATCATAAAAATATATATTTAAGTCCATAGATTAGTACCGATACATGAATGGATCGTTATTGATCCATAAAACTATTCAAACTTAACCCTATTATTTATCCTTGGATTGAAGGTATTTTTGAATGGTTTATAGAGGAGGATCTCGACTAAAAGTCCTAAAATAGTCATTTACACCTAAAAATATCGTTGTACATGTTATAGAAAAAGGATCTTGCTATTTTACATCTTAGGAGAAGTGCTACCATTCTTAATCGCTATTCAAGTTATGAATCAGATATTATAATTGTAATTACCTATGAAAATTATTTTAAAACAATATAAAAATCATTCAAAGTGGAGTAGGCATAGCCGAACCACTATAAAACTTATGTTCTTTCTTTTCTTACTTTTTCTTCATAATATTGCATATTATTATCATCTTCCTTAGGTTTGGTTTGAGATTCACGTTATAACTTAGAATTATTCAAAAACTAGATGCTAAAGTCCTTATATAACCAACAACTACACCTAGAATTGTTGGTTCTACATAGTCTCATTAGGGATCCGGCTAATTTTTTGGTGTTTTCACTAAGAGTTTGAAGATCGGGTTAGATCTAATAAGTTACTAGGATTTTATTTACGTTTACTAAGGAGATCAGATCTGATGGGTTCGTAGAAAATTTTGGGAAAATAAGTTAGAGGGATTGAAGAGAAAAGTAGCATTGGAAATCAAAATGCAAGTGATGGATCAACACGTCCTCCATATGATCTTGTCACTAGAAAGGAGTTAGACATAATTGTAGCTAGATTCAACAACCAAATGGAAACGATGCAGCAAGAATTGATTGAAGAGATTACTAGGCAATTCAACATAATGAGGCAAGCCCTTTTAGGATCCCATGCTAGATATTATAGAGGAAGAAGGAATTCACCGATTGGATCTGATGAAGTTCTATAGCAAGGCATATAACAAGTCAAAACAAAGCTAGAAGAATAGAAGAAAATATATAAAAAAATTGATGCAATTGGAGAAAATTCACTAGGAGCATCGATAGGTACCAATCCACCGCTGATTGATACTAATCGATCAGGAAGTGGCATTGAATGCCTCGGAGCTCATGGGATTAATAAACATGAAGAAGTTCTCTAAAAGAAGGTAGACTAGAGAGAATTCTGAGGTAAATGCTCGAGGGCAAGAGTAATCATGTGGATGTTGTCATGACGGAAAGCATGATAGAGATGGAAGGCCAAGACAAACGTTTTTCCTAGAGGTAGGAAGACCTATGCATTGTGTTGCTACCCCTTAGCACACAGGCAGTGGCCATTGAAGTCGTTCGCGAAACCAAGCACATAATGATGCAACAAATGAACGCCATCTAAGGAGATGGAAGGATAATGATAATACAATAAATGATGTGATAAGGCGATTGCTCAAAGAGAGAATTGCGAAGACGAATAGGAGACTACTTTTAGTAGGCCTGGCAATGGGTACCCGAAAAATCCGACATCCGTCCGCATCCATATCCAAAAAATGAAATATATCCGTTATCCGAAAAGCGGATACGGATATCCGATATCCGAAAAGCTTTCCGGATACGGATATGGTTATAGTGGTATCTGTATCCGAAAAATATCCGTCCGATGGTTTGACATGAAAATACATACATACATATACACACACACATATATAAATTTTTTAATTAAACTATTAGGGAAATGGGCCTTGAGAACAAATAGGGTTTGGGCCGCACTTGATTTATACTTACCAATTACACAGTTGACAGTCTGCATTTCTCTCTACAGTATATACATATACCTAATTACCTTTACCTATACACAACACACGCAACACACCACGCACCAAAACCCTTACATTTTACTGAAGCAAAAATTTCCAGCCGCCATCACTTCATCTTCATAGAAATTGGAGATCGATCGAACGTTGGTATCTCGATTTGAAGTTCGTCCCTCGATTGGAAGCTCCATCTCTCGCGAGTCGCGGCGAGGCAGCGCCTATCAATCAATCGCTCGATTGGATCACGCTCTTTCTCTCGATTTGAATGATAGCTTGGAAATCTTAACTCGGTATAATTTCTAAACTTAATTAGGTGATTTTTGAAAACTGATTTGCATTTAGTTGATTTAAGAAATTAACCAGTTAGTTGATTTGCAGTTAGAAGATACTCATTTTCAGTCAGTTAATTTGCAGTTAGTTAATTTAGGATTTAACTAGTTAGTTGATTACTTGATTTGCAGTTTAATACCTTATGCAAAAAACATTGAGCTGAACTATTTTTATTAGTTGATTAGTTGATTACTTGATTTGTAATTTAATACCCTATGCAAAAAACATTGAACTGGACTGTTTTTATTAGTTGATTACTTGATTTGCAGTTTAATTGTTTTTTATGTTGAATGAAAAAATAATTGAGCTGCTTTTACGTTGAATGCAAAAATAATCTATTGAACTTTTTTTGTTTTGAATGCAAATATAATTTATTGAACTGTTTTCTTGTTTTGAATGCAAAAATTATTGAACTGTTTTTATGTTTAATGCAAAAATAATTTATCGAACTGTATTTTTATGTTGAATGCAAAAGTAATTGAACTGTTTTTATGTTGAATGCAAAAATAAATTATTGAACTGTATTTTTATCTTGAATGCAAAAATAATTGAACTGTTTTTAATTTTTATGTTGAAAGCAAAAATAATTTATTGAACTGTTTTTTATGTTGAATGCATAAATAATTTATTGAACTGTTTTTAATGTTGAATGCAAAAATAATTGAGCTGTTTTTACGTTGAATGCAAAATAATTTATTGAATTGTTTTATGTTGAATGCAAATATAATTTATTGAACTGTTTTCTTATTTTGAATGCAAAAATAATTGGACTGTTTTTATGTTGAATGCAAAAAAAAATTATCCGGTTCATCTGAGCTAAGCTTCAGTTATGCTACCTTGCCATGGTCATCTCAACTTCAGAAATACATAATAATTTGAATAATGTTGTTAGTCTTTAGTTAGTGTACAATCCTTAGTTGGTCAGGCATTAATTTTAATGATTCATTCATTCTGGTACTTAGGCATTAAGCCTCGGACGTTTTCATTTTTCTTGCATTTAGGCTTTAGGATGAATTCAATTTACATATGACTTTACATGTTTCAGTGATTAACTTAGATTACCTTACCATTCACACTTATATTACCTTGTATGTGTGTGCTATCCTTAGTTGTTCAGGTATTAAATTTGATGATTCATACTTTTAGACATTAAGCTTCAATTGCTTGCATTCAGACTCTATGTAGAACAATGTACAAAAGACTTCAATGTTCAGTGTTTGCTTGCATATTCCAGCCAATAATTATGATTTATATACATATTCGAAAGTTACTTGCATTCAACCCAACGACCTAAGATGATTGAGGAACTCCTTAGCCAACCCAACGACCCTTTCGATCCATCTTTTGACATGAGCGGGGTCGCTCCGGCTGTTAGTTCTTCTATGCCAGCCACTAGCACGTCCAGCGCGGCCCGAGCATCTCGTGAGGATGACATTTTGGCCGACATCAATGCTGAGATGGCATCAGTGACAGCATGCATGAATCCATCTGGCCATGCCCCACTAATGATGATATCGCCGGGTGGCACTGTAGTCATTGCGAGCGCTCCTGTCCCACTTCCTGTCACAGCTCCTATGCCTCCAGTTCCATCCTTCAAGAGAATCTCCGTCGCCTCAAGCTCCGAGGAGGATATTGATATTATGTCGCCATCGGAGGACAAACCGGAGAAGAGTAAGAGAGTGAGGAGGAAGTCGGATGGCGGATCCAGTGGGTCTACCCCGAAGAAGAAACCGAGGAAGAAGAAAGATTGACCTCTTCCTTTAGTTTGTTGTCACGTTCGGGGATAATGTTTCGTTTTGTTGATTTTTCTATAGCCGTGTATAGATGTGGACTCGGCTCCCACTAGTAGGAATTTTTTGAACCAGCTTGTAATCATATTCTTTTTGTTGATAATGAAAATGAAAACATATTCTCTTTTGCCTTCAATTCAATATCTGTTTTGGTTCTGCCCCCAGCCTTGGGGATAAATACGGAATTGATGTATGTTTATACTCCGTCTCGCATTTTGGGAGTACGGAGTTAAGTTAATGTTTATACTCAGTCTCGCACTCTGGGAGTACGGAGTTGAGTAATGTTTATACTCCGTCTCGCACTCTGGGAGTATGGAGTTTAAGTGAATATTTATACTCCATCTCGCACTCTGGGAGTACGGAGTTGAGTAATGTTTATACTCCGTCTCGCACTCTGGGAGTACGGAGTTGAATAATGTTTATACTCCGTCTCGCACTCTGGGAGTACGGAGTTGTGTAATGTCTATACTCCGTCTCGCGCTCTGGGAGTACGGAGTTGATTAATGTTTATACTCCGTCTCGCACTCTGGGAGTACGGAGTTGAATAATGTTTATACTCCGTCTCGCACTCTGGGAGTACGGAGTTGTGTAATGTTTATACTCCGTCTCGCGCTCTGGGAGTACGGAGTTGATTAATGTTTATACTCCGTCTCGCACTCTGGGAGTACGGAGTTGAATAATGTTTATACTCCGTCTCGCACTCTGGGAGTACGGAGTTGTGTAATGTTTATACTCCGTCTCGCACTCTGGGAGTACGGAGTTGTGTAATGTTTATACTCCGTCTCGCACTCTAGGGGTACGGAGTTGAATAATGTTTATACTCCGTCTCGCACTCTGGGAGTACGGAGTTGTGTAATGTTTATACTCCGTCTCGCGCTCTGAGAGTACGGAGTTGATTAATGTTTATACTCCGTCTCGCACTCTGGGAGTACGGAGTTGTGTGAAGGATTGTCGTGTATCAACCCATTTTTAGCCTTGATGTGATGGCTTGCCCCCGAGCTCGGCTTTCACTTAGCGAGTGGCCGGTCGTATCACAGCCATTCCCTATTTGAATAAATTCCACTGCATGATGGAATTTAGCTCTTCGTGCGTCGTGATGTCGTACATTGTATTCAATGAATCACAGCTCTAGCTCAAAGACATGGCATTTTATTGCTGAAATAAGAAAATATGGCAAAGTCAGTTGCCTTATTACAAGTTCTAATTTCGAAATGCAGAAACTAATTGTAAAATGGAATTTAAACTAAATAGATAAACATAGCATGTTATTTGCAGTAGCGATGAAAACTTTTGCTACTCCAGGCCCTTGGTAAAGTTAAACCATCAACGGTTGCTAACTTAAATTTGCCATTCCCGAGCTTTCGCTTAATTTTGTGCGACCTTCTCCACGTTGATCTCATGTGTGGGAGTGCCGGATAATCTTTTTTGGTGACAAGCTCACCGAGTTCACAGGCTTTAAGTCGGTCCTTAGCATTGCATAATCGGGCGACTTGATTTCGGCGTATGATCGTTCTCAAATCAACCTGATCGCCCCGGACGACCCCAACTCCGTTGACGGTAAGGAACTTTAAAGTTAAGCACCACGGGGCAATTACGGCCCTGAATTCAGCAAGGGCAGTTCGACCTAAAAAAGCGTTGTAGGACGAGTTTATATCCAACACAACGAACTGTAATGTCCGAATCCTCCTACATTCTCCGACTCCCAACTCAACTGGTAACTCCACCATCCCAACAGGTATGGTAGCGCTACCGTTGAATCCATGGAGATGAGTTTGGCAAGGTTTTAGATCCTTGGCTTTCATCTTCATTTGATTGTAAGCATGCGTAAACATGATATTCACAGAGCTCCCACTGTCAATCAGGATCCTCTTCATCCACATCGGACCTACTCGAGTCGATATCACAAGTGGGTCAATAGTCGGGCTTCCGATGCCGTCAACATCGCTGTCTCGGAAAATGATGTCGTTAGTCATCGTTCTTTTTCGCTTGGTTGAAGGCCTATCGTCCAAGTTATCATCATACTCGAAGTTCGCACGCTTAACTAAGTATTGTGGCTATAACTCTCGTGAAATCTACAAAACTTCCCTGTTTGAATCTGCCTCTCCGACGATTGCTTCGGAACAGGCTTCTTATATTGCACAGTGTTGCAAGTTTGTAGGTACACATTTTCTAATGACGTATTCAACGGTGTGTAATTATCAAACATTGAAACCCTACGTCGTGGGCCTTGGTTCTGATCTCTCTTTTTATCCTGACCATTGTTGCCTCGCGGTTAGGTCTGTTTGTTCTGTATATTCAACTGAACTTTTCCAGAACTCTCACCGGACTCCTTAACTGCTACATTACTTTGTATTCCTCCAGTTCTGGGTACCGTATCGTCCTGCTTCCTAGACTGTTTCGCGTCCTCTTGCCGTAAGAATTGAGCGGCTTTGGAGTAGAAACGGTCCAGCGATGCGGGTGGTTTCCCAGCTAACCAATTTCCAAACTCAGAATTGGGATCGATTCCTTTGGTTAATGCCATCAAGATTGAGTTATCGTTAGGATTACTAATCTCTACACATGCCGCGTGGAATCTTTCTAAATAACGTCTGAGTGTCTCTCCCTTAGCTTGGATGACGCTAGATAGGGTGTTAACGTCTTTAGGTCTGGCGACATGCATACGGAACTGTTCGACAAATTTCTTAGCCAGTTGATCGAACGAAGAGATGGGGAAACTTCGGCACTTTACTGCATCGTCAGCCCTTGCGGCGCTCATTGACCACTCATATTTCAAAATGTGTTGATTGGGATCGAAATTTCCTTCGTACATAGGAAGAGTTGGCATTCTGAATCGCCGAGGAGGATCGGCGTATAGTATCTCGTCTGTGAAAGGAGTATGACTACGAGAAATTCCCCAATCGTCATTGGTAAGGCCTTGGCTTTCGCGGATCATCTGACGTATCATGGTTGAAATATCGGGTATAGCCACATTCTATGCATGCTGAGCTAAGGTGTGGTCGGGTTCCACATTGCGAGTTTGGACCGGACGCTGTCGACGGCCTATGTCTCGCCTCCTTGGCTCCACATCTTCTGGGACGTATGGTTCAGGAGTACGCCCACTCTGATTTTATTCGGGTCTGAGAGATTTCTGGTATCAACCCTTGTTTCTACCGTGGCAGCTGTGGCATGATTGTCCGTGGTATACTGTGGAGTAGGGCCTCCTCGTGCTGAGGGCCCGGCCTGGAAGCTGGTCGACGGCCCTGCTCTCAACTGTCCAACGGTCAGGGCTGGTTGATATCCGGTAGTTTGTGCATGACTCCCGTCTAATCGGGGACGGGTGGATCTGTGGTGATAGTCAGATGAGGCGGAACTTTCAGTAGATGAACGGGAGATATCATCCCTCCTAGACCTTCTGCGGTTTTGGCGGTTCAGTTGGTTGGTCAATTCAATATTAGCACGCAACTGTTCGACCAACTGTTGCCGACTTTGAGTCAATTCCTGGAGCAACACATGGAATCCTTGTCTGGTGACTAGTCCAGACGGATCTGAGTGAGCAGTGTTGTCTTGATTGGATGGCTGCTGCTGGGTAGGATTCTGTCTATCCCTACCTTCTTGATCAGCAGCTGTAGAGGCAGTTCTTGTACTAACCATCTTGAATGGTGGATTCCTTTCCTAGACTTTATGCAAATCTGAATAGAATGGAAGGATTCTGGATTAGAGATCTGGATCTTCCGCTTGGATTTATGCAATCCGGTATCGATGGTAGATCCAAGGAGCAGGAGAAAAACTGGTTTCTCTCAGTGAAAGCACCAAAGTGTTTGTACCAAAAATGGGCACAACACTCTTCGGAAGTTTTTGAAGAGATAAAAATGAAGAAAGAAAATTAAAACTGAGGATTATCTAACAAAAACTCCAAATAACAGAAAGTAAATTGCACAGAAGACAGCGATTTAGAGTGGTTCGGCGCTTTGCCTACGTCCACTATGAAAGTTGATGATTTTATTGCTCGATACTTGAAGATTACAATTTCTTATAATGTAGTACAACTGATTTTCTAAGTTAAGTCTGAAAATAAGGCAGCGGTGGTGATTTGGAGTAAATCTGGCAGAGTCTGAGCGCTCTTTAGCTCTTAAAATTATCCGACCCCCATTTCTGAATGACCAGAGGCTCTATTTATAGGTGTAGGAGGCTGATATTTCGCCTAAAATTCGGGAAGACCGCTTCTGGCACGTGAGGGGGCCCACACGCCCGGATTCTGAAAATCCGAGCCCACTTTGGGATCGATTCGAACTCGGGTTCGAATCGATCAAGAAAGCATCCAATCGAGGTCAATTGACCACTCCGGATTCTGACCACTCCGGATTTGAATTGGTTGTTTCATGTTACAACTCTTGAATAGGGGACATTGACCAATTTTTTAACAGATGATGAATAATATTGTTCATTGTTTTCCATGGTTATAGATATTATATATGCATGTGTCTATGATAATCAATGTTGTCTTGAAATTTATGGGTGCTCTGTTCATAGTTTATGTTTAACCAAATGTCTATATTTTCTAGAAAAAAAGTATCATACCACTTAGTGTCAAAGTTTATAACGTATTTTGATTAATTAGTTAATATGTCTTATTATTATTTTGGAGATGAATCCAGGAGACGAGGCTGATGAAGATGATGCCAATATTGATCTTGATTCACAAAGGAAGTGAAAATGCGTTATTGTATCGAAAACGTACTCCAAACAAGTAAGCTTGTGCTATGTCATGTAGCATTGTTAGTTAATAATCTTATTTATTCTTCTCACAACATAATTCATACTGTTATTCGTGAAGAAGTATATTTTAATCATTAAGTGTCAAAAGATATGTTAGATAATTTGTTGCAAGTATAGAAATAACACATTATCATCGCGAATTAATCAACTCCACGAAGTCTAAAGTTACAATGGTAAATGAATGAGTTTATCGTTTCTTTATACTTTGTATATTATACCAAGTGTATTCATAGTCAATTTCTTTTTGTTGTGGTTATGGCAATATATTCTAAGATATATACAATATAATTATTTTACTTGAGCTGCAATATCTCCACTACCATAGTAGAAATCATATCTTTTCCGTACGCTATAATATGTCTACATGCATTACTGTAACTAGTAACCCATCATATCAGGTGTTATCCCGCCTTTTGGCAAGGCCGAGATACCAAGAAACTGACTGGAAAATAAGGTTCATATGTCCGCAGCATCGGGCAGCTACTGGATAGCCACGAATATTGATGAATTCTATTCGAGTCCAGATCGGGCTGCAATTGATAAGACACATCAAGCAAAGCCGTGAAAACCAACGTTCCGAATTTCAAGATAATCCGAGTTCGTATGCTCAAGTTATCACCAATGGAAAGTGGAGGAGATAGCCCTATGTTCGAATCCATAAAACCAAGCCTTGGTTCGAATCCATCAGGTTTTCCTCTACTTCGAATCGATGCAATCGATATACTTCGACTCCATCCCATAACTTACTTCGAATCCACCTTGTTGAGGCAGCTTCGAATCGATCAACTATGGGATACCTCGATCGATTCGAACGAACATCTCCTCGAATCCATTCCCTCGAATCCACTAATTAAAGGCGGCTAAAACCATGGATTCGACCCAGTAAACTCGGAGAAAAAGCTGGATCAACCCGAGAAGCGCGCGCGACACGTCACCATTCAAACGCGCAAACCATCGATTCGACCCTATCGATTCGAAGGGGATCGATTCGAACCAAGCATGTCAACCGGAAATGCAATCTTCAATCGATTGAAGATTGCATTTCCGGTTGACATGCTTGGTTCGAATCGATCCCCTTCGAATCGATAGGGTCGAATCGATGGTTTGCGCGTTTGAATGGTGACGTGTCGCGCGCGCTTCTCGGGTTGATCCAGCTTTTTCTCCGAGTTTACTGGGTCGAATCCATGGTTTTAGCCGCCTTTAATTAGTGGATTCGAGGGAATGGATTCGAGGAGATGTTCGTTCGAATCGATCGAGGTATCCCATAGTTGATCGATTCGAAGCTGCCTCAACAAGGTGGATTCGAAGTAAGTTATGGGATGGAGTCGAAGTATATCGATTGCATCGATTCGAAGTAGAGGAAAACCTGATGGATTCGAACCAAGGCTTGGTTTTATGGATTCGAACATAGGGCTATCTCCTCCACTTTCCATTGGTGATAACTTGAGCATACGAACTCGGATTATCTAGAAATTCGGAACGTTGGTTTTCACGGCTTTGCTTGATGTGTCTTATCAATTGCAGCCCGATCTGGACTCGAATAGAATTCATCAATATTCGTGGCTATCCAGTAGCTGCCCGATGCTGCGGACATATGAACCTTATTTTCCAGTCAGTTTCTTGGTATCTCGGCCTTGCCAAAAGGCGGGATAACACCTGATATGATGGGTTACTAGTTACAGTAATGCATGTAGACATATTATAGCGTACGGAAAAGATATGATTTCTACTATGGTAGTGGAGATATTGCAGCTCAAGTAAAATAATTATATTGTATATATCTTAGAATATATTGCCATAACCACAACAAAAAGAAATTGACTATGAATACACTTGGTATAATATACAAAGTATAAAGAAACGATAAACTCATTCATTTACCATTGTAACTTTAGACTTCGTGGAGTTGATTAATTCGCGATGATAATGTGTTATTTCTATACTTGCAACAAATTATCTAACATATCTTTTGACACTTAATGATTAAAATATACTTCTTCACGAATAACAGTATGAATTATGTTGTGAGAAGAATAAATAAGATTATTAACTAACAATGCTACATGACATAGCACAAGCTTACTTGTTTGGAGTACGTTTTCGATACAATAACGCATTTTCACTTCCTTTGTGAATCAAGATCAATATTGGCATCATCTTCATCAGCCTCGTCTCCTGGATTCATCTCCAAAATAATAATAAGACATATTAACTAATTAATCAAAATACGTTATAAACTTTGACACCAAGTGGTATGATACTTTTTTTCTAGAAAATATAGACATTTGGTTAAACATAAACTATGAACAGAGCACCCATAAATTTCAAGACAACATTGATTATCATAGACACATGCATATATAATATCTATAACCATGGAAAACAATGAACAATATTATTCATCATCTGTTAAAAAATTGGTCAATGTCCCCTATTCAAGAGTTGTAACATGAAACAACCAATTCAAACATGCTAAGCAACTAATTATATGTCCAGACATCACACAGTTATTTCAACCAATTACCATATGATTACACTCCTCAAAAATTGTTCCAGCAAAGAAGATAAAGAGAAAAAGGGAAGAGGTGGAAAGTGTAAAGAATCAGAATTACGTAGATATGGTAAGATACTCCAGCATCGAGTTATGTGACTCTTTCTTCTTCCTCTCCTTTTGTGTTTTTTTTTTGTCTTTTCCTTTTTTGACTTTTTTCTATGATCGATGCTCTTTTAGTTTTTGAAGTTTTAGATGGTTGCTTTTATGCTGGGGCTTTATCATTCTTTCGATTACTCTAGAGCCATTTGCTTTTTCGATTTAAGAAAATCAAATCTTTTAGGCTTCAACATAAATTGATTTGGCCAGTAACTATCGATCTTTCACCATTGCATCAATTTAATGAAGCATTTTTTTGAAATCAAGAGCCTAGGTATTCATATTCATCACTAAGAACAAAAGGCAGAAATGGAAGAGACATGGATAAACTACTTTTGATTTTCAAAACTTAGTTTATCTGAATAACGAGAATCGGGGAGGAAAGGGGACTTGATAGAAAACAGGAGAGAAAAGAGGAGCCTGGAATATCAAAGAGAAAGTGGATGTACTGTTGCATGTTTTTTTGGACTTCAAACGAATTTTGATTTTCATCGTATAGTAGACAAAGCTCGCTAATGGTCGGTTTGATCATCAGAGGAGGGGTTATTGAGCTGCAAACTATGAAGTCGACCCAAGTGCAAAAAGATCACCATTTCAGGGAATGATATGATGTTTGAGTATGGATGGGAGCTCAACAAGCAATTGATATAAAGTTAACTCAAATGAAGGTCAAGCAATTGAGATGATTGTACAAAAGGATGGCAAGTTATACTTAAAAAAACACTATTATATCGTCTTAAACAACTTTCATTTTGATTTATAGGCAAGCAAAATCTTGACTTTGCCACCAAACCTACATACCAAAAAACAGCATCTTCCATTCACTGTTTGATCATAAACTATTACAATGGATCTCAACACGAGAACATGTGTAATGTATATGTTTCATTGTTGTAAATGTAGAACAATAGTTTGCTTGTCACTGATTTGGTTCAGTCTTAACTTTTAATTCCAAAGTTTTCCCGATCTAACTGTAGTCATGCACAAAGCTCCAAGGATTTTTTTAGCCTAAACAAGATAATTGAGTAGTCTAGAGTATTATTCTAAAGATTTCATTCGAGAGTAAATAATGATGAGGAAGTGTTTATAAAGTAGCAGTCATTGTAGAGAAATAGTAAGTAGTCCATGCTCAACAGTATTATGAACAGAAAATTAGTGAAAGAAATTAAGGTAGTGTTTGATTCGAAAACGAGTTTTGTGTTTTGCGTTTTCAACTTACAGTTTAAAATGTAATGGAGAGGAAAAGAGAGTGGAAAACGGTATATTTGAAAAATGGTTTAACATATAAAATAAAAAATGGCTTTTTTTTATTTTCTCCCTTTTAGAAAATATCGAAAAACATCTTCTTCCTTTCCCGGTCCTTTTGTTGGAATGGTTAGGATTTTTCAACCCCTTCTTCTCTCTCATGCCATTTGACATACATATTCAAAATAAAAAAACACGAAACTCATTTTCAAGTCAAACACTACCTAAAATTTCAAATTTATTTCCCGGAAACGTAGGCTTTACATCTGTAATGCATATGTACTTCAAACTGCTGCATTTTTTGGGCGATGGACTATAATATAGGCGTTGCTCTCTTTTTTTTTCTGCTCCAAAACAAGGGACTAGATGGGATCTTTTCAGTGGTTGTATGTGACGAAAAGAAGATTGCATTAGGAACTAGTTTTCATGATGGATAAACAAAAATTAGGGTCTCACTTGACAACACAATAGCCGCAAACCTTAGGAGCAGCCAAGAAACTATTATATTAACCTTTGTCGATGACTTTATTTGGAACTAGATAGCCAAAAAAGGGTCTGAACAGTGGATATACTTCTAGCTTTCACAACATAGGAACAGGTTCGTTGTAAAAAAGTGCCAATGTCTTCTTAAAACAAAACATGGCCTTAAAGGCAGAACCGGAACCATGAATTATTCTCTAATTTTGGTTGAACAATAGGAATGCAGGTTCAGTATTATCAAGAAGATGATCACATGTTGGTTTCCCGATTACTGACAATGGATGATGATCACATGTTAATTGAACAGTAAGTTTTATTTTATTTTATTTTTGGAATAAAGGATGAAGATTACTAATCACATACTTTGGTTTCACATGTGGAATTCTATGATAACGACATAACTATGCAAAGACGACTGCAGTAAAGCTTCATCTGAAATTCAGTTATCATAAAGAAATATAACACTGAAGACAAACAATGGAGAGATGTACAACGCATACCTATTCAAACATAAAAATTTGCATCTTCTCTCCACAATGGTAATTTCCAATCATGTAGAAAACTGCCATACAAGAGCACAGGCTGAGTTTATCCGAAGTTCTCATCCAGTGTCTAAACACATGTATCAGTAAGCGTATGCACTATTTGAATTTAAAGTTTTGTTATCCAAATGATTTCTATATACATTTTGATCACAACACACTATTACATAGATGACCATCTATATCAGGAACAAATCCTTTATCCACCATTCCATCCTTGATTACCTCATAAGTTACTTTGTTTGGAACTAGTCCTTTCTCCAACATCTCATTCAAAAGCTTATTTGCCTCTTCCAATCTGCTTTTCTCACATAGACACTTAATAAGTACATTATAAGTAACTACATTCGATCGCTTTCTATTCCTTTCCATTTGTGCCCTCACCTTCAAAGCACCATTAAAGTTCCCTTTCTTGCAATGGCACTCCATAATGGTGTTGTAAGTCACATGACTCGGTTCAATACCTACATCCAACATCTCATCCAACAATCTAGTCGCTTTTTTAATCTCCCCTTCTTTGCACAATGCACACATCAATGTATTATACGTCACAACATCCGCTTTAATATTCTTCTCAGTCATCTCACCCAACATTTTAATTGCTCCTTTCATATCACCACTAGTACAAAATCCTAAAATCAAACAATTATAAGTTGATGTATCAAGACTAATCCCTCTTTCGACCATTATCTCCTTCAATTCAATAGCATTCTCCAACTCACCCAACCGTGCATAACCATTTACCAAAGTATTATATGTAATCACATTTGGAATAATACCATTCTCTAAAATCTTATTTAGAGCATTTTTAGCTTCAGCCATCATACCTTTCTTACAAAACCCGTTAATAATCCCATTATAAGTAACCAAGTTAGCCATTAATCCAACCCTCTCCATCTCCTTAAGCAACTCGAAAGCCTTCTCAATTCTACCTTCTTGACCTAATCCATTTATTAAACAATTATAAGTAACCACGGTTGGTTTTAATCCTTCTTTCTTCATCTCTTCAAAAAACCTAAACCCAGCTCTCAAATTACCATCTTTACAATACCCATCAATCAAAACATTGAAAGTAACCGCATTTGGTGAAACTTTCAGCTCAGCCATCTCCTTAACCAACTTATCAGCTCTATACAACTCACCACGCTTACAACACCCATCAATAAGCGTGTTATATGTAACAATATTAGGAACAAATCCCCAAGCTTTCATATCGGTAACCAAATCGTCGGCTTTACTAATTTTTCCAGCTTTACAAAACCCATTAATTAATGTATTAAACGTGATCAAATTAGGCCTAACCTTTTTCTTCAAAACCGAGCTTTTGAAAACCGATTCAGCAACTCGGGTTTTCTTGCTTTTAACCAAATAGTCCAGTAACGGATTCAATGTGAAAATTGAGATGGTGTAATTGTATTTTGCAGAGGTGGAGAACGCTTCCGGTGCTATTTTGGAATTAGTTTTTAAAAGGGAGAGGATTAGAATGTCTGAGATGATGGATTGGGAAGAGAAAGGAAGAGAAGAGGAGGAGAGAGAGTGGAAGAAGAGAGGGAGTTGGAAATTTCTGGTGCTATCTCGTGTGAGTTTGTGGATGTGAGAACGGAGTTTGGAGTAGTTTCGAAGTTGGATTAGGTCTGTTATCGTTGTCAGATCGAATTTCGGGTTCGGGTTCTCTGAAATCGTTGAGAGGCGTCGAGCTGGGAAGAAAAGAAAGCGGCGAGAGAAGGAAGACGATGACATTACTGTGATGTTAGATCAGCAAAGTCATAACAAAACTTGGCTGCCCTCTTTCACATGGAAAGTCGTCCTGCCCCTTGTTTGCGGACTTCCCCTTTTTTTATAATAGGTACTAGGGCCCTTATGATAACGGTAAATTTCTCAATACTATATCAGTACCAGTCAATCGTTTTTCTTTTTGAGTGAAATTGGTATACCAGATTAATCGGTATGGTAATGGTAAATTTATATGGTAAACCATCGGTAACATTTCTTCAATACCTGCAATAACGGTAATTTTACCAGTCAATTTATAACACGTATATATTCATATAATATGCCTTATTACAGACATTTAGAACCAAACAAATGATTAAACTTAGTTTAGTAATCAGGTGAAATAATGTTAAATGCACATTTTTTCTTTCTCATTTATGTCTTTTATTAAGTAATACTATAAATTATATAATGAAGCAGCGTTATAATGTAAAACATGTAACGATCCGTATTTTTACGGATCGAAACATCGTAAAACTGTTGTCGTTAGGTCGTAATGTTGTTAAGTCGTCTAGGGTTTAAGTCGTTCAAAGCTTAGGTCGAGTAGAATTAGATCGAGAGCGACTTAAGAGAATTGACCGACTTAAGAAGGATAGGCGACCTAAGGAAGTTGAGGTTGGCGACCTAAGGAGTTTGGGATAGGTCGTATAGGAGATAGGTTGTGTGATAAGCTTAGGTCGTGAGGTAGGATAGGTCGAGTGAACGACCTAAGTATTGGAGCGACCTATAGGAAAGGAGCGACCTAAGAGAGTTAACGACTTAGTAGTTAGGTCGTATTGGTTTAGGTCGTTGATGAGTTTGGGACGACCTATAGTATTTGACCGACCTAAGGATTTCCGACCTAGGAGTTAGCGACCTAGAAGATAGGCAGGTTAGCGACCTACGGAAGTTAGGTCGGCAACGACCTAAGGAGCTGGTGGTAGCAGTGGGTGACCTAAGGAAGTTAGGTCGTTAGACGACTTAAGGAGTTAAGTCGTATCCGGGCTAAGTTAGTAAGGTCGTAGGTTTGTTAGGTCGTAGACGACCTAAGATTAGTTAGGTCGCGTCTTAGTTAAGTCGTAGGTCGTAAATCTGTTGAGTGGTTAGGTCGCGAGGAAGTATCTGCGTTAGGTCGCTGGGTTTTGCCTGAGTGTTAGGTCGTGAGCGACCTAGGAGTTGTTAAGTCGCGAGCGACTTAGGAGTTGAGCTGCTAAGTCGTAAGTCGTAGACAGGTGAGTTTCGATAGGTCGTAAGTCGCGTGGTGATAGGTCGCGCGCCTGCGTTGTGTTAGGTCGCAAAGGGTTAGGTCGGAGAGTTTGTTAGGTCATGGACGACCTAAGAGTGTGCGACCTAAGGGGATTTCAGCTATAAATAGGAGGGTTTTTCTCACTTTTTGGGATCCAGATTTTGAAGCGACGAAGTGCTGCCATTTTGAGAGCTCGACTTCTACACTTCTTCACTTCTTTTCTCCACTCTAATCTAGTGATTCCATCCATCCAAGTTGAAGATTCAAGAGCTTAGATTGAAGATCTACATCCATTGAAGTGAGATTTCATCGTTTGAAGCGAATTGGTGATAGATCAAGTTAGATCCTTTGCTGTCCAGATCTGAAGTGGGTTTCTTTTGAGGTTTTTAGGTGATTTGGTGAGTGGTGATTATCTCTCACACGGATCCAAAGGAGTATATCGGATCGTTGGCTTGATTTGGTGTTAAAGTAGTGATTTCCATGCATTTTTGTAAACCTAAGTATAGATCCATATAGATCCATGGTTCATGATGATTTGACATCCATTTTACTATATGTTAACCTATGCAAGTTCATTCATCAAGATTATAGAGATATTGTTCATGTTTTCATGCTTGTTGGACTTTTGACTCTTTATTTACGAAATTGTCATTATTGTTATAATTGTCTATTTAGATCATATTTGAATGCTTGATTACTTGGATTAATGTTTGACTTGATTGATTGCTATGAATTAGATGATTGATGATTTGATTTAGACAAGTTGGTCGAAGATGATTCAAAAGCTAAGGGAAAGGCTCTTGAATTGGAAAAGCTGCTCGTGGCATATGTAGCGGATGATGAAGCTCATATGGATAGATTTGATGATGATGTTGAGATGAAGCTTTGCTATGATGATGATGAGGCGAAGCATGAGATGAGGTAGTCTTGGTCTAATCCAGACGGGATCATTCCAAGCATGTTGATAACTCGGTGAAATGGTTCGAGTTAGAGGATAATGGTTTGCTCGAGAGGCGCTTGAGCTAGTATGGAAATAGTCGTCGAGGAGGATGACTAGAAGGCTGAGATCTCATCGTTGTTGAAGGTTCTAGCATGCTCAAAGCAAGAGTACGTTGGGCAGATTCGATAGTCCCTGAAGGCTAATGATTGGTAGTCAAGTACTCTGGGCAGATTCGATAGTCCTAGGCACGGGTCACGACGACGTGCGGGAGTGATGTCTAGAACCGGGGTTTCCACTAGCCCTTGACGGACGACTGAAAGAATGTGCCGGTCATTCAATTAACGATGATATCGAAGCAAATGATAACAGTGATAGCCAGAGTCATGGATGTTTGGTTGTATCGTCATTCGGTCTCAAGAGCAGTGTTTTCTGGGTGCTTATTTGATCTTGGTTTAGGCCTTGGGGGTTTGTGCTTGGAAAACATCGCCCTTGACTCGAATGATAATTGCTTTACTTCACATTGTATGCTCTGCTATGTTTGCTTCTACTTAGTGTGTGTCTGGGTGCTATCACTGTAGAAAGAGGTTGGAGTGGGAGGGTTGTATTCCTATTCCTTTTCCTTTATGCTCTTTTGGTATGTTGTTAGTTAATTTACCGCTCACTAAGACTGTGTCTGACTCAAGGCTTTATGTTTTAACTCTTATTGCCTTGGGTTGTTCGTCCATTTTGGGACGGGCAGACTAGGTAGCAGGTGACAGGTGCTGTTCTTGCTTTCCACGATGCTGATGATGAAGACGAGCTGGAGTATTGCATATTACTTCTTACTATATGTACTGGATGTTCCGCTGCTTTGTATTCTCTGAGTGATATGTAGTGAGGCTTGTTGTATTGACTATTCAGATGTTTGTATTCAACTATTATGAAGTTTTATTGATGAGATTCTATTCTGTGAAGCTTCACTATATATTTGTTCTATTGTATTTTGTCCATGCGCTGTGAGGAATACGATAGATTCTGCTGTTTTAATCTACTCTGACAATCGTCCATGGTCGCCTGGCACACTTTACAGCGCATTTTCTCTGCATTTTCTCTAAGTTCAGTGCAGGGGTCATGGGCGGTCGTCACATTTGGTATCAGAGCATTGGTTAATCGATTTTACCCAACGCTCGCTGACGTAAATACGTATGAGAGACGTAATTGTATTTTGATGGATGATTACTATATATAATATAGTAGCTTAGTAGAGTTTGAGTCCTTTATGCAGTTGTTTCTCTAGATGTGCTAATCATTCCTTTTTCTAGATATTGAGAATGAGTCGAAGAGGGAGACCAGCTGCTAGGAAAGGCCGTGCTACTGAGGGGGCTGCTGATTACGCTGCTATGTTCGAAGCAATGATGACTTCGATCATGAGAAGGATGCCAGCTTCGGGCCCATCGGTGGATGTTGGAGTTCAAGTTCAAACTCCAAAACCGGTGGATTTTGCTAAGCTGTGTAAGGACTACACTGCTCTTGGAGGAAAGGTTTTCTTGGGAACAGAATCAACCATTGAAGTTCAGAGGTGGATAGATGCTTGTAGAAGGATCTTTGGTGACTTGGGAATTGAGGATGCAACTAAGAGGAAGTTAGCATCAAGACAGATTCAAGGAAGAGCTTCTAATTGGTGGAATTCTATCACTATTGATACTCCGGAGGAAGAGATTACTTGGGTGCAATTCCAAGCCAGATTTGAAGCTAAGTTCATTTCTACAGCTCAGAAGTCTGTTCTGTTCAAGAAGTTTGTGGAGCTCAAGCAAGGTGGAAGACCAGTTCTTGAGTATGTTTCTGAGTTTGAAGCTTTGTCCAAGTATGCCCGGTCGTATATTGAATCTTCGTATCAGAAGAATGAGAAGTTTGTGACAGGCTTGGACAATTATCTTGGGAGGCAGTTAGTGGATCATTTGGACGATTCATTTGAGAAGCTTGTGGAGAAAGCTCTCAGGCATGAGAATCTGTTTCCTAAGGAAGGATCTGTTGTTGCTGTGACCAGGGAGAGTCTAAACCATAGCAGGGTGGAAACCAGAAGAGGAAGCAGCAGCAGTAGAAGGGTAAGGATGGCCAGAAGAAGCCGAAGGGCGAAGTGATTTGCTACAATTGTCAGCAGAAGGGCCATTTCTCTAAGGATTGTAAGAATCCGAAGGTACCGATGAAGTGTCACAACTGTGACAAGCCGAGGCATATCAGGAAGAATTGTCCAGAACCACGGAAGGACAAGCAGATTGTGCAAGCTTATGCTTTAGGAGCCGTTCCATCGTCTTCGAAAGCTCCTACCGCTGAAGAGAAAGGAAAGAGTGTGGTGGTTCAAGGTACTCTTTTCCTATGTGGTGTTCCAGTTAGAGTGTTGTTTGATACTGTGGCGTCGCATTCGTTTGTTTGTAATGAACTTGTAGGCCGGTTGGGTTTGGAACCGAATATTGTTGATAGGCCATTGGTTGTGACTAATCCAGTTGGGGGTTCGTCTTGTTTGTGTATGCTATGCCGTGGTCTGATTGTATCGAGTCATGATTGCTCTTTTGTTTGTGATTGTTTTGTTCTGAACTTTGCGGGGTTCGGAATTATTTTGGGTATGGACTGGCTTAGGAAGTATGCGGCAAAGGTTGATTGTGAGAGGATGGAGGTGACAGTCGAGAATGTGGAGGGGCGAAAGATTGTGATACGATGTAAGCATGAAGAAGGCGTCTTCATGAGCTTCATGTATTCGCTGGTTGTTCCACGGGATGGACTGTCATCTGTGCCAATCGCTAATGGATTTGAGGATGTCTTTGACGAGGTCAAAGGGTTACCGCCGCATAGAGAGATCGAGTTTCGTATAGATCTAGTTGAAGGAGCCAGACCTGTTGTGATGCCTCTTAGGCGGATAGCGCCTAGGGAACATCAAGAGTTGAAGGTGCAGGTTGATGACCTTTTGCAGAAAGGATTCATTCGGCGTAGTGTGTCCGAATGGGGTGCACCAGTTGTGTTCGCAACCAAAGCAGATGGATCGCTGAGGTTGTGTGTGGATTATCGTGAGCTGAATAAGGTGACTAAGAAGAACAAGTATCCATTGCCGAGAATAGATGACTTGTTTGATCAGCTTCATGAAGCTAAGGTGTTTTCTCAGATGGATTTGGCAACGGGATTTCACCAGTTGAGAGTGGCTAAGGATAGTGTGCCGAAGACTGTTTTAGGACACCATCAGGTTTCTTTGAGTTGCTGGTAATGCCGTTTGGATTGACTAACGCGCCAGCATATTTTGTGGATCTTATGAATAGAGTGTTCAGAGATCAGTTGAACAAGTTCATGCTTGTGTTCGTGGATGATATTCTGATTTATTCCAGAACTGAAGAAGAGCACAAGACGCACTTGCGTATTGTTTTGGAAACTTTGCGGAAACATCAGCTGAAGGCTAAGTTTTCGAAGTGTCACTTCTGGAAGAGTGAAGTGAGGTTCTTAGGCCATGTTATCTCTGGAAATGGAATAGCGGTTGATCCCGCTAAGGTGGCAGCAATCCAGGATTGGGTTAGACCTAAGAATGCATCTGATGTGAGAAGTTTTTTTGGATTAGCAGGATATTATCGACGGTTTATCAAAGACTTCTCCAAGGTGGCTGCACCATTAACACGATTGACAAAGAAGAACCAAGTGTTCAGATGGGAAGATAAGTGTGAGCAAGCTTTCAGAATCCTGAAAGAGTGATTGACAAGTGCTCCTGTTTTGACTATTCCAAGTGGGAATGACGAGATGGTGGTTTACACCGACGCATGTGGTACTGGACTTGGAGCGGTGCTGATGCAGAGGGATAAAGTTGTTGCGTATGCAAGTCGACAACTGAAGTCGCATGAAAGGAATTACCCGACTCATGATTTGGAGTTAGCGGCGATTGTTTTTGCTCTGAAGATGTGGAGACATTATCTATTGGGAGTTCGATTTGAGTTGTTTACAGATCATAAGTCATTGAAGTATCTTTTCTCCCAAAAGGATTTAAATCTTCGGCAGCAACGGTGGCTAGAGTTTTTGACATCATATGGTTTTGGTATAGCTTATACTCCGGGAAAAGGTAACGCAGTGGCAGATGCGTTAAGTCGAAGACATGCAGGATTGGGAGCCATGTTTTCAGAATGGAAGAATCTCGAGTATTTAACTGGTTTTGACTTCAGGCCCAGATGCGAATTGGAACCTGAGATGTTGGCAAACTTATCAATAAGACCGACTCTTGTGGAAAGGATTGGCAAGAGCCAAAAGCGAGACGATAAGCTTGTCAAGATTATCCGTGATTTGGAATCGGGATTGGATCCAAAAAAGGATAAAGGATTCGAGGTCGATCGAGAGGGTTGGCTTCGGAAGCAAGGACGACTAGTTGTTCCCGATATAGATGAATTGAGGAGTGAAGTTCTGAAGGAAAGTCATCACTCAAAGCTGACAATTCATCCAGGTGGAAATAAGATGTATCGGGATATGAAAAGAACCTACTACTGGGAAGGTATGAAGAAGGATGTTGGAAATTTTATTTCCAAGTGCATGAACTGCCAGTTGGTAAAAGCCGAACAGAAGAAGCCAAGTGGATTGCTTCAGCCACTAGAAGTTCCTACATGGAAGTGGGAGCAAATATCGATGGATTTTATTGATGGGTTACCTAGAACAAGAATGGGGAATGAAGGGATTTGGGTCATTATAGATCGTTTGACTAAGAGTGCAAGATTCATTCTTGTTCGATCAACTAGGACTGCATCAAAGTTGGTCGAGTTGTATGTTAAGTGGATTGTTCGATTCCATGGTATTCCGAAGAGTATAGTGAGCGATCGAGATCCATTGTTCACTAGTGGATTTTGGAAGAGCTTCCAGGAAGTTTTGGGAACCGAATTATGTTTAAGTACCGCTTATCATCCTCAAACAGATGGTCAGACCGAGAGAGTCAACCGAGTTTTGGAAGATCTCCTCAGAGCTTGTGTTTTGGATTTCGGAGGATCATGGGAAGATCATCTTCATCTGGTGGAATTTGCATATAACAACAGTTACCAGTCAAGCATTGGTATGGCACCGTATGAGGCATTGTATGTAAGACCGTGTAACTCTCCGACATGTTGGTTAGAGACAGGAGAAAAGCTGATACTTGGGCCAGAGATGATTCGACAGACTTCGGATTGCATAGAGATCATTCGACAATGAATGAAGGCAGCCCAAGACCGTCAGAAGAGTTATGCCGATAAGCGTCGTAAGGATATGGAATTCGACGTTGGTAATATGGTTTTTGTGAAGATTTCTCCACTGAAGAATGTTATTCGATTCGGGAAGAAAGGGAAATTGACTCCGAGATTTGTTGGACCATTCCCGATCATCGAGCGAATTGGAAAGCTCGCCTATAGATTGGAGTTACCAGAGAAGATGTCGGGTGTGCACAATGTTTTTCACATATCATATCTACGGAAGTATGTGCACAACTCGAATACAGTGGTTTATGCTGATAGCTGTGAAGATTTCGAAGTTGATCCAGTCGATAGGAGACTTCGTAAGCCACTTCGTGTTGTGGAAACCGACACGAAACAACTTAGGAGGAAGGTAGTTAAGTTGCTCAAGGTACAATGGAGTGATGATGATAACGACTGTACGTGGGAGGTGGAAGAGAGGATGAAAGCAGCTCATCTTGAACTCTTCAAGGTATGGCCCTAAGGTGTCGTGTCATCTCACGATATTGTAACTTGTTCTAGTTTTAGAATTATGCATGCTAAGCTAGAATTGGATGCATGGTTTGTTGATTGCTATGGATGGTAGGCGTGCAGAATAGTCTTTGATTGCTCTTGTTTGTTTGGAATTTTGAGGAAGAAATTCCTATGGGGGAGAGAATGTAACGACCCGTATTTTTACGGATCGAAACATCGTAAAACTGTTGTCATTAGGTCGTAATGTTGTTAAGTCGTCTAGGGTTTAAGTCGTTCGAAGCTTAGGTCGAGTAGAATTAGATCGAGAGCGACTTAAGAGAATTGACCGACTTAAGAAGGATAGGCGACCTAAGGAAGTTGAGGTTGGCGACCTAAGGAGTTTGGGATAGGTCGTATAGGAGATAGGTTGTGTGATAAGCTTAGGTCGTGAGGTAGGATAGGTCGAGTGAACGACCTAAGTATTGGAGCGACCTATAGGAAAGGCAGCGACCTAAGAGAGTTAACGACTTAGTAGTTAGGTCGTATTGGTTTAGGTCGTTGATGAGTTTGGGACGACCTATAGTATTTGACCGACCTAAGGATTTTCGACCTAGGAGTTAGCGACCTAGAAGATAGGCAGGTTAGCGACCTAAGGAAGTTAGGTCGGTAACGACCTAAGGAGCTGGTGGTAGCAGTGGGTGACCTAAGGAAGTTAGGTCGTTAGACGACTTAAGGAGTTAAATCATATCCGGGCTAAGTTAGTAAGGTCGCAGGTTTGTTAGGTCGTAGACGACCTAAGATTAGTTAGGTCGCGTCTTAGTTAAGTCGTAGGTCGTAACTCTGTTGAGTGGTTAGGTCACGAGGAAGTATCTGCGTTAGGTCGTTGGGTTTTTCCTGAGTGTTAGGTCGTGAGCGACCTAGGAGTTGTTAAGTCGCGAGCGACTTAGGAGTTGAGCTGCTAAGTCGTAAGTCGTAGACAGGTGAGTTTCGATAGGTCGTAAGTCGCGTGGTGATAGGTCGCGCGCCTGCGTTGTGTTAGGTCGCAAAGGGTTAGGTGTAACAACCCGGGATTGTAAAAGTTAGTTATCATCATTATACGATTAAAGTGATGGAAATTGATATTGAATTTGATCGGGTGGAATCCTTTGATAAATTTGCTACTAAGATTGCAATTGGATTTTTATAAAGTTAAAACGCTTTTATAAATTGTAAATGGGTATTGGACTTTACGAATTGGAAATATCGGCCCACATTGGTTCGTGACCGTGATATCAGTGGATACCCATTCTTTTCCCTCATCATCTATTTTAGTTCGTAACCCTAAATCGCGAGATCGAAAAGAAAAAGGAAATGGCGGCTTCGCCCTCACCTTCGCTCTTCTGCAAATTTGGGTGTCGTAGAAATCTAGGATAATGGCTGCTAGGGTAACTTCGCTCGTTCCCCTCGTTTACCACGACCTCAGATTCGATCGTTGAAACAGGTGAGTGATGTTATATTCACTCACATCTAATTTAAATTCAGATGGTTTCTGTCTTGTTTTAATTCATGAGTTTCGTTGGGATGTTTGATATTGATTCTAACTTCTTCAATTCGTATATATTTTGGTTGCTTGACATTCACGGCATTGACTCATTTCGTGATGACCACGGCTTGGATTTGGCTTTAATTTGTGACATTTGACTTTGTCACACTCGTGTATTTTTATGTTACTAGGTTGAATCCTTGGCTATTGGTTTTGACTTTGATCTGTTACTTGACCTTGGCCATGTGTTCATCTGAGTGTTGTTAGCATTGCATCACCACTGTTGACCTTATCTGAGCATTGTTCATTTTTGATTGAGTCTGGATTTACATATTATGTCTTTGGCCATTCTTAGTACAACCTGTCCTGGATTACCGTATTGTCGTGATGAGCTCGGGTCGTCTGCACTTGTTTGTGTACTCATGAGTCGCATTGAGTCAGTCTTGTACTGTCCGGATTCATCAATCTTAGTTATATTTGTACATTTTGATTTTTGGTTTCTTGATGGTGCACCATGCCTTGTGCTTGTAGTCTTGGCTCTAGTTAGATGTGCAGTTGCTTTATTACTGCCTGGTTTGTCGTAAAGGTATACTTGTAGTTCCTTTTACTGGTCTGCCTTTGATCTTGGTTACAGTCTTGCATAGTATCCATACGCATTGGGTCCAACCATTTTGTTCTTGTATATCATGTGATGGTTAGTTTACATCAGTTACTTATGCATCCCTTAACTGTTGTAGTCTGGTCCATTTGTAGCCTGGTCTGATTACTTGTCTGATGGTTCTGTCCACTGTCCCATTTTGTTATACCATACTTCTGTTTATTCAAGACTGTATATGTGCATACATACATATGTATGTGTGTATGCGCATATTCTTGAATGTAGGCTAAGTCCCTGATGTTGATATTCACTCTGGTTGCATTGTAGACTTTTACTCTGACCATCTTTGTTTTAGTCTTGGCCTCGAACTCTTTGTCATGTGCACACTGTATTTACTTCTGACTTTCGAGCGAGTTCGTTGTTGCATCCATGGGGTTACCTTGAGCATGTTACATCTGTGCTCGAGTCCGGTACCTTTTTGTAGCTTTGAGTTGCACTGCATTTGTCTTGTCCACCTGGGTTCACATGTATTGAGCCCTTGTGTCGTCTTCATGTACATGTCCAGTCATGTAAACCTTATTAGTACACTAGTTGGTTTAAGGGGCATTTGCTTTATACTTGTACTACCTGAACAAGTTTGCTTCTTCGATTTGTAGTGTCATGTTGTTTAATTACAGTACATTGTTGGTTGAGATTTGAGTATGTTCATACCTGAACTAGTCGGGATGGCATTTGTAGCTTGCACTGTTGTAGTTTTGAGTTTGTACTGAGCATGCACATACATATATTTGACTGCAGTTCAAACCACTTCAATGTTACTGGCTTTCAATACATATGCATAGATATGGAATTCATTGTCGTCCATTTATATTCACTGATCTTGCTCCTATTTGGTCATGACTTGGAATTTAGTTGAACAGTGGCTTTGTGATTTAGTCATATATACATGAATGAAGCTGCAATGTTGCTTGATTCAATTGAAGCTGCATTATGGTTTCATCCATGTTTGAGTTTATAATTGACTTCACTGCACTTGAGTTTGTAGTCCTTGCATTCGAGTTTGGTACTTGCATTTTTCAGTCTTACAGTTGCATACATGTTGTACCTTAGGCACACCTAATTGCTCCTGACATGTTGCTCCCATTTGTTCAATTTGCATATAATACTTACCTGACCAGTCTAACCAGTGACTGTTTCTTGTATTTGACTCACCATGTTGTGGCAGTCAAGTCTGCACTGTTTTATCCACTTGGATTCAGTTGTATTTCATGTATATGAAGTATTGTAGTAAGGCATTGTCATTTGAATTTGTTACCATGAGGCCGTATCTTTTGGTGCCTTCCCTCATTCTATTTTATACTTTGTTACTTGAGTTTGCTTGAGTATATGTAAACAGTTACATATTGGACTTGCCATGTTAAAATCGTGTTGGGTGCTATCATTCTGTTGTGGCTGCTGACATGCGTCACTGGTGCATGTTGCAGTGATATTTCCTTCACACTGGTATACTCTATGTTGCCACTGCCTGTTGGTTTCGAACCTGTAGCCTTTGTGTTTACTTGTTCATTTATTTGTTGTGTCACTTACTCATGTATTTATGTGTTGTAGTGCCATATCTTTGGTGCTCTCACTTTCAGTTTGTTATTCCACTGTGCCTTGCTTGTGACATGTTGAACTCGATTCACTTGTTGCCTCTGATCTTGTTTAGTATTGTTTGAGTTGTTTTGTAGTGGCGAGGCAGTACACGCGTGCGTGTACTGCAGCCCTAACAGAATTGACAGATTTTAATTGATATTTCTTTTGTTCTTGATTCATTGACCTATTGCGTAATTCGTAGGCTGTATTGGCGAGGCAGTACACGTTAGCGTGTACTGCAGCCAATCAGCATTGCCATTTTTAAATTGACATTTCAATTGATTAAATTGATTTGGATTGTTAATTGTTGTTTAACACTGTTTAGTGTTATATCTACCGTTATCCGATTCTTTTATCGAGGAGTCGGATATACGAGATTTATGTGACTGTCGTCTATTTGATAATTAATTATTAATGTTTCTATGCACTAATAACTGAGTTTGAATTAGACTGACCCGTGTATTATTTTCTTTTGAATGTAATACTCGGGTCAGACCCGAGTTATTTCAGGTTGTAGATTTCCTGCTTTGAGTTGCTGTTTGAGCTATGAAGACTTTTCACATCTTTTGGAGTAATCGTGTCATAATATAGGTTGATATGTATTCATGTATATTAGTTGATAATGTACGTGTATATATAACTTCCAGAGTCGACAATTGTAGTTGTATCATATGTATTGTATCAACTGTATTGTAACTGACATCAGTTATATATATATGAGACTTTTGTTTTTATCTGTGTTCCGCATTCTTTGTGTATCTGTGTTGTTTTTTTATATATATTGTCCTAAACCATTATGAACCATCATAGTTCGTTTTATACTGGAATTGGATATGTCGATGGGAGTGAATGAATAAGAGATGAAAAATTTAAAATATATACCACTCCTGTCGAGGTAACCAATACTAGTGTAAGGCCAACTACGGATGGCCGCTCCTACCCAGCCTTATTCTTCATAATAACAGACAGTATTTCTTTTAATACTCTTTGTTATTGTGAGTATAGAGGTGGGGCGTTACATTAGGTCGGAGAGTTTGTTAGGTCGTGGACGACCTAAGAGTGTGCGACCTAAGGGGATTTCAGCTATAAATAGGAGGGTTTTTCTCACTTTTTGGGATCCGGATTTTGAAGCGACGAAGTGCTGCCATTTTGAGAGCTCGACTTCTACACTTCTTCACTTCTTCACTTCTTTTCTCCACTCTAATCTAGTGATTCCATCCATCCAAGTTGAAGATTCAAGAGCTTAGATTGAAGATCTACATCCATTGAAGTGAAATTTCATCGTTTGAAGCGAATTGGTGATAGATCAAGTTAGATCCTTCGCTGTCCAGATCTGAAGTGGGTTTCTTTTGAGGTGTTTAGGTGATTTGTTGAGTGGTGATTATCTCTCACACGGATCCAAAGGAGTATATCGGATCGTTGGCTTGATTTGGTGTTAAAGTAGTGATTTCCATGCATTTTTGTAAACCTAAGTATAGATCCATATAGATCCATGGTTCATGATAATTTGACATCCATTTTACTATATGTTAACCTATGCAAGTTCATTCATCAAGATTATAGAGATATTGTTCATGTTTTCATGCTTGTTGGACTTTTGACTCTTTATTTACGAAATTGCCATTATTGTTATAATTGTCTATTTAGATCATATTTGAATGCTTGATTACTTGGATTAATGTTTGACTTGATTGATTGCTATGAATTAGATGATTGATGATTTGATTTAGACAAGTTGGTCGAAGATGATTCAAAAGCTAAGGGAAAGGCTCTTGAATTGGAAAAGCTGCTCGTGGCATATGTAGCGGATGATGAAGCTCATATGGATAGATTTGATGATGATGTTGAGATGAAGCTTTGCTATGATGATGATGAGGCGAAGCATGAGATGAGGTAGTCTTGGTCTAATCCAAACGGGATCATTCCAAGCATGTTGATAACTCGGTGAAATGGTTCGAGTTAGAGGATAATGGTTTGCTCGAGAGGCGCTTGAGCTAGTATAGAAATAGTCGTCGAGGAGGATGACTAGAAGGCTGAGATCTCATCGTTGTTGAAGGTTCTAGCATGCTCAAAGCAAGAGTACGTTGGGCAGATTCGATAGTCCCTGAAGGCTAATGATTGGTAGTCAAGTACTCTGGGCAGATTCGATAGTCCTAGGCACGGATCACGACGACGTGCGGGAGTGATGTCTAGAACCGGGGTTTCCACTAGCCCTTGACGGACGACTGAAAGAATGTGCCGGTCATTCAATTAATGATGATATCGAAGCAAATGATAACAGTGATAGCCAGAGTCATGGATGTTTGGTTGTATCGTCATTCGGTCTCAAGAGCAGTGTTTTCTGGGTGCTTATCTGATCTTGGTTTAGGCCTTGGGGGTTTGTGCTTGGAAAACATCGCCCTTGACTCGAATGATAATTGCTTTACTTTACATTGTATGCTCTGCTATGTTTGCTTCTACTTAGTGTGTGTCTGGGGGCTATCACTGTAGAAAGAGGTTGGAGTGGGAGGGTTGTATTCCTATTCCTTTTCCTTTATGCTCTTTTGGTATGTTGTTAGTTAATTTACCGCTCACTAAGACTGTGTCTGACTCAAGGCTTTATGTTTTAACTCTTATTGCCTTGGGTTGTTCGTCCATTTTGGGACGGGCAGACTAGGTAGCAGGTGACAGGTGCTGTTCTTGCTTTCCACGATGCTGATGACGAAGACGAGCTGGAGTATTGCATATTACTTCTTACTATATGTACTGGATGTTCCGCTGCTTTGTATTCTCTGAGTGATATGTAGTGAGGCTTGTTGTATTGACTATTCAGATGTTTGTATTCAACTATTATGAAGTTTTATTGATGAGATTCTATTCTGTGAAGCTTCACTATATTCACTATATATTTGTTCTATTGTATTTTGTCCATGCGCTTTGAGGAATACGATAGATTCTGCTGTTTTAATCTACCCTGACAATCGTCCATGGTCGCCTGGCACACTTTACAGCGCATTTTCTCTAGGTTCAGTGCAGGGGTCATGGGCGGTCGTCACAAAACATGTCAAGTAATTGACTTTTGTGGACAAGCGGTAATTTACCACTGCCAGTGTAACGGTTACCAGATTATCGGTATATCAGTCTTCGATATACCAGCCTATCGGTAATGGTAAACAATTTAAGCTTGCCATTAAAAATGGTACGGTAGCGGTATTTGCAAAATGGTAACGATAACCATTACCATAACAGCCCTAGAACCATCCATGTCCATATTTATAATTTTTTGGTGTTTTTTTTTCAAAACGTTAATAAGGAGGAGAAGTGAATTTTGAAACTTTAAAACTTAGTTGTTTGGAAAATGTCTCTTAATTCTTTTATTGAACTGCTACCTTCCTCTAACAATGAAACTTCGGTAATATCACTCTCTTTAAATTTCAAAATAGACAATCATTGTAACACCTCATATTTTGGAGAGTCCATAATATGGAAAATTAATTTAAATTGAATTGAAATAATAATATGAAGACATTGTTAATAAATTAATTAAAGTGATTTAATTGCAAGAATTGCCTAATGGAAAATTAATTAATCAAGTGTGGTACACTTTACAAAGTTAATTGGATGAATCAAAGATAATTAGAGCAGTTTGGTTGGCCTTGATTAACGAAAAGAAAACAATTTAAATTTTAAGGGGAATGATTTAAGTAAGGAATAAGTTAATAAAGCTCAAACCCACTAATCTATATTCCTTAGCCCCAACCCCACACTCCATCTTCGTTTCATTCATACACAAAACAAAGCTCTAAAAGAATACAATCATGGCCGGTCACTAATTCAAGAGGAAGGAAGAAGAATCCAAGTTAAAGGAAACTCAAGTTTTCAAATTTAGGAAGAGAACAGATCAAAGCAAGGTTTTCTTAAACTAGGTGAGTAAAATCTTTCTCTAAAACCTATCCTAACCTATTAGGTTCAGATTTGATCTTCATATGAATGTTTTGATGATGTTAAACATAGTTGGATGTTAGAATATCATTTTAACTATGGTTCAAAATTTAACTAAAGTGATTTAGTGCATGTTTTAGGAAAAAACATAGTTCATTTACATCCAAATGCCACAAATTTTTAATATGATATGCATAATGAAGAAATAGAGATGGGTATTTAATTTTATAATTTTTGGAGTCAATGGAAATATTTTATGAATTTCATAAGTTAGGAAAAAATGGTTAATTTTGGGTTAATTAATTGTTAAAAAGAATAAAATTGACTATTTTGACTTAAAATTTTTGCAAGATGTAAAATATGGTAAAATAGATTTTTTGTGAATTTTTGATATTTTTCTCATCAATTTTCTATTTTATATGAATTATTTAGTGAAGGAAAGCCCAAATTAATGAAGGGAGATTAATTAATTGATTGATTTGGGTGCTTAACCTTTTTTGAAGCAAAACTGAAAATATAAGAAAATTAACCGATAGGAAATTGACAACAAAATTGGTTAGGTGAAAAGTGATTACTTAAGGGAGTAGTAAATCAGTTTTTAATTTAATTAAAAAACTGTCGTTGGACCATTTTTAACCAAGTAAAATATACGACATAAACTCATCGCGGTTGCACATTCATATGAACTAGTGGTGACAACATAAACTCATCACGATGGATATTATTCACGACTCCTAAAAAAAAAGAGCACGCTGATATATATATATATATATATATATATATATATATATGCGACAGTTAATTATTCGCGATGAGATTAATGATGATGACTATATACATTGTTATCATATGGCGATGACAGTGTACATTATTATTAGCGGTGACCCTGGGTCATAACTAACGGTAACACATTAGAAGCGATGGCTTAACATGAACTAGTAGCAACGGTATTAACCAGTAGCGATGGCTCTTGCTTGGCGATGGCACACAAAATATTATAAAACACAATGTCAGTAACACACACACACACACACACACACATATATATATACGTATGTATGTATATGTATATATATCCGAAGCTTGAGAAGCCTGCCATTGTAACGACCCAAAATTTTACTTATTTGAATTTGGAATATTTAATTGATTTTAAATATTGAAAAGTTAATATTATAAGTTAAATAACTTGAATTTCAAATATAGTGATTTATTTGATAATTAAATTGTTGAATTTAATATTGGAAATGTTTAAAGTAATTGAAGCTTGGATTTGATTGGATAAAAATGATTTCCAAGCTTATTAAATTCTATTTTGATAGAGATGAAGATAGTAAACTTTTAAATTTGAATTAAAAGTGAATGTACTAGTTTTTATAATAATTCATTTTAATTAACATATAAAAATAGCCATTCGGGACACTGTCTCGGATTTCGATGAAACCAGTTTCATTGGATCCGTAACAGTGTATTATAGTATATGCCATCGAATTTCATGACGATTGGACGTATCGTTTGGTCGTGCGAGATCGAAACACTTCGAAATTAATTCCAAAAATTTATATAATAATTGGGTTTGAAAAGCTATCTTCTGGATATGATCGAATTAGGCATCAGGACTAGTTCCATTGTGTTCGGAATAGGGGTACAACATATAGAACGCCAGGCCGCACGTCTCATTTCGAGTTCGAGATTTTTGGGTATGTTCTGTTGAATATTTTAAATTTTAAAAATAGGAAAATAGGCACAAGGACAAACTCAGAAGAAAAAAATTTAGGCTGAAGGACAATAAGTTTGTTTTTTAGGCTGAAGGACAATGCTAGTTATAACTAGCATTTTATATAGTGTAAAACTGAATATAATGTTAGATATAACTAGCATTTTGTATAGTGTAAAAGTTGAATATAATATTATTTATAACTAGCATTTGTTCTTCAGCCTAAAAATGAAACTTGGTGTCCTTCAGCCTAATTTTTTTTCAAAGTTTTTCATTTTCCCTAATTCCCTCTTTTAAATATATATATATATATATATATATATATATATATATATATATATAATATTCACCATGCCTTGGCTATGCCCTGACACCCAACCATACTTACCCTTGCCCATACCAGCCACCATACCCCTTTCTCTCTATAAAATCATTGCCTGTGAACAAAAACTTGTTTTACCACTTCGAAACCAAACTTCAAAATTCAAAAACTAAATCTATACACCTCTAAAAATAACAAAATTTGTTCCGGTGAGTCGTAGAGTTGGGGGCTTCAGTATGAGCATGCTTCGGTGAGGATCGATGACGTTTTGGGAAGCTCGACCTAAGGACAGTAAACTAGGGTTGGAGATATTGGAGCGTATAGTCGTCGAAGGGACGAACGAGGCTTGGATTCGGACTCACGGGGGAGTGTAGCACCTCGACGCAAATTTTCACATGGTTTGGTGGCCGATTTGGACGCGCGACCTGGTAGGGTCGGCAATGTTATGCAGCAAGTCACGACTTTGGAGAGGGGTGCGGCGTCATCTTCGTGGTGTAGAGCTTGTGCAGTTTAACGAGAGAAGTTCGTCGGCGAAGACGGATTCGAGTTTAGCGGAGCGTAGCTCCAAATCACCCCATATCCATGCACGTTTGAAATGGGTTCTTGGACATGGTTGTGCACGCTTTAGGATTTGGGGAAGATAGAGTGAGGGGTAAACTTGTAATTTTTATAAAGTTTTTTATTTATAATTTAAAAGTTATCAATAACTTATAAAATGTATATCTCACTCAACGAGGTCGGATTCGAACGTCATTTTTTGCGATGGACTCTTGCCATCAAGATCTTCATGATGGAGTTGGTTTGGATGGATTTGTGGATCGTAAAAAATTTGGATGAAATTGAACGACTGTTTAATTTTAATCCAAAGGGGAATGTTTTGACGAAACAAAAATCAATGTGAGTTAATCTCACCTTTTTGGTTAACCATAAATATATTTTAGTCAATAAAAATTATTTATTTGATGTTTGAATATTTATATTGATTATTATTGATTATTGGATGATTTGCTATTTAATTAGTTGGATTGAATATATTCTCGCCTATTGGAGCGGATGAGACCCTATTACGTTCTCGTGTAAGAGCGGATGACCTATTGTATACAAAGCCCGCCTCGAAGTGGTTGATTTATATTTTTATGATTATATGTTGTATGTGATGCAGGGGGACAGGTTGGAGGGATCCAACGGGATTCCTCATACTATTGGTTTTGTTTTCATATAATTGATATATGATATGTTGGATGCTGTAATTGATGACATGGACATGATTTTGCTTATTTAAGTGCTTAGTAGCACTAGGCCTGATATTTTGGTATTTTATAATACCGTAAAATAGTGATTGATTTTAAAAGGGGATTCAAAGTGATTTTGAAATTTTATATGTTTTAAATAATTAATTTTGAATTATTTGGATAAGTGATTTATTTTAAAATCAATGGTATGATTTTTATGGATATTATAAGTTAATAGTTTTATAAAACATTTTAAATAGAGTTTTTGAACTACAAATAAAGATTTTTAAAAAATCTTAAGATAAGTCTGTCTTTTATAATAAAGGATATGGTTTTAAAAAGAAAATAGAAATATTTTTATATAAATATTTATTGACCATTTTATATAAAGTAATATATATATGTGTGTGTGTGTGTGCGCACGCGCGCGCGCGCACACATATTATAATTTATTTATAAAGATGAAATTTATAAATATGAAAATTTATAAAGGTGATATTTAACAAAAGAAGTGAAGATTTGTAAAATCATAATTTGTTAATAAAAGTATGGATTTATAAACAGTGTTTATAAATTTAGGGAAACTTTTATCATTGGATAAATGTGAAAATAAATCACAATGGGGTGGATTTATTATAGGATATGGAATGTTGTTTTTGAAAATAGTTGATTCTATGAAAATTGAAGGTGATGGTAAATTGGAAGATGTCGAGTGATTTTATAAATAAAAAGGAATTTATAAAAGGAATCCATGAATATGGGAACAACGTTTCAAAATGGGTTGAAGTTATGTTTTTGAGTGGGATTTTATAAATAAGCGAGATTTATAAAGGAATAGGGTTATAAATAAAGCTCTATAAATAGATGAATTTATTGAAAGGAAGTTTCATAAAATAAATGAGATTTATAAATATAGTTTTATAAATATGGGAACAATTATGCAGAAAGTTAAGTATGGATTTTTATCAAGAGAATATAATTGTATTTTAGAAATTGTTTATTTATATTAATACCGTTTAAAAGTGGTTTATCAATATTTTAATATTTTGAAAAGTTTATTATTAAATTATTAATATGGGTTGAAATTAGTTTTAAATGATTCATCGGTAAAGTTTTGGAAATTAATTATTATTATTGTCACGACCCACTTTTCCGTATAGATTTAAACTGGCCTTTAACAACACCGGTCAGCCAAATTGCACGGAAATACGGATAGTAAAAGAAAGAAGGTAGAAGAAAATAGAACGACATAGAATCTCACAGCGGAACAAATAATTTATAATATAGAACAAGTCTTTACATAAAACCAAAACTTTAACTTAAAACATATACATACATCAATCAGAGTATACATCTATTCAGCACGGACAGTTATAACACCCTGTCCTCACAATCGCTAATAAACACAACCAAATGTAACAGAATATAATCATCTACGTGGATACGTCTCTGGCCTCCAGCTCCTCTCCTGAAGCTTCCATTATCCATCTAAACCTGGAAATATGCTCGATCTGACCCGAGCATATAGGAAAAACCAGGCCCGGGTCAGTCTGGTAAAAACCAGCGTGAGAAAACACACTCAATTTACATTATTAAAGTTTCAAAATCCTTTGAAAATCAAAGGTATCTCGTAAGACCACGTCACAAATAAACACGACGGGTTTTTACCTTACGATAACCAAAACATTTCATATCAAAATTCTCTGATATTATAATAATGTCTAAGTACAAATTCTTATTCAAATAGCTGAAATTGTTACATTAATTAAATTCCAGCAATACTAGGCTCTACAATCAAAACCGTAAAGGCACGTATTGGAGAATGGATTCCAACTGAATGACTAGGCACTAGGGTACCACCTGTCACGGTACCTGTCTAGAAACACCGTACCGAGGATCACTCCGGGATTCCCTGCTACACAAGACCGGACTACCCCTTAAACTGGATAGACCATATAAGATTACCCCGCGGTTGGGATCAACAACCGCACCACACAGCCGAATAAAAGAAAGGGACTCTAGATAGGGGTAACCTTACCAAGCTTGGGTGCGACCCACTTAGCCTTGCTGCATCTCCCCTGATTTTCAGTCATTCCCGGTTGATGAGGCTCGAGGCTAAGCGTTACCTTTTTAGGAATATTCACTTAGAATGCTCATTGTCCTCCAATGACAATGTACTGATAGCATTCATCCATACAAGTCCGTTCCCGGTCCAAACGGAACCGAAGGCACTATTCCTACTACATCTATTTTGGAATCAACCTCAGGATTAGTAGCGATTAGCCCTTGCACTTCACTGCTCCATTTTCGACTCCATGCTCTTGTCTTCATTACGAAAATGTACTCGTTGGATCGAAGTGGTTTTCGGATCTCAAATCTGATCCCGGTCTCCTCGAAACAACGTTCGATACTTTCCGGTAAACTCAACCCCGGTCCTTTAGGAAATACACAGACGAAAATAAAATCGGAGATCACCTCCTAACCGCCGGTGGACGGATTTCCTTATAATCGTCCTAGAAGAACGAACGAGTTTATATGTACAGTATAACACCTCGAACGATAACTGTACCAAATAATCCCCCAGTTTCCTCTAGATATTCCCAAAGTTACATTTGGGTCCAGATTTGATAGTCGATTATTTAACTATCAATTCAACCAAAGTTTCATTTACCATTGCAGACATTAAGCCTTATTTAATTTAAAATCCCAATAAATTAAAATTACTTAATCCAACAGCATATACTTATCTCATCGGATACGTATATCCAAGAAACCATTCATTTTCAAAATGTTTGAAAAAACCCTCTTAAAAATATAACCTGGAAAGCACCACTACGGTATCAAACCATGGATCACAGCTCAATGGTTACGTCTCTATCCCAGAGAAAATCAAGACTTAGCTGTAGGCACTCGCTGTCTCCGATTTACGCCACGCGAGTATACCAATACTTCCCGAAATTTTTGTTTTAATTTTTTTCCAAAATAAATACTTATAAAGTTTTCAATATGGATTTTCCAAGTTCTATTTTAAGTAAAATACTCTTTCATAAAAATTTACTATATAATATATTATCTTTAAAACATCATTAATATTTGATAGATTTGTCTTTGAAATAAATATACTTTAATACTAATTTACACTAAGTAAAAATTAACTTTTAAACAACCACTATAAATCAACTTTTTAATTAATAGTTATTCTACTTTAAACAATTTAGATAATTAATAACTTTAAATAGAAATTAATACTTTTTATATAATTTCTAAAAATAATAAATTAATTTCTTTATGTCATTACCAAAATATTTACCAGTTAATTTTAAAACATCATAAATAAATAATAATCATTTTTAACAAATTCTGGTTCCAAGTCAACCCAAATCGAAAAAGAGGCTTAACCATCCCGATGGTACTTAATCAAGCTACCATTCAATTTTATAATAGTCCAGAATAACCAATACAGATATTCATATAAATCAGCTTTAAGCGATCAATTCAACATCATACTGCCCGATATAATAAGTAGATGTCGGTACAAATATATAGCAGAATAGGGTTTTTACTTCTACTAGTAAATGTCCAAAATAGATATATTCAGTAATAATGGCAGAATGGTGACTTATTTTGCCAACAGGGGTTCGATAAAAAAAACACTTAGCGGAACGGTATTTTTTTTGTTCCGCTAAACAGATGTCAAAACATCATAATTAAATTAAAATTAACTCGTCGTTATTTTTATCTGGCAACACACTTCAACATTCGGGTCATATAAATTCAAACGACAATGTTATTTTAAAATTGATGGTTTAAAATTTTATCTGTTTCAAATGACTACAAAATTTCATTTGTTCCGACTTGACAACGGATCGTACGACGGCGTAATATCCGTCGATACGAACCCATCGCAATGAACCTCGCATAAAACGGGATTCGTATGAACGTGTTATGATTTTTCAAAGTTTACTAGATATAAAGATAAAATTCCAAAACATTTTAAATACACTTGTTTTCATTATCGGTTTTGGACCGAGCCCAAACTTATCCACAGTTCCCTTTCTTCTATCAAAATTTTCAGTTCTTTTCTTCAGTTCAAATTTCCAAAATTATATATATATATATATATATATATTAAAACGTTTTTAAACCTTTAAAACCCCCTTCCCAAATTTGTTTGGGCCGAAGCCCACTCCAGCCCAAAAAAAAGAAAACAGCTACCCTATTTCTTCTCTTCCCCTTTCTTTTCTTCTATTCCCATTTGCTCCCCGTTCCAATCTCCAGTTAACAAACAAACCACGATCACCATCCCACCCAAATCCCCGATCAAACTCGCCTTACTGAAAACACCGTTCGAATGCCTCCTGAGACCGACCCCGACCTGGCTATGCACACACCCCCTTCCCAGTCCATTACGCATTCACCTGGAACCACTTGTACACGCGCGATACGCGTGTACATGCACCAGCCCACCACGCCGTGGTTCGACCCACGATGACCATCAATGAACTCGACTCTCCACCCTCATCACCATGAACCCGCTCTTCCTTACCCCGACCATCCCAAACCAAAGTCGACCCTTCCATCAAAACTTCGAACGCTGCAGGACTCGGTCATGTCCTCCTCCAAGCCTTCCCGACCATCGTTCGCCTTTACCACCTATCCCAATGGAAATGCCAACCCCCCAACTCTATCACCCAACAAACCGCGGCCCACCCGAAACTTCCCCCTGCCCACACCACGTCGTCAACCGAGCATCACCCAACTCTGTCCTTATACCCTAAAACCACCTCGCTACCCCAAACCAAACCCAAAATCGACATTCCGCTAGGGTAGATCTCTCTCCCTCACCCACACGCTCCTCCAGACCATGCCGCACCCCCCAACGACGAGGTTGTCGGAAATAAATTTTTGAATGGAATTTGATCAACTCAACCTTTCTTCCGATTTAGGCCATTAAAATTCATGATTCTTTCGCTAAAAATCTTATTTTCTCATAACAATCACGGCTACATATGTGAACCAATGTTTTAAAATGTTGAAAATTTGCCAAACTTGAGTCATTAACTGCAAACTTGCAACTTCACACTATATATAAGACGAGCAAACCTCAAACTATTTTTAATGTAACCTATGAACAAAAATAAATGTTTTCCTAGTTTACACTGTTAGCCAACTTGAATGAGATTGAGAGAAAAAGATTTTTAAAAGGTTTGACATGTATATGTTCTTCACTGTTAAATAGAACAGAGAAAAAGTTAAACACTTCCAGGTTTAAATTTTAGGTTTCTCACCTTCCACATGCTTTGATCTGTTGAACTTCAAGTTGAACTTTAATTCTTTGATCTGAAATCCTAAAAGAACTTGCTTTGTATTTGGATTTAAACAGAGGATGTTTCTTCCTCTTTTTTTTCCTTACAGTTTTTAGTTTACAAAATTTGTTTGTTTACAGGCTTTTAGAAAAATGAAGTTACACCCCAACTTATATACATGCTTAAGCAAGAGTGAACTAATGTATTTCGTATAATATCTTGACTCAAAGGTCTTGATATGTTGTTCAAGGTTTTGAACAGTGATGGGTTGATGGATTTGATGAGATTTTAAATAAAAACCGAGTTGAAGTTTTTTAAGGCTGGAAATGATATTTGAGATGAAATTTAAACAATGATTTTGGTTTTTTCCTCTTTTGATCAAACAAGACTTTTACAAATATATATATATATATATATATATATATGTATGTATTTATGTATGTATATATGTGTGTATATATGTGTGTGTGTTTATATTGGATTTTTCTCAATTGCTTACTTGCCTTCAGCTGTAAATCTTTTTACAGTAAATGTTTTATATTACTGATTGGTAAATTATCTTGTTTTAACTTTCACATGATTTACTCTTTTGTTTACTTACTCTTTACAAAAAAAAATTGCACGCATTCATATACATATACATATATGTCTTGGACAAGAATTATAAAAAGGGTTTAAGACAATGCAAATGTTTACATATTGCTATATGCATAACTTTATACAATTCAAAGTAAAATGGAAACTTTGTTTATTTTATTTTAAGGGTATAAAATAGCATGTTCAACAAAGCATTACTTTGTTAATGATCTTCCTTTTGAAATGTTTTTCTTTAGGTTTTCTCATTCATACCATATACATTTCCATATATATTTCTCCTTTCATTTTTCAATATGTAAAAAATATAATTTTACTTTTTAATAACTATTTTTAGTTAGTCCATATATATATTTTACTTACCTTTTTTTATACTCTCTTAGTGCAATACTATTACTTTTATATAGGTACTATATATTTCCCTTTTTTGAATTGATATATATATATATACACATTTTTCCTAACTAATACATATATAGGTATATAGGAAAATACAATTTTAAACTCTCCTATTTAAAATTCACTACATTGTTCATAAACCAAAGTTATCTCTATTTATAATATTTTCTCTTATCCCTTTACATTTATTTGCTGTGAATTTGCTTCAAAATATATATATATATATATGTATGTATATATATATATTCTACTGTTCTATATATAAAAATGTATATATAAGATATTCCCATTTAAATCAATTTCCTATTTTATAAATAAAAATTTGGAAACTAAGAATATTCATTTGGCTTAAAAACTGTATTTTATTGTCTATTGTTATTTAACGGGGATTTTTCTTGATTAAAATACCATATTATTGAATATTAAAAATTAATATTCAAAACTCGAGATGTCAAAAATCCCGGCTCGTTACATTCCGCCCGCCTTAAAATAATTTCGTCCCCGAAATTTCCACAACCCGACTAGTACACAGAACTAACCGAATTTTAATTTATTAATAAATTAATTGTGACAACCCGAGATTTCACAGTATTATTATTATCGTCATGTGACGATTTAATTGGGTTGCTGGTTGTTTTTGGCGTTTAACCAAGCGAAATTCTTTTTCAAATCGGATTAAAATTCTTTTGAATTTGTAAATATTGAAACGGGCTTTAAAGAAAAATTGTTTTGGCCCACTCGTTGTTGCCGTGACGTTTATCGGTACATTTCCCCTTTTATACGTTCACTCGAGAAAACCCATACCCTTCTCACGTTTAAACCCATACTCCACCCACGTTTCTTCTGCCATCCCCTTACCCCTTTCTTCTGCTAAAACACGTCGCACCCCCTTCCCTCTTCAGATCGAACAAACGAGAAAAAAAAACATGGCGGCTTCATCTTCTTTATCTCAGATTTGAGATTTAGGGCTTTTTCGAAGTGCCGTCTCCATTTCGATCGAATCAGGGATGTGTTGCGAGTCGCCTGGATCAATTGATTCTTCGTTGGTCATTCTAGCTACTTCGATTAGGCTTCAGCTCCTCTTCGCTCGATTCTGGAATTAGGGCTTTCGGCGTCGACCTTGCTTCGAGATGATCAAGTTTGCTTTGTCAATCAACGATTCTTTGTAGCTTCGCTTCGACTGCTCCTTGTATGATGATCGAATTCGACTCGTGACTTTGGTCTTGCTCGTTGATGCTAAGGTGAGTGAATTATCGCTCACATCTAATTCTTACTTGCTGCTATATTTCGATTGTTTGATATCGTTTCAAAGCCGGCATCGTATTTATTGATGCTTGTTTCTCGAGTTGATTTCGAACTGTCGTTTTGAGTGATTTTGATTTTCACTCACATCAAGTTCGAGTTCATGTAATTCTTTGTTGATTAATTTCTATGGTTCTGAGTTTGGGTTGAAACTGTGGCTTTGAATGCCCTGATGTTCAATTTGATCCTATTTGGTCTTCGGCCCTTTTTGAAATTACTGTTAGACTAATTTGAAATGGTTATTTAACCTTAACTTGATGATGTTTACTGACCTGTACATGTTGTTGCTTGATTCTGTGGTTCCTGTGAGTTTCGACTTTGCTTCTTGTTCGTGTTCATCCCTGGCAGTGATTTTGACCTGTGTATAACCTTGTAGTTGTGTTTCTTCATGTATGTTCATCCCTGACCTGTTTGGCTTCACTGCATAGCATATTCTCTTTTGTATAATTTCCTTCATTGTTTACTGCACTTGGTTTCATTTTCTTTGGTAATTGCCTTCATCACTGATTCATTTCTGCCTAGTCTCTGACCTGACTTGTGTGTCTATGCATTACTTGCTGTTGTTTATTTGAGTGTACATGCAGCTTGGAGTCAGTTTCCTTGTAGTGCTTACATTCTTGAAACTGTTTTGGCTTCTGGAATTACTTGGGTTTCTTGTTGTATTGCACTTTTGTTTTGTCATCTGACTTACAGATGCATTGACTTGTACCTGTGCACTTGTGTACTTGGTGCATTCATCTAGTCTGGTTTCACATGAGTTATAGATGCATACTGTTTGTCATGTACACAGTTGCTGTTGGATTCACTCTGTTGTTCATCACTTGTTCAAGTTGGCACTAGTTCATTGCTAAGTTATTTCACTGGTGCATTTCCTTTTTGTGGTGCACATTCCTGTTTCACTGTCCTTATGAGTGTGCTACCTTCTCTTCATAGTAGGTTGAGCTGGTATATTTGTCACAGTGCATTCGAACTTGGTTGCATTGGATTTAAATCCACTGTCTTAACTTGTACTTGATTTGTTGTTGGTTCTTTTTGAACCTGACTCTGAGATGTACTGTGACTATCCATTTTATATGTCGCAGTCTTGAGTTTTATGTAATGGTCATGGGTGTCTGCTGCACTATATAGTAGCCGTGCTTGTGCATTTTGTCGTTGTTGGGCCACCATGTCAGTGCGTTGTTAACCTGGTTAGCATGTAGTTCCATGTTGTCACCTCTATTTCATTTTGTCTAGGAGCAGTTTCAGTTTGAATTGAAGCTGTCTTGACCCTTTGAACTTAGTTGACGTTGGTTTTGTGAGTTTTGGTTCATTGCAGTTTGATGTGAATTGCATCTTTATGTTGCTTCATGTTGTACCAGTGCCATATGCATTTGGTCATTCGAGCCTTCGTGCTCTGTTGGTTCGGGTTGCATAAATCCATTTTACTGTGTCATCATGTTTGTACCACCGCTCTTGTGCACTTGGCCATTCATTATGCCCAGATCATTTCGTAGCTTGCTTTACTTGGTGTGCGAGCCTGATGTTTCTGGAACCTGTTACTGTCCGGTTTCACCATTGTACCTTTGATTCATTTTGCTATGTGCAGTTGGTTATGTACCATCACTTGCGTACATATTTCATATCCACTTGGTTGAAGCTTTCCACTACTGTCACTTGCCTATTGCATTTGTTGGCACTGTGAATTCTTGAGCATTGGCCTGGTGCCTTGTTGCTTTCTCTTTATATGCTGTTGTGGCGAGGCAGTGCACGCGTGCGTGCACTGCAGCCACCCAAACCCGACAGTTTTGAATTAATATTTCTTTTGTGGCGTGATGCATTGATCTTTTATGCTGTATTGGCGAGGCCGTACACGCGTGCGTGTACGGCAGCCAATCGAGTTTTGATGGTTTTAAAGTGACAATTTCAATGGCTTTAAATTGATTTAGTCGATTTGATAAATTGTTTATTTATCTCTGTTGAGGATTTAAACCTGCCGATTTTTGGTAAACACTGTTAAGTGTTATATTGACCGTTATCCGGTTTCTTTGTTTAAAGAATCGGATAGACGGGAATTATTGTGACTGTCGTCTATTTAAATTATTACTGCCTATATGCACTAATAAACTGGTTTGAATTAGACTGACCTGGGTATTATTTTCTTTTGAATGTAATACTCGGGTCAGACCCGAGTTATTTCAGGTTGTAGATTTTCTTCTTTGAGTTGCTGTTCAGGATATGAAGACTTTTCACATCTTCTGAAGTTGTCCGTGTCATTTTGTAGTAGTCGTGTCATTATATAGAACGATATGTATTCATGTATATTAGTTGATAATGTACTTGTATATATAACTTCTAGAGTCGACAGTTGTAGTTGTATCATATGTATTGTGTCAACTATGTATTAACTGACATCAGTTATATATATATGAGACTTTTGTTTTTATCTGTGTTTCGCATTTATATTATCTGTGTTATTGTTATATCTAATGTCCTAAACTATTATGAACTATCGTAGTTTGTTTTATACTGATAATTGGATATGTCGATGGGAGTAAATAAATAATAGATGAAAAATAAAAAGTATATACCACTCCTACCGAGATAACCAATATTAGTGTAAGGCCAATTACGGATGGTCGCTCCTATCCAGCCTTATTCTTCGTAATAATAGACAGTATTTCTTTTAATACTCTTTGTTATTATGAGCATAGAGGTGGGGCATCACAGTTGGTATCAGAGCTTGGGGTTTATGGACATAATATAAAACTTAACTCGGATGGAACATATGTTACAACTATTGGTCGATGTTTTAATTGTGTTTGAGTCAAAACTAAAGTTTTGAAATTTGGATGAAATTTTTAAATATCTTTATTTAAAAATAATAGTGAAATTGTGTTCTGATGATTTGATCGATTTGTGTTCTGTTTATCAGAGTGCGCAGCGGAAACAGTGAAACTGTCTTCGCTGAGTTCAACTGATAATCTTTTTGATTTAAAAATCAAAATACGAAATTGATATGAATTTCATTTGTTGTTTACATAGCTGTAATTATTTTGTTTCTTTGAGAATTTCGAATCCGAATTGAGGATTCGAAGAAATTGCAGATATTTGATTTTGTTGAAATTTCCGCTGGCTTTCTTTTGTACTAATCATCTAGTGATTAGATTTTTTGCTGTTTTGAATTATCTTCATTGAAGATACATTTGAATGATTTCTTTATTCATTTTGTAGTACGTGCAAAAATTTGAATTGCACGTTAGTGCATTTATTTTACGTTGAACCGATGCTTGGTTATGATACGTATTTTGTTGCCGTTATTTTTATAACGGACTTTTTACACCAATGCTGAATTTTTGAGGCACGGTGTTTTGTTGACAATTTTAATAAATGAAAATTCACTGATGTCACATTTTGATGTGAATCCTTTGATGAGTTATTTGATGTTTTAAAATTTCTATCGCTTTGACTTCAGTAACAGCCAAATTTTTTAAAGTGGATTTTCAAGCGGTATTTCCGCAAAACTGATGTGTAACCGTTTTTACGGTATTTTGAGAAGTACAATTTCCTTATCGAAACTGTTACTGATTTGCTGTTTTAATCACGTGATTGGAAAATCGTTTTAAAATGAAAATTGTTTTATAAATTTTAACGATTTGCGTTTTCAAAAGAATGAGAAAGCGACTTAAACGATTCAGCAAAATCGAGGATTATGACCCCTTTCTTTTACTGTTTCGCTTAACTCCGGACTTGTCCAGTTGAGAATGCGAATTGTTATTTTTACAAAATAAATAAAATTGTTTCCAAAAATTTTACAGTTTGCGATTTCAAAAGAATGAGGAAGCGATTTAAACGTTTCAGCAAAATCGAGGACTATGACCCCTTTCTTTTACTGATTCGCTTAATTCCGGACTTGTCCGTTTGAGAATGTGAAATGTATTTTAACAAAATACACAATTTTGCACTTTCAAGGAAACGATGAAGAGAATCAAACGATTTAGTAAAACACGTGGTATGGGACATGTGCGTTTGCTATTTCGGTTAATTCCGGACTCGTTAATTGAAATATTTGATGATTTTGTGTGCTTTCGAGCCACTCTGCGGACCTTCGGGTCATTTGTTGGGCTTTCGAGCCACTCTGCGGACCTTCGGGTCATTTGTTGGGCTTTCGGGCCACTCTGCGGACCTTCAGGTCAAATACCAGTACTAGACCTTCGGGTCACTCTGCGGACCTTCGGGTCAATCTGATGGGCGCCAAAAATTATGTTGAGTACTTGGTAGGCTTCGGCCACTCTGAGATGCACGTGCGGCGAATTAAAAACTCGCCATCTGATGGGATCGATCCAAGCTTTTATGTTGATTTTCTAGTCTTCTTAATTGATTTCTAGATATTTGTTGCTTCCAATTATCTGCAGGTAATTGGATATTTGTTGCTATGAGTTCTGATTATCGTTTTTGATAATCAGATATTTGTTGTTTCTAATTATCGCTTGTGATAATTAGATATTTGTTGCTATGAGTTCTGATTATCGTTTTTGATAATCAGATATTTGTTGTTTCTAATTATCGCTTGTGATAATTAGATATTTGTTGATATGAGTTCTGATTATCGTTTTTGATAATCAGATATTTGTTGTTTCTAATTATCGCTTGTGATAATTAGATATTTTTTGATATGAGTTCTGATTATCGTTTTTGATAATCAGATATTTGTTGTTTCTAATTATCGCTTGTGATAATTAGATATTTGTTGATATGAGTTCTGATTATCGTTTTTGATAATCAGATAATTGTTGTTTCGAATTATCACTTTAGATAATTAAATATTTGCTGATTTCGAATTTAATTATCGCTTTAGATAATTAAATATTTGTCGAATTTAGATTTAATTATCGCTTGAGATAATTAAATAATTGTTGATTTGTTGATTTAATTATCGCTTTAGATAATTAAATATTTGTCGAATTTAGATTTAATTATCGCCTGAGATAATTAAATAATTGTTGATTTGTTGATTTAATTATCGCTTTAGATAATTAAATATTTGTCGAATTTAGATTTAATTATCGCCTGAGATAATTAAATAATTGTTGATTTGTTGATTTAATTATCGCTTTAGATAATTAAATATTTGTCGAATTTAAATTTAATTATCGCCTGAGATAATTAAATAATTGTTGATTTGTTGTTTTAATTATCGCTTTAGATAATTAAATATTTGTCGAATTTAAAATTAATTATCGCTTTAGATAATTAAATAATTGTTGATTTTAAATTTAATTATCGCTTGGGATGATTAAATATTTGTTGATTTGAGAAATTTGATTATCGTTTTTGATAATTGAATATTTGTTTTCTGATTATCGTTTGAGATAATTAGATATTTGATTTGTCTTCTGATTATCGTTGAGATAAGTAAATAATTGCAATTTGAAAATTCAAATTATCGTTTTTGATGATTGAATATTTGCGATTTTTGAGATTTGAGCTTTGTCTTTTTCTCTGGCGATTCAGGTGAGTAATTTGATTTACTCACATTCAATTCGTGCTCTGTATGGGATTTCTGCTCTGTTTTTCCTCCTCTTTTAGTTGCTGGAACTCGATTGTTCTTGCTTTTGTTAGTCGTCTGATTTTGATCCCTGATTCCCACGATGTTGATTCTTTTGATTTGAAGCAGTCGAACCTTTTGATTTCTTATCTAATACCTCCCCGCTGACACTTGCTTTGCTTATACATTCGACATTGCCATGCTCTTTTGGTTGTTACCTTTTATCCATTTATTCCCTATGATTGCGTGGACGCAATTTTTATAAGGAGGGGAGTCTGTAACAACCCGAGATTTCACAGTATTATTATTATCGTCATGTGACGATTTAATTGGGTTGCTGGTTGTTTTTGGCGTTTAACCAAGCGAAATTCTTTTTCAAATCGGATTAAAATTCTTTTGAATTTGTAAATATTGAAACGGGCTTTAAAGAAAAATTGTTTTGGCCCACTCGTTGTTGCCGTGACGTTTATCGGTACATTTCCCCTTTTATTCGTTCACTCGAGAAAACCCATACCCTTCTCACGTTTAAACCCATACTCCACCCACGTTTCTTCTGCCATCCCCTTACCCCTTTCTTCTGCTAAAACACATCGCACCCCCTTCCCTCTTCAGATCGAACAAACGAAAAAAAAAACATGGCGACTTCATCTTCTTTATCTTAGATTTGAGATTTAGGGCTTTTTCGAAGTGCCGTCTCCATTTCGATCGAATCAGGGATGTGTTGCGAGTCGCCTGGATCAATTGATTCTTCGTTGGTCATTCTAGCTACTTCGATTAGGCTTCAGCTCCTCTTCGCTCGATTCTGGAATTAGGGCTTTCGGCGTCGACCTTGCTTCGAGATGATCAAGTTTGCTTTGTCAATCAACGATTCTTTGTAGCTTCGCTTCGACTGCTCCTTGTATGATGATCGAATTCGACTCGTGACTTTGGTCTTGCTCGTTGATGCTAAGGTGAGTGAATTATCACTCACATCTAATTCTTACTTGCTGCTATATTTCGATTGTTTGATATCGTTTCAAAGCCGACATCGTATTTATTGATGCTTGTTTCTCGAGTTGATTTCGAACTGTCGTTTTGAGTGATTTTGATTTTCACTCACATCAAGTTCGAGTTCATGTAATTCTTTGTTGATTAATTTCTATGGTTCTGAGTTTGGATTGAAACTGTGGCTTTGAATGCCCTGATGTTCAATTTGATCCTATTTGGTCTTCGGCCCTTTTTGAAATTACTGTTAGACTAATTTGAAATGGTTATTTAACCTTAAATTGATGATGTTTACTGACCTGTACATGTTGTTGCTTGATTCTGTGGTTCCTGTGAGTTTCGACTTTGCTTCTTGTTCGTGTTCATCCCTGGCAGTGATTTTGACCTGTGTATAACCTTGTAGTTGTGTTTCTTCATGTATGTTCATCCCTGACCTGTTTGGCTTCACTGCATAGCATATTCTCTTTTGTATAATTTCCTTCATTGTTTACTGCACTTGGTTTCATTTTCTTTGGTAATTGCCTTCATCACTGATTCATTTCTGCCTAGTCTCTGACCTGACTTGTGTGTCTATGCATTACATGCTGTTGTTTATTTGAGTGTACATGCAGCTTGGAGTCAGTTTCCTTGTAGTGCTTACATTCTTGAAACTGTTTTGGCTTCTGGAATTACTTGGGTTTCTTGTTGTATTGCACTTTTGTTTTGTCATCTGACTTACAGATGCATTGACTTGTACCTGTGCACTTGTGTACTTGGTGCATTCATCTAGTCTGGTTTCACATGAGTTATAGATGCATACTGTTTGTCATGTACACAGTTGCTGTTGGATTCACTCTGTTGTTCATCACTTGTTCAAGTTGGCACTAGTTCATTGCTAAGTTATTTCACTGGTGCATTTCCTTTTTGTGGTGCACATTCCTGTTTCACTGTCCTTATGAGTGTGCTACCTTCTCTTCATAGTAGGTTGAGCTGGTATATTTGTCACAGTGCATTCGAACTTGGTTGCATTGGATTTAAATCCACTGTCTTAACTTGTACTTGATTTGTTGTTGGTTCTTTTTGAACCTGACTCTGAGATGTACTGTGACTATCCATTTTATATGTCGCAGTCTTGAGTTTTATGTAATGGTCATGGGTGTCTGCTGCACTATATAGTAGCCATGCTTGTGCATTTTGTCGTTGTTGGGCCACCATGTCAGTGCGTTGTTAACCTGGTTAGCATGTAGTTCCATGTTGTCACCTCTATTTCATTTTGTCTAGGAGCAGTTTCAGTTTGAATTGAAGCTGTCTTGACCCTTTGAACTTAGTTGACGTTGGTTTTGTGAGTTTTGGTTCATTGCAGTTTGATGTGAATTGCATCTTTATGTTGCTTCATGTTGTACCAGTGCCATATGCATTTGGTCATTCGAGCCTTCGTGCTCTGTTGGTTCGGGTTGCATAAATCCATTTTACTGTGTCATCATGTTTGTACCACCGCTCTTGTGCACTTGGCCATTCATTATGCCCAGATCATTTCGTAGCTTGCTTTACTTGGTGTGCGAGCCTGATGTTTCTGGAACCTGTTACTGTCCGGTTTCACCATTGTACCTTTGATTCATTTTGCTATGTGCAGTTGGTTATGTACCATCACTTGCGTACATATTTCATATCCACTTGGTTGAAGCTTTCCACTACTGTCACTTGCCTATTGCATTTGTTGGCACTGTGAATTCTTGAGCATTGGCCTGGTGCCTTGTTGCTTTCTCTTTATATGCTGTTGTGGCGAGGCAGTGCACGCGTGCGTGCACTGCAGCCACCCAAACCCGACAGTTTTGAATTAATATTTCTTTTGTGTCGTGATGCATTGATCTTTTATGCTGTATTGGCGAGGCCGTACACGCGTGCGTGTACGGCAGCCAATCGAGTTTTGATGGTTTTAAAGTGACAATTTCAATGGCTTTAAATTGATTTAGTCGATTTGATAAATTGTTTATTTATCTCTGTTGAGGATTTAAACCTGCCGATTTTTGGTAAACACTGTTAAGTGTTATATTGACCGTTATCCGGTTTCTTTGTTTAAAGAATCGGATAGACGGGAATTATTGTGACTGTCGTCTATTTAAATTATTACTGCCTATATGCACTAATAAACTGGTTTGAATTAGACTGACCTGGGTATTATTTTCTTTTGAATGTAATACTCGGGTCAGACGCGAGTTATTTCAGGTTGTAGATTTTCTTCTTTGAGTTGCTGTTCAGGATATGAAGACTTTTCACATCTTCTGAAGTTGTCCGTGTCATTTTGTAGTAGTCGTGTCATTATATAGAACGATATGTATTCATGTATATTAGTTGATAATGTACTTGTATATATAACTTCTAGAGTCGACAGTTGTAGTTGTATCATATGTATTGTGTCAACTATGTATTAACTGACATCAGTTATATATATATGAGACTTTTGTTTTTATCTGTGTTTCGCATTTATATTATCTGTGTTATTGTTATATCTAATGTCCTAAACTATTATGAACTATCGTAGTTTGTTTTATACTGATAATTGGATATGTCGATGGGAGTAAATAAATAATAGATGAAAAATAAAAAGTATATACCACTCCTACCGAGATAACCAATATTAGTGTAAGGCCAATTACGGATGGTCGCTCCTATCCAGCCTTATTCTTCGTAATAATAGACAGTATTTCTTTTAATACTCTTTGTTATTATGAGCATAGAGGTGGGGCGTCACATTAATAACCACCCATATCACACCAGTTAATATATAATTTCATATATATCCCAAAATATCTGTTACATCTAGTACCAACCAGAATACTTCCACAATCATCGTCATCACATATACATACATACATATATATATACATATATATATATATATATATAGTCATACCAACATCTACTGAAATCCCTGACTGAATTACAATCCAACAAACATGACGTCTATAGGCTACTAACACAAACTAATAGGTCATACCCTACCAAAAAAACTCAACCCTAACCAACACTTACTGCGGACTCTCCCCATCTGAGTCCTCCACTTCGGGTCCTTTCAATTCCATGGACTCCACATCATTGTTTGGAACCCATGCAAACACTGGACTTGGCTCCCTCTAACGATAATATCCCTTAGCAACTGGCTCATCTTCCACTTCACCCATTTCCCAAACGGCAGCATCATCATTCTCTGATTCGAGTTCTCCCTCTACTTCAAATTCTTCCTCATCCTCAAATTCCTCCTCTTCATCTTTGAGTTCCTCCTCGTTCTCGAATTCTTCTTCATCATCGAATTCCTCCTCAGGCTCTTCTTCGACCTCTTCCTAAGGCTCTTCCTCTTGATGTGGAGGTTGCTCGACAGGCTCTACTTTCTCCTCTGGCTCTTCCTTATATACCGATGGCTCGTTAAGATCCGTCTGAATCCTCCTGACCAAGTCATAATTGCCATCCCTCCTAGCCTTCGAAAGTGCTCCTCCTCGATTGATACTACGGGTTCTCAACAATCAATTATCAAAACCAAGAGTGAGATACTAAGGTTTCAGGAGTTCATCTATGCTAAAGAGTACATATATAGGTTCATACTTCAAATATCTTTCCCTTATTAAATTTCTATTATTCAAAACTTTACAATAACATTTTCCTTCAAAAATTTATTTTAGACAAATTTTTTGAAATCACCAGGGTTTTAATTCTCAAATATCCCTTTTATAAATCAATTATTATAAAATTAGCTTTTATCTTATGAAAAGTCTTCCCAAAATATTTATTTAAAAAAAATATTCCAAATTCCTTTAGTAAATAAAATTGAGTAAAGATCCAAAATTTTCAAAGTTCCTATCTTACATGACTCAAATCACTAAGGGGATACTCAAGTCAAAGGAACCGGCACTAGAGGATACTCAAAGCTAACGGCTACGACCACTCAATCCTAGATGATAAAATATTATCATCACTTATCAAACAACACCTCAAAATACTATATATTTGAAAATCATGTCTTTTTGTATAAAAATATATTCTGGGTAAAATTATTTCATCTACCCCTTTTAAAACAATATTGTTTCCGTTGGCCTTGTTTAAGTGTTTAGAGATCCCTATCAATAACGTTAGCTACTCGCATTTACCAGAATCCATATGCCACTCAACTGACCAATTAACCCAATATAAAACATTTTTATATCACTAACAAATACGCGCTCTCGTATATATATATATATACACTCAGACTCATTCTAGGGTACTACTGACCCTATCTCTAATGAGTAACCCCACCAAAGCCTAGGTATTCACTCAACCTAAGCTCTGATACCCCGATGTCACGACCCACTTTTCCATAAAGAGTTAAACTGGCCTTTAACCACACTGGTCAGCCAAATTGCACGGAAAGGCGGATAGTAAAAGAAAGAAGGTAGAAGAAAATAGAACGACATAGAATCTCACAACGGAACGAACAATCTATAATATAGAACAAGTCTTTACACAAAACCAAAAATTTAACTTAAAACATATACAGACATCAATTAGAGTATACATCTATTCAGCACGAACAGTTATAACACCTTGTCCTCACAATCGTTGATAAACACAACCAAATGTAACAAAATATAATCATCTACGTGGATACGTCTCTGGTCTCCAACTCCTCTCCCGAAGCTTCCATTATCCATCTAAACCTGGAAATATGCTTAGTCTGACCCGAGCATATATGAAAAAAAACGCCAGGGTTAGTCTGGTAAAAACCAGTGTGAGAAAACACACTCAATTTAAAATATTAAAGTTTCATAATCCTTTGAAAATCAAAGGTATCTCGTAAGACCACGTCACAAATAAACACGACGGGTTTTTACCATACGATAACCAAAACATTTCATATCAAAATCCTCTGATATTATAATAATGTCTAAGAACAAATACTTATTCAAATAGCTGAAATTGTTACATTAATTAAATTCCAGCAATACTAGGCTCTACAATCAAAACCGTAAAGGCACGTATTGGAGAATGGATTCCAACTGAATGACTAGGCACATGGGTACCACCTGTTACGGTACCTGTCTAGAAACACCGTACCGAGGATCACTCCGGGATCTCCTGCTACACAAGACCGGACTACCCCTTAAACTGGATAGCCCGAATAAGATTACCCCGCGGTTGGGATCAGCAACCTCACCACACAGCTGAATAAAAGAAAGGGACTCTAGATAGGGGTAACCTTACCCTACTTGGGTGCGACCCACTTAGCCTTGGTGCATCTCCCCTGATTTTCAGTCATTCCCGGTTGATGAGGCTCGAGGCTAAGCGTTACCATTTTAGGAATATTCACTTAGAATGCTCATTGTCCTCCAATGACAATGTACTGATAGCATTCATCCATACAAGTCCGTTCTTGGTCTGAACGTAACCGAAGGCACTATTCCTACTACATCCATTTTGGAATCACCCTAAGGAACGTAATCGAAGTGGTTTTCGGATCTCAAATTCGATCTCGGTCTCCTCGAAACAACATTCGATACTTTCCGGTAAACTCAATCCCGGTTCTTTAGGCAATACATGGACGAAAATAAGATCAGAGATCACCTCCTAACCTTTGGTGGACGGATTTCCTTATAATCATCCTAGAAGAACGAATGAGTTTATATGTACAGTATAGCACCTCGAACGATAACTATACCATATAATCCCCGAGTTTCCTCTAGATATTCCCAAAGTTACATTTGGGTCCAGATATGATAGTCGGTTATTTAACTATCAATTCAACCAAAGTTTCATTTCCCATTGCAGAGATTAAGCTTTAATTAATTTAAAATCCTAATAAATTAAAACTACTTAATCCAACAGCATATACTTATCTCATCGGATAAGTATATCCACGAAACCATTCATTTTTAAAATGTTTGAAAAAAAACCTCTTAAAAATAAAATCTGGAAAGCACCACTGTAGTATCAAACCATGGATCACAGCTCAATGGTTACGTCTCTATCCCAGAGAAAATCAAGACTTAGCTGCGGCACTCGCTGTCTCCGATTTACGCTACGCGAGTATACCAATACTTCCCGAAATTTTTGTTTTAAAATTTTCCCAAAATAAATACCTATAAAGTTTTCAATATGTATTTTCCAAGTTCTATTTTAAGTAAAATACTCTTTCATAAAATTTTACCATATAATATATTATCTTTAAAACATCATTAATATTTGGTAGATTTTCTTTGAAATAAATATACTTTAATACTAATTTACACTAAGTAAAAATTAACTTTTAAACAACCACTATAAATCAACTTTTTAATTAATAGTTATTCTACTTGAAACAATTTAGATAATTAATAACTTTAAACATAAATTAATACTTTTTATATAATTTCCAAAAATAATAAATTAATTTCTTTAAACCATTACCAAAATATTTACCATTTAATTTTAAAACATCATAAATAAATAATAACCAATTTTAACAAATTCTGGTTCCAAGTCAACCCAAATTGGAAAAGAAATCTTAATCATTCCTATGGTACTTAATCAAGCTACCATTCAATTTTATAACAGTCCAGAATAACCAATACGGATATTCATATAAATCAGCTTTTAGCGATCAATTCAACATCGTACTGCCCAACATAATAAATAGATGTCGGTACAAATATAATAGTAGAATGGGGTTTTTACTTCTGCTAGTAAATGTCCAAAACAGATATATCCAGTAATAATGGCAGAATGGTGACTTATTCTGCCAGTAGGGGTTCAATAAAAAAAGCACTTAGCGGAATGGTATTTTTTTGTTCCGCTAAACAAATGTCAAAACATCGTGATTAAATTAAAATTAACTCGTCGTTATTTTTATCTGGCAACACACGTCAACATTCGGGTCATATAAATTCTTACGACGATGTTATTTTAAAATTGATGGTTTATTTTTGTAACAACCCATATTTTAACAAATATTTCAAAATTAATTTATTTGAAAACTTTGATTTTTAAATCATTTTAAATGGAAAGTTTGGAATTTTTCCAATGTATTTTGGATTCTGTTTCTAATTTGTTTTCCAAATATAATTAAATAATGATTTTCTAAATTTTTTATATTTTGGTCAACCTTGGTCAAACTTTGACTTTTAGTTGAAATTTTAAATTTTGAATTTTAAATTTCTAATCTTTTTCTGTGAAGCAGTATTGTTTCTGATATGCGTCCTGCTTTTCGTTTCGTCAAATTCTGTTTTATACCTTTTAAATTTGATAAAATTCAGCATTTACACGCAATTATTTTCTGTATTTCTATTATCTATTTTCTATTTTTATTTTCCATCTTTTATTTGTTTGGGCTTTGAATTTTATTTGTGTGTTGAAATTGTTTTGGTTTGGGCTTGTGATATTGGGCTTGGTAATTCAAAAGACTTAAGTTACATTTTATTGTTGCCTTTTTCATTCCTCTCTAGCCATTCACATCTTTGGCCGTACAAAACTTCTCCTCTTCCTCACTTATTTTTCACATACAAAAATTTGGCTCATCTCCTTATTTCATTTTATCATTCCTGAGAAAATATTTGCAGTAGGTTCATGGTTTCTTCCTCTTCTCTTTATTCTATTTCTTTTGTTCTCTTCTATTTGCAAGGCTCGGCCTCTACCTCAATCATCACCAGCCCTTGCCGACCATGTCCTCCTCCTCCACCACCTCCATATGACTGGCTTCATCCACCACCACCATCCCCTTGATGTCGTGACCTTCCATGATCCAAACCCATCACCAAATGCCTTGAAACCCTAGCCGAGATCACCACATCATTCCCTTCCTCCTTGTTAGCCTCGGCCACCACCAACTCCACCTCCTTTGCCTTGCCGTGACCATCCCTTACTCCTAGCCGTGACCAGATGAAGATGGCCTGACCTGACCATACAAACAACCCATGCCGAACCAAGGTGTTAAGGCCGAACCCAATAGTGGCATGCTCCTTTGACCTTTTGCCTTCCAATGACCTTTGGTTTGCCGCCTCTTCTCATTCCATTGCTTTGCCTTCTATTTGTGACCATGGCCGTGAATTTTCAGGCCTAGATCTGGACACGGCCGAGCCATATGCCTTGGTGGTTGAGTCCTATGGTGGTGTGGCCTAGCCCACTTAATTTGGGTTAAGTCCTCTTGCTTGAATTTGTTCATATTTTGATTTTGTTTAAGTATAAATTCTTTTGTACAATTATAAACTTATATATGTTGTATTTGTGTTGTTTACAAGATTTGGATTTTGGCTCTTCATTCACTCAAATCTATTTGTGCTTTGTCGTGCTTTTCGAAGTGTAGTTGTGTGTCTTGAATTTGATCTCTAGCTTTAAAAAGGTGAGTTTATCACTCTCGACAAATCGTACTTATATAAATGTGAAACAATGTCACTTGAATTGAAGTAGTTGATATGCTATGTTATATGCTCACATCTGCCTGTTATCTGACATTATATGATGATATTACTTGATTATATACATGTTGCATCACCTGACATCATATGATATGTTTTACTGTTTATTTATTTTCTGTTTCTCACACTGCAAGTTCCCTGTTAGTATAGAATCACTGTGGGTTGAAATGATACATCCTCGAACGGACTTTAGAATAGGGAAAAGTCATTACGAGCTGAAATGATAGGCTTGAGCGATTTTTATTTGACTTGGGATTGCGGGTTTGAAATGATAAAACCCGGAAGTTTAACTAATTACGGATTGAAATGATATATTATCCGTATCACTTGACCTAAGTTAGAAAATATTATACGGACCCGTGGTTACTTTTAAAATATGATTTTCTAGAAATTATTAAGTATTTTAAATGTAAAAATATGAAATTTTGACTAAAATTGGATATAAATGATTTAAATAGTGATTCTCCATAAGTTAATATTTTATTAGTTGATAAATGGGTTAAATTGTAATTTAAAATTTGATTTAACTTAATAATTGAATTTTGAGTTAAAATGGAAATTTTAAATGGATATTTTTAAAGTAAAAGAAAGTATCAAGTTATTTGTTAAAATAAAAGTTAGGCAACTTATAGTGAATTTTGACTTAATGTAAATGAATTATACTTTAATTGATTATTTATTAATAAAATGTTATTTTATTAAATTTATAAGTAAAATGATATCTTGATAAATAATTTTGAAAAGTGGAATAAGTTTGTTAAGTTAAAAATGATAAAAATTGAAGATATATTGTATAAAATGTTATAGTACAACTTATAAGCGAAATTGTAGCATTCCAGAAATGTTGTGGTTTCAGTGTATTGTTTTCAAACTACTACCGTCTCTACAACAGTCAACAGCAGTTCATAAGTGCTGCAGATTTTGAAATATATTGGTTTTCCAATTAACACTGTAGCTACAGTAGCATTCTGTAAGTGCTGCTGTTCTGAATATGTTGTTTTTCCAAATTTCTACTATACTTACAGCAGCAGTTTATAAGTGTTGCCAATTCTGAAATGAACTGGTTTCAAATGTATCACTATACTTATAGCAGCATTTTCTAAGTGCTGCGAATGCTGAAAATGCAATGTTTTGAAATATTATAATTGAATAAACGAACTTAGAAATTGCTAAAATTTTGGGAATTGAATATTTTTATTTAAAAGTATAATGACTTCACCTTTAAATGTTTTAAATGAATTATTTGGATTTGAAATATAACCATTTTGAAATTTATAACCACGGGTTATTGTAACGGTTGGATGTTAGAAAGTGTGGCTAGAGGTGGGCAATTGCTGCAGCTTGCGCTACCCAGTCACATTAACACTATTATTTTGTATAGTTTACTTTACTTTTGACATTACTATGATAGCATTCTTTACTACATAGTAGATGGTTTAACGGATCCTTAAAGGATGGGCGATCCCAGGCATCCTTTAAGTTACTTGTGCATTTCTATTACAGTTCACTTGAGTTGGTTTACATTGTATAAGTATGTATGTCCTGACTCGAGTGTTTTGTGTTCTGCTTTATGCTCAGGTCAGCCTAAGTATCACAACTTTGATTCATCTTCTGGAGCTAGAGATTTGCTGGAGCTTATTTATCTATCTGTCATCCATTTCCATTTCAGTTATTTCCTATTCAGTATTGCTTTTGTATTAGTTGACTTATGTATTCAGACTTCTGTTGTATTTGTTTTTCAGACTATGATATTTGTATCTATTTGAGATTATTTATGTAGTAGCTTCATGAACTACTATGGTATTTTATTTCCGCTGCGAGTTATTCTGATATTATGTGCCTGTGATTCTGTGTTTGATTTTATTTGCTCCAAATTTTCTTAACAATCCACTGTTTTAAAGTATTCGAGTCCGACATGTGTGGATTTATTGTCGATTTGAATGGTCCAAAATAGTGGGATGTTACATTTGGTATCAGAGCTTTGGTTTTAGGCAAACCTTAGCCTACGGAGCCAAAACTCATTAGAGATAGGGTAGAAATACCCTAGAATGAGTGAAATCAATCTCAGAATCATTTCCTTATGAGAAAACGTATTTTCAAAGTATAAAATGATTTTCAAATGATTTTCAAAGGATTTTTCAAAGATTATTTTGATATAAAATTTCTTGTTTTGAAAGCAAAATTTTTCTAGACCTTATTCCTTTCCTTATCCACCTTGGTTGTAATTTCTTTGATTAGGATTCCTTTGAATTTTGGAACGCTCCCACTTGCTCTGAAATCCATTCTTGTCTTCCCCTATTTGTATCCTTTGATTTTGGAGCATTCCATAACTCCACTTCGAACGACCTCTATAAAAATTGGCGATTCCGCTAATCTCTGAATGATTTGTAAAGGGGTGAAACTCCCTTACAATTGACATTGATTCACAGGAGATTTCTATACCTTCAGTTTAGGTGCTTCTATCTTTTGCTATGCCGAACTCTATCTTTGGCGATCGAATGTCGATTTGCCTTAGAATTCTGCATCGATCATATTCCTGAAGTCACAGTTGACCTGGTTAAGGTCGCCCGCGATTTATATAAGTATGTCCATCTACTATTTTGTAATTAATTATCTCATCTTCGTTCGAGCCTATCTTCGAATCAGAATCCTATTTGATTAGAGTTCCTCTATTTTGAATCTCTATCTTTGTTTTGAAATCCATTCTTGAATCATCCCTTGAAAATTTGTATTTAATTGTATTTTTGAGATTGTTTATATATCGAAATTATTATTTTGACAAGAATGATTATATTTTATATACAAAAGTGAAATGTTTCAGATAAGAATTATATACCTTTTAAAAACGAGAATTTGAAGTTTCGAAAGGATTTGAAATTTTGAAAGTTGTATAAGAAATTGATTTATATAAAAATGATTTATAACTAAAGGGTTTTGAATTTGAGATTTGATAGATTGAACTCCAGTATTTTGAAACTGGTTTTAAGATTTTGAAAATATATAATAATACGATTTGAAAGTATTTTTCCGAATAAGAAATGTTTCAAATGACTTTAAATGAGTTCCAATGATTTCAAAGAAATTTCAAAGAAGTTCTCAAGAAAATAGAAGTCCAGAACCCACTTATGTCACTGGAGAATGATTTCGGTGATGAGTGCATGCATCATCGACATTGATTTTCGAGTTTCAGAGTGGGGGAGAGGCCACTTTAGTAGCTTTGCTATGCGATTGATTTTGTGAAACCAATTTTGATTTCAAATTCCGAAGTATGATTTGATATTCGAAAGATATATATATATATATATATATATATATATATATATATATATTTGAAACAATTTGAAGTAAGCCGGTGTTCAGTCCTCGAATTTCGAATTGATTTGGTATAACCCTATCTTCTAAAGTTGATTTACTGATTGGTTGCTGATTTCCAACTCTTGGATTGGAAATTTGATTTCTCCGACTATTTTGAATGTTCGAACACTTCCAAATCAAGGTTTAATTTTTCAAAGCTAAGAAATTTCGAAAGGTATAAATTATTTGATAAAGTATATAAGTTTAGTTTTGTATGTTTAAGTATGAAGTAATATGATTTAAATAAGCTTGAAACTGTTTTGTTAAGTAAATAAATAAGATTATTTTGACTTATACTAATATGAAATTTAGTTTTAAAATATTTTGAATAAAATTTAGTTTTAAATGTTTTAACTTAGTAACATCTTTTATACAACTATTTATATATAATAATAATAATTTTCAAAGGGTAAAGTGGATCTTTCAAATAAAAATAAATAGTTTAAAGGATTTAAAGGGATGGTTATAAACTGGGAAATCGTTTTTGGGGTATAATTGATTTTGAGAAAAAGATTTGATTTTGAAAATAGATTGGGATTTAAAACCCAGTATTTATTTGATATCTATATATTTTCAATATTGAGTTTATAATGATTCAGGTTGGAAGATGAATTTGAGATTGATTTGAAATTATATTTATTTAAGAATTATACTTAAATAAGTTTGATCTGTAATTTATTAAAAAAAATTGAAATTTCAAAGATATGATTTTTATAACTTGGATTTGATTAAAGTGACTTAAATGCATATTTCAAATTTATATAAATTTGGATGGGATATTTTGTTTATTTAAATTTGAAAATTGAGGTTGTATTTAGATGTTATTGAAATGATTAAGTAAATATTTCAAACTAAATAATAGTAAAGTGAATTTGAGATATAAATGAAATTATCAAATTTAGTTTTGAAATATTGAATATATAAAGCTTTGAAATTTATTGAAATTGAAATGGTTTATTTTGTGGTTCACATCTGTATTTGAAATCGATAAAATTTGAAATGGTTTATTGAGAAACTGAATTGAATTGAAATTTGAGGATTTGAGATTGGATTAAATTTGAATTTTGGAATCTGATTTGAGTTGAATCGATTTGTGGAATTTGAAGAAACTATTGTATTATATAAAGTATTTTAAAACTATTTTATATTATTTTATAAACTATTTTCAATATAACTATTTTTTTAATATAAACTATTTTTAATATAACTATTTCTAACATAAACTATTTTAAAAATACTAATTATTTTAATATAAATTGTTTTAACTTATTACTATTTTATTTAAACATTTTATTTTATAAACTATTTTATTTTATATACCATTATTAATATCTAAACTGTTTGAAGGAAAGTGTTATGATTTCAAGTGTTATGACTTCCAAAGTTTGAATTTCAAAGTATTATGATTTCCAAAGTATTACTATTTCAAATTGTTTTGGGTTCGAAAGTATTATATCTTTGAAAGTACTATGATTTTGGAAATGAATTTGTGTGACATAAAATATGTTGATTTGGAAACAAACTTGGATTATTTTCTAAACCTATTACCTTGGAACTTTGAAACTGAAGATATTTAGTTTGGAAGAAATAATTTTGTGAAAGCATATATGATTTTGAAACTGAACTGATATTGAAACGAATTGAAATTGAGAACCTTATTTTACTAAATACTTGATTTGGGAGTTATCGAACTTATATAAAATCGATTTGTATAAGTATGAAGTTGATTCAAAAACTATTGATTTGGAAAGGTACTCAATTTGAAAAGTGAAATCTTATAGAATCAAAGTCCAAATAAGTGTGATTTGATATACTATTGATTTTAGAAAGTATTTGATTTGAAATGAAATCTTATATATAATGGAATTTATATAAGTATGATATTTAAAATTGATTTGAAAAGGTACTATATGATACATATTTTCGAAGTAAAGATATGGAAAGTGCCTTCTGCTTGATATCCTATTTGTGGCCACATTTGGGATTCATTCTATCGATATTTTTTTCTCTGATTTGGTTTTCCGGATATGATACTCGAGTGTCCATCGAATTCCATGGCGTTACCCATGGTTTTACGAACTCGACTGCATAGCGTAATTCGCAGGGCTGAGATGGCCTATGGGTACGGATGTTTCCTGGGGGATCCAGGCGTAACCATTGTGTATCTGCGATCTATGGTCGTTTAGTAGCGTAATCCGCAGGGCCGTGATGGCTTACGGGTACGGATGTTTCCTGGGGGATCTAGGCATAACCATTGTGTATCTGCAGTCTACAGTTGTTATCATGGCGTAATTCGTAGGGTTGTGACGGCTTACGGGTACAGATGTTTCCTGGGGGATCCAAGCGTAACCATTGTGTATCTGCGATCCATGATTCGGTTTGATTCGGTTGATTTGTTTGGATTGTACTTTCCATATCGGTTTTGAAAGTTTTTCCAATATTTTCACTGGGTGTTGAAACAAGTCTTCTAAATACTTGGAGAAATCTAGCTTTGCGCCTGATCAACGCATGGCCAGAGTCTGCAAGAATGAGGATAAACTTGTTGAGACATCGAGATATAAAAGTATTTTCAAAAAGGAAAATTTGTTTCGATATAAAAGTATTTTATTATAAAAGTATTTTGATAAAGTATTATATAAAGGATATTTTGATCAATTCTCTTTCTAAATAATTTAAATGTTTAAAATATTGTTTGTTTATATACTACATGGTTTAATAGTAAATTATTAGTGTTGTAAATGTTTTAGAAGTTATAAATTAAATACAATATATTTAAAGAAAATGATTATTGATTTATTAATAATGTTGAAAAGTATCTTGAGATAAATTAATAAATTTATGAATTATGGATTTAATGTTTTCAATAGCTTCTTTGTAAATATAAGTAATGATATAAATAATTGTATTTAAATAAGTCTTCATATATTTATAAAGGTGTTATTTAAACATATAAATGGTATTTATAAAGGAAGCAAGAAATTTTACAAATGGGTTTAACAAAATTATTAAATATTAATTAATTTAAATTGAAATTTATATAGTTTTAAATTAATTGTTTATCCTTGTCTTTCAACCTATTCTTCTTTCTAGTGTTTCTATTCTACTACCTTCTTCCTTTTCGAGGACGAAAAGTTTTGAGTGGGGGAGAGTGTAACAACCCATATTTTAACAAATATTTTAAAATTAATTTATTTGAAAACTTTGATTTTTAAATCATTTTAAATGGAAAGTTTGGAATTTTTCCAATGTATTTTGGATTCTGTTTCTAATTTGATTTCCAAATATAATTAAATAATGATTTTCTAAAAATTTTATATTTTGGTCAACCATGGTCAAACTTTGAATTTTAGTTGAAATTTTAAAATTTGAATTTTAAATTTCTAATCTTTTTCTATGAAGCAGTATTGTTTCTGATATGCAACCTGCTTTTCGTTTTGTCAAATTCTGTTTTATACTTTTTAAATTTGATAAAATTCAGCGTTTACACTCAATTATTTTCTGTATTTCTATTATCTATTTTCTATTTTTATTTTCCATCTTTTATTTGTTTGGGCTTTGAATTTTATTTGTGTGTTGAAATTGTTTTGATTTGGGCTTGTGATATTGGGCTTGGTAATTCAAAAGACTTAAGTTACATTTTATTGTTGCCTTTTTCATTCCTCTCTAGCCGTTCACATCTTTGGCCGTACAAAACTTCTCCTCTTCCTCAATTATTTTTCATGTACAAAAATTTGGTTCAGCTCCTCATTTCATTTTATCATTCCTGAGAAAATATTTGCAGTAGGTTCATGGTTTCTTCCTCTTCTCTTTATTCTATTTCTTTTGTTCTCTTCTATTTGCAAGGCTCGGCCTCTACCTCTATCATCACCAGCCCTTGCCGACCATGTCCTCCTCCTCCACCACCACCATATGACCGACCTTCATCCACCACCACCATCCCCTTGATGCCATGACCTTCCATGATCCAAACCCATAACCAAATGCCTTGAAACCCTAGCCGAGATCAGCACATCATTCCCTTCCTCCTTGTTAGCCTCGGCCACCACCAACTCCACCTCCTTTACCTTGCCGTGACCATCCCCTACTCCTAGCCGTGACCAGATGAAGATGGCCTAACCTGACCATGCAAACAACCCAGGCCGAACCAAGGTGTTAAGGCCGAACCCAATAGTGGCATGCTCCTTTGACCTTTTGCCTTCAAATGACCTTTGGTTTGCCGCCTCTTCTCATTCCTTTTCTTTGCCTTCTATTTGTGACCATGGCCGTGAATTTTCAGGCCTAGATCTGGACATGGTCGAGCCATATGCCTTGGTGGTGGAGTCCTATGGTGATGTGGCCGAGCCCACTTGATTTGGGTTAAGTCCTCTTGCTTGACTTTGTTCATATTTTGATTTTCTTTAAGTCCAAATTCTTTTGTACAATCATATACTTATATATGTTGTATTTGTGTTATTTACAAGATTTGGATTTTGGCTCTTTATCCACTCAAATCTATTCGTGCTTTGTCGTGCTTTTCGGAGTGTAGTTGTGTGTCTTGAATTTGATCTCTAGCTTTAAAAAGGTGAGTTTATCACTCTCGACAAATCGTACTTATATAAATGTGAAACAATGTCACTTGAATTGTAGTAGTTGATATGCTATGTTATGTGCTCACATCTGCCTGTTATCTGACATTATATGATGATATTACCTAATTATATACATGTTGCATCACCTAACATCATATGATATGTTTTAATGTTTATTTATTTTGCGTTTCTCACACTGCAAGTTCCCTGTTAGTATAGAATCACTATGGGTTGAAATGATACATACCCGAACGGACTTTAATAGGGAAAAGTCGTTACGAGCTGAAATGATAGGCTCGAGCGATTTTTATTTGACTTGGGATTGCGGTTTGAAATGATAAAACCCGGAAGTTTAACTAATTAAAGATGGAAATGAAATATTATCCGTATCACTTGACCTAAGTTAGAAAATATTATACAGACCCGTGGTTAATTTTAAAATATGATTTTCTAGAAATTATTAAGTATTTTAAATGTAAAAATATGAAATTTTGACTAAAATTGGATATAAATGATTTAAATAGTGATTCTCTATAAGTTAAAATTTTATAAGTTGATAAATCGGTTAAATTGTAATTTAAAATTTGATTTAACTTAATAATTGAAATTTGAGTTCAAATGGAAATTTTAAATGGATATTTTTAAAGTAAAAGAAAGTATCAAGTTATTTGTTAAAATAAAAGTTAGGCAACTTATAGTGAATTTTGACTTAATGTAAATGAATTATAATTTAATTGAATATTTATTAATAAAATGTTATTTTATTAAATTTATAAGTAAAATGATATCCTGATAAATAATTTTGAAAAGTGGAATAAGTTTGATAAGTTAAAAATGATAAAAATTGAAGATATATTGTATAAAATGTTATAGTACAACTTATAACAGAAATTGTAGCATTCCTGAAATACCGTGGTTTCGGTGTAATGTTTTCAAACTACTACTGTCTCTACAGCAGCAGTTCATAAGTGCTGCATATTTTGAAATATATTGGTTTTCCAATTAACACTGTAGCTACAGTAGCATTCTGTAAGTGCTGCTGCTTCTGAATATGTTGTTTTTCCAAATTTCCACTATAATTACAGCAGTAGTTTATAAGTGCTGCCAATTCTGAAATGAACTGTTTTCAAATGTATCACTATACTTACAGCAGCATTTTCTAAGTGCTGCGAATGCTGAAAATGCAATGTTTTGAAATATTATAATTGAATAAATGAACTTAGAAATTGCTAAAATTTTGGGAATTGAATATTTTTATTTGAAAGTATAATGACTTCACCTTTAAATGTTTTAAATGAATTATTTGGATTTGAAATATAACCACTTTGAAATTTATAACCATGGGTTATAATAACGGTTGGATGTTAGAAAGTGTGGCTAGAGGTAGGCAATTGCTACAGCTTGCGCTACCCAGTCACATTAACACTATTATTTTGTATAGTTACTGTACTTTAGACATTACTATGATAGCGTTCTTTACTACATAGTAGATGGTTTAATAGATCCTTAAAGGATGGGCAATCCTAGGCATCCTTTAAGTTACTTGTGCATTTCTTTTACAGTTCACTTGAGTTGGTTTACATTGTATAAGTATGTATGTCCTGACTCGAGTGTTTTGTGTTCTGCTTTACACTCTGGTCAGCCTGAGTATCACAGCTTTGATTCATCTTCTGGAGCTAGAGATTTTCTATTTATCTATCTGTCATTTCCATTTCAGTTATTTCCTATTCAGTATTGCTTTTGTATTAGTTGACTTATGTATTCAGACTTCTGGTGTATTTGTTTTTCAGACTATGATATTTGTATCTATTTGAGATTATTTATGTAGTAGCTTCATGAACTACTATGGTATTTTATTTCTGCTACGAGTTATTCTGATATTCTATGCCTGTGATTCTGTTTTTGATTTTATTTGCTCCAAATTTTCTTAACAATCCACTGTTTTGAAGTATTCGAGTCCGACATGTGTGGATTTATTGTCGATTTGAATGGTCCAAAATAGTGGGATGTTACAATTTTATCCGTTTCAAATGACTATAAAATTGCACTTGTTTCAACTTGACAACGGATCGTACGACGGCGTAATATCCATCGATACGAACCCATCGCAACGAACCTCGCGTAAAACGGGATTCGTATGAACGTGTTATGATTTTTCAAAATTTACTAGATATAAAGATAAAATTCCAAAACAGTTTAAATACACTTGTTTTCATTATCTGTTTTGGGCCGAGCCCAAACTTATCCACCGTGCCCTTTCTTCTATTAAAATTTTCAGTTCTTTTCTTCAGTTCAAATCTGTCCACACCACGTCATCAACCGAGCATCACCCAAATCTGTCCTTAATCCCTAAAACCACCTCGCTACCCCAAACTAAACCCAAAATCGACATTCTACCCCGGTAGATCTCTCTCCCTCACCCACACGCTCCTCCAAACCATGCCGCACCCCCCTCCCCGACGACGTGGTTGTCGGAAATAAATTTTTGAATGGAATTTGATCAACTCAACCTTTCTTCCGATTTAGGCCACTAAAATTCATGATTCTTTCGCTAAAATTCTTATTTTTCTCATAACAATCACGGCTGCATACGTGAACCAATGTTTTAAAATGTTGAAAATTTGCCAAACTTGAGTCATTCACTGTAAACTTGCAACTTCACACTATATATAAGACGAGCAAACCTCAAACTATTTTTAATGTAACCTATGAACAAAAATAAACGTTTTCCTAGTTTACACTGTTAGCCAACTCGAATGAGATTATGAGAAAAAGATTTTTAAATGTTTGACATGTATATGTTCTTCACTGTTAAATAGAACAGAGCAAAAGTTAAACACTTCCCAATTTAAATTTTAGGTTTCTCACCTTCCACATGCTTTGATCTGTTGAACTTCAAGTTGAACTTTAATTCTTTGATCTGAAATCCTGAAAGAACTTGCTTTGTATTTGGATTAAAACAGAGGATGTTTCTTCCTCTTTTTTTTCCTTACAGTTTTTAGTTTACAGAATTTGTTTGTTTACAGGCTTTTAGAAATATGAAGTTACACCCCAACTTATATACATGCTTATGCAAGAGTGAACTGATGTGTTTCGTATAATATCTTGACTCAAAGGTCTTGATATGCTGTTCAAGCTTTTGAACAGTGATGGGTTGATGGATTTGATGAGATTTTAAATAAAAACCGAGTTGAATTTTTTTAAGGCTGGAAATGATATTTGAGATGAAATTTAAACAATGATTTTGGTTTTTGCCTCTTTTGATCAGACACGACTTTTACAAATATATATATATATATATATATATATATATATATATGTGTGTGTGTGTGTGTGTGTTTATATTGGATTTTTCTCAATTGCTTACTTGCCTTCGGCTGTAAATATTTTTACAGTAAATGTTTTATATTACTGATTGGTAAATTCTCTTGTTTTAACTTTCACATGATTTACTCTTTTGTTTACTTACTCTTTACTAAAATTTGTACATGCATTCTTATACATACATATATATATATATATGTTTTGGACAAGAATTATAAAAAGGGTTTAAGACAATGCAAATATTTACATATTGCTATATGCATACCATTATGCAATTCAAAGTAAAATGGAAACTTTGTTTATTTTATTTTAAGGGTATAAAATAGCATGTTAAACAAAGCATTACTTTGTTAATGATCTTCCTTTAGAAATGTTTTTCTTTAGGTTTTCTCATTCATACCATATACATTTCCATATATATATTTCTCCTTTCATTTTTCAATATATAAAAAATATAATTTTACTTTTTAGTAACTATTTTTATTTTGTCCCTATATATATTTTACCTACCTTTTTATTCTCTCTAAATGCAATACTATTTTTTTTATATAGGTACTATATATTTCCCTTTTTTGAATTGATATATATATATATAGATGTACATTTTTCGTAACTAATACAGGTATATAGGAAAATACAATTTTAAACTCTCCTATTTAAAATTCACTACATTGTTCATAAACCAAAGTTATCTCTATTTATAATATTTTCTCTTATCCCTTTACATTTATTTGCTATGAATTTGCTTCAAAATATATATGTATATATATATATATTCTACTGTTCTATATGTAAAAATGTATATATAAGCCCATTTAAATCAATTTCCTATTTTATAAATAAAAATCTGGAAACTAAAAATATTCTTTTGGCATAAAAACCGTATTTTATTGTCAATTGTTATTTAACGGGGATTTTGCTTGATTAAAATACCATATTATTGAATATTAAAAATTAATATTCAAAACTCGAGATGTCAAAAACCTCGGGTCGTTACATTCCTCCCCCCTTAAAAGAATTTCGTCCCCGAAATTTCCACAACCCGGCTAGTACACAGAACTAACCGAATTTTAATTTACTAATAAATTAATAACCACCCTTATCACACCGGTTAATATATAATTTCATATATATCCCAAAATATCTGTTACATCTAGTACCAACCAGAATACTTCCACAATCATCGCCATCACACATACATACATACATACATACATACATACATATATATAGTCATACCAACATCTACTGAAATACGTGACTGAATTACAATCCAACAAACATGACGTCTATAGGCTACTAACACAAACTAATAGGGCATACCCTACCAAAACACCACTCAACCCTAACCAACACTTACTGCGGACTCTCCCCATCTGAGTCCTCCACTTCGGTCCTTTTAATTCCATGGACTCTACATCGTTGTCTAGAACCCATGCAAACACTGGACTTGGCTCCCTCTGACGATAATATCCCTTAGCAACTGGCTCATCTTCCACTTCACCCATTTCCCAAACGGCAGCGTCATCATTCTCTGATTTGAGTTCCCCCTCTACTTCAAATTCTTCCTTATCCTCAAATTCCTCCTCTTCATCTTCGAGTTCCTCCTCGTTCTCTAATTCTTCTTCATCATCGAATTCCTCCTCATGCTCTTCTTCGACCTCATCCTTAGGCTCTTCCTCTTGATGCGGAGGTTTCTCGACAGGCTCTACTTCCTCCTCTGGCTCTTCCTCATATACCAATGGCTCGTTAAGATCCGTCTGAATCCTCTTGACCAAGTCATAATTGCCATCCCTCCTAGCCTTCGAAAATGCTCCTCCTCGATTGATACTACGGTTCTCTACAATCAATTATCAAAACCAAGAGTGAGATACTAAGGTTTTAGGAGTTCATCTATGCTAAAGAGTACATATATAGGTTCATACTTCAAATATCTTTCCCTTTTTAAATTTCTATTATTCAAAACTTTACAAAAACATTTTCCTTCAAAAATTTATTTTAGACAAATTTTTTGAAATCACCAGGGTTTTAATTCTCAAATATCCCTTTTATAAATCAATTATTATAAAATTAGCTTTTATCTTATGAAAAGTCTTCCCAGAATATTTATTTAAAAAAACATATTCCAAATTCCTTTAGTAAATAAAATTGAGTAAAGATCCAAAATTTTCAAAGTTCCTATCTTACAGGACTCAAATCACTAAAGGGATACTGAAGTTAAAGGAACCAGCACTAGAGGATACTCAAAGCTCACGGCTACGACCACTCAATCCTAGATGATAAAATATTATCATCACTTATTGTTTGCACAAAAAATGGACAAACACCTCAAAGTCGTATGATTTAATTGATTTAATGTTGTTCTCAGTGATTTAGATGAATTATGCAAATATATGAAAAGCAGGGACTAAACTGTAAAAGACACGCAGATTTATAGTGGTTCGGCCAGAATGTGCCTACGTCCACTTTTTATATTATTTCTCCTTTCTTGTTCAGATTACAAGTACAAAGCTTTGATACAAGTAAATGAAAGTTGTTTGAAAGTTCTATCCGTGCTTGAGCTCTCAAAACTTCTCCGTTTGTTGTACCCCTGCCCCTCTATTTATAGAGTGAGGCTGGGGGTAGGGGTCTTGGATGTACATAGCTGCTGGTGGGTCTGGGCTGATACAATCTGGCTTGGCTAAGTTGGTCCGGAACGCCTTGGTCCGGTGATGGTTTTGATTCGGTGGGACTGGTACTAGTGTATTGGTCCGGTGGTAGGAGTGGTAGAGGCTGGTTCGGTGGTAGGTGGAGTAGGAGTTGGTCCGGTAGCACCTGGGAGGTAGCTGGTCCAGTAGTGAGGGGATGCCGAATGAAGCTTTGGCAAGCCTAGTCGAACCTGGTGCTTCTTGGTCTTGAGATCTCCTGGGTGAGAACACGCCCAACATTTGCCCCCCAAAGTGGGGCATATGCCGTGCTTTGTTTTAAAATCAATGACGTTAGCTTGGATGCTCCTGCCGAACCAGCCGGTCCGGTCGTCTATGTTCGCCTATAAGTATGGGCTTCAAGCTCCTGTTATCCACAACTATTAGGAAGAGCCGGACCAAACCTACGCCTACCGAATCTGGTGAGCCCTCCTTCTGCCGAATGGACTTTTAGGGAGTGTGATAACCGAATGAACCTTGTGACCCGTATTATGTTTCGAATTACAAACGAAATTCTAGATTATACGCACTTGCTTGTTTACATCCCTACATCATTTGTTTTAACGATGTATTCTTTTGTGTTGCAGATAATGTCTCATAAAGTTGAAACCCAATCAGAAAAGAAGAAATCCCAGGACAGAGAAGAGCCTTCTGCCGTGCCCCCAGTCCAGTCGGGACCGGGACGTTATGGGCCCACTCCGAGATCATTGGTAGATGGATATGGTCCTCAGGAGCTTCTGATCTCGCCTCCTGATTATTTCCCTAGCTCACTCAAAGGCGAGCAGCTTGATGTTATTTCTCGCTCCTTTGGAATTGATAGAGCATGCATGCTATTGCCGGGGGAAGGAGTGATGCCGTATGACCCCCCTGAAGGCTACTTTGCTTACAGCAGGTATCACTGTATGTGTGGTGCCATCCCACCTCTCAATGCCTGGATAGTCAGCTTTGTCACATATCTGAAGGTGGCTCCATTCCAGCTTCAGCCTAACTCCTATGACATTCTAGTGAGCCTGTTTGTCATTTTCCAAAGGAGATACGGGCGTCCTCCCTCCAACCGTGAGATCCGGTATTTGTACAACTTGAGAGGCTATAAGAAGGGGTCTCCATACATCAGCTTGGAATTAGCCGTATCTTTCAAGCCGGTCCTGGACTTATATTCGAAGTTCAGCATGTTTAAGAAAGAATGGTTTTTTGTTAAGGATGACTCTGTTTCCATCCGTCGCTTCACCTCAGGCTGTAAGTCGGAGTTTATTTATGATTTCTGTTTTGACTGCAATGCTTCTTCTCATGTGTTTTTATTTCTTGCTAGCGACAGGTGGCTTTGCGGTCGTGGAGAATGATCGCCTGGTTCAGATGGCTGTGGAAATAGAAGCCATTACGGGAAGGGACAGGTCGGCTTCTTACTTGATTAGGAATGCTACACTTCTGGGGCACAACCTGATCCTTCCACATCAGTCCGTGGTTAAGCAGAGAGATATGGCGGAGGAGAGGGCTGCCAAAGTCACAAGAGGGGCCACGGCGAAGAGTGGTAAAAGGAGACCCGTCTCGGCGCATCCAGTTACCGGGGGAAGAAACTCAGGAAGTCTGATGGATCCTCTCCTAGCACACATCCAGATGTTCAGGAGGAGGATAAAGTGGAGGGGGAAAAAGGCGAGGATGAAGGAGGTGAGGCGGAGAGCGGAAGCGGTGGAGAAGGTGACGGTGCCCGTTACGGCGATGACAGTGGCAAAGGACAGGGTGGTGATGGTACCGAGGCTTTGTCTTCTGGGCAAGTAGGCGAGATGCAAGAGTGGACGGATGACGCTTTCCGTCAAGCCTTCGAAGGTTTGGAGGAAACAGAGAAGTCCAAGAAAGCTGATAAAGTTGGGACCGGCGTCGATTTATCTTCCGGGAGCGCTTCTACTGAGGCAACTTCTGCGGTTCAAGGTGAATTTCTCTTTATTCTTTTTAATTCTCGAATGATGGCTCAATGCATGCTGGTAACGCTTGATTTTTATTCTAGGAGCGGGCAAAACGGCCAAGACCTCAGATATTCGGCATAGGCTTGAACAATACAGACTCCTCAAAGCTTCTGCCAAGCCGAAGACTCCTACTGACCGGACTGGAGACGTAGTCGGCTATCGTCCTCTTCTTGGAGTTATCGAAGAAGATATACAGAAGAGGAAGAGGAGTCGATCTACGTTTGGATCTCTTCCTGGTCCTCCGGCCTCACTCCAGCCTATTCATGATACCGAGCTTATACCTTCCCCACATCCGTCTGAGAATCCAACCTTCACCCCGATAGATCACCCTGGCTTGGTTCGTAACCCGTTTGCGGGTTACCCTGACCTAGACCCAGCCATTTATGACATCTCCTTCGATGAGTTTACTGGTGAGCATCTTCTCCCTCACAATCCTATGGTACGGGTGCTTGACGAAGCTAAGTCCCTGGACCTTGATTTGCTTACTACCCGGGTTGTAACTCTGGGGGATGAGGCTAAGGCAAATATTGACCGGGTTGCTGAGGAGACCAGGAAATTGATGGGGCACCACGCCCGACTGGTCAAGGCTGGGGAAGAGATAGGAAGCGCCAACATTCGGCTACAGTTGATGGTTTCCGACCAGGCTAAACAACTCGCCGACCAAGCCATCCAAATCTCCCAGCATGAGGCCGCATCCAGACAATTGAGGAAGACTATTGAAGAGGCCAGTAGGGCGGAGTTGCAGAGGATGGAGGCCATCTGTAAGGAGCGGATTGACATGGCTATTGCCATGGTGGATGAGGTTCGGCAAGCGGATCTCGAGCGGGTAGAGGCACTATCGGGGAGACTTGAGGCTGCGGAGCTTGCTCAGGCCAAGTCGAAGGAGGAGATGGAGGCGATGAGGAGGTCCCTTCAGGCTGACCGTTTACGGTATCGATCGGAGAGGGATGCTGTTGTTGCCAAGCTGCGGGCTTTTGAGGTCCGAATGAGGGAGTTTGAATAGAACGAGGGGATGATGGATGGGATGCTCCAGGATATGTACTTCCGTACTTGGAGGCAGGGTAACTTGTCCTGGATGGATGATTACCCCCGGGTTATGGCTAGGATCTATCTCAGGGCTCTAGAGGAGGCCAAAGCTGAGGCGGATAAGGAGGGTGGTGTGGCCTTCAGGATGGATGTGGTTACCGCCCAGTTTACCAAGGAGGAGAAGGTGGCGGTGAAGGAGGGCATGCGGTTGCTTGCAGCTGAGGAGGCAGGTGTGCAAGTAGAGGATGATGATCAAGATGATTAAGGAGCAGATGCTGGTAAGTCTTCCTTTCTAGTCTTTCCGTTAACTTGGTTGCTTATCACTAATGGATTCTTTCTCTAACCGGACAGGTGGGCAACAGGACAAGGATAAGACTCCGACGCAGCCGGCTCCTTGATTGGACCTGGAAATCTTTTTGTGAACTTGACATTGTTGTATATGTTAGTCTCAAAACAGTAACGTAACTCTTAGGTTGTAATTATGCTACTTGTAATAAACAACACTATTCTTGACGTGTAATTCTTTAACTTAAGCTGATCCTGTCGTCTTTTGAATGTTTTTGCTGTTTTGACATGTTGTATGAGAAATATAGCTATGCCTATTCTTGTAATTAAATTGTGTTTGACGTCAAGTTCTTGTTTAAAACATAATTTCATGACTTGCAATGTTAGCGTGAGGTGTGAATAAATTATAGTCACGTGTTTACACATGAAAGAAGGAAATACCGCCCTTTATTTTTGCTTGTAGATGGCAGCTTTGAATGTCTTGTGTGACCGAGTATGGAATGCGGTCCAGTATCTTGCTGTGAGTATCCGCTTCCATTAGCGAATGTCTCTCGTTCTGTGTCCTGTACTTCAGGGATTGTTACAGAGGATAGGAGAAAAGTTTCTTAAATAAAATTGAAATATGTGAAATAGTAAAACTTCCAATCACGGAAGGCCTTCGATGTGCTTAAGTTCGTGGCAAACGGGCTTTGTAGTCACTTTCCCTAGCTGTGGGTCTTGGAGACATTTGTCACCCATCTTACGCCTCCGCAGGGAGTTAATTCTTTTTTACCACAGCCGCACTTAAGACACATCGGAGCCGAGATCGCGCACAGTAACTACCCGGGCCATTATGGCCTGCAATCGTGGGTATTATTCGATTTACTGTGGCCGGCTAGCGTGGGTGCTGATCGTCAACCGTGAACTGCCCCTGGCTGGCCACACCTTATGTTGGGGCTTATAGTCGGTTCACAGTTGCCGGCGAACCGAACGCCGTAATGAGCTGCCTCGGCTATAGTCGGCCTTCTCGGTGGCTTATAATCGGCTCATTACAGTTGGCTTTAAGGGCCGTCGCGAGCAATGAGTTAACTCGCAGCAGAGGGATGCCGAAGCAAAAGTGTCTCATTGGCGAGGGCATAGATTCGCATAGTACCTGTTAGGTCTTGTCCAGGTGAAGTTGCGCTGTGGAGTGCCTTGAATGGAAATGCTATATGCACAGGATTTCGTTCAACAGAAAAGGATAAAGTTAACAAGCAGCCAAGATATAAAGGAACAAGTTAAAAAAGAGACAAGGTTTTTTAAAGTGGTTCGGCACGAAAATGCCTACGTCCACTGATTCTCTTTGTTAATTCACTTCATATGGGCAGTACAAGTTAAGAAAAGTATCGACGGAGGTGTTGGATGTTCCATGCCCTCTGGAACACCTCTACGTCCACTGTTGACAAAATATAAGCTCTGTTGTGGAGATCTTTATGAATTACATATGGTCCGTCCCAGATTGGATCTAGTGCTCCGGGGCGAGGGAAGATTCGCTTGAGGACAAGATCCCCTTCTTGTAAGGTACGATGCTTGACTTTGGAGTTGTATCGTGCTGCCACTTTTTGCTTGTGGGCTGCTGCTTTGAGGGCTGCATCATTTCTTCTCTCCTCAATTAGATCCAAAGACATGTGAAGGAGTTCTTCGTTCTCTTCTGGGTTATAGTGGATCCTACGGTGGGAAGGCACGATGGTTTCGACTGGGAGCATAGCTTCCGATCCGTATGCCAAAGAGAAAGGAGTATGCCCCGTCGATGTTCTGAAAGATGTGCGATAGGCCCACAGTGCCGTAGGGAGTTCATCCGCCCAAGCGCCCTTTGACTTTTCGAGTTTCTTTTTTATTAGAGTTTTCAGGATTTTGTTGACGGCTTCGACTTGTCTGTTTGCCTGGGGATAAGCTACGGATGAGAAGCTTTTGTGAATTCCGTGCTCTTGGCACCAGTTGGCGAACTCCTCGCTGTCAAATTGAAGTCCATTGTTTGATATAATTTTTAATGGGACTCCGTACCTGCATAGAACATTTTTGATCAAGAAATTAATAACTTTTGCTGAGGATACTTTATTCAGGGGTTCTGCTTCCACCCATTTGGTGAAATAGTCGACTGCCACTATAGCATATTTGGCCCCGCCTCGGCCCATTGGTAGTTCGCCGATCAAGTCAATTCCCCATACTGCAAAGGGCCAAGGGATGGTCATTTGAGTAATCTCAGTTGTTGGTAGCCGCGGAATCTTAGCAAACTTCTGGCATCTGTCACATTTTCTAACGAAATCTAAGGCGTCCTTGCTTAAGGTGGGCCAGAAATATCCATATCGGAGTATCTTTTTTGCTAAGGTTTGCCCTCCGGTGTGATCTTCGCAGCTTCCTTGATGAATGTTGAATAAGATTTCTTTGGCTTCCCTTCCAGCGACACACCTTAATAAGGGGTTAGAGAATCCGCGCCGATAGAGGGTGTTCTCTTGTATTGTGTAGCGGGAAGCTTTCCTCAAGATTTTCTTGACTTCGTTACGCCCGCTGGGTAGTGTGCCACTTTGTAAGTAGTCTCGGATGGGAGTCATCCAAGTTGCTTCTTCGGTTGTAGCTGTCAGATTCACTTGCTCAAAACTTGGGGTCAGTTGCTTTGAGATGGCTACTGCTCCGGAAATAGCGCCGTCTCTCACGCTTGCTTGCTTCGCCAATTTGTCGGCCTCTCAGTTCTCCTCCCGAGGGATGTGTTTGACTAAGTAGTGGTCCAATCGATTGAGAAGTAACTTGGTCTTCTTTAAATATGCTATGAGTCGTTCTTCTCGAGCCTGGAATTCTCCTAGTATTTGATTAACAATAAGTTGAGAATCGCTATGAAGACACAAAGAATTGGCTCCGATTTCTAAGGCAAATTCTAATCCAGCTATCACTGCTTCATACTCTGCATCGTTGTTGGTGGCAGCGAACTCCAACCTTATAGCATAGTGCAGCTTATTTCCCCTAGGAGTGATTATTACCACACCTTCCCCCGAGCCTTGTTCGTTTGACGCACCATCCACAAAGAGATTCCACTTGATGTCTTCTGCTATCTCCGATTGCTCCTTACCTTCGTTGGTAGTGAATTCTGCAATGAAATCGGCCATGGCTTGTCCTTTGATGGCGGTGCGAGGGTGATAGGTGATATCATACTGACTTAGTTCAATGCACCATTTAAGTAGTCGCCCAGAAGTGTCGGGACGATGGAGTACCTGCCTCAGTGGTTGATCGGTCAGAACTTTGATGGAATGGGACTGGAAGTAGTGACGCAGTTTCCATGATGTGATTAGTAAACAGTATGCTAGCTTCTCAAGTTTAGGATATCTGACTTCTGCCCCTGTAAATCTCTTACTTACAAAGTATACTGGCCGCTGCATGTGGTTGTCTTTTCTTACCAAAGCAGCACTTAAAGCATGAGATGATACAACAAGGTATAGGTATAACTCTTCGCCTTCGCTTGGAGTCGAGAGTACCGGCGGTTTCTAGAGGTGTTCGATTAAGTTAACGAAAACTGTTAAGCATTCGTCTGTCCATTCGAACTTTCCTTTGTCTTTCTTTAGAGCTTCGAAGAAGGGGACGCACTTGTTCGTTGCTTTGGAGATGAATCGGCTTAGGGCGGCCACTTTCCCATTCAGGCTTTGCATTACCTTTCGAGTGGAAGGTATTTTGATATCTTTTAGAGCTCGGACTTATTCAGGGTTTGCTTCAATCCCTCTGGCATGGACGATGAATCCCAAGAACTTTCCTGATGATACTCCGAAGGAGCATTTTAGAGGATTAAGTATCATTCCATACTGGCGAAGTACTTGAAACATCTCGCCCAGGTGGCTTACATGATCGTCGGCTTCCCTTGACTTTACCAGCATGTCATCCACATAAACTTCCATAGTTTGTCCTATTAGCCCTGCAAACATCTTGTTGACGAGGCACTGATAGGTGGCTCCTGCGTTTTTAAGTCCGAAAGGCATTACCTTGTAACAGTACAATCCCCGGTCAGTGATAAAACTAGTGTGGTCTTGATCGGGAGCATGCATAGGAATTTGGTTATATCCTGAGTATGCGTCCATAAAAGATAAGAGTTCGTGCCCGGCTGTGCTGTCTACAAGTTGATCGATTCGGGGAAGTGGGAAGCAATCCTTCGGGCAGGCGTCATTTAAGTTGGAGAAGTCAATGCATGTTCGCCACTTCCCATTAGCCTTCTTTACCAGTACCGGGTTGGCGATCCACTCTGGGTAGATGGCTTCTCGTATGAAGTCATTGGCAAGTAGATTCTTTACTTCTTCATCGAGGGTTGCTGATCGTTCTGCCCCCATACTTCTCTTTCTTTGTTTTATGGGCGCCTTGGTAGGATCAATGTTTAGTACGTGGCATGCTATGTCAGGGGAGATTCCGGTCATGTCAGAATGTGACCATGCGAATACATCCAAGTTGTGGCGGAGAAAGTCAATGAGTTGCTCCTTCAACTCAGCTTTTAGTTGGGACCCGATTTTCAATAGTCTACTCGAGTCATGTTTGTCTACAGATACAAATTCCATAGCCTCTGCAGGCTCGGCGGTGGCCTCCTCCTCTTTGTCCCTGGGGTCTAATTCATTGAAAGGATCGCTGGTATATCGAAGAGGAGGGGCTTTCTTTAGTGGCTATGCTTCCAAACTTTTTGTGCAGAGGGAAACCTCTACACTTTTCCCTTTATCCTTCCTGTGTTTGTTGCGAAGTTCAGTCACATAGCAGTCTCGAGCAACGTCCTGGTCTCCTTCTACTTCCCCTACTCCATTGTCCGTTGGAAATTTCATCTTTAGACACCATGGGGCTAGGACAATTTGGAAGTCAGACAAGGCTGGCCTTCCTAAGAAGGCGTTGTAGGCCGAGTGGTTTTCTATCAGCACAAATGGCTGTTTCCGTACAACGGAGCGGGGATGGCTTCCAATTTCAACAAAGAGGTCCAGTTGCCCGAGGGGCATCTTCGCATCTCCAATGAAACCGTGTAGTGGTTTATTGCAGGGAGATACATCCTTCATTGATAGTTTCATTTTGTCGAATGCATGTTTGAATAGGATATTCACTGCGCTTCCAGTGTCTACTAGAATTCGGAAAACTTCGGCTGGACCGAGCCGGGCAGAGATAACCATGGGATCCATGTGAGGGTATTGCCTTCCTTCCAGGTCACGCCTACCGAATGTGATGTCATCATTCTCTTTCCGCTTCGGGTGGCGCTCTTCTATAACAGAATTAACACAGTCTTCATTGTTTCTAAGCGACTTTCCATATCTTTCCATCTCTGCCCAGCTTCTTTCGGCGATGTGCGGTCCTCCCAAGATGGTATGGACCACTATCTTCTCTTGACTAGAGCCGCTAGTGTTGCGATTTCCTCTGCCTACCTCTGGTGAGGGTAGCCTTGGGTTCTCATTGGAAAGAGCTGGAGTCCTGTTTTGGCCTTTTACATAGCGTTCCGGTCTCTTCCTTCTGATATGTTCTTCAATCAGGTCCCGGAGATGATGGCATTCATTGGTGTCATGCCCATGAGATTCGTGGAAGTAGCAGAACTTTCCAGATTTTTGTGCATTATCTGATTCCTTCTTGTATGGTGGGCGTTTGTATCTAACTTCGTCTTGGGTGGCAAGGAAGATGTTTTCAATGGTTTCATTCAAAGGAGTGTAAGTGTCGAATCTAGGTCCTGGCCGATATAGGCGCTTTTCTCCTTTCTTGCCCCCAGCATTGTCTCTAGAATCATTTCTTCGAACGTCCTTCGCTGCAGCGGGCGTGTTGCCGTGAGCTGCCTTATTTTGTTGCCCTGACCGCCCCTCAGTGGCAGCATCTTCAAGCCTCATATATTTCCCGGCTTCATGGAAGAAATCGAGTAAAGTAGCTGGTTTTTCTTTTGTCAACCTTCTAGCAAATTTAGTATCCGGATGCACACCACTACAGAGGGCCATTAGGATAAGCTTTTCATCGGCATCTTGGACTGCGGCCGCTGCGGCATTGAATCGGGTTAGGTATTGCTGCAGTTTCTCTCTAGGTTTCCGTTTGATACTGGATAAGGAATAAGCGTCCTTGGGTTGTTCCACATGAATGCGGAACTGACTGATAAACTTTTCTTTCAACATTTCCCACGAGCTGATGGATCCCTGGGGGTAAATGACAGAACCAGGAGGTAGCTAGATCTGCTAAAAATAGTGGAAAGCATTTGCACAGTACTCCCTCTGTTGCTCCACTCATGAGCATATGCTGTGTGTATCTCTGTAAGTGTACAACGGGGTCGGAGGTCCCTTTGTAAGGTTCCATTGTTGGCATTTTCCATTCTCGGGGGGTGATAGCAATTTCGATATTGCGGGCGAAAGGGCTGGTTACCCTAGTGCCTATCCCTCGATCTCTTTGATCCCGTTGGACGCACTCTCTGAACAAGCGTGCCATCCTTTCATCAGAATTTGGAGGAGATAGAAACGAGTTTGGTTCTGTTCTGTGGGATTGATTCCGTCCAGATGACCTGTAGGGATGGTATCGTCTATCATTCTTGATATTTTCCAGTGGTTGTCTTTGGTCTTCTGGGAGCATGCTAGGGTCAGCTACAGTTGGCCCTTGCCTTGATCTTCCCCTGCTGGGTTCTGATCTAAGCACTTCCTCGGGTCCAACTTCGGGCTGGATTCTAGCTCGGCCCCGTTCATTGGCGTTTCCGTGGTTAGGCAGTACGACCGGCTCAGCTACAGTTGACCTCTACCCGGTACCTCCCCCGTTGGGTTCGGTTCCAAGCGTTTCCTCAGGCCTAACTTCGGGCTGTGCTCAATCTACGCTTCTACCATGGCTGCTTCTACCGTTAGCTCCTTCGAGGAAGGAAGATCTTTGTTGTCTCTGAGATCCTCCAGACTGGGACTCACTCCATGATTCAGTGTTGCGGTTGGACTCTTTAGCATCCCTTAAGCGTGACATGAGATGGTCCACCAAGGCTTCCTGCTGGGACGTGAAGCGGTTAGTAACATCAGCCACAACCCTGTCTAGATTTGCCCTAGTAATTATGCCGGTTGTTCCACGGCAGGGGTGGTCGGATTTGCCTGCCCTTCATTTGGTACTGCTACTGGAGGGGGACGATTTACTTGATCCGTGACCACTGGATTTGGGAGACTGCTGGTTGCGATGTTTTTTCCTTTGTTAACATCTTTCTTCTGCTTGGGAGGCATGTTTTTCAAGCAATGAACGACGCTGTTAGGAAGAAGGTTAAGTGGAAGAAGCTGAAGCTTCGAGCTTCTGATTCTCAGTGAAAAGCACCAAAAATGTTTGCACAAAAAATGGACAAACACCTCAAAGTCGTATGATTTAATTGATTTTATGTTGTTCTCAGTGATTTGGATGAATTATGCAAATATATGAAAAGTAGGGACTAAACTGTAAAAGACACGCAGATTTATAGTGGTTCAGCCAGAATGTGCCTACGTCCACTTTATATATTATTTCTCCTTTCTTGTTCAGATTACAAGTACAAAGCTTTGATACAAGTAAATGAAAGTTGTTTGAAAGTTCTATCCGTGCTTGAGCTCTCAAAACTTCTCCGTTTGTTGTACCCATGCCCCTCTATTTATAGAGTGAGGCTGGGGGTAGGGGTCTTGGATGTACATAGCTGTTGGTGGGCCTGGGCTGATACAATCTGGCCTGGCAAAGTTGGTCCGGAACGCCTTGGTCCGGTGATGGTTTTGATTCGGTGGGACTGGTACTAGTGTATTGGTCCGGTGGTAGGAGTGGTAGAGGCTGGTTCGGTGGTAGGTGGAGTAGGAGTTGGTCCGGTAGCACCTGGGAGGTAGCTTGTCCGGTAGTGAGCGGAGCTAGGTTGGTCCGGTAGTGAGTTGAGTTGGTCCAATTGTGAGTCTGGTTCCGTTGTGAGTCTGGTTCGGTTGTGAGTCTGGTTCGGAGTGGTAGGGATGCCGAATGAAGCTTTGGCAAGCCTAGTGGAACCTGGTGCTTCTTGGTCTTGAGATCTCCTGGGTGAGAACACGCCCAACATTTGCCCCCCAAAGTGGGGCATATGTCGACATATGCCGTGCTTTGTTTTAAAATCAATGACGTTAGCTTGGATGCTCCTGCCGAACCAGCCGGTCCGGTCATCTATGTTTGCCTATAAGTATGGGCTTCAAGCTCCTGTTATCCACAACTATTAGGAAGAGCCGGACCAAACCTACGCCTACCAAATCTGGTGAGCCCTCCTTCTGCCGAATGGACTTTTAGGGAGTGTGATAACCGAATGAACCTTGTGACCCGTATTATGTTTTGAATTACAAACGAAATTCTAGATTATACGCACTTGCTTGTTTACATCCCTACATCCTTTGTTTTAACGATGTATTCTTTTGTGTTGCAGATAATGTCTCATAAAGTTGAAACCCGATCAGAAAAGAAAAAATCCCAGGACAGAGAAGAGCCTTCTGCCGTGCCCCCAGTCCAGTCAGGACCGGGACGTTATGGGCTCACTCCGAGATCATTAGTAGATGGATATGGTCCTCAGGAGCTTCTGATCTTGCCTCCTGATTGTTTCCCTAGCTCACTCAAAGGCGAGCAGCTTGATGTTATTTCTCGCTCCTTTGGAATTGACAGAGCACGCATGCTATTGCCGGGGGAAGGAGTGATGCCGTATCACCCCCCTGAAGGCTACTTTGCTTACAGCAGGTATCACTGTATGTGTGGTGCCATCCCGCCTCTCAATGCCTGGATAGTCAGCTTTGTCACATATCTGAAGGTGGCTCCATTCCAGCTTCAGCCTAACTCCTACGCCATTCTGGTGAGCCTGTTTGTCATTTTCCAAAGGAGATACGGGCGTCCTCCCTCCAACCGTGAGATCCGGTATTTGTACAACTTGAGAGGCTATAAGAAGGGGTCTCCATACATCAGCTTGGAATCAGCCGTATCTTTCAAGTCGGTCCTGGACTTATATTCGAAGTTCAGCATGTTTAAGAAAGAATGGTTTTTTGTTAAGGATGACTCTGTTTCCATTCGTCGCTTCACCTCAGGCTGTAAGTCGAAGTTTATTTATGATTTCTGTTTTGACTGCAATGCTTCTTCTCATGTGTTTTTATTTCTTGCTAGCGACAGGTGGCTTTGCGGTCGTGGAGAATGATCGCCTGGTTCAGATGGCTGTGGAAATAGAAGCCATTACGGGAAGGGACAGGTCGGCTTCTTACTTGATTAGGAATGCTACACTTCTGGGGCACAACTTGATCCTTCCACATCAGTCCATGGTTAAGCAGAGAGATATGGCGGAGGAGAGGGCTGCCAAAGTCACAGGAGGGGCCACGGCGAAGAGTGGCAAAAGTAGACCCTTCTCGGCGCATCCAGTTGCCGGGGGGAAGAAACTCAGGAAGTCTGATGGACCCTCTCCTAGCACACATCCAGATGTTCAGGAAGAGGATAAAGTGGAGGGGGAAAAAGGCGAGGATGAAGGAGGTGAGGCGGAGAGCGGAAGCGGTGGAGAAGGTGACGGTGCCCGTCACAGCGATGACAGTGGCAAAGGACAGGGTGGTGATGGTACCGGGGCTTTGTCTTCTGGGCAAGTAGGCGAAATGCAAGAGTGGACGGATGACGCTTTCCGTCAAGCCTTCGAAGGTTTGGAGGAAACGGAGAAGTCCAAGAAAGCTGATAAAGTTGGGACCGGCGCCGATTTATCTTCCGGGAGCGCTTCTACTGAGGCAACTTCTGCGGTTCAAGGTGAATTTCTCTATATTCTTTTTAATTCTCGAATGATGGCTCAATGCATGCTAGTGACGCTTGATTTTTATTCCAGGAGCGGGCAAAACGGCCAAGACCTCAGATCTTCGGCATAGGCTTGAACAATACAGACTCCTCAAAGCTTCTGCCAAGCCGAAGACTCCTACTGACCGGACTGGAGACGTGGTCGGCTATCGTCCTCTTCTTGGAGTTATCGAAGAAGATATACAGAAGAGGAAGAGGAGTCGATCTATGTTTGGATCTCTTCCTGGTCCTCCGGCCCCACTCCAGCCTATTCATGATACCGAGCTTATACCTTCCCCACATCCGTCTGAGAATCCAACCTTCACGCCGATAGATCACCCTGGCTTGGTTCGTAACCCGTTTGCGGGTCACCCTGACCTGGACCCGGCCACTCATGACATCTCCTTCGATGAGGTTACTGGTGAGCATCTTCTCCCTCGCAATCCTATGGTACGGGTGCTTGACGAAGCTAATTCCCTTGTAACGACCCGATATTTTGGACCATTCGCATCCATTATAAGTGTATAGGTAGACACTCATGCCGGAATTGAATTGCTCAAAATACCGCATTGTTAATTTAAATTTGGCAAAACTGAACATATACAGTAAATAAATGATCACAGACCACAGACACAGAGTAATAATTGCAGCGGAAATAAAAGAGATAGTAGTTCATGAAGCTACTATATAAATATATAAATTACGTCAGAGTTAAACCAGATACAACAGAAGAGTAATACGATACATCAGATACAAATCAGAATACATCACTGGAATCATCGAATACTGAAAGCAGAATAGATGGCTGGATCTTCGAGCAAAGCTCCAACTTCAAAGGTGAGTCTCGAATACTGGTACACTCAGTCTGACCCGAGCGTAAAGCAAAAACACAAGACACTCGAGTCAGGATTAACATTCTTATATCAATAAATCCAACTCAAGTGAAATAGCAATTGAAATACAAGTAACTCAAAGGATGTTTGGAATAACCATCCTTTAAGGATCAGTTAAACTATCTACTAGGTAATAATGTACGCTAAGTAGATAATGTCTATCAGTAATATAAGGTATCAAAATAGTGTTAAGGCGTTACCATTATCCCCCTTAACACATTTTATATAAGCGTTATAGTCTATACAGCACTGTAAACTCCACCGTAAACTAGTGGGCTATCAGGGAGTACTCCATAGGTATAACACAGAACAATTTCGTAGTGGTCGCGTATAAAGGGATACAAGTATGACAAGGCACATGAGGCAATACCCAAGGTAGTGATACTACCGTTTGCCTGATCCGGACTGGTGAGAACGCATCGCCGCAGCGACCGCAACACCGTGAAACAACACTCCCAAAATCAAGGGTGCACCAATCGACAACAAGTAATGAGTAGTTCGAAGAAGTGTGTTCACTTGAGGTAGCTGACCTCCATTGGCCCGGCACGGCTCCTGTTTTAGTCATTTCCAATTTGACACAAGTGTCAAGGCTATCCATTATCGTTCTCTTTCTTCAGTCATCACGTACATCATTCCAACCACTTCATTCTGGATCATCACTCCGCGTATAGTTATTAAAGTGGTTTCGGTTTAGACAGAGAGTATGTCCATAACCGATTCCGGTCTCTTTAATAATGTTTCCTGGAGATTTGACCAGGCAACTGAGTGCTCGGCATTGGCCACTACTCGGCATGATAGACTGTTCGGCATTCAGGAGGACTCGGCGAAGTGCGCGACATCCAGTGGGACTCGGCATCCATAGCGTTCGGCATCCGTAGCGCTCGGCGTCAGTTAGTGTTCGGCGACAACCAATGCTCGGCGCTAGCATTCGGCATCCAGTGGAACTCGGCATCAGAGAGTGTCCGACATCCAGGAGTGTCCGGCGAGGCACTTGACATCCAGGAGTGTTCGGCGTAGTACACAGCAGTGTTCGGCATACGAGAGCACTCGACATCAAAAGCACTCGGCATCGAGACTACTCGGCGTAGTACTCGGCAACAAGGGTACTCGGCGCCAAGTAGTGTTCGGTATTAACTGGCACTCGGCAACAACCTATGCTCAGCATCAACTAGTGTTCGGCATCCCATAAGTGTTCGGCACCAAGACTGCTCGGCATCAAGACTGCTCGGCATCGAGACTGCTCGGCATCAAGACTGCTCGGCATCAAGACTGTTCGGCATCAAGACTGTTCGGCATCAAGACTGCTCGGCATACAAGGTCGCTCGGCACACCAGAGTACTCGGCATACAAGAGTACTCGGCATCCCATGGTGTTCGGCGTAATACTCGTCACCCAGGAGACATTCAACACAACGAATCAGCACACCGTTCGGCATAGAAGGGATGGTTCGGCAGAGATCGTTCGGCGAACCTTGATCGGCATACGGCGACCACTATACTCGGGCTGGAACGTTCGGCAATCAGCCCACCTGGGAAGTCCAGCCCATCTTTGCCTATAAATAGAGGGGCAGGGTCACAGTGAAAGGGATCCTTTTCTGGAGAGAAAATACGGGGAGACTCTGCCATTTTCAAGACTCACCTTCTCTACTCAAACACCTTCATTCAAGCATTTGATTCACGAATTGTATTTGTAATCAATCAATCATAAAGGAAATCAATAAAGTTGAGCAAAGTGGACGTAGGCAATTACGCCGAACCACTATAAATTTGGTGTTCTTACTTTCTGCATTTAAATTAGCATTGTCTTCTCTGTTTAATTTAACTTCATCACTTACATCTCTACACAATCATTCTCAACGAGGTTAGTGACCAATTTTGGTGCTAACACTTTGGTGCTTTCACTGAGAATTGAATTCTCAGACCTCAAGGATCTGCTTTGAAGCTACTGGATTGAATAAATCCCCCAAAGAAGATCCGACTCACCGATAGGACATCCGTTGATTCTACTCAGAGTTCATACCAATAACTCTACAATGGCAAGACCACGTACCAGGTCAGCTTCCCTTAATGCGGATGCCCGAGAGACTGCTAGCGTGCAACAAGCAGGACCTAGCAATCAACCAGCAATCCCGAGTGCAGGGATTGCCGCTCAAGAACAGACTCCAGTTGTCACCAGAGTGGAGTTCAACGACTTGATGAGAGAACTTAGGGAAAGCAGGAGACAACTGGGAAAACAGATGCAAGCTAATGCCAACCTGATGGCACAACTCACTCAACAGCAGCAACAGAATGCTGGGGGCAATCAAGCTGCTTATTCCTCTTCTGATAGCTCAACTTCTTCTGATGAGCCACCCAGGCGCAGACGCCGTAAGACTGAAACCGCAAGGGCAGACGCTGCTGTTCGAACAACAGGAGACCGCGACCGAGCCAGAACTGGAAGCTTCCGAACTGGAGTACAGGTGGAGGAGGGAGCTCCAGATCATCAAGATGTTAACAATGTTGAACCTCATGACGCACGATTGGCAGATCGCCAGGAAAGGAGGCATCAGCATGGACAGGCGCGTAGAACTGACTCAAACCTCCCAGCTTCCATACAAACACCCGATCTGACAGCCATGATCAGGCAACTGATGAAGGAAAATCAGGGCTTGTCAAATGACGATTGGGGAGTGTCAAGAAGTCATACTCCGTTCACGGATGTTGTGCTGCAAGCGTCCTACCCCAAGAAGTTTAGCATGCCAACTATTCCTGCATACGAAGGAAAGACTGACCCCAGACAACATGTAATGAGGTATGAATGGATGATGGATTCAGCCAGAGCAAATGATGCCACCAAGTGTAGGTGCTTTCCGATTACTCTATCTGGGATCGCTACTATGTGGTTCACCCGACTTCCTCCGCGATCCGTATCAAATTTCGAGGAGTTGGCAAAGAAGTTTATTGAGCAGTTCAGGATACATACTACACGCCCGAAGGACGTGATGTCTCTGTCGAGTGTAATCCAAAATCCCGGGGAGTCGCTGAAGGAGTACTTACAAAGATTCCACGTTGCGGCAACTGAAGTCAGTAATCCCAACGACCACGCAATTCTAATGGCTGTGATGAGAGGTGTAGATCCGGATTCTGAATTCGGAGATTGGCTGGCAGGAAAACCTCCGACTACGCTAGAACGTTTCTACTCCAAGGCGCACCAGTTCATAAGAAGAGAGGAAGCTAGGTGGGTACGACGAGACAAGGCACCGGGACCCGCCCAAGAGTCAATTAAGAGCAACATTGCTGTGAAGCAATCTGGAGACAATTCAGGAAAGGTCCAAGTCAACGTCCAGAATAAGCCTGTGCAGCCCAAAGAGTCCGGAGGAAGGAGTCAAGGAAAGAGGAAGGAAGCGGGAAAGTGGAAATCGAGAATTCCAAGCTACAACGAGTACACTCCGCTAAACGCCCCACTTGAGAACATTTACCTATCCACATGCAATACTTTTCAGTACAGAAAACCACGTCCGAAAGAATCGACTGAAGAACAGAAACGGACTGGGAAATATTGCCGCTTCCACGAAACCTATGGACACAACACGGAAGAATGCAGACACCTACATGACGCTATCGAGAAATTGATCAGACAAAAGAAGTTGCAAGAATTTGTGAAGGATCCGCAGGAAGGAGGACAGGGAACGTCCGACCCAGGTCGTGCACCAGCTCCACGTCATCCAGAGGAACCTGCCCGAACTGTTGGAAGACTGGTTATAAATACAATTATCGGCGGACCTCATCCCGCAGATAAGAACTGGCAAGAGATGGAGCGATATGCGAGCTCCTTGAAGCATGCGGCTTTCGAGTGCTGTTCAAACGTAGAGGACGGGGCCCCTGCTAAGCAGCAGCGCGTGATGACAGACGATATTGTGTTCAGAAACAGAGACGCTGATCAGATAGAGGCTCCGACCATCGATCCCATGGTCATATCTGCAACAATCGGACCAGCATATGTAAAAAGAATCTTGATTGATTGTGGAAGTTCAGTCAACATCATCTTCAAGAAGGCATATGATCAGATGAAGCTAGAGACAAAAGACTTAAAACCATCCAAAGCTCGTATCCACGGTTTTAACGGCGCTGCGACTGATGCAGTGGGATATGTCGAGTTACCAGTTGAACTGGGACAAGGCGAGCGTCGGAGGGTACGAATTCTACCCTTTGTAGTTTTGGATGTGGACTCTCCATACAATGTTTTCTTGGGTCGGCCGGCCCTGGCTGAATTTAGGGCGGCACTAGCCCCGTGGTGCTTGACTTTGAAGTTCCCAACTGACAAAGGAGTAGGCATTGTTCACGGAGACCAAGCAGCTGGTCGTTCTTGTTATGTGGCCGAGCTCCGTGAAGCCCACCGGAGGGAAAAAGGAAAGGGTACGGACAATCCTGTCCGCATCCTCAACACGAATAATTGACAAGTAGTGCCCGAGCCCTGGCTCGGGCATAGTTCTCGGATCTACGGAGATATAGATCCGAGAGACGACGATGAGAAACCCAGGGAAGAGAAGGCGGCACCGGCTGAATTAACAATCGACATTTCAGTTAGCCGTGACGACCCTTCGCGAATACTGAAAATCGGATCACAGTTAAGCCCCGCAATGACAGAAGACCTTAGCGACTTCCTCCGAGCAAACCTCGATGTTTTCGCCTGGACGCATTCTGATATGTGTGGGATTTCTCCCGCCATCACAAGTCATATGTTGAACATAGACCCGAAATACGTCCCAGTCAAGCAAAAGAGGAGAGGAATGGATCCAGAGAGATCCGCCGCTCTTGGAGAGGAGGTGGACAAACTCAAAGCAAATGGGTTCGTCCGCGACGCCCTATACCCGGAGTGGGTCTCCAACCCTGTGCTAGTAAAAAAGGCAAATGGGAAATGGAGGACTTGCGTAGATTATTCCGACTTGAACAAAGCATGCCCTAAGGACAGTTTCCCGTTGCCTAGGATCGATCAGTTGGTCGATTCCACAGCAGGACACGAATTATTGTCATTCATGGATGCGTACTCAGGATACAACCAAATCCCAATGCATATTCCGGACCAAGAACACACCAGCTTCGTTACAAATGTTGGGCTGTATTGCTATGTAGTGATGCCCTTTGGATTAAAGAATGCTGGAGCAACTTACCAACGTCTGGTGAATCGAATGTTCAAGGACCAGCTGGGCAAAACCATGGAAGTCTATGTGGATGACATGCTCGTGAAGTCATGGCAGTCAAACGACCACATCCAAGACTTAGTTGAAATGTTTAACATACTCAGGTCCTATGGAATGAAGATCAACCCGCTGAAGTGTTCTTTCGGCGTTGCATCAGGGAAGTTTTTAGGATTCATCGTCAACGCTAGGGGAATCGAAGCCAACCCAGAAAAGATTCAAGCCATTCGAGACGTACAAGCACCCAGGACTATAAAGCAGGTACAGAGCTTGAACGGGAAAGTGGCTGCGCTAAGTCGGTTTATATCCAAGGCAACTGACAAGTGCATCCCATTCTTCGACATAATAAAGAAAGGAAAGAGGAATTTTGAATGGACGTCTAGCTGCGAGGAAGCTTTCCAGAACCTGGTAAGGCATCTGGAGAGCCCACCGATGCTATCTAAACCAGTTGACCATGAGATGCTGTATGTTTACTTGGCTATATCCCCTCATGCGATAAGCGCAGCTTTGGTCCGTGAGGAGGATCGAGTCCAGAAGCCGGTATATTACGTTAGCAAGCGTTTAACGGGGGCAGAGAAGAATTACCCTAAAATTGAGAAATTGGCTTATTGCTTGGTGATTGCATCACGCAAGCTACGCCCATACTTTCAAGCGCATTCAATCGGCGTTTATACCGATCAACCCCTGAGGCAGGTACTTCAGCGACCAGAAACTTCTGGAAGATTGCTAAAATGGAACATCGAGTTGAGCCAATTCGATATCGCGTACTTACCACGGAGAGCTATCCGAGGGCAAGCGTTAGCAGACTTCATCGCTGAATTTACCATACCCGTCAAACCGGACGATCACGACATCATTCCCCCCATACGATGGAGGTTATACACTGACGGTGCATCAAACGACCGTTGCTCCGGCGCGGGCGTAGTTCTTATGACTCCGGAAGACCGATCAATCTGTTATGCCCTGAAGCTCGATTTTCCGGCTACAAACAACGAAGCTGAATATGAAGCATTGATCGCTGGCTTGAAGCTTATCAAGGAACTCGGAATCAAATCAATCGAAATCTTTTGTGACTCGCAGTTAGTGGTATACCAAGTGCGGGGAGACTACCAAGCAAAAGGACGAAAGCTTGCTCCGTACCTCGTTCAGGTCCAGGAACTACTATCAAACCTTGAGCGTTATGACATTTCGCACATCCCGCGAGAACAAAACAAAGAAGCCGACTTGCTGGCTAAGTTCGCAAGTACCGACGACGTTCAGCAAATGGGATTGTATCCCGTGGAAGTCTTGCATGCCCCGAGTACGGGCGAGATGAAAATCGATCTTGTGTTGGAAACAGAGATCGAGAGGGACTCGTGGATAACCCCATTCAAACTGTACCTGACAACTGGGGCTTTACCAGAAAGAAGAAGCGAAAGACGACAGGTCCTTCGAAAGGCTGCGCGGTACGTAATGCAGGATGGATCCATGTACCGGAAAGGATTCTCAATCCCATTACTACGATGCATCGCTCATGATGAAACCAAGCGAGTCTTGAGGGAAGTCCACGAAGGGGAATGCGGCGACCATACTGGGGGGCAAACGCTAGCAAAGAAGATCCTCCGCTATGGGTATTACTGGCCTACCGTAAACCGGGATGCCGCGGACTACGCAAGAAAATGCGACAAGTGTCTGAGATATGCAAAAATCCCGAGGGCTCCGTCAACGGAACTCACACAAATGATCAGCCCTTGGCCATTCGCGATCTGGGGAATCGACATAATCGGCTCTTTGCCTCTATCCAAAGGTGGTGCGAAATACGCAATAGTTGCGGTCGACTATTTCACGAAATGGGCTGAGGCAGAACCTTTGGCCACTATCACCTCTAAGAAAGTCATTAATTTCGTTGTACGAAACATCATATGCCGCTTTGGTCTACCACGCACTATCATTACAGATAACGGAACGCAATTCGAAAGTAGAGAGTTCAAAGAGTTCTGTCTAAAGTACGGCATCGAGAAAAAGTTCGCTGCCGTTGCACACCCAAAAGCTAACGGACAAGTCGAGGCCGTTAACAAGATAATCAAGTCCATACTAAAGAAGCGTTTGGAGAAGGTTGGAGGCAAGTGGGTAGATGAACTCCCGACGGCATTATGGGCATATAGGACTACCCACAAGTCCGCGACCGGCCACACTCCGTTCGCCTTGGCATACGGTTCTGAAGCCGTGATACCCGTGGAACTTGAAGTTCCATCGCACCGAGTGACATACTATGACCCCAAGACGAACCAAAACCTCTTGCTGGAATCACTGGACTGCATCGACGAAAAGCGTGAAGAAGCTGAGTTAAGGGCGGCGGCGCACAGACATCGAGTCAAGCGCTACTACGATGGCAGAGTCCGCCCAAGAATCTTTGATGTGGGTGATCTCGTTCTGAAACGAGTCTTCCCAGTACCATCACGCATGAATCCCAGCTGGGAAGGCCCATATGCCATTGAACGGAAGCTTGGAGAAGGAACATTCAAGCTAGCGACCGTTGATGGCACGACACTCCCCCGAGCATGGAACAATGAACATTTGCGGCACTATTACATTTAGCATGTTTCCCTTTCTTGTTATAGGCATTATTGTTTTCCGCATGTTTCCATTCAATAATGACTTAGTTTCCTTTTGAAGTTGTAATCGAACAATTTAGTTGATTTTCATTAATAAAGGCTTGAAGCCACATTTTCTATGAAGTTTCTGTATCTCTTAATCGAATGATGAATTACATTATTCTGTGCGGCGTACAGACTCATACAAACGATTTCCAATCTCCGAATCCCCAGAGTGCGGAGCGGAGTACTCTAAGTCCCCAGAGCGCGGACTAGAGTATAAACGGTTTTCCAATCTCCGAATCCCCAGAGTGCGGAGCGGAGTACTCTAAGTCCCCAGAGCGCGGACTAGAGTATAAACGATTTACAATCTCCGAATCCCCAGAGTGCGGAGCGGAGTACTCTAAGTCCCCAGAGCGCGGACTAGAGTATAAACGGTTTTCCAATCTCCGAATCCCCAGAGTGCGGAGCGGAGTACTCTAAGTCCCCAGAGCGCGGACTAGAGTATAAACGGTTTTCCAATCTCCGAATCCCCAGAGTGCGGAGCGGAGTACTCTAAGTCCCCAGAGCGCGGACTAGAGTATAAATGATTTTCCAATCTCCGAATCCCCGGAGTGCGGAGCAGAGTACTCTAAGTCCCCAAAGCGCGGACTAGAGTATAAACGATTTACAATCTCCGAATCCCCAGAGTGCGGAGCGGAGTACTCTAAGTCCCCAGAGCGCGGACTAGAGTATAAACGGTTTCCAATCTCCGAATCCCCAGAGTGCGAAGCGGAGTACTCTAAGTCCCCAGAGCGCGGACTAGAGTATAAACGGTTTTCCAATCTCCGAATCCCCAGAGTGCGGAGCGGAGTACTCTAAGTCCCCAGAGCGCGGACTAGAGTATAAACGGTTTTCCAATCTCCGGATCCCCAGAGTGCGGAGCGGAGTACTCTAAGTCCCCAGAGCGCGGACTAGAGTATAAACGATTTACAATCTCCGAATCCCCGGAGTGCGGAGCAGAGTACTCTAAGTCCCCAAAGCGCGGACTAGAGTATAAACGATTTCCAATCTCCGAGTCCCCGGAGTGCGGAGCGGAGTACTCTAAGCCCCCAGAGCGCGGACTAGAGTATGAACAGTCTTAAGTCTCCAAGTCCCCGGAGCACAGTGTCAGCAAACCAAATAAAGACAAGAGAATCATCCAAACAAGAAGAAACTGAAATTTTATTCGATAAGTCCAAAATAGGGATACAAGATCACTCCTACAAAATTCGGGTCTGTACAAACTACAAGTTATGAAAGGTAGAAACTATTACAAACTTAAGCAAAAAACTTGTTGAACAAGTGCATCGATCATTTCTTCGACTTCTTCTTCTTGTCCGCCTTCGGTGTTTCCGACGACTCCTCTCCCTCACGTTTCTTCTTGGACTTTTTGCTTGCTAGAGAGACGGAGTCAGGAGTAGGAGACGGAACATCTAATGGTTTGGACCTGCCCGGGAGAATGATTTTCAAAGGTCTATTCCGCGGGTCAGTAAGTTCCAGGACTTCGGATTCAACTTTGACTTTGACCTTCCTCTTCTCCTCGTCGGCGAGACGATCCTTCATGCTCATCTCTGAAGTATGCTCAGAGGCGCCAGTAATTTTAACTTCGTCGCTTCCTTCGGCCGGAGACGAGGTGTCAAGTTTGTCGTCATCGAGCGCCCCGATCACCTGAGCGTCTGGGCCGGGAGTCACCTCTGCGTGAGCAGCGTCGCTTGTTTTCCCCGCTTCCTCCTTGGCGTCGTCGCTCCTCGGAGTTGGCTCAGTGTCAGAACAACCTGTGAGAAATATAAGAAGTGGGCATTAGAACAAATAACCACTGTTGAAAAATGACGGGATCACTTCGATTTCTAGAGAAAGAAGAATATCCTACCCGGATCAGGTTGACTGTCGGTGGCGCGCGGGGTTTCACCCTCCAGGATAGGTGACAGCACATGAACGCCAAGCCCGGGATCCTCGGGATCATAACTGGCGTGTTGCTCGAATGGATCAAGCGTCGACCGACCGGCCGATTGAGCAGCATAAGGAGCGGCAATGTGAGGAGTAGTAGTGTCGGCCTCTGACGGGCCAGCCTCGTTGTTCTTCTCTTTCGAAGGGGAAGAGCCTTTGCCATAGAGAGCCAATGCTACGGATAAATCCGAAGGCTCATTCCCCCTCAGGAACTCCTTCACCAGTGCATCCTCGTCGATTTCTTCGGAGCCTGATTCGACTTTCTTGATCTTTATCAGAGTCTCCCATGCCTCAGCCAGGGATTCATGGTAGCCGTCGCCCAAGAATGTTAGGTCGCGGTGCATAAGGACGCGGGCTCCGTACTCGGCAATCAACGGGTCAAACATACTTTTGACCTCTTCCCTGCCAGCCTCTGCGGCCGCCTCAAGGCGAGAATCAAGCTCCTCCTCAGCCATTCTTTTACCCTCCTCACGGGCTTCATCCTTCATTCTCTCGACCCCGACAAGTTCACCGTCGAGCTTTGCCTTGAGGAGCCGGGTAGCAACAATCTCATCGCAATACCGCTGTGATTCTTCCTGAGCGGCTATTTTGTCTTCTTTCTCCTTGGAGAGTTGTTCTTTCAGCTCTTTGACTTCAATAGCGAGCACGTCCCTTTCTTTTTGAACAGAGTCTTTCTCTAGGGCAAGGGCGCCGCTGCGCTGAACTGCTTCATCAAGCTCCTTTTTGTGAGCCACCTCTAAGCGAGCAACTGCCTCGGCAGTATCTTTTGCGCCTTGTTCAGCGGCTTCTAGCTTTAACTTATAAGAGGCGAGCTCTTCGTCTTGGAGTTTGATGATTTTCTTATCGCTGTCAGCTTCCAGAGTCAGACGGTCAATCTCGTGTTGACGCTCAACAGATACTTCTGATATCTTCTCCACCAAGTGCACGAATGCGTCATGTTGAACATAGACGTCATTGTTGCATGCAATGGCACTTTGCTTCACGTTCCCAGGAATGTGATGGATGGCCGGGAGGAATTTCAGACCGTCAAAACAAATCTTCGGAAACTTGGCCTTAAGGTCGACCATCTTTTCCGCAACGGTTGGGTCCACGGCAGGAGCAGAAGGAGGAGGCTTAGAGAATTCCGTTCTTTTACGCGGCTCCCGAACTTGCCTCGTACTCGATGAACTGGAATGTTGTTCTCGAGCAGCATCTGACTGATAGCCCTTCTGCAGAGACTTCTCTTTATCCGGCTCAGTTGCAGGAGGAAGATCACGGGACTGAGAAGATTGATAGTGCGCTTTCTTGCGATGAGACGATTCGCGCGGACGATTGTCCCTATCCTCATAATCACCTCGGTCCCGGCGTCTGCCCGAACCGGAGTCCCGTCCGGAGTGATGAAATATTGAAGACCCTTGAAGGCGATCAAGTCCGTGGGAGCGGCCCATATCACCTGCAAAGAAGGAAGATAACAACGAATTAAGGAGAATTCACGAATTAAAAAAGACTTGAAGTATGCTATGGAATGCGCGTGTGCGTGTGTGTCCTAAGTGTTCCCCCCGACGGACCCGTTCGTTTGTCTTTGCTAATCGGGGTATTGTCTCTGTGAGCCGAGAGTTGAACTCCTACATTGCCTCTAGCGGGCGACGAGAATTTGAGAGCTTCAGGATCATCGAACCCATAATTAAGTATGTCTTCGGGGATAGAGAGGTTCGAGAGACCCCTTAGAGAGCTCTCCAGACGCTGTGAAGAAGCCTCTTTTTCAGGAGGGATAGGCGTAGGTTTTGAGGTGTCGCCGACTTTCTCTTTCTGAACCGTATATTTCAGCTTTTTCTTTCCCTTCGAAGGGGAGGATGACGTCTCAATATCCTGGATTTCGATTGCCGGATTCCAAGCAGGACCCACGTTCTCGCCCTGAGTGTCGGGTGCATCACCCTCTCTACGCTCGCCTTCTTCGTGCGCGACGGGAGCGCGACATGACGACGGTTCGGCAAGTTTTTTCCCTTTACCGGATGGAGGTTTGGGAATTGTAACGCCTTCTGGAAGGCTGACCCGACGATCAGGAGCTAGCAAGCCGAACCCCGACAGCGATTCATTTGAAATGATAGCTCGAATATCTCGGTCCTCGGCCGGGAGAGCTCTAATCGCGTCAACAGCATCAGAATATCCTCGGCCTTCCGGACGCGGGTTAATACCTGAAAAGATGAGATGAAGAGTTAGGAAAAAACATGACTCCCATTAAGTACAAGTAACGGTTCAGCAGAGAGACTTACTGCCTTCAACCCATCTCCTAGCGAAACCAGACGGGCATCGCACATAGAACCATTCCTGTTTGTACAGGGCGAACTTGCTGCAGGCCCCTGTCAGGATCTGGCACTTGTGATACGGCTCGAGGAAGATGAAGGAGGGGCTATCTTTCCGTCTCTTGAACATGTAAATGTATCGAATGTCACCGGGGGTTGGAGGTCTGGAGAAGACAGCCATGAAGAGTAAATAAGTCCCATATAGGAACGCATGACCATTCGGGTGCAGCTGCGACGGAGCGATATCTATATACTGCAGCACATCCCGGAGAAATAGGTTAAACGGAGGCACGCTGCCCATCCAGCACATGAACTTGTTGCAGGCCGTGTACCCGACCGGGGGCAAGTGAGGACGGCCGTGTCTCGAAGGAACTAACACGTCGGTAAAGGGAATTCCGTGAATGGAACATATCCGTCGCAGAGCGGCCTCGTTGATCCTCGAGGCTTGAGAATCGACCGGATTGTCCAATAAGATGGTTGACTCTAGAGCATCGGGCGCTAGATTATGAGCGGGAGAGATTGACGGATTGGAAGCATCTGCGGCTCCTTGCTTTGCTGACGGCCCAGGCCTGTCAGATACGGTGGCCGAACTAGATTTTCCTGACATCCCGAATAAATAATGAACCTGGCTAAATGCTTGAGAAAGCTATACTTGAAAAACGTTGAGCGTTAGAATCAGCATCACGAATTTTCCCCCCACGTGGTGTGTGAACTAGTGCATGCAATTGTGTAAAGACAGCAATAAAGACATAATAATTAGCTGCGGATCATCGCTTTCGAAGACCGTCATCGCTGACCGTCTCAAAGGCCCGCCTTGAGGTAATTACATTTTCAGGTTCAAAAGACATATGATTTCTAGAGTGACCGGCCTAAGTGTAGTTTAACATTTATACTGATCGGCATTTTAGTAATGTTCATCGTCCTAAGAAAGGTGTTCGGCAATTGCATTGTTCGGCATATAACGTGTTCGGCAATTGTATTGTTCGGCATATAAGGTGTTCGGCAATTACATTGTTCGGCATGAAAGGTGTTCGGCAATTGTATTGTTCGGCATATAACGTGTTCGGCAATTATATTGTTCGGCATGAAAGGTGTTCGGCAATTGTATTGTTCGGCATATATATGTTTGTTCGGCATTTGAATGTTGTTCGGCCTGAATTATGGCGCGGCAATTGTGTTGTTCGTCCTAAGTGTTGTTCGGCCTAGGTATTTATATTGTTCGGCATTTTTGATGTTCGGCGAATATAATGTTCGGCAGTTATACTGTTCGGCATTTTTGGTGTTCGGCGAATATATTGTTCGGCGGTTATATTGTTCGGCATTTTCGTTGTTCGGCGAAGGTGTATAGCTGTTCGGCGTGACAGTTGTTCGGTAATTATGTCGTTCGGTCTAGATGCTATTCGGCGTATATGTCTGTTCGGCATAAGGGCAGCGTTCGGCCTTAGACCGTTCGGCTAAGGCAGCACTTCCCCCTCGATCATAACTCCATCCTGCCCTTTCTCCATTCACGACGAACGACAGAGACAAGATTGCCTGGCGAAGATTACGCCGTTCGACGCCCCATCTCCCTTTTCCTTCCAATCTTGGTCGGCGCAAAGGGGCTAGGTCTAACTACCATGCACTGTTCGGCGACTCCGAACGTGCGAACCACTTCTACTAACCACACATTGTACACCATGTGATGAAACTAAAGATTGAAGTAATGTAATCGTGGAGGGAATGGTACCTAGTTCGACGATCGAGATTGAGGGAGGATCAATAAGACTTTATGTCTGATAGAGTGGCAGGAGTCGTAAATCTCTGGGAATAACAGAAGAGAAAGCGTAAGGAGAGAATGGTGGAAGGGCGCCTGGTTATATAGAGGGAGGTAGAAGCCGAAAAGGCCATGACCGGTAGAACCGGTCAAGGTCATAGCGTTCGGCGCATAACGGTTCGGCATTGAAGCATGGCTCGGCAAGGAAGCACCGTTCGAACACGCATGTCTCGTTCGGCATTTGGAACACGTCCGGCACACATCGATCCTACAAAAGTGGCGTCCCCGTTCGAGGTTGGCCAAGAGTTTAAGACGTGATGAAGATGTTGCACGATTCAAAGCGTACCTCGTTCGGCCACGCGATACACTTTGGGGGGCAAGTGTTTCCTGGAGATTTGACCAGGCAACTGAGTGCTCGGCATTGGCCACTACTCGGCATGATAGACTGTTCGGCATTCAGGAGGACTCGGCGAAGTGCGCGACATCCAGTGGGACTCGGCATCCATAGCGTTCGGCATCCGTAGCGCTCGGCGTCAGTTAGTGTTCGGCGACAACCAATGCTCGGCGCTAGCATTCGGCATCCAGTGGAACTTGGCATCAGAGAGTGTCCGACATCCAGGAGTGTCCGGCGAGGCACTTGACATCCAGGAGTGTTCGGCGTAGTACACAGCAGTGTTCGGCATACGAGAGCACTCGACATCAAAAGCACTCGGCATCGAGACTACTCGGCGTAGTACTCGGCAACAAGGGTACTCGGCGCCAAGTAGTGTTCGGTATTAACTGGCACTCGGCAACAACCTATGCTCAGCATCAACTAGTGTTCGGCATCCCATAAGTGTTCGGCACCAAGACTGCTCGGCATCAAGACTGCTCGGCATCGAGACTGCTCGGCATCAAGACTGCTCGGCATCAAGACTGTTCGGCATCAAGACTGTTCGGCATCAAGACTGCTCGGCATACAAGGTCGCTCGGCACACCAGAGTACTCGGCATACAAGAGTACTCGGCATCCCATGGTGTTCGGCGTAATACTCGTCACCCAGGAGACATTCAACACAACGAATCAGCACACCGTTCGGCATAGAAGGGATGGTTCGGCAGAGATCGTTCGGCGAACCTTGATCGGCATACGGCGACCACTATACTCGGGCTGGAACGTTCGGCAATCAGCCCACCTGGGAAGTCCAGCCCATCTTTGCCTATAAATAGAGGGGCAGGGTCACAGTGAAAGGGATCCTTTTCTGGAGAGAAAATACGGGGAGACTCTGCCATTTTCAAGACTCACCTTCTCTACTCAAACACCTTCATTCAAGCATTTGATTCACGAATTGTATTTGTAATCAATCAATCATAAAGGAAATCAATAAAGTTGAGCAAAGTGGACGTAGGCAATTACGCCGAACCACTATAAATTTGGTGTTCTTACTTTCTGCATTTAAATTAGCATTGTCTTCTCTGTTTAATTTAACTTCATCACTTACATCTCTACACAATCATTCTCAACGAGGTTAGTGACCAATTTCTGGGGAAAACACCCCGACTTAGTGAAGACAAGCGACCTAAGTTTAAAAAGGCGGGCGACTTAACAAAGTGGCCGATAATAAATGATAACAACAAAAAGGGAATCAACCCGACTTGATTAGAGTTGGATACTCAAGCTAAAAAGGCAAATAGGCAAAACACAGCAGATTCAGACGTCTGAGATCAAGAATTCAGACGTCTGAATCTGGAAAATAAACTATTTTCCAGAACAGAATTCAGACGTCTGAATCCTAGATTTCAGACGTCTGAAATAGGCACTTTTTAGCCTATTCCTTTTCTGGTCCAAAACGAACCAATTCAGACGTCTGAAATTTTGATTCAGACGTCTGAATGCTGGGAGAAGAAAATTCCCAGTATTCCATTCAGACGTCTGAACCATACGTTCAGACGGCTGAAACTGTTATTCAGGGCATTCCCTGAACCTAGGCCAAAAATGGCCAAACGACATCGATAACGATCGGTCGAGCCACAACGACTCAGGAATTGCACAAGGATAAGTGTTAGGAATTCATACCTAACAATCGAAGATAATTATTGACTTAGATGTGAGATAAAAATCTCACCTTTGAACCCAAATCAATGAAGAAGAAGCTTAAAAGCAAAGGGAGAATCAACCACTCTTCAACACAACCCAAATGAGCTTGAATCTATGCTCAAAAAGAAGAACATTCCTAAAGTTAGGTTTAGGATTTCTGAAATTGAAAGGAGAACGGGTTGGAGAAGATGAAGAGAAAGCTTACCAATGGATTCTCTTTGAATTTGGAGCTAGAAGAAGGATTTGCAAATGAACTAGGGCTTAGGAATTTCCATTTCCAATCTTTTCCCCCATTTTTGATGAAGCTTGAGTATTAGGAATAAGAAGTGAAGTAATGAAGAGGAGAGGGGGTTGGAACTGAGTTAGTAAGTGATTAATGGGTTCAGCCCAAACCAAAGCCCAAAGTGAAAATGGTCAAATTTTTGACTAGCTCCAAACATATCAAAGTTTATACTCAAAAAGGTCGCAAACGGCATTTTGGACTCAATGGAAGTGGTCTCGAGTCCCAATTCGACTGTTTGCAAAAAGTAGCTTTTCGGACCAAAATCCGACGAACGATTAAATATTTAAATAAAATATTTAAATATAAAATCGATAAATATGCGGGTTGTTACATTTCTTTTCCCCTTCTTCTCCTCTGAATCGAAATCAAAAGCCAGAGAAACATATCGAGCACGTACCAGTCCTTTTTCTTCATTTCAATTCACGTCTATTCTCCGGGTCCAAAACTAAAAATGGCAAACAGAGAAATCCCAAATTTCTTCTCCTCTCTTTTCAGTTTAATTCGATAGGAAGCTGGGTAACTCGAGTAGCCTCCATCCGAGATCGAGGCATTTCGAACGAGCTTCGGGAATGGTGATGGCTGCAAATCCCTTCGAGATGGTAAGGCCGAACAAGTGATTTCTGGGGATTCAATGGACTCATCCTTCGAGTGAATTCGTAGCTGTTCATGAAGAGAAGCACAGTCAAATCGATCGCCATAGGAAGGAAGAGAAGTCGCGATTGTTTGCGTTTGATCGAGGGGAAGGGGCGCGTGAGGGCTGTTCGTGGTTGCTCGCGTTTTTGGGGAAGTCGCGTTCGTACGTGGCAGTGGGTTTGGGGAAAACTGGGCACAGCGTTGATTTCGTTCGCATAGTAGCAGAGGCGTCATCGAACTCGAGCGTGGCAACTAGGGTTCTCGAACTCGAGGGATGTATGCTGTGAGGTACTAATTTCATTTTCGGTTGAAAATAAATATATATACTGTTTGTATATATGAATTTGAAAGGGGAAAGAATTTACAGTGGAGATATAAAACCACTCTGTTTAAATTTAAGAAGAAACTTTAAATCATGTTTTAGTGTATAGAGATATATATATATTAAAGAAGGTGTTATCACAGTAGGTAAAGTCTTGAAAATGGGAATTTCAAATGTTTGAGAAGTTTGTATAAAAACGGATTTATAAAAATCTATACAGATTATTTTTAAATTATATATATATACACACACCGTAAACCTGTTGCTTAATTTTAAAAGGAAAGGGTATATTAAGGTGACTAACTTGTTTTATCAATTTATTTTAGTCACAAAAGATTTAAAAAAAAGAGGGATTATTAGTTTAGATTAAATTAAATTTTTAATAAATTAAATTCTGTTAATGGTAATAAAATGTGTAGTTAATTAAATTATAAATGGGAATTTAAATCGTTCAAATTGACTCGAACGTTGAAATTAATAATAATAATATTATGTAATGATTATACAAGGTTATTACTGGGAAATCGAGACAGAATTGATGTGGACGGCAAACGAATGCAAAGGTGAGTTAATCTCACTCAGTTAAATTATAATTTAAATTTAAATGGTTAAATTTAAATAATTGATTGAATGATTGCATTGATTGATGTGCTATATTATATATAGTAGTATATAGCAATATATACATATTGGTATATGTATATATTTGAGTTGTTGATATTCCCGCATTTATATAGCGGATGAGACCCTATGCGCCGCATAATAGCGGATGATTTTATATTAAACCCATGTACCGCGATATTCCACTTTGAAGTGGAATTGGTATTGTGCTAACATCTGTGGATGCAGGGAAACAGGTTGGAGGGATCCAACTGGATTCCTCAAAATATTTAATTTTGTTTAAATATTCTGTGATATGGTTGTTGATATCCTGTGATGATTTATATTGGATAATCTGGTTGGATTGAATTTCCCAGTATAATGAGTTATCAAAAGTAATTGAATTGGATTTTTGGAACGAAATAAAAGAGTAAAATTCAAGTTAAATAATTCTAGTGAATTCGAATAAATTAAATAAGGAATTGTAAAAGAAATAAAGAAATTTCTTAATTCGAACAAATATGGGAAAAGAGGATTTTGGATTTAACAGTGAAGAAATAAATCTTTAACTAAAGTGATATTATTTAAAAATATAAAAGAATTGATTTTATTGAAATTTAAAGATTTAATTTAATTAAAATATTAATTGAAGAAGTTTGGAAATCCGAAATTGGTATTTTAGTTAAAAAGGTTTTAACGCATAAATAAAGAAATAAAAGATGAAAGTTAATGTATTTGAAATAATTGAAGTAAATAGGGAAATTTATTTCAAAGTAAAGTAAAATGGAAATCAATTGGAAATTGATTTAAGTGTTTAAAACTTGGATTTTTAAAAAAGAATTAGATTTTAAAATGTATAAACTGGGTTTATGAAATGAAATATCGGTGGATATTTTAAATATAAATTCAAGGTGGGAATTTATTGAGGAATGTAAATGTGTTTAAAAATAAATGGTGATTTATTTTTAAAAGATATGGAAGAAAGTGTATTCCCTGGATAGCCAAGTACGATTTCAAAGAAAATTCTTAAATATAAGTTAAAAGTTTAATGTTGTTTTTAAAAAGGCATGTTTAGAAAATTTATTATTTCTAATATTTAAATTCTAAAGTAAATATTTTCCAAATCTATTATCGTAATAATTATTTAAAGGATGACTAGTATTTTATTTCAAAAGTGAAACTTAGTTTTATATTTTATAAAGTAACCTTATTTTAAATATTCTCAAAAGTATTACTTTTAATTAAGTATTAAAGTAGTTTTCCAAATTTAAATGTTAAAGTATAATTATAATAAAGTGTTTTAAAGTTATTTTAAAATCTATAGGTATTTTGTACTTGGTGATTCAGTGGAAATAATTATTTGGGAAATGTATTCCGTAAGCGGAAACTGTTTGAAATTGTTTTCAAATGAGCTTTGAAAATTTGGAAATATATCTTGGAAAGATATTTGGGCAAATAAATAATGTGGGAAATTATTTATTGTGTGATGGTTGCTTGTGAATGTTAATTGATAGTTAAATAACCGACTATCAATATTGGCCAAATGCGCTGATCGTTTCGAAGAGACCGGGATCGAGTTTCCGTATACCGGGATTCTAGGTCTGGAGACTTGAATACCACTTCGATCCGATTTTGTACGTTTCGTGTAACGTGTTCAGAGTCGAAGATGGAGCAGTGAAGTGCAAGGGCTAGTCGCTACTAATCCTGAGGATATTTCCAAAATGGATGTAGTAGGAATAGTGCCTTCGGTTCCGTTCGGACCCGGGACGGACTTGTATGGACGAATGCTTTCGTGACATCGTCAGGTGGACGATGGGCATTCTAAGGGATATGTGCTAAAGGTATCGTTTAGCCTCGAGCCTCATCAACCGGGAATGACTGAAAATCAGGGGTTATGCAGCAAGGCTTCGTGGGTAGCCCCCACTTGAGAGTAAGGTCATCCCTGTCTAGATGTCCCTTTTTTTTCGGCTTAGTGTTGCGGTTGCTGATCCCAACCGTGGGGTGATTTTATTTGGAATTATCCAGTAAGGGATGATTCCGGTCTTGTGTTGCAGGGGAGCGGGCGTACTCCTCGGTACTGTGATCTAGGCCACGTACTGTGACAGGTGGTACCCCAGTGCCTAGTCATTCGTTGGAAATCCATTCTCCCTACGTGCCTGTACGGTTTTGATTGTGCCCAACTATTGTTGAAATGTGAGATGCAAGCATTTCAGCTAGATTCTATTTTACTTTCTGTAGACACTATTATAATATCAGAGGATTTTGATATAAAGTGTTTTAGCTATCGTAAGGTAAAAACCCGACATGTTTATTTGTGGCGTGGTCTTACGAGATGCTTTTGTTTTCAAAGGATTTTGAAACTTTAATAATCAATTGAGTGTGATTTTCTCATGCTGGTATTCCAGACTGACTCGGGTATTGTTTTATATGATGCTCGGGTTAGACCGTGATAAACAGGTTCAGGATATGATGCTGTGGAGCTCAGGAGACGAGCTGGATGACGATACGTACTCCCGTACTTGCTATTATTTTCCGCTGTGTATTCAGTTGTATGTTATGGATGTTGATGTACTCTGATGATGTATTCTGATGACGTATTGTATAAAAAGATATAGTTTTTGATTTGTGTAAAGATCTGTTGATATATATTATATTTTATTCCGCTGCGATGGTTAGATTCTGATGTTGTTTTTTTCTATTTTTCTTCTTCTACCTCTTCTTCTTAACTAAAATGGTTCGATTTTCCGGGTCTGGAAAGTCGGGTCGTTACAGTGGTATCAGAGCTTAGGCTAGCGATAACCTTGGCTCTGGTGGGAATTTTGAGAGTATTAATAGATATGAGCGCGTATTTGTTAGTGAATATAAAATGGTTTTATATTGTGTTGGTTGGTTTATTGAGTGGCATATGAACCTTCGTCGGCACAGTCTGCGCAACTGTATCGAAGGGGTTTCTAAACACTTGAATAGAACAATTCGACACAATATTGTTTTAAATAGGGTGAATGAAATAATTTTGCCCAAATTATTTTGTATATAAAAGAAATAATTATTTGAGATTTATTATAGTTATATATTTGGATGCTTGGTTGTTAGAAAATGACCATAATGAGTTAGTCTCATTATTGAGTAGAAATTGGAAACTTATAACTTAAGTTGAAGAATAAATTTATATAACAAATGGAATTTGAAATATAGACTATAAATGAAATTATAAATTGAGATAAACTTTATATACAAATGTGAATTACAAATGTGATTTATAATCAAATGAGATAAATTCATAAACAAATGAAATTTGTAAATGTAAATTGTATATGTGACTTATAACTTGAAATAAAATGTGATAGAATTCCAGAGTAATGTTTGGATATTAAATTTAATGGATTTTGAATTTGAAGTTTTGGGAAAGGTTTAAATTCCTTTGGATTTAAAATAGTTTTAAAGGTTTTGGGGAATAATGGTGATATTATTTCATGGATATTTTTGAAATTGAATTGAAATCTGGTGGGATTTGGGATTTAAAAATATTTGAAATGTTTTAAAGTGATAAAAGCATTAAATTCTCTTTTGGTCGCTGGAAAATAATTTCGGTGATGACTGCAGCATCATCGATGTCTATTTTCGAGTTTCCAAGGAGAAATTGCTACCAAACAGTTTTAAATTGGAAATGATTGTGAACTGGGTTGGTTTTGAAATTCAAAGGAAAAATTGTTGGGTAAAAGCAGATTATTTTGGAAATTGGGATTTGAGGTGATATACCAGATATGTATGAGTTATTTATGGATTCAAAATGGTTTTGAAATAAAACCGGGCAATTGGATTCTGGGAATTCTATTTAAAATATAAATGTGGAAATTTAAATGAATCAACATTATAAAGTATAGAATGAAGTTGATTGAAATAAGAAGGGAATGAAAGTTTAATTCTGGGATTATAATTATGAGATGAAAATAACTAAATGAGTAATATAAGTTGGTAGATAAAAGAGTTAGAGAACTTGAAGGTGAATGAATTGTAAAACTTGTATAAAATTTTATCCTAGAATTAAAATTTAATTCGAGTATATGAAGGTGAATAAAATATATTTGAATTTAACTTAAGATAAGTTAAATAAAATTGAGAATTGGAATTGAATTAAATGTAAATAAGTTGAAGTCGAATTGAATTGGATATAAAGGTAATGTAAAATGCTTATAATTGTGTAAAGAAATTCATATTCTTAAGTTCTTAAGTGTAATAATTTGAAATTTGATTATAAAGATGAAAATGGACTTAAATGAATAGTCCCAGATCTTAAGTAAGTAAGTTAAAACTTATGAATAAAAATGAAATTGTAAGTCATAAATGGGAATCCATTACTTTGAACCATTAAGAGTTATAATTTGAAATTGTAATTATCAAATGGAAACGACTAAGATGAGCAATCTTATTTTTTTTAAATAAATCCAAACTGGAATTATAAAATAAATTGAACTTATGATAATTAAGTGAAGTGATATTTGGAATTAAAAAGCAAGTATTTAATTTTAACCAGCGGAGGAACTAATTAGATAATAAATTAGTTAATGAAATTGAATTGTGAGTAAATGAAATTGAATTAAAATAGTGATGGTTTGGATTGTGAATGAAATCCAAATAAGTGAAAATAAATTGGAAATGACCTGGTTATTAATAAAATAATTCCATATGAATTGAGTATGGAAAATAAAATTCATAATGATTGAGTGAATGAACCACTTATATTAAATAAATAAATGGATGGAATTTGAAAAAAAAAAGAATCAAATGAAAGATGGGAATAAAACTTTAAAGGGTTGGTTAAATGGGAAATAAACTTAAGTTATTGACTTAAGTAAATATTGAATGGAAACTGAACTCAAACAGAAGAGTGGTTTAAATAAGTTGAGAAATAGTTATTGAATGAATTAACTTGGATTGTTTTCGAGCTAAATAAAATTCAATTTTTGGAAGTTGGATATGAATTGAATTTAAGAAAAATTATTAGAAATAAAAATCAGAATTGAAATGTGGAATAAGTATTTATATTGGAAATGAAGTAGTAAATTGAAGTAAGTTGGAATTCATATGAAATGGGAGTTCAATTTGAATATATACACTTCGGTGGTGAAGTAGTAAATAAATATAAGAAAAATTTATATTGAACTTAAGAATTGAAGAATGAAATTCTTAAGAAAATTTGTAGTGGAAATATACTTAGTAATTTTGGAATGGGAAAAAAAAAATATACTAAGTGAATAGTTGAATGAAGACTAAAACTGAAGTTGTGAAATGGGATAGTTGTGAATAAAGGGATAACAATCAAAAGGAATGTGAATAAAAGAGAATTGATATAATTGGTAATCAATTGGAATTTATACGTAAGATGTACGTATATTATTTTATTCGCATAGCTATTTGGTCCAGATGTCGAACACAGAATTTCGAGATAGTTTTATCGATCCGAATCAGGATTTTTCACTCGATTTTCGACGGCGAACCTGGATATGGATTGTTGATTGATTCTGGATATTCTCTATCATAGTTTGTGGCTATGCAAGGAGGATAACGGTTTCTGATCAAGAAACCAGATCTGAGTCCGCACTAGGAAGTCGGGTGGACGATACTAGTTCGAAAGTGAAATTGTGTGATCGATTGAGCGATCGAATGTGATATTGCGTACAAATGATATATGTGCATCGTACGGGCATAAGTAAAACAAATATTGAAATTTGTAAAGGAAATGTCTAAAATGATTTTGAATCCTATGATTGGATATTATTGCTTAATAGGATATACAGGTGTATAAAAGCAATGGATAAATTGGGATTTTTGATTTTAGAAGATAAAATTTAATGGCCCGACAAAAAAGGTATGTATTTGAATTTCTATATGAAATTTGATTGGGTTTTGATCCAGCCACTTGGCTTTTTGTTTCTTTTCGAGATTGGGAGGCCGTAGAGCCATTTTGTAGTAGTACCGAGCTAGCCGCGCAAAGGAGACGCTGGCGAAATTTTTCGGAAATTTAGGGAGTTAGAAAAATTTTGATAATTCAAAATTTGAATTCAAATATAAATTTGAATGGATAAGTAGGGGTTATGGGTTGAACTTATGGATAGGTTTGGGAATGTTAGTAAGAGGGATAGTGTGTCTCTATTTAAAGAATTGTTATGGAAGGTTGTTAAAACTATTTGGATTGGGGAGATAGAACGAGTATCAAATCATTTCTCTTAACTGGTAATTTCGGGGACGAAATTCTTTTAAGGGGGGAGGAATGTGACGACCCGGAATTTTTGTATATTTGAAATGGGAATATTTAATTTATTTTAAATATTCGAAGGTTAAATTTTAACTTTAATTTCAAATATACAGTATTTATTGGATGATAGATTATTGAATTAAACAATCGAAAATAGGGTAAAATAGAGAATCCTGAGTTTTGAGCCTGTTAAAAATAATTTAAAGGTTCAGAGAATTTATATTGTTAATATTGAAGGTGATGAAACTTTTAAAATTTAATTTCAAAGTGTTTTGATCAGTTTTGAAAATATAACGTTTAAATTGAATTTAAAAATAGCCTTCCGAGGCGCAGTCTCGAAATTTGACGAAACCAGTTCCATTGGATCCGTAATATTGTTTTATTATCGGATTTCAATTTTTGTAACGATTGGAGTTGTTGTGTGAACGTACGTTATAAAAACGCGTTGGAAATTTTATTGAGACGTTTTGAATTTGGATTTAAATTAAATATAATTGTTTTTTTTCTTCTAACCCAACATTACGTACAACCCGCCTCCATTCTGTCTCCATCGTACCCCTTCGTTTCTTTTCCCCTTCTTCTCCTCTGAATCGAAATCAAAAGCCAGAGAAACATATCGAGCACGTACCAGTCCTTTTTCTTCATTTCAATTCACGTCTATTCTCCGGGTCCAAAACTAAAAATGGCAAACAGAGAAATCCCAAATTTCTTCTCCTCTCTTTTCAGTTTAATTCGATAGGAAGCTGGGTAACTCGAGTAGCCTCCATCCGAGATCGAGGCATTTCGAACGAGCTTCGGGAATGGTGATGGCTGCAAATCCCTTCGAGATGGTAAGGCCGAACAAGTGATTTCTGGGGATTCAATGGACTCATCCTTCGAGTGAATTCGTAGCTGTTCATGAAGAGAAGCACAGTCAAATCGATCGCCATAGGAAGGAAGAGAAGTCGCGATTGTTTGTGTTTGATCGAGGGGAAGGGGCGCGTGAGGGCTGTTCGTGGTTGCTCGCGTTTTTGGGGAAGTCGCGTTCGTACGTGGCAGTGGGTTTGGGGAAAACTGGGCACAGCGTTGATTTCGTTCGCATAGTAGCAGAGGCGTCATCGAACTCGAGCGTGGCAACTAGGGTTCTCGAACTCGAGGGATGTATGCTGTGAGGTACTAATTTCATTTTCGGTTGAAAATAAATATATATACTGTTTGTATATATGAATTTGAAAGGGGAAAGAATTTACAGTGGAGATATAAAACCACTCTGTTTAAATTTAAGAAGAAACTTTAAATCATGTTTTAGTGTATAGAGATATATATATATTAAAGAAGGTGTTATCACAGTAGGTAAAGTCTTGAAAATGGGAATTTCAAATGTTTGAGAAGTTTGTATAAAACCGGATTTATAAAAATCTATACAGATTATTTTTAAATTATATATATATACACACACCGTAAACCTGTTGCTTAATTTTAAAAGGAAAGGGTATATTAAGGTGACTAACTTGTTTTATCAATTTATTTTAGTCACTAAAGATTTAAAAAAAAGAGGGATTATTAGTTTAGATTAAATTAAATTTTTAATAAATTAAATTCTGTTAATGGTAATAAAATGTGTAGTTAATTAAATTATAAATGGGAATTTAAATCGTTCAAATTGACTCGAACGTTGAAATTAATAATAATAATATTATGTAATGATTATACAAGGTTATTACTGGGAAATCGAGACAGAATTGATGTGGACGGCAAACGAATGCAAAGGTGAGTTAATCTCACTCAGTTAAATTATAATTTAAATTTAAATGGTTAAATTTAAATAATTGATTGAATGATTGCATTGATTGATGTGCTATATTATATATAGTAGTATATAGCAATATATACATATTGGCATATGTATATATTTGAGTTGTTGATATTCCCGCATTTATATAGCGGATGAGACCCTATGCGCCGCATAATAGCGGATGATTTTATATTAAACCCATGTACCGCGATATTCCACTTTGAAGTGGAATTGGTATTGTGCTAACATCTGTGGATGCAGGGAAACAGGTTGGAGGGATCCAACTGGATTCCTCAAAATATTTAATTTTGTTTAAATATTCTGTGATATGGTTGTTGATATCCTGTGATGATTTATATTGGATAATCTGGTTGGATTGAATTTCCCAGTATAATGAGTTATCAAAAGTAATTGAATTGGATTTTTGGAAAGAAATAAAAGAGTAAAATTCAAGTTAAATAATTCTAGTGAATTCGAATAAATTAAATAAGGAATTGTAAAAGAAATAAAGAAATTTCTTAATTCGAACAAATATGGGAAAAGAGGATTTTGGATTTAACAGTGAAGAAATAAATCTTTAACTAAAGTGATATTATTTAAAAATATAAAAGAATTGATTTTATTGAAATTTAAAGATTTAATTTAATTAAAATATTAATTGAAGAAGTTTGGAAATCCGAAATTGGTATTTTAGTTAAAAAGGTTTTAACGCATAAATAAAGAAATAAAAGATGAAAGTTAATGTATTTGAAATAATTGAAGTAAATAGGGAAATTTATTTCAAAGTAAAGTAAAATGGAAATCAATTGGAAATTGATTTAAGTGTTTAAAACTTGGATTATTAAAAAAGAATGAGATTTTAAAATGTATAAACTGGGTTTATGAAATGAAATATCGGTGGATATTTTAAATATAAATTCAAGGTGGGAATTTATTGAGGAATGTAAATGTGTTTAAAAATAAATGGTGATTTATTTTTAAAAGATATGGAAGAAAGTGTATTCCCTGGATAGCCAAGTACGATTTCAAAGAAAATTCTTAAATATAAGTTAAAAGTTTAATGTTGTTTTTAAAAAGGCATGTTTAGAAAATTTATTATTTCTAATATTTAAATTCTAAAGTAAATATTTTCCAAATCTATTATCGTAATAATTATTTAAAGGATGACTAGTATTTTATTTCAAAAGTGAAACTTAGTTTTATATTTTATAAAGTAACCTTATTTTAAATATTCTCAAAAGTATTACTTTTAATTAAGTATTAAAGTAGTTTTCCAAATTTAAATGTTAAAGTATAATTATAATAAAGTGTTTTAAAGTTATTTTAAAATCTATAGGTATTTTGTACTTGGTGATTCAGTGGAAATAATTATTTGGGAAATGTATTCCGTAAGCGGAAACTGTTTGAAATTGTTTTCAAATGAGCTTTGAAAATTTGGAAATATATCTTGGAAAGATATTTGGGCAAATAAATAATGTGGGAAATTATTTATTGTGTGATGGTTGCTTGTGAATGTTAATTGATAGTTAAATAACCGACTATCAATATTGGCCAAATGCGCTGATCGTTTCGAAGAGACCGGGATCGAGTTTCCGTATACCGGGATTCTAGGTCTGGAGACTTGAATACCACTTCGATCCGATTTTGTACGTTTCGTGTAACGTGTTCAGAGTCGAAGATGGAGCAGTGAAGTGCAAGGGCTAGTCGCTACTAATCCTGAGGATATTTCCAAAATGGATGTAGTAGGAATAGTGCCTTCGGTTCCGTTCGGACCCGGGACGGACTTGTATGGACGAATGCTTTCGTGACATCGTCAGGTGGACGATGGGCATTCTAAGGGATATGTGCTAAAGGTATCGTTTAGCCTCGAGCCTCATCAACCGGGAATGACTGAAAATCAGGGGTTATGCAGCAAGGCTTCGTGGGTAGCCCCCACTTGAGAGTAAGGTCATCCCTGTCTAGATGTCCCTTTTTTTTCGGCTTAGTGTTGCGGTTGCTGATCCCAACAGTGGGGTGATTTTATTTGGAATTATCCAGTAAGGGATGATTCCGGTCTTGTGTTGCAGGGGAGCGGGCGTACTCCTCGGTACTGTGATCTAGGCCACGTACTGTGACAGGTGGTACCCCAGTGCCTAGTCATTCGTTGGAAATCCATTCTCCCTACGTGCCTGTACGGTTTTGATTGTGCCCAACTATTGTTGAAATGTGAGATGCAAGCATTTCAGCTAGATTCTATTTTACTTTCTGTAGACACTATTATAATATCATAGGATTTTGATATAAAGTGTTTTAGCTATCGTAAGGTAAAAACCCGACATGTTTATTTGTGGCGTGGTCTTACGAGATGCTTTTGTTTTCAAAGGATTTTGAAACTTTAATAATCAATTGAGTGTGATTTTCTCATGCTGGTATTCCAGACTGACTCGGGTATTGTTTTATATGATGCTCGGGGTCAGACCGTGATAAACAGGTTCAGGATATGATGCTGTGGAGCTCAGGAGACGAGCTGGATGACGATACGTACTCCCGTACTTGCTATTATTTTCCGCTGTGTATTCAGTTGTATCTTATGGATGTTGATGTACTCTGATGATGTATTCTGATGACGTATTGTATAAAAAGATATAGTTTTTGATTTGTGTAAAGATCTGTTGATATATATTATATTTTATTCCGCTGCGATGGTTAGATTCTGATGTTGTTTTTTTCTATTTTTCTTCTTCTACCTCTTCTTCTTAACTAAAATGGTTCGATTTTCCGGGTCTGGAAAGTCGGGTCGTTACAGCAGTTGAACAATATACAAATAAAATTTTCCCAATTCAATTATTCAAGTTTAAATATTTATTCCAAATTTTGGTTTTATTTATAATTAAAATCATCCTTTAACAAAATTTAAGAATTAGATTTCCGATTAACTTTAAACAATTTAGAGATATATATAATATATTTATATCAAATCAAATTAAATTTTAAAATAAGATACCTATATATATATATATATATAAATCAAATTATACTGAAGAAATTCAAATCAAAATATTTTTCAAAACAAAACCGTAGCAAAGCTGCAGAATGGTTTCTCCACTTCGAAACTCGAAAATGAATGTCGATAATGCGGCCGCCATAACCGAAATTATTTTCCAGCGACAAAGAGAAGAGCACTGATTTAAACATTTAAAATTCTTTGAAAATGGTTTCTATTTGAAATACCTTCAATAATATACATTAAAAAATTTAAAAACCAAAGCTTGAAATCACTGAAAATTAAATCCTCAAATTCTAAATTTAATTTCATTTAAATTTCTAAATAAATCTATAAACCAACTTTTATAATTCCATTTATTTTTATGTTGGAATACTCAATGATTTACAATACAAATAGTGAAAATCAAATATTACCTTTTTGACAACCAATTCAGTTAACCATTCAATTTCAGAAATTTATACTTATATATAATATAATCATACAAGATTATTTTATTTACTAAATTTTGAAAATACTATTATGTCAGTTAGCTCTGTTCAAGTGTTTTGGAAATCCTATCGATAGCGTTGATCAGACGAATCGATCAGAAACCCAAATCAACATCAACAACTCAAACAACACAGTATATATTAAAACATTTATATATTAGTTTACAAATACATTTCTTTGCTCGACGATACAGGAATGAATTTTCAAAATAAGGATAGGGTTTCAAATTTGATGGACTCAAACCAAAGAGAATTTTGATTCGAAAATAAGTTCGAAACAAAGATACGATGATTAAATACAAAGTAGGAAGATTGATAATTTGTATAAATCGCGGGCAACCTTAACCAGGTCGACCGTGACTTCAAAAAAATAAGATCGGTGTAGAATTTCGAGGTAAATCGACATTCGATCTCAAGAAATAGAATTCAGGTATAGCAGGAGATAGATAGCATCGTAAACCGAGGATACAAAAATCTCCGGTAAATCAATGCCTATTATAAAGGAGTTTTGCTCCTTTGCTAATTATTCGAAGTTTGGCGAGACCGCCGATCTATTATATATATCATTCAAAATGGAGTTATGGGGTGCTCTAGAATTAAAAAAAAGAAGAATAGTGAAGGACACGAATGAATTTCGGAACCGATGGGAACGTTCCAAAATTCAAAGGAATTGAGTCAAAGGAAGAGATTGAAACTCGAATGAGAGTGATTCTGTAAATACATTTACCCTATATGTTAAGTTTTGCCTAGAGCTACCAAAGCTCTGATACCAACTGTAACGACCCGATATTTTGGACCATTCGCATCCATTATAAGTGTATAGGCAGACACTCATGCCGGAATTGAATTGCTCAAAATACAGCGTTGTTAATTTAAATTTGGCAAAACTGAACATATATAGTAAATAAATGATCACAGACCACAGACACAGAGTAATAATTGCAGCGGAAATAAAAGAGATAGTAGTTCATGAAGCTACTATATAAATATATAAATTACATCAGAGTTAAACCAGATACAACGGAAGAGTAATATGATACATCAGATACAAATCAGAATACATCACTGGAATCATCGAATACTGAAAGCAGAATAGATGGCTGGATCTTCGAGCAAAGCTCCAACTTCAAAGGTGAGTCTCGAATACTGGTACACTCAGTCTGACCCGAGCGTAAAGCAAAAACACAAGACACTCGAGTCAGGATTAACATTCTTATATCAATAAATCCAACTCAAGTGAAATAGCAATTGAAATATAAGTAACTCAAAGGATGTTTGGAATAACCATCCTTTAAGGATCCGTTAAACTATCTACTAGGTAGTAATGTACGCTAAGTATATAATGTCTATCAGTAATATAAGGTATCAAAATAGTGTTAAGGCGTTACCATTATCCCCCTTAACACATTTTATATAAGCGTTATAGTCTATACAGCACTGTAAACTCCACCGTAAACTAGTGGGCTATCAGGGAGTACTCCATAGGTATAACACAAAACAATTTCGTAGTGGTCGCGTATAAAGGGATACAAGTATGACAAGGCACATGAGGCAATACCCAAGGTAGTGATACTACCGTTTTCCTGATCCGGACTGGTGAGAACGCATCGCCGCAGCGACCGCAACACCGTGAAACAACACTCCCAAAATCAAGGGTGCACCAATCGAAAACAAGTAATGAGTAGTTCGAAGAAGTGTGTTCACTTGAGGTAGCTGACCTCCATTGGCCCGGCACGGCTCCTGTTTTAGTCATTTCCAATTTGACACAAGTGTCAAGGCTATCCATTATCGTTCTCTTTCTTCAGTCATCACGTACATCATTCCAACCACTTCATTCTGGATCATCACTCCGCGTATAGTTATTAAAGTGGTTTCGGTTTAGACAGAGAGTATGTCCATAACCGATTCCGGTCTCTTTAATAACTTTCGTAATTATTACACCGATTGGTCGTTTAATATATTTCAAAACCAAATCAAATTCAATTTCAAATAGAATTCGTAAATCAACATTTCATTTGTCTTTCTAAACCAATTTCCAATATTTACGTTTCAAAACTTTCGCATTCATAATTTCAAGATCTTACAATTCAATTTCAATTTTTATTTAAAACACTTCAAATATTGATTCAAGTTCGTATATCAGTTTCATTTCGAAATCATTTAAATTAACTTAATTTAACATTCAAATCAATTTTAAATTCATTTATCGATTTCATTACTATTCGTTAAGTAAATATGCCATTCAAAACAATTTCTATTAAATTTCCAATTCATTAAATCCATTATTTAAATTCAACTTCCTTATTTCAAAACTTACAATTTGAATTAAATTAAATTCATCAAATCAAATTCTTTAAATTTCAAGTCTTACATTAATTTCAAAAAAAATCACATTTTATTTCTTAATAAAGAAATTCAATTTCACTTATTTATTTACTTAAATGATTTTCCAAACTTAATTAATAAAGAAACTCAATTTCAATTATTACGAAGTAAAATTCACTTATTCAAAAATTCAATTTAATTTAATCATTAAATAATTCAATCTTATTTAATTATTAAATAATTCAAAACTTAATTATTAAATAATTTCAAAGTTTAATAATTTCAAACTTAATTATAATTTCAAACTTAATTATAATTTCAAACTTAATTATTAAATCATTTCAAAGTTTAATAATTTTAAACTTAATTATAATTTCAAACTTAATTATTAAATCATTTCAAAGTTTAATAATTTCAAACTTAATTATAATTTCAAACTTAATTCAATCATTTCTCAAATTAAACAACATTCTTTCATCAATTACATTGTTAATATTTTGTTTCAGATTATTAAATATTAGCATTTTCTTTTCATCAAAATTCAATTTCAACTTCATTTCAAAACCATATTATTTATTCAAATAAAATCTTCATTTATTTTTTTTAAATCAAATTATTGACCAATCGGTTTTTTTTATTTAAATTATCTATCCTAGGTCAAAGTTCAATTTGGGTATTTATCATTTCAACCCGATTCCAATTCAATTCAAAATCAAAACATAGCAAAGGGAACTTGTAGTGTGATAACTGGGATGGTGTCAAAGTAAATAAACAAGCAATAACAACAATCAATATCAATCCAATAATCAATTCAAATAATCCCAAAATAATCATATTAATTCACATTGTTGTTTGTGCAAATTTATATAATTATTTTTAGAATCTACACTATCATTTCATGTAGATTAAAGATTATTACACTAATATTTATATGGTTCTTTACTTGTCATCCATTATTCAATTTTATACTACAATAATTTATACAACATACATTCAATGGTTCAAGGTGTACTTAACCAAATTCTACGTGTCAATTATTTAAAGGGGTCATATTATACAAATTTAACAAATCAAATTCAACACATATATCAAATCTATCTATCCTACGTCAATTTCAATTTCAAATTATTTATCACTTACAACATCAACAATTTAACGTCCAATGTCAACATCAAACAATCAATCATTTATCAACCAACTGGATTATTATTTCATAAATAACAAATAATGGTGTCAGATGTCACGGGTGAACTGATACAGGTAATAACATATATAACAGTGTAATTAACTAACAGCAACATATTTCAATTGTCGTTTCAATTGAAATCAAATTTAATAAATAAAAGAACATTAATCGTGAGTGATTTCTCACCTTTCGAGGCTAGAGATGAATAGTCGACGACACAGATACGCACACTGATACGGACACTGACATATCCAAGCACGAATTCCAAACAAAGCTAGATTGGCACGAATTCGACGAAGCTGATAAATACGAAATCGATGTGAATGAATTCAAATATATTTTGATGCAAACTAAAATATATACATTATCTGTTAAAATCAATTTCCATTTTAAAGACAATAAATAAAATATATTGTATATTTAAGGCCTTATATATTCGAAATCAAAGTATATATAAAATCAAAAATAAAAATAAATAAATAAATAAAGTTAAAAATGCAAACCACTAACTATACATGCATACGTAAACTCACAAATATATAAAAATCCGATTAATATGCATACAGCTATATATGCAGGAAGTTATATGTTAGCCGTTCAAATGGATGTATATGCAGACCTCAATTCATATATGCAAATCGAATTTTATATTCATATCCATAACATATGTATACCTGTAGATAGCATTTACAAACCATGTACAATACTGTAACACTGTTATATAATGTGTATGCTAACCTATATGCCTTGCTGTGACTTACTCAAATCTAGACATTATTTATATATAAATACTAGCATATATACTAGCCAATATAACCCAACAGTATGCCTAAATTAGAATATATGCAAACTAACCCATGAAGACCAACGTGAATGTTCGAAAGCTTATCTTGTATATCAATAATATATTAAACTCAACATATTTTCTCCTTAAAATTTGAAACAGTTTTAAATTCAATACTATAAAATCTACATAACTCACTAATATTTGTATTACTGTAAGGACGCACACTGACTAAACTTTGTACAAATTATACTATATACTAACCTGATATATGAATTATTATACTATATACACATATGAACAATAGTTTTATACATTTAAACTTAACAAACCTATTATATACAACTGCAAATATAATTTCAATACAATACCTAACAGTAATTATATGCCAACAAAAGATGGCTGCTTGATCAAGCTCGAATGCTGGGAGGTGCCGCCATGAAGGCTCGGCCATTTGAAGATAGCGAGCGGCTGCACGGCGTGGCTGCTGCTCAAGGCAAGTAGGATTCTCGCATTCAGGCGTGGGGAAAAGAAATTGGAAGAGGCGGTTTGGGCTGCTCGCGGAAGAAGAGAAGGGTCGGCGAACGAGGGAGGGGATGGAGGTTGAGATCTATGGTGAAGTGGGTGATGGGTTCGGAGAGTGTGGACGTTGTGTCGGTCAGTGGTTGGTGGGCCGCTGGGTGCTATGGAGGCTCTCGGTGGTGGACGGTCAGTGGGCAGGGAGGGTGAGCTGCTATGTTGTAATTTTCAGTAGGAGGTAGGAGGTGGTAGAAGGTGCTTGGCATGGAAGCACAGGCGAGTTCGGCGGAGAGGCCGGAGGGAATAGGCTCTGTTATCGGCAAGGAAAAAGGTGGGAATGTTTTGGTGAGCTCATCAATAGAGATGGGTGGAAGTTTGGAGAAAAAGGGGTGGTTATTGGTGAAGAGGGTGAACGTTGATAAGGATGAGCAGAGGAGGAATGTGAAAAATGAGAACAAAACTGATATACTTCATTTCAAATTATATATATATATATATATATTTTTAGCTTCGACAGAGGAGAAAGGAGGCATGGGCTAATGGTTGCTGAAGCCATTTATTTATGTTCGACTTCTTCTTTTATTTTCAAAGTGGAAATGAGAGCTACCAGAGCAAAAGAAAAGAAGGGAGATATGAATGAGCAGCTACAATATTGGGAATAGAAAAAAATGAAACGACACACCTTGAAAAAGTTAAGAATATTAAATTTAGACATCGGTTATGGGGTAGAATAAAACTGATGTCTATTCGCATTATACTACAGACAAATGAAAGATCACCCGAAACCAAAAGACAGATCGTCACGGTTTAATCGTTCCGCAGTTTCATTGTGTACCGAAAACAAAAACACCCAAATGAGCATGCTGTAGAGATCAGCACGACAAAAAGATCAAAACGGAATAAAGATATCAGCGGTACGATTGAATTATATAAAAAAATTCTAATTTTTCTACTGGCGAAAAATGCAAGAAAAACGTAGAAAAATAAGATCGACGGAGCCAAAGAAGTCCGAATTTGGAAAAACGACAAACTGACATCTTGCTCAGAAGATGGTTTAGAATTTTTCTATGTAAAAATATTTAGGTTTCGAAAAAGTTTTATTTTTATTGCTTTTTTAACTGATTAAATTGAAGTAAATTTACGCGCGAAATAAACTTTCATATTTTCGGACGAAAATTTACCAGTTGCTATGTTTAACTAGACGTATTCCAAATATCAAATTTTTATTTCAAAATTTTATAGTTTAAAATTTCACAAAATTTCAACTAATTACGTTATTAAAACAGTTGAAATTTACGGGTCGTTACATCCCTGGACCTTGATTTGCTTACTACCCGGGTTGTAACTCTGGGGGATAAGGCTAAGGCAAATATTGATCGGTTTGCTGAGGAGACCAGGAAATTGATGGGGCACCACTCCCGACTGGTCAAGGCTGGGGAAGAGATAGGAAGCGCCAACATTCGGCTACGGTTGATGGTTTCCGACCAGGCTAAACAACTCGCCGACCAAGCCATCCAAATCTCCCAGCATGAGGCCGCATCTAGACAATTGAGGAAGACTATTGAAGAGGCCAGTAGGGCGGAGTTGAGGAGGATGGAGGCCGTCTATAAGGAGCGGATTGACATGGCTATTGCCACGGTGGATGAGGTTCGGCAAGCGGATCTCGAGCGGGTAGAGGCACTATCGGGGAGACTTGAGGCTGCGGAGCATGCTCAGGCTAAGTCGAAGGAGGAGATGGAGGCGATGAGGAGGTCCCTTCAGGCTGACCGTTTACGGTATCGATCGGAGAGGGATGCTGTTGTTGCCAAGCTATGGGCTTTTGAGGTCCGAATGAGGGAGTTTGAAGAGAACGAGGGGATGATGGATGGGATGCTCCAGGATATGTACTTCCGTACTTGGAGGCAGGGTAACTTGTCCTGGATGGATGATTACCCCTGGGTTATGGCTAGGATCTATCTCAGGGCTCTAGAGGAGGCCAAGGCCGAGGCGGATAAGGAAGGTGGTGTGGCCTTCAGGATGAATGTGGTTACCGCCCAGTTTACCAAGGAGGAGAAGGTGGCGGTGAAGGAGGGCATGTGGTTGCTTGCAGCTGAGGAGGCAGGTGTGCAAGTAGAGGATGATGATCAAGATGATCAAGGAGCAGATGCTGGTAAGTCTTCCTTTCTAGTCTTTCCGTTAACTTGGTTGCTTATCACTAATGGATTCTTTCTCTGACCGGACAGGTGGGCAACAGGACAAGGATAAGACTCCGACGCAGCCGGCTCCTTGTTTGGACCTGGAAATCTTTTTGTGAACTTGACATTGTTGTATATGTGAGTCTCAAAACAGTAACGTAACTCTTAGGTTGTAATTATGCTACTTGTAATAAACAACACTATTCTTGACGTGTAATTCTTTAACTTAAGCTGATCCTGTCGTCTTTTGAATGTTTTTGCTGTTTTGACATGTTGTATGAGAAATATAGCTATGCCTATTCTTGTAATTAAATTGTGTTTGACGTCAAGTTCTTGTTTAAAACATAATTTCATGACTTGCAATGTTAGCGTGAGGTGTGAATAAATTATAGTCACGTGTTTACACATGAAAGAAGGAAATACCGCCCTTTATTTTTGCTTGTAGATGGCAGCTTTGAATGTCTTGTGTGACCGAGTATGGAATGCGGTCCAGTATCTTGCTGTGAGTATCCGCTTCCATTAGCGAATGTCTCTCGTTCTGTGTCCTGTACTTCAGGGATTGTTACAGAGGATAGGAGAAAAGTTTCTTAAATAAAATTGAAATATGTGAAATAGTAAAACTTCCAATCACGGAAGGCCTTCGATGTGCTTAAGTTCGTGGCAAACGGGCTTTGTAGTCACTTTCCCTAGCTGTGGGTCTTGGAGACATTTGTCACCCATCTTACGCCTCCGCGGGGAGTTAATTCTTTTTTACCACAGCCGCACTTAAGACACATCGGAGCCGAGATCGCGCACAGTAACTACCCGGGCCATTATGGCCCGTAATCGTGGGTATTATTCGATTTACTGTGGCCGGCTAGCGTGGGTGCCGATCGTCAACCGTGAACTGCCCCTGGCTGGCCACACCTTATGTTGGGGCTTATAGTCGGTTCACGGTTGCCGGCGAGCCGAACGCCGTAATGAGCTGCCTCGGCTATAGTCGGCCTTCTCGGTGGCTTATAATAGGCTCATTACAGTAGGCTTTAAGGGCCGTCGCGAGCAATGAGTTAACCCGCAGCAGAGGGATGCTGGAGCAAAAGTGTCTCATTGGCGAGGGCATAGATTCACATAGTACCTGTTAGGTCTTGTCCAGGCGAAGTTGCGCTGTGGAGTGCCTTGAATGGAAATGCTATATGCACAGGATTTCGTTCAACAGAAAAGGATAAAGTTAACAAGCAGCCAAGATATAAAGGAACAAGTTAAAAAAGAGACAAGGTTTTTTAAAGTGGTTCGGCACGAAAATGCCTACGTCCACTGATTCTCTTTGTTAATTCACTTCATATGGGCAGTACAAGTTAAGAAAAGTATCGACGGAGGTGTTGGATGTTCCATGCCCTCTGGAACACCTCTCCGTCCACTGTTGACAAAATATAAGCTCCGTTGTGGAGATCTTTATGAATTACATATGGTCCGTCCCAGATTGGATCTAGTGCTCCAGGGCGAGGGAAGATTCGCTTGAGGACAAGATCCCCTTCTTGTAAGGTACGATGCTTGACTTTGGAGTTGTATTGTGCTGCCACTTTTTGCTTGTGGGCTGCTGCTTTGAGGGCTGTATCATTTCTTCTCTCCTTAATTAGATCCAAAGACATGTGAAGGAGTTCTTCGTTCTCTTCTGGGTTATAGTGGATCCTACAGTGGGAAGGCACGATGGTTTCGACTGGGAGCATAGCTTCCGATCCGTATGCCAAAGAGAAAGGAGTATGCCCCGTCGATGTTCTGAAAGATGTGCGATAGGCCCACAGTGCCGTAGGGAGTTCATCCACCCAAGCGCCCTTTGACTTTTCGAGTTTCTTTTTGATCATTGTTGTTTATTACAAGTAGCATAATTACAACCTAAGAGTTACGTTACTGTTTTGAGACTAACATATACAACAATGTCAAGTTCACAAAAAGATTTCCAGGTCCAATCAAGGAGCCGGCTGCGTCGGAGTCTTATCCTTGTCCTGTTGCCCACCTGTCCGGTAAGAGAAAGAATTCATTAGTGATAAGCAACCAAGTTAACGAAAAGGCTAGAAAGGAAGACTTACCAGCATCTGCTCCTTGATCATCTTGATCATCATCCTCTACTTGCACACCTGCCTCCTCATACGCAAGCAACCGCATGCCCTCCTTCACCGCCACCTTCTCCTCATTGGTAAACTGGGCGGTAACCACATCCATCCTGAAGGCCACACCACCCTCCTTATCCGCCTCGGCCTCGGCCTCCTCTAGAGCCCTGAGATAGATCCTAGCCATAACCCGGGGGTAATCATCCATCCAGGACAAGTTACCCTGCCTCCAAGTACGGAAGTACATATCCTGGAGCATCCCATCCATTATCCCCTCGTTCTCTTCAAACTCCCTCATTCGGACCTCAAAAGCCCGCAGCTTGGCAACAACAGCATCCCTCTCCGATCGATACCGTAAATGGTCAGCCTGAAGGGACCTCCTCATCGCCTCCATCTCCTCCTTCGACTTGGCCTGAGCAAGCTCCGCAGCCTCATGTCTCCCCGATAGTGCCTCTACCCGCTCGAGATCCGCTTGCCGAACCTCATCCACCGTGGCAATAGCCATGTCAATCCGCTCCTTACAAACGGCCTCCATCCTCCGCAACTCCGCCCTACTGGCCTCTTCAATAGTCTTCCTCAATTGTCTGGATGCGGCCTCATGCTGGGAGATTTGGATGGCTTGGTCGGCGAGTTGTTTAGCCTGGTCGGAAACCATCAACCGTAGCCGAATGTTGGCGCTTCCTATCTCTTCCCCAGCCTTGACCAGTCGGGCGTGGTGCCCCATCAATTTCCTGGTCTCCTCAACAACCCGGTCAATATTTGCCTTAGCCTCATCCCCCAGGGTTACGACCCGGGTAGTAAGCAGATCAAGGTCCAGGGACTTAGCTTCGTCAAGCACCCGTACCATAGGATTACGAGGAAGGAGATGCTCACCAGTAACCTCATCGAAGGAGATGTCATGAGATGCCGTGTCCAGGTCCGGATGACCCGCAAACGGATTGCGAACTAAGCCAGAATGATCTATCGGGATGACGGTTGGATTCTCAGATGGATGGGGGGAAGGTATAAACTCGGTGTCCTCCTCCTCAATATCATGAATAGGCTGGAGTGGGGCCGGAGGACCAGGAAGAGATTCAAATGTAGATCGACTGCTCTTCTTCTTTTGTATATCTTCTTCAATAACTCCAAGAAGAGGACGATAGCCGACTACATCTCCAGGACGGTTAGTGGGAGGCTTCGGCTTGGCGGAAGCTTTGAGGAGTTTGTATTGTTCAAGCATGTGCCGAAGATCTGAGGTCTCGGCCGTTTTGCCCGCTCCTGGAGCAAAAATCAAGTGTCACCAGCATGCATTGAGCCATCATTCGAGAATTAAAAAGAATAGAGAGAAATTCACCTTGAACCGCAGAAGTTGCCTCAGTAGAAGCACTCCCGGAAGATAAATCGACGCCAGTCCCAACCTTATCAGCTTTCTTGGACTTCTCCGTTTCCTCCAAACCTTCGAAGGCTTGGCGGAAAGCGTCATCCGTCCACTCTTGCATCTCGCCTACTTGCCCAGAAGACAAAGCCCCGGTACCATCACCGCCCCGTCCTTTGCTACCATCATCGCCGTGACGATCACCGTCACCTTCTCCACCGCTTCCGCTCTCCGCCTCACCTCCTTCATCCTCGCCTTTTTCTTCCTCCACTTTATCCTCCTCCTGAACATCCGGATGTGTGCTAGGAGAAGGTCCATCAGACTTCCTGAGTTTCTTCCCCCCGGCGACTGGATGCGCCGAGAAGGGTCTCCTTTTGCCGCTCTTCGCCGTAGCCCCTCCTGCGGCTTTGGCAGCCCTCTCCTCCGCCGTGTCTCTCTGCTTGACCACAGACTGATGTGGTAGGATCAGGTTGTGCCCTAAAAGTGTAGCGTTCCTAATAAAATAAGAGGCCGACCTATCCCATCCCGTGATGGCTTCTATTTCCACAGCCATCTGAACCAGGCGGTCACTCTCTACGACCGCAAAGCCACCTGTCGCTAGCAAGAAACAAAAACACATAAGAAGAGGTACTGCAGTCAGAACGGAAATTATAAATAAGCTTAGGACTTACAGCCAGAAGTGAAGCGACGGATGGAAATAGAGTCATCCTTGATAAAAAACCATTCTTTCTTAAACATGCTGAACTTCGAGTATAAGTCCAGGACCGGCTTGAAAGATACGGCTGATTCCAAGCTAATGTATGGAGACCCCTTCTTATAGCCTCTCAAGTTATACAAATACCGGATCTCCCGGTTGGAAGGAGGACGCCCGTATCTCCTCTGGAAGATAACAAAAAGGCTCACCAGAATGGCGTAGGATATGGCTGAAGCTGGAATGGAGCCACCTTCAGATATGTGACAAAGCTGACTATCCAGGCATTGAGAGGCAAGATGGCACCACACATACAGTGATACTTGCTGTAAGCGAAATATCCTTCGGGGGGGGGGGGTTATATGGCATCACTCCTTCCCCCGGCAACAGCATACGCGCTCTGTCAATCCCGAAAGAGCGAGAGATGACATCAAGCTGCTCGTCTTTGAGTGAGCTAGGGAAACAATCGGAAGGCAAGTTCAGAAGCTCCTGAGGACCATATCCATCTACCAGTGATCTCGGAGTGGGCCCATGACGTCCCGGTCCTGACTGGACTGGGGGCACGACAGAAGGCTCTTCTCTATCCTGGGATTTCTTCTTATCGGAACGAGTTTCGACTCTGTGAGACATTTATCTGCAAACACAAAGAAGTTCGTAGTTAGAATGAAGGGAGTAAACAAGCAACCATATGAAGACCGAAATTGCGTTTATAAGTTGAAACATAAAATCCCTCTCGGCAGAAGAGAACACACCTGATTCGGCACTAAGAGATTCAGCACTTGGGTGATTCGACACTTGGGTGATTCGGTGCTTAGGTGATTCGGCACTTGGGTGATCCAGCACTAAGAGATTCGGTACTTTAGGTGATTCGGCACTTAAGGGGTTCGGCTATCTCAAACGATGGAAGGTAAATGAAGGCTCGAAGCCCATACTTATAGACGGGTGAGGGCGACCGAACCAACCGGATTCGACACTTAAAAACAAAGGAACTAAAACAAAGCGGGGCATACAATGGCATATGCCCCACTTTGGGGGGGGGCAAATGTTGGGAGCGCTTCCACCACCACCGAACCAGAGGAAGGGAAGACACCACCAAGCCAAAAGCAAGCAAGGCACTACCGAATCAACACATCTCCAACACTATACCGGACCGAATCAAGTCTACTCGCCACCGGACCGGAGCTACCTAACCAACCCACCGGTCCACCTGCTACCGAATCAACCCTATACAAAGCCGAACCAGCCCACTACCGAATCAACCCTATACAAAGCCGAACCAACCCACTACCGATCCACTCTTCCCCGAACCAACACCAACTCCCCCTGCATAGCCGGACCAAACTCCTTCCTTCCCATAACCGAACCAGAACCTGCTTCACCCTACCGAATCAACTCATCACCGGACCACTCCTCACAACTCATCACCGGACCAGAACCACCGGACCACTCCTCACAACTCACCACCGGACTAACTCCATTCACAACCGAACCAACCTGGCCAGGCCAGATTACATCAGCCCAAGCCCACCCACAGCTGTATACATCCTAGACCCCTACCACTTGCCTCACTCTATAAATAGAGGGGTAGGGGTACAACAATGGAGGATAAGTTTGAGAGCTCAAGCACGGATAGAACTTTCAAACAACTTTCATTTACTTGTATCAAAAGCTTTGTACTTGTAATCTGAACAAGAAAGGAGAAATAATATATAAAGTGGACGTAGGCATATTCCGGCTGAACCACTATAAATCTACGTGTCTTTTACAGTTTAGTCCCTGCTTTTCATATATTTGCATAATTCATCCAAATCACTGAGAACAACATAAAATCAATTAAATCATACGACTTTGAGGTGTTTGTCCATTTTTTGTGCAAACATTTTTGGTGCTTTCACTGAGAATTAGAAGCTCGAAGCTTTAGCTTCTTCCACTTAACCTTCTTCCTAACAGCGTCGTTCATTGCTTGGAAAACATGCCTCCCAAGCAGAAGAAAGATGTTTACAAAGGAAAAAACATCGCAACCAGCAGTCTCGCAGATCCAGTGGTCACGGATCAAGTAAATCGTCCCCCTCCAGTAGCAGTACCAAATGAAGGGCAGGCAAATCAGACCACCCCTGCCGCGGAACAGCCGGCAACAATTACTAGGGCAGATCTAGACAGGGTTGTGGCTGGAGTGACTAACCGCTTCACGTCCCAGCAGGAAGCCTTGGTGGACCATCTCATGTCACGCTTAAGGGATGCTGAAGAGTCCAACCGCAACACTGAATCATGGGGTGAATCCCAGTCGGGATGATCTCAGAGATAACAAAGATCTTCCTTCCTCGAAGGAGCTAACGGCAGAAGCAGCCATGGTAGGAGCCGAGATCGAGCACAGCCCGAAGTTAGGCCTGAGGAAACGCTTGGAACCGAACCCAACGAGGGACGTACCGGGCGGAGGTCAACTGTAGCTGAGCCGGTCGTACTGCCTAACCATGGAAACGCCAATGAACGGGGCCGAGCTAGAATCCAGCCCAAAGTTGGACCCGAGGAAGTGCTTAGATCAGAACCCAGCAGGGGAAGATCAAGGCAAGGGCCAACTGTAGTAGACCCTAGCATGCTCCCAGAAGACCAAAGACAACCACTGGAAAATATCAGGAATGATAGACGATACCATCCCTACAGGTCATCTGGACGGAATCAATCCCACAGAACAGAACCAAACGCATTTCTATCTGCTCCAAATTCTGATGAAAGGATGGCACGCTTGTTCAGAGAGTGCGTCCAACGGGATCAAAGAGATCGAGGGATAGGCGCAAGGGTAACCAGCTCTTTCGCCCGCAATATCGAAATTGCTATCACCCCCCGAGAATGGAAAATGTCAACAATGGAACCTTACAAAGGGACCTCCGACCCCATTGTACACTTACAGAGATACACACAGCATATGCTCATGAGTGGAGCAACAGAGGGAGTACTGTGCAAATGCTTTCCACTATTTTTAGCAGATCTAGCTACCTCCTGGTTCTGTCATTTACCCCAGGGATCCATCAGCTTGTGGGAAATGTTGAAAGAAAAGTTTATCAGTCAGTTCCGCATTCATGTGGAACAACCCAAGGATGCTTATTCCTTATCCAGTATCAAACGGAAACCTAGAGAGAAACTGCAGCAATACCTAACCCGATTCAATGCCGCAGCGGCCGCAGTCCAAGATGCCGATGAAAAGCTTATCCTAATGGCCCTCTGTAGTGGTGTGCATCCAGATACTAAATTTGCTAGAAGGTTGACAAAAGAAAAACCAGCTACTTTACCCGATTTCTTCCATGAAGCCGGGAAATATTTGAGGCTTGAAGATGCTGCCACTAAGGGGCGGTCAGGGCAACAAAATAAGGCAGCTCACGGCAACACGCCCGCTGCAGCAAAGGACGTTCGAAGAAATGATTCTAGAGACAACGCTGGGGGAAAGAAGGGAGAAAAGCGCCTATATCGGCCAGGACCAAGATTCGACACTTACACTCCTTTGAATGAAACCGTCGAAAACATCTTCCTTGCCACCCAAGACGAAGTTAGATACAAACGCCCACCATACAAGAAGGAATCAGATAACGCACAAAAATCTGGAAAGTTCTGCCGCTTCCACGAATCTCATGGGCATGACACCAATGAATGCCATCATCTCCGGGACCTGATTGAAGAACACATCAGAAGGAAGAAACTGGAACGCTATGTAAAAGGTCAAGACAGGACTCCAGCTCCTGCCAATGAGAACCCAAGGCTGCCCTCACCAGAGATAGGCAGAGGAAACCGCAACACTAGCGGCTCCAGTCAAGAGAAGATAGTGGTCCATACCATCTCGGGCGGACCGCGCATCGCCGACAGAAGCTGGGCAGAGATGGAAAGATATGGAAAGTCGCTTAGAAACGATGAAGACTGTGTTAATTCTATTATAGAAGAACGCCACCCGAAGCGGAAAGAGAGTGATGACATCACATTCAGTAGGCGTGACCTAGAGGGAAGACAATACCCTCACATGGATCCCATGGTTATCTCTGCCCGGCTCGGTCCAGCCGAAGTTTTCCGGATTCTAGTAGAGACTGGAAGCTCAGTAAATATCCTATTCAAGCATGCGTTCGACAAAATGAAACTATCAATGAAGGATGTTTCTCCCTGCAATAAACCGCTACACGGTTTCACTGGAAATGCGAAGATGCCCCTCGGGCAACTGGACCTCTTCGTTGAAATTGGAAGTCATCCCCGCTCCGTTGTGCGGAAACAGACATTTGTGCTGATAGAAAACCACTCGGCCTACAACGCTTTTTTAGGAAGGCCAGCCTTGTCTGACTTCCAAATTATCCTGGCCCCATGGTGCCTAAAAATGAAATTTCCAACGGACAATGGAGTAGGAGAAGTAGAAGGATACCAGGACGTTGCTCGAGACTGCTATGTAACTGAACTTCGCAACAACCACAGGAAGGATAAAGGGAAGAGTGTAGAGGTCGCCCTCTGCACAAAAAGTTTGGAAGCATAGCAACTAAAGAAAGCCCCTCCTCTTCGATATACCAGCGACCCTTTCAATGAATTAGACCCCAGGGACAAAGAGGAGGAGGCCACCGCCGAGCCTGCAGAGGCTATGGAATTTATATCTGTAGACAAGCATGACTCGAGTAGACTATTGAAAATCGGGTCCCAACTAAAAGCTGAGTTGAAGGAGCAACTCATTGACTTTCTCTGCCACAACTTGGATGTATTCGCATGGTCACATGCTGACATGACCGGAATTTCCCCTGACATAGCATGCCACGTACTAAACATTGATCCTACCAAGGCGCCCGTAAAACAAATAAAGAGAAGTATGGGGGTAGAACGATCAGCATCCCTCGATGAAGAAGTAAAGAATCTACTTGCCAATGACTTCATACGAGAAGCCATCTACCCAGAGTGGATCGCCAACCCGGTACTGGTAAAGAAAGCTAATGGGAAGTGGCAAACATGCATTGACTTCACCAACTTAAATGACGCCTGCCCGAAGGATTGCTTCCCACTTCCCCGAATCGATCAACTTGTAGACAGCACAGCCGAGCACGAACTCTTATCCTTTATGGACGCATACTCAGGATATAACCAAATTCCTATGCATGCTCCCGATCAAGACCACACTAGTTTCATCACTGACCGGGGTTTGTACTGCTACAAGGTAATGCCTTTAGGACTTAAAAACGCAGGAGGTCACCCATCCTAGTACTACTCTCGCCCAAGCACGCTTAACTTCGGAGTTCTGATGGGATCCGGTGCTTTAGTGCTGGTATGATCGCACCAAAAATGTTTGCACAAAAAATGGATAAACACCTCAAAGTCGTATGATTTAATTGATTTTATGTTGTTCTCAGTGATTTGGATGAATTATGCAAATATATGAAAAGCAGGGACTAAACTGTAAAAGACACGCAGATTTATAGTGGTTCAGCCAGAATGTGCCTACGTCCACTTTATATATTATTTCTCCTTTGTTGTTCAGATTACAAGTACAAAGCTTTGATACAAGTAAATGAAAGTTGTTTGAAAGTTCTATCCGTGCTTGAGCTCTCAAACTTGTCCTCCATTGCTGTACCCCTACCCCTCAATTTATAGAGTGAGGCAAGGGGTAGGGGTCTAGGATGTATACAACTGCGGGTGGGCTTGGGCTGATGTAATCTGGCCTGGCCAGGTTGGTTCGGTTGTGAATGGAGTTAGTCCGGTGGTGAGTTGTGTGGAGTGGTCCGTTGGTTCTGGTCCGATGATGAGTTGTGAGGAGTGGTCCGGTGGTTCTGGTCCGGTGATGAGTTGATTCGGTAGGGTGAAGCAGGTTCTGGTTCGGTTATGGGAAGGAAGGAGTTTGGTCTTGCTATGCAGGGGGAGTTGGTGTTGGTTCGGGGAAGAGTGGATCGGTAGTGGGTTGGTTCGGCTTTGTATAGGGTTGATTCGGTAGTGGGCTGGTTCGGCTTTGTATAGGGTTGATTCGGTAGCAGGTGGACCGGTGGGTTGGTTAGGTAGCTCCGGCCCGGTGGCGAGTAGACTTGATTCGGTCCGGTATAGTGTTGGAGATGTGTTGATTCGGCAGTGCCTTGCTTGCTTTTGGCTTGGTGGTGTCTTCCCTTCCTCTGGTTCGGTGGTGGTGGAAGCGCTCCCAACATTTTCCCCCCAAAGTGGGGCATATGCCATTGTATGCCCCGCTTTGTTTTAGTTCCTTTGTTTTTAAGTGTCGAATCCGGTTGGTTCGGTCGCCCACACCCGTCTATAAGTATAGGTTTCGAGCCTTCATTTACCTTCCATCGTTTGAGATAGCCGAACCCCTTAAGTGCCGAATCACCTAAAGTACCGAATCTCTTAGTGCCGGATCACCCAAGTGCCGAATCACCTAAACGCCGAATCACCCAAGTGCCAAATCTCTCAATTGCCGAATCACCTAAGCGCCGAATCACCCAAGTGTCGAATCACCCAAGTGTTGAATCTCTTAGTGCCGAATCAGGTGTGTTTTCTACTGCCGAGAGGGATTTTATGTTTCAACTTATAAACGCAATTTCGGTCTTCATATGGTTGTTTGTTTAGTCCCTTCATTCTAACTACGAACTTCTTTGTGTTTGCAGATAAATGTCTCACAGAGTCGAAACTCGTTCCGATAAGAAGAAATCCCAGGATAGAGAAAATCCTTCTGTCGTGCCCCCAGTCCAGTCAGGACCGGGACGTCATGGGCCCACTCCGAGATCACTGGTAGATGGATATGGTCCTCAGGAGCTTCTGAACTCGCCTCCCGATTGTTTCCCTAGCTCACTCAAAGACGAGCAGCTTGATGTCATCTCTCGCTCTTTCGGGATTGACAAAGCACGTATGCTGTTGCCGGGGGAAGGAGTGATGCCATATAACCGCCCGAAGGATATTTCGCTTACAGCAGGTATCACTGTATGTGTGGTGCCATCCCGCCTCTCAATGCCTGGATAGTCAGCTTTGTCACATATATGAAGGTGGCTCCATTCCAGCTTCAGCCTAACTCCTACGCCATTCTGGTGAGCCTTTTTGTTATCTTCCAGAGGAGATACGGGCATCCTCCTTCCAACCGGGAGATCCGGTATTTGTACAACTTGAGGGGCTATAAGAAGGGGTCTCCATATATCAGCTTGGAATCAGCCGTATCTTTCAAGCCGGTCCTGGACTTATACTCGAAGTTCAGCATGTTTAAGAAAGAATGGTTTTTTATCAAGGATGACTCTATTTCCATCCGTCGCTTCACTTCTGGCTGTAAGTCCTAAGCTTATTTATAATTTCCGTTCTGACTGCAGTACCTCTTCTTATGTGTTTTTGTTTCTTGCTAGCGACAGGTGGCTTTCCGGTCGTAGAGAGTGACCACCTGATTCAGATGGCTGTGAAAATAGAAGCCATCACGGGAAGGGATAGGTCGGTCTCTTATTTGATTAGGAATGCTACACTTTTAGGGCACAACCTGATCCTACCACATCAGTCTGTGGTCAAGCAGAGAGACACGACGGAGGAGAGGGCTGCCAAAGCCGTAGAAGGGGCCACGGCGAATCACTTCACCACTTGGACAATGGTGCTTGTCCAGAAGTGTCGGGACGATGGAGTACCTGCCTCAGTGGTTTATCGGTCCGAACTTTGATGGAATGGGACTAGAAGTAGTGACGCAGTTTCCATGATGTGATTAGTAAACAGTATGCTAGCTTCTCAAGTTTAGGATATCTGACTTCTGCCCCTGTAAATCTCTTACTTACAAAGTATACTGGCCGCTGCGTGCAGTTGTCTTTTCTTACCAAAGCAGCGCTTAGAGCATGAGATGATACAGCAAGGTATATGTATAACTCTTCGCCTTCGCTTGGAGTTGAGAGTACCGGCGGTTTCTGGAGGTGTTCGATTAAGTTAAGGAAAGCTGTTAAGCATTCGTCTGTCCATTCGAACTTTCCTTTGTCTTTCTTTAGAGCTTCGAAGAAGGGGACGCACTTGTCCGTTGCTTTGGAGATGAATCGGCTTAGGGCGGCCACTTTCCCATTCAGGCTTTGCATTTCCTTTCGAGTGGAAGGTATTTTGATATCTTTTAGAGCTCGGACTTGTTCAGGGTTTGCTTCAATCCCTCTGGCATGGACGATGAATCCCAAGAATTTTCCTGATGATACTCCGAAGGAGCATTTTAAAGGATTAAGTTTCATTCCATACTGGCGAAGTACTTGAAACATCTCGCCCAGGTGGCTTACGTGATCGTCGGCTTTCCTTGACTTTACCAGCATGTCATCCACATAAACTTCCATAGTTTGTCCTATTAGCCCTGCAAAGATCTTGTTGACGAGGCGCTGATAGGTGGCTCCTGCGTTTTTAAGTCCGAAAGGCATTACCTTGTAACAGTACAATCCCCGGTCAGTGATAAAACTAGTGTGGTCTTGATCGGGAGCATGCATAGGAATTTGGTTATATCCTGAGTATGCGTCCATAAAAGATAAGAGTTCGTGCCCGGCTGTGCTGTCTACAAGTTGATCGATTCGGGGAAGTGGGAAGCAATCCTTCGGGCAGGCGTCATTTAAGTTGGAGAAGTCAATGCATGTTCGCCACTTCCCATTAGCCTTCTTTACCAGTACCGGGTTGGCGATCCACTCTGGGTAGATGGCTTCTCGTATGAAGTCATTGGCAAGTAGATTCTTTACTTCTTCATCGAGGGCTGCTGATCGTTCTGCCCCCATACTTCTCTTTCTTTGTTTTACGGGCGCCTTGGTAGGATCAATGTTTAGTACGTGGCATGCTATGCCAGAGGAGATTCCGGTCATGTCAGCATGTGACCATGCGAATACATCCAAGTTGTGGCGGAGAAAGTCAATGAGTTGCTCCTTCAACTCAGCATTTAGTTGGGACCCGATTTTCAATAGTCTACTCGAGTCATGTTTGTCTACAGATACAAATTCCATAGCCTCTGTAGGCTCGGCGGTGGCCTCCTCCTCTTTGTCCCTGGGGTCTAATTCATTGAAAGGGTCGCTCGTATATCGAAGAGGAGGTGCTTTCTTTAGTTGCTATGCTTCCAAACTTTTTATGCAGAGGGCAACCTCTACACTTTTCCCTTTATCCTTCCCGTGGTTGTTGCGAAGTTCAGTCACATAGCAGTCTCGAGCAACGTCCTGGTCTCCTTCTACTTCCCCTACTCCATTGTCCGTTGGAAATTTCATCTTTAGGCACCATGGGGCTAGGACAATTTGGAAGTCAGACAAGGCTGGCCTTCCTAAGAAGGCGTTGTAGGCCGAGTGGTTTTCTATCAGCACAAATGTCTATTTCCGTACAACGGAGCGGGGATGGCTTCCAATTTCAACAAAGAGGTCTAGTTGCCCGAGGGGCATCTTCGCATCTCCAGTGAAACCGTGTAGTGGTTTATTGCAGGGAGATACATCCTTCATTGATAGTTTCATTTTGTCGAATGCATGTTTGAATAGGATATTCACTGAGCTTCCAGTGTCTACTAGAATTCGGAAAACTTCGGCTGGACCGAGCCGTGCAGAGATAACCATGGGATCCATGTGAGGGTATTGCCTTCCTTCCAGGTCACGCCTACCGAATGTGATGTCATCATTCTCTTTCCGCTTCGGGTGGCGCTATTCTATGACAGAATTAACACAGTCTTCATTGTTTCTAAGCGACTTTCCATATCTTTCCATCTCTGCCCAGTTTCTGTCAGCGATGTGCGGTCCTCCCGAGATGGTATGGACCACTATCTTCTCTTGACTAGAGCCGCTAGTGTTGCGATTTCCTCTGCCTACCTCTGGTGTGGGTAGCCTCGGGTTCTCATTGGCAAGAGCTGGAGTCCTATTTTGGCCTTTTACATAGCGTTCCAGTCTCTTCCTTCTGATGTGTTCTTCAATCAGGTCCCGAAGATGATGGCATTCATTGGTGTCATGCCCATGAGATTCGTGGAAGCGACAGAACTTTCCAGATTTTTGTGCGTTATCTGATTCCTTCTTGTATGGTGGGCGTTTGTATCTAACTTCATCTTGGGTGGCAAGGAAGATGTTTTCAATGGTTTCATTCGAAGGAGTGTAAGTGTCGAATCTAGGTCCTGGCCGATATAGGCGCTTTTCTCCTTTCTTGCCCCCGGCATTGTCTCTAGAATCATTTCTTCGAACGTCCTTCGCTGCAGCGGGCGTGTTACCATGAGCTGCCTTATTTTGTTGCCCTGACTGTCCCTCAGTGGCAGCATCTTCAAGCCTCATATATTTCCCGGCTTCATGGAAGAAATCGGGTAAAGTAGCTGGTTTTTCTTTTGTCAACCTTCTAGCAAATTTAGTATCCGGATGCACACCACTACAGAGGGCCATTAGGATAAGCTTTTCATCGGCATCTTGGACTGCGGCCGCTGCGGCATTGAATCGGGTTATGTATTGCTGCAGTTTCTCTCTAGGTTTCCGTTTGATACTGGATAAGGAATAAGCGTCCTTGGGTTGTTCCACATGAATGCGGAACTGATTGATAAACTTTTCTTTCAACATTTCCCACAAGCTGATGGATCCCTGGGGTAAATGACAGAACCAGGAGGTAGCTAGATCGGCTAAAAATAGTGGAAAGCATTTGCACAGTACTCCCTCTGTTGCTCCACTCATGAGCATATGCTGTGTGTATCTCTGTAAGTGTACAACGGGGTCGGAGGTCCTTTTGTAAGGTTCCATTGTTGGCATTTTCCATTCTCGGGGGGTGATAGCAATTTCGATATTGCGGGCGAAAGGGTTGGTTACCCTAGCGCCTATCACTCGATCTCTTTGATCCCATTGGACGCACTCTCTGAACAAGCGTGCCATCCTTTCATCAGAATTTAGAGCAGATAGAAACGAGTTTGGTTCTGTTCTGTGGGATTGATTCCGTCCAGATGACCTATAGGGATGGTATCGTCTATCATTCCTGATATTTTCCAATGGCTGTCTTTGGTCTTCTGGGAGCATGCTAGGTTCAGCTACAGTTGGCCCTTGCCTTGATCTTCCCCTGTTGGGTTCTGATCTAAGCACTTCCTCGGGTCCAACTTCGGGCTGGATTCTAGCTCGGCCCCGTTCATTGGCGTTTCCGTGGTTAGGCAGTACGACCGGCTCAGCTACAGTTGACCACCGCCCGGTACCTCCCCCGTTGGGTTAGGTTCCAAGTGTTTCCTCAGGCCTAACTTTGGGCTATGCTCGATCTCGGCTCCTACCATGGCCGCTTCTGCCGTTAGCTCCTTCGAGGAAGGAAGATCTTTGTTGTCTCTGAGATCCTCCAGACTGGGACTCACCCCATGATTCAGTGTTGCGGTTGGACTCTTCAGCATCCCTTAAGCGTGACATGAGATGGTCCACCAAGGCTTCCTGCTGGGACGTGAAGCGGTTAGTCACTTCAGCCACAACCCTGTCTAGATCTGCCCTAGTAATTGTTGCCGGCTGTTCCGCGGCAGGGGTGGTCAGATTTGCCTGCCCTTCATTTGTTACTGCTTCTGGAGGGGGACGATTTACTTGATCCATGACCACTGGATCTGGGAGACTGCTGGTTGCGATGTTTTTTCCTTTGTTAACATCTTACTTCTGCTTGGGAGGCATGTTTTCCAAGCAATGAACGACGCTGTTAGGAAGAAGGTTAAGTGGAAGAAGCTGATGCTTCGAGCTTCTGACAAATGTCTCCAAGACCCACAGCTAGGGAAAGTGACTACAAAGCCCGTTTGCCATGAACTTAAGCACATCGAAGGCCTTCCGTGATAGGAAGTTTTACTATTCCACATATTTCAATTTTATTTAAGAAACTTTTCTCCTATCTTTTGTAACAATCCCTGAAGTACAGGACACAGAACGAGAGACATTCCCTAATGGAAGCGGATACTCACAGCAAGATACTGGACCGCATTCCATACTCGGTCACACAAGACATTCAAAGCTGCCATCTACAAGCAAAAATAAAGGGCGGTATTTCCTTCTTTCATGTGTAAACACGTGACTATAATTTATTCACACCTCACGCTAACATTGCAAGTCATGAAATTATGTTTTAAACAAGAACTTGACGTCAAACACAATTTAATTACAAGAATAGGCATAGCTATATTTCTCATACAACATGTCAAAACAGCAAAAGCATTCAAAAGACGACAGGATCAGCTTAAGTTAAAGAATTACACGTCAAAAATAGTGTTGTTTATTACAAGTAGCATAATTACAACCTAAGAGTTACGTTACTGTTTTGAGACTAACATATACAACAATGTCAAGTTCACAAAAAGATTTCCAGGTCCAATCAAGGAGCCGGCTGCGTCGGAGTCTTATCCTTGCCCTGTTGCCCACCTGTCCGGTCAGAGAAAGAATCCATTAGTGATAAGCAACCAAGTTAACGGAAAGACTAGAAAGGAAGACTTACCAGCATCTGCTCCTTGATCATCTTGATCATCATCCTCTACTTGCACACCTACCTCCTCAGCTGCAAGCAACCGCATGCCCTCCTTCACCGCCACCTTCTCCTCCTTCGTAAACTGGGCGGTAACCACATCCATCCTGAAGGCCACACCACCCTCCTTATCCGCCTCGGCCTCGGCCTCCTCTAGAGCCCTGAGATAGATCCTAGCCATAACCCGGGGGTAATCATCCATCCATGACAAGTTACCCTGCCTCCAAGTACGGAAGTACATATCCTGGAGCATCCCATCCATTATCCCCCCGTTCTCTTCAAACTCCCTCATTCGGACCTCAAAAGCCCGCAGCTTGGCAACAACAGCATCCCTCTCCGATCGATACCGTAAATGGTCAGCCTGAAGGGACCTCCTCATCGCCTCCATCTCCTCCTTCGACTTGGCCTAAGCAAGCTCCGCAGCCTCATGTCTCCCCGATAGTGCCTCTACCCGCTCGAGATCCGCTTGCCGAACCTCATCCACCGTGGCAATAGCCATGTCAATCCGCTCCTTACAAACGGCCTCCATCCTCCGCAACTCCGCCCTACTGGCCTCTTCAATAGTCTTCCTCAATTGTCTGGATGCAGCCTCATGCTGGGAGATTTGGATGGCTTGGTCGGCGAGTTGTTTAGCCTGGTCGGAAACCATCAACCGTAGCCGAATGTTGGCGTTTCCTATCTCTTCCCCAGCCTTGACCAGTCGGGCGTGGTGCCCCATCAATTTCCTGGTCTCCTCAGCAACCCGGTCAATATTTGCCTTAGCCTCATCCCCCAGAGTTACAACCCGGGTAGTAAGCAAATCAAGGTCCAGGGACTTAGCTTCGTCAAGCACCCGTACCATAGGATTGCGAGGGAGAAGATGCTCACCAGTAACCTCATCGAAGGAGATGTCTTGAGTGGCCGAGTCCAGGTCAGGGTGACCCGCAAACGGGTTACGAACCAAGCCAGGGTGATCTATCGGGGTGAAGTTTGGATTCTCAGACGGATGTGGGGAAGGTATAAGCTCGGTATCATGAATAGGCTGGAGTAGGGCCGGAGGACCAGGAAGAGATCCAAACGTAGATCGACTCCTCTTCCTCTTCTGTATATCTTCTTCGATAACTCCAAGAAGAGGACGATAGCCGACTACGTCTTCAGTCCGGTCAGTAGGAGTCTTCGGCTTGGCAGAAGCTTTGAGGAGTCTGTATTGTTCAAGCCTATGCCGAAGATCTGAGGTCTTGGCCGTTTTGCCCGCTCCTGGAATAAAAATCAAGCGTCACCAGCATGCATTGAGCCATCATTCGAGAATTAAAAAGAATAAAGAGAAATTCACCTTGAACCGCAGAAGTTGCCTCAGTAGAAGCGCTCCCGGAAGATAAATCGGCGCCGGTCCCAACTTTATCAGCTTTCTTGGACTTCTCCGTTTCCTCCAAACCTTCGAAGGCTTGACGGAAAGCGTCATCCGTCCAGTCTTGCATCTCGCCTACTTGCCCAGAAGACAAAGCCCCGGTACCGTCACCACCCTGTCCTTTTCCACTGTCATCGCCGTGACGGGCACCGTCACCTTCTCCACCGCTTTCGCTCTCCGCCTCACCTCCTTCATCCTCGCCTTTTTCCCCCTCCACTTTATCCTCCTCCTGAACATCTGGATGTGTGCTAGGAGAGGGTCCATCAGACTTCCTGAGTTTCTTCCCCCCGGCAACAAGATGCGCCGAGAAGGGTCTCCTTTTGCCACTCTTCGCCGTGGCCCCTCCTGTGACTTTGGCAGCCCTCTCCTCCACCGTATCTCTCTGCTTAACCATGGACTGATGTGGAAGGATCAGGTTGTGCCCCAGAAGTGTAGCATTCCTAATCAAGTAAGAAGCCGACCTGTCCCTTCCCGTAATGGCTTCTATTTCCACAGCCATCTGAACCAGGCGATCATTCTCCACGACCGCAAAGCCACCTGTCGCTAGCAAGAAATAAAAACACATGAGAAGAAGCATTGCAGTCAAAACAGAAATCATAAATAAACTCCGACTTACAGCCTGAGGTGAAGCGATGGATGGAAACGGAGTCATCCTTAACAAAAAACCATTCTTTCTTAAACATGCTGAACTTCGAATATAAGTCCTGGACCGGCTTGAAAGATACATCTGATTCCAAGCTAATGTATGGAGACCCCTTCTTATAGCCTCTCAAGTTGTACAAATACCAGATCTCACGGTTGGAGGGAGGACGCCCGTATCTCCTTTGGAAAATGACAAACAGGCTCACCAGAATGGCGTAGGAGTTAGGCTGAAGCTGGAATGGAGCCACCTTCAGATATGTGACAAAGCTGACTATCCAGGCATTGAGAGGCGGGATGGCACCACACATACAGTGATACCTGCTGTAAGCAAAGTAGCCTTCAGGGGGGCATACGGCATCACTCCTTCCCTCGGCAATAGCATGCGTGCTCTGTCAATCCCAAAGGAGCAAGAAATAACATCAAGCTGCTCGCCTTTGAGTGAGCTAGGGAAATAATCAGGAGGCGAGATCAGAAGCTCTTGAGGACCATATCCATCTACCAATGATCTCGGAGTGGGCCCATAACGTCCCGGTCCTGACTGGACTGGGGGCACGGCAGAAGGCTCTTCTCTGTCCTGGGATTTCTTCTTTTCTGATCGGGTTTCAACTTTATGAGACATTATCTGCAACACAAAAGAATACATCGTTAAAACAAAGGATGTAGGGATGTAAACAAGCAAGTGCGTATAATCTAGAATTTCGTTTGTAATTCGAAACGTAATACTGGTCACAAGGTTCATTCGGTTATCACACTCCCTAAAAGTCCATTCGGCAGAAGGAGGGCTCACCAGATTCGGTAGGCGTAGGTTTGGTCTGGCTCTTCCTAATAGTTGTGGATAACAGGAGCTTGAAGCCCATACTTATAGGCGAACATAGACGACCGGACCGGCTGGTTTGGCAGGAGCATCCAAGCTAACGTCATTGATTTTAAAACAAAGCATGGCATATGCCCCACTTTGGGGGGCAAATGTTGGGCGTGTTCTCACCCAGGAGATCTCAAGATCAAGAAGCACCAGGTTCGACTAGGCTTGCCAAAGCTTCATTCGGCATCCCTACCACTACCGAACCAGACTCACAATCGAACCAGACTCACAACCGAACCAGACTCACAACCGGACCAACTCAACTCACTACCGGACCAACCTAGCTCCCCTCACTACCGGACGAGCTACCTCCCAGGTGCTACCGGACCAACTCCTACTCCACCTACCACCGAACCAGCCTCTACCACTCCTACCACCGGACCAATACACTAGTACCAGTCCCACCGAATCAAAACCATCATCGGACCAAGGCGTTCCGGACCAACTTTGCCAGGCCAGATTGTATCAGCCCAGGCCCACCAGCAGCTACGTACATCCAAGACCCCTACCCCCAGCCTCACTCTATAAATAGAGGGGCAGGGGTACAAAAAACGGAGAAGTTTAGAGAGCTCAAGCACGGATAGAACTTTCAAACAACTTTCATTTACTTGTATCAAAGCTTTGTACTTGTAATCTGAACAAGAAAGGAGAAATAATATATAAAGTGGACGTAGGCACATTCTGGCTGAACCAATATAAATCTGCGTGTCCTTTACAGTTTAGTCCCTGCTTTTCATATATTTGCATAATTCATCCAAATCACTGAGAACAACATAAAATCAACTAAATCATACGACTTTGAGGTGTTTGTCTCGGCTACGGTTGATGGTTTCCGACCAGGCTAAACAACTCGCCGACCAAGCCATCCAAATCTCCCAGCATGAGGCTGCATCCAGACAATTGAGGAAGACTATTGAAGAGACCAGTAGGGCGGAGTTACGGAGGATGGAGGCCGTCTGTAAGGAGCGGATTGACAAGGCTATTGCCACGGTGGATGAGGTTCGGCAAGCGGATCTCGAGCGGGTAGAGGCACTATCGGGGAGACTTGAGGCTGCGAAGCTTGCTCAGGCCAAGTCGAAGGAGGAGATGGAGGCGATGAGGAGGTCCCTTCAAGCTGACCGTTTACAGTATCGATCGGAGAGGGATGCTGTTGTTGCCAAGCTGCGGGCTTTTGAGGTCCGAATGAGGGAGTTTGAAGAGAACGAGGGGATGATGGATGGGATGCTCCAGGATATGTACTTCCGTACATGGAGGCAGGGTAACTTGTCCTGGATGGATGATTACCCCCGGGTTATGGCTAGGATCTATCTCAGGGCTCTAGAGGAGGCTAAGGCTGAGGCGGATAAGGAGGGTGGTGTGGCCTTCAGGATGGATGTGGTTACCGCCCAGTTTACCAAGGAGGAGAAGGTGGCGGTGAAGGAGGGCATGCGGTTGCTTGCAGCTGAGGAGGCAGGTGTGCAAGTAGTGGATGATGATCAAGATGATCAAGGAGAAGATGCTGGTAAGTCTTCCTTTCTAGTCTTTCCATTAACTTGGTTGCTTATCACTAATGGATTCTTTCTTTGACCGGACAGGTGGGCAATAGGACAAGGATAAGACTCCGCCGCAGCCGGCTCCTTGATTGGACCTGGAAATCTTTTTGTGAACTTGACATTGTTGTATATGTTAGTCTCAAAACAGTAACGTAACTCTTAGGTTGTAATTATGCTACTTGTAATAAACAACACTATTCTTGACGTGTAATTCTTTAACTTAAGCTGATCCTATCGTCTTTTGAATGTTTTTGCTGTTTTGACATGTTGTATGAGAAATATAGCTATGCCTATTCTTGTAATTAAATTGTGTTTGACGTCAAGTTCTTGTTTAAAACATAATTTCATGACTTGCAATGTTAGCGTGAGGTGTGAATAAATTATAGTCACGTGTTTACACATGAAAGAAGGAAATACCGCCCTTTATTTTTGCTTGTAGATGGCAGCTTTGAATGTCTTGTGTGACCGAGTATGGAATGCGGTCCAGTATCTTGCTGTGAGTATCCGCTTCCATTAGCGAATGTCTCTCGTTCTGTGTCCTGTACTTCAGGGATTGTTACAGAGGATAGGAGAAAAGTTTCTTAAATAAAATTGAAATATGTGAAATAGTAAAACTTCCAATCACGGAAGGCCTTCGATGTGCTTAAGTTCGTGGCAAACGGGCTTTGTAGTCACTTTCCCTAGCTGTGGGTCTTGGAGACATTTGTCTCCCATATTACGCCTCCGCGGGGAGTTAATTCTTTTTTACCACAGCCGCACTTAAGACACATCGGAGCCGAGATCGCGCACAGTAACTACCCGGGCCATTATGGCCCGTAATTGTGGGTATTATTCGATTTACTGTGGCCGACTAGCGTGGGTGCCGATCGTCAACCGTGAACTGCCCCTGGCTGGCCATACCTTATGTTGGGCCTTATTTTCGGTTCAGAGTTGCCGGCGAGCCGAACGCCGTAATGAGCTGCCTCGGCTATAGTCGGCCTTCTCGGTGGCTTATAATCGGCTCATTACAGTTGGCTTTAAGGGCCGTCGCGAGCAATGAGTTAACCCGCAGCAGAGGGATGCCGGAGCAAAAGTGTCTCATTGGTGAGGGCATAGATTCGCATAGTACCTGTTAGGTCTTGTCCAGGCGAAGTTGCGTTGTAGAGTGCCTTGAATGGAAATGCTATATGCACATGATTTCGTTCAACAGAAAAGGATAAAGTTAACAAGCAGCTAAGATATAAAGGAACAAGTTAAAAAAGAGACAAGGTTTTTTAAAGTGGTTCGGCATGAAAATGCCTACGTCCACTGATTCTCTTTGTTAATTCACTTCATATGGGCAGTACAAGTTAAGAAAAGTATCGACGGAGGTGTTGGATGTTCCATGCCCTCTGGAACACCTCTCCGTCCACTGTTGACAAAATATAAGCTCCGTTGTGGAGATCTTTATGAATTACATATGGTCCGTCCCAGATTGGATCTAGTGCTACGGGGCGAGGAAAGATTCGCTTGAGGACAAGATCCCTTTCTTGTAAGGTACAATGCTTGACTTTGGAGTTGTATTGTGCTGCCACTTTTTACTTGTGGGCTGCTGCTTTGAGGGCTGCATCATTTCTTCTCTCCTCAATTAGATCCAAAGACATGTGAAGGAGTTCTTCGTTCTCTTCTGGGTTATAGTGGATCCTACGGTGGGAAGGCACGATGGTTTCGACTGGGAGCATAGCTTCCGATCCGTATGCCAAAGAGAAAGGAGTATGCCCCGTCGATGTTCTGAAAGATGTGCGATAGGCCCACAGTGCCGTAGGGAGTTCATCCACCCAAGCGCCCTTTGACTTTTCGAGTTTCTTTTTTATCAGAGTTTTCAGGATTTTGTTGACGGCTTCGACTTGTCCGTTTGCCTGGGGATAAGCTACGGATGAGAAGCTTTTGTGAATTCCGTGCTCTTGGCACCAGTTGGCGAACTCCTCGCTGTCAAATTGAAGTCTATTGTCTGATATAATTTTTAATGGTACTCCGTACCTGCATAGAACATTTTTGATCAAGAAGTTAATAACTTTTGCTGAGGATACTTTATTCAGGGGTTCTGCTTCCACCCATTTGGTGAAATAGTCGACTGCCACTATAGCATATTTGGCCCCGCCTCGGCCCATTGGTAGTTTGTCGATCAAGTCAATTCCCCATACTGCAAAGGGCCAAGGGATGGTCATTTGAGTAATCTCAGTTGTTGGTAGCCGCAGAATCTTAGCAAACTTCTGGCATCTGTCACATTTTCTGACGAAATCTAAGGCGTCCTTGCTTAAGGTGGGCCAGAAATATCCATATCGGAGTATCTTTTTTGCTAAGGTTGCCCTCCGGTGTGATCTCTGCAGCTTCCTTGATGAATGTTGAATAAGATTTCCTTGGCTTCCCTTCCAGCGACACACCTTAATAAGGGGTTAGAGAATCCGCGCCGATAGAGGGTGTCCTCTTGTATTGTGTAGCGGGAAGCTTTCCTCAAGATTTTCTTGACTTCGTTACGCCCGTTGGGTAGTGTGCCACTTTGTAAGTAGTCTCGGATGGGAGTCATCCAAGTTGCTTCTTCGGTTGTAGCTGTCAGATTCACTTGCTCAAAACTTGGGGTCAGTTGCTTTGAGATGGCTACTGCTCCGGAAATAGCGCCGTCTCTCACGCTTGCTTGCTTCGCCAATTCGTCGGCCTCTCGGTTCTCCTCCCGAGGGATGTGTTTGACTAAGTAGTGGTCCAATCGATTGAGAAGTAACTTGGTCTTCTTTAAATATGCTATGAGTTGTTCTTCTCGAGCCTGGAATTCTCCTAGTATTTGATTAACAATAAGTTGAGAATCGCTATGAAGACACAAAGAATTGACTCCGATTTCTAAGGCAAGTTCTAATCCAGCTATCACTGCTTCATACTCTGCATCGTTGTTGGTGGCAGCAAACTCCAACCTTATAGCATAGTGCAGCTTATTTCCCCTAGGAGTGATTATTACCACACCTGCCCCCGAGCCTTGTTCGTTTGACGCACCATCCACAAAGAGATTCCACTTGATGTCTTCTGCTATCTCTGATTGCTCCTTACCTTCGTTGGTAGTGAATTCTGCAATGAAATCGGCCATGGCTTGTCCTTTGATGGCGGTGCGAGGGTGATAGGTGATATCACACTGACTTAGTTCAATGCACCATTTAAGTAGTCGCCCAGAAGTGTCGGGACGATGGAGTACCTGCCTCAGTGGTTGATCGGTCAAAACTTTGATGGAATGGGACTGGAAGTAGTGACGCAGTTTCCATGATGTGATTAGTAAACAGTATGCTAGCTTCTCAAGTTTAGGATATCTGACTTCTGCCCCTGTAAATCTCTTACTTACAAAGTATACTGGCCGCTGCGTGCGGTTGTCTTTTCTTACCAAAGCAGCGCTTAGAGCATGAGATGATACAGCAAGGTATAGGTATAACTCTTTGCCTTCGCTTGGAGTCGAGAGTACCGGCGGTTTCTGGAGGTGTTCGATTAAGTTAAGGAAAGCTGTTAAGCATTCGTCTGTCCATTCGAACATTTCTTTGTCTTTCTTTAGAGCTTCGAAGAAGGGGATGCACTTGTCCGTTGCTTTGGAGATGAATCGGCTTAGGGTGGCCACTTTCCCATTCAGGCTTTGCATTTCCTTTCGAGTGGAAGGTATTTTGATATCTTTTAGAGCTCGGACTTGTTCAGGGTTTGCTTCAATCCCTCTGGCATGGACGATGAATCCTAAGAACTTTCCTGATGATACTCCGAAGGAGCATTTTAGAGGATTAAGTTTCAATCCATACTGGCGAAGTACTTGAAACATCTCGCCCAGGTGGCTTACGTGATCGTCGGCTTCCCTTGACTTTACCAGCATGTCATCCACATAAACTTCCATAGTTTGTCCTATTAGCCCTGCAAACATCTTGTTGACAAGGCGTTGATAGGTGGCTCCTGCGTTTTTAAGTCCGAAAGGCATTACCTTTTAACAGTACAATCCCCGGTCAGTGATAAAACTAGTGTGGTCTTGATCGGGAGCATGCATAGGAATTTGGTTATATCCTGAGTATGCGTCCATAAAAGATAAGAGTTCGTGCCCGGCTGTGCTGTCTACAAGTTGATCGATTCGGGGAAGTAGGAAGCAATCCTTCAGGCAGACGTCATTTAAGTTGGAGAAGTCAATGCATGTTCGCCACTTCCCATTAGCCTTCTTTACCAGTACCGGGTTGGCGATCCACTCTGGGTAGATGGCTTCTCGTATGAAGTCATTGGCAAGTAGATTCTTTACTTCTTCATCGAGGGCTGCTGATCGTTCTGCCCCCATACTTCTCTTTCTTTGTTTTACGGGCGCCTTGGTAGGATCAATGTTTAGTACGTGGCATGCTATGTCAGGGGAGATTCCGGTCATGTCAGCATGTGACCATGCGAATACATCCAAGTTGTGGTGGAGAAAGTCAATGAGTTGCTCCTTCAACTCAGCTTTTAGTTGGGACCCGATTTTCAATAGTCTACTCGAGTCATGTTTGTCTACAGATACAAATTCCATAGCCTCTGCAGGCTCGGCGGTGGCCTCCTTCTCTTTGTCCCTGGGGTCTAATTCATTGAAAGGATCGCTGGTATATCGAAGAGGAGGGGCTTTCTTTAGTGGCTATGCTTCCAAACTTTTTGTGCAGAGGGAAACCTCTACACTTTTCCCTTTATCCTTCCTGTGTTTGTTGCGAAGTTCAGTCACATAGCAGTCTCGAGCAACGTCCTGGTCTCCTTCTACTTCCCCTACTCCATTGTCCGTTGGAAATTTCATCTTTAGGCACCATGAGGCTAGGACAATTTGGAAGTCAGACAAGGCTGGCCTTCCTAAGAAGGCGTTGTAGGCCGAGTGGTTTTCTATCAGCACAAATGGCTGTTTCCATACAACGGAGCGGGGATGGCTTCCAATTTCAACAAAGAGGTCCAGTTGCCCGAGGGCCATCTTCGCATCTCCAATGAAACCGTGTAGTGGTTTATTGCAGGGAGATACATCCTTCATTGATAGTTTCATTTTGTCGAATGCATGTTTGAATAGGATATTCACTGCGCTTCCAGTGTCTACTAGAATTCGGAAAACTTCGGCTGGACCGAGCCGGGCAGAGATAACCATGGGATCCATGTGAGGTTATTGCCTTCCTTCCAGGTCACGCCTACAGAATGTGATGTCATCATTCTCTTTCCGCTTCGGGTGGCGCTCTTCTATGACAGAATTAACACAGTCTTCATTGTTTCTAAGCGACTTTCCATATCTTTCCATCTCTGCCCAGCTTCTGTCGGCGATGTGCGGTCCTCCCGAGATGGTATGGACCACTATCTTCTCTTGACTAGAGCCGCTAGTGTTGCGATTTCCTCTGCCTACCTCTGGTGAGGGTAGCCTTGGGTTCTCATTGGCAAGAGCTGGAGTCCTGTTTTGGCCTTTTACATAGCGTTCCAGTCTCTTCCTTCTAATGTGTTCTTCAATCAGGTCCCGGAGATGATGGCATTCATTGGTGTCATGCCCATGAGATTCGTGGAAGCGGCAGAACTTTCCAGATTTTTGTGCGTTATCTGATTCCTTCTTGTATGGTGGGCGTTTGTATCTAACTTCGTCTTGGGTGGCAAGGAAGATGTTTTCAATGGTTTCATTCAAAGGAGTGTAAGTGTCGAATCTAGGTCCTGGCCGATATAGGCGCTTTTCTCCTTTCTTGCCCCTAGCATTGTCTCTAGAATCATTTCTTCGAATGAGTAACCCCACCAAAGCCTAGGTCTTAGACTCATTCTACGGTACTACTGACTCTATCTCTAATGAGTAACCCCACCAAAGCTTAGGTATTCGCTCAACCTAAGCTCTGATACCACGATGTCACAACCCACTTTTCCGTAAAGATTTAAACTGGCCTTTAACCACACTGGTCAGCCAAATTGCACGGAAAGGCGGATAGTAAAAGAAAGAAGGTAGAAGAAAATAGAACGACACAGAATCTCACAACGGAATGAATAATCTATAATATAGAACAAGTCTTTATACAAAACCAAAAATTTAACTTAAAACATATACAGACATCAATCAGAGTATACATCTATTCAGCACGGACAGTTATAACACCCTGTCCTCACAATCGCTGATAAACAGAAACAAATGTAACAGAATATAATCATCTACATGGATACGTCTCTGGTCTCCAGCTCCTCTCCTGAAGCTTCCATTATCCATCTAAACCTGGAAATATGCTCGGCCTGACCCGAGCATATAGGAAAAACAACGCCCGGGTCAGTCTGGTAAAAACCAGCGTGAGAAAACACACTCAATTTAAATTATTAAAGTTTCAAAATCCTTTGAAAATCAAAGATATCTCGTAAGACCACGTCACAAATAAACACGACGGTTTTTTACCTTAGATAACCAAAACATTTCATATCAAAATCCTCTTATATTATAATAATGTCTAAGTACAAATACTTATTCAAATAGCTGAAATTGTTACATTAATTAAATTCCAGCAATACTAGGCTCTACAATCAAAACCGTAAAGGCACATATTGGAGAATGGATTCCAACTGAATGACTAGGCACTGGGGTACCACCTGTCACGGTACCTGTCTAGAAACACCATACCGAGGATCACTCCGGGATCCCCTGCTACACAAGACCGGACTACCCCTTAAACTGGATAGCCCGAATAAGATTACCCCACGGTTGGGATCAGCAATCGCACCACACAGTTGAATAAAAGAAAGGGACTCTAGATAGGGGTAACCTTACCCTACTTGGGTGCGACCCACTCAGCCTTGCTGCATCTCCTCTGATTTTCAGTCATTCCCGGTTGATGAGGCTCGAGGCTAAGCGTTACCATTTTAGGAATATTCACTTAGAATGCTCATTGTCCTCCAATGACAATGTACTGATAGCATTCATCCATACAAGTCCGTTCCCGGTCTGAACGGAACCGAAGGCACTATTCCTACTACATCCGTTTTAGAATCACCCTAAGGATTGGTAGCGATTAGCCCTTGCACTTCACTGCTACATCTTCGAATCCATGCTCTTGTCTTCATTACGAAAACGTATTTGTTGGATCGAAGTGGTTTTCGGATCTCAAATTCGATCCCGGTCTCCTCGAAACAACGTTCGATACTTTCCGGTAAACTCAACCTCGGTTCTTTAGGAAATACATCGACGAAAATAAGATCAGAGATCACCTCCTAACCGTTGGTGGACGGATTTCCTTATAATCATCATAGAAGAACGAACAAGTTTATATGTACAGTATAGCACCTCGGACGATAACTGTACCATATAATCCCCGAGTTTCCTCTAGATATAGCCAAAGTTACATTTGGGTCCAGATTTGATAGTAGTTATTTAACTATCAATTCAACCAAAGTTTCATTTCCCATTGCAGACATTAAGTCTTATTTAATTTAAAATCCTAATAAATTAAAATTACTTAATCTAACAGCATATACTTATCTCATCGGATACGTATATCCACGAAACCATTCATTTTCAAAATGTTTGAAAAAAACCCTCTTAAAAATAAAATCTGGAAAGCACCACTGCGGTATCAAACCATGGGTCACAGCTCAATGGTTACGTCTCTATCCCAGAGAAAATCAAGACTTAGCTGCCGACACTCGCTGTCTCCGATTTACGCTACGCGAGTATACCAATACTTCTCGAAATTTTTGTTTTAAAATTTTCCCAAAATAAATACCTATAAAGTTTTCAATATGGATTTTCCAAGTTCTATTTTAAGTAAAATACTCTTTCATAAAATTTTACTATATAATATATTATCTTTAAAACATGATTAATATTTGATAGATTTGTCTTTGAAATAAGTATACTTTAATACTAATTTACACTGAGTAAAAATTAACTTTTAAACAACCACTATAAATCAACTTTTTAATTAATAGTTACTCTACTTTAAACAATTTAGATAATTAATAACTTAAACAGAAATTAATACTTTTTATATAATTTCCAAAAATAATAAATTAATTTCTTTAAACCATTACCAAAATATTTACCAGTTTATTTTAAAACATCATAAATAAATAATAACCAATTTTAACAAATTCTGGTTCCAAGTCAACCCAAATCGGAAAAGAAGGCTTAACCATACCAATGGTACTTAATCAAGCTACCATTCAATTTTATAACAGTCCAGAATAACCAATACAGATATTCATATAAATCAGCTTTTAGCGATCAATTCAAAATCGTACTACCCAATATAATAAATAGATGTCGGTACAAATAAAATAGCAGAACGGGGTTTTTACTTCTGCTAGTAAATGTCCAAAACAGATATATTTAGTAATAATGGCAGAATGGTGACTTATTCTGCCAGCAGGGGTTCAATAAAAAAAACACTTAGCGGAACGGTATTTTTTTGTTGTGCTATCAAAACATCGTGATTAAATTTAAATTAACTCGTCGTTATTTTTATCTGGCAACACACGTCAACATTCGGGTCATATACATTCTAACGACGATGTTATTTTAAAATTGATGGTTTATTTTATCCGTTTCAAATGACTATAAAATTTCACCTGTTTCGACTTGACAACGGATCGTACGACGACGTAATATCCGTCAATAGGACCCATTGCAACGAACCTCACGTAAAACGGGATTCGTATGAACGTGTTATGATTTTTCAAAATTTGCTAGATATAAAGTTAAAATTCCAAAACATTTTAAATACACTTGTTTTCATTATCTGTTTTGGGCCGAGCCCAAACTTATCCACCGTTCCCTTTCTTCTATTAAAATTTTCAGTTCTTTTCTTCAGTTCAAATTTCCAAAATTTACAAAATTATATATATATATATATAAATGTTTTTAAACCTTTAAAACCCCCTTCCCAAATATGTTTGGGCCGAAGCCCACTCCAGCCTAAAAAAAGAAAAGAAAACTGCTACCCTATTTCTTCTCTTCCCCTTTCTTTTCTTCCATTCCCATTTGCTCCCCATTCCAATCTCCAGTTAATAAACAAACCATGATCACCATCCCACCCAAATCCCCGATCAAACTCGCCTTACTGAAAACACCGTTCGAATGCCTCTTGAGACCGACCCCGACCTGGCTACGCACGCACCCCCTTCCCAATCCATCACGCATTCACCTGAAACCACCTGTACACGCGCGATACGCGTGTACGTGCACCAGCCCACCACGCCGTGGTTCGACCCACGATGACCACCGACGAACTCGACTCTCCACCCTCATCACCATGAACCCTCTCTTCTTTACTACGACTATCCCAAACCAAAGTCGACCCTTCCATCAAATCTTCAAACGCTGCAGGACTCGGTCATGTCCTCCTCCATGCCTTCCCAACCATCGTTCGCCTTTACCACCTATGCCAATGGAATCGCCACCCCCACTCCATCACCCGGCAAACCGCAGCCCACCTGAAACTTCCCCCTGCCCACACCACGTCGTCAACCAAGCATCACCCAACTCTGTCCTTAAACCCTAAAACTACCTCGCTACCCCAAACCAAACCCAAAATCGACATTCTGCCACGGTAGATCTCTCTCCCTCACCCACACGCTCCTCCAGACCAGGCCGCACCCCCCTCCCCCCACCCCGACGATGAGGTTGCCGTAAATAAATTTTTGAATGGAATTTGATCAACATAACCTTTCTTCCGATTTAGGCCACTAAAATTCATGATTCTTTTGCTAAAAATCTTATTTTTTCTTAAAGATCACGTCTACATACGTGAACCAATGTTTTAAAAATGTTGAAAATTTGCCAAACTTGAGTCATTCACTGTAACTTGCAACTTCACACTATATATAAGACGAGCAAACCTCATACTATTTTTAATGTAACCTATGAACAAAAATAAACATTTTCCTAGTTTACACTGTTAGCCAACTCGAATGGGATTGAGAGAAAAAGATTTTTAAAAGGTTTGACATATATATGTTCTTCACTGTTAAATAGAACAGAGCAAAAGTTAAACACTTCCAGGTTTAAATTTTAGGTTTCTCACCTTCCACATGCTTTGATCTGTTGAACTTCAAGTTGAACTTTAATTCTTTGATCCGAAATCCTGAAAGAACATGCTTTTTATTTGGATTTAAACAGAGGATGTTTCTTCCTCTTCTTTTTATTCCTTACAGTTTTTAGTTTACATAATTTGTTTGTTTACAAGCTTTTAGAAAAATGAAGTTACACCCCAGCTTATATACATGCTTATACAAGAGTGAGCCGGTGTATTTCATATAATATCTTGACTCAAAGGTCTTGATATGTTGTTCAAGGTTTTGAACAGTGATGAGTTGATGGATTTGATGAGATTTTAAATAAAAACCGAGTTGAAGTTTTATAAGGCTGGAAATGTTATTTGAGATGAAATTTAAACAATGATTTTGGTTTTTGCCACTTTTGATCAGACATGACTTTTACAAATATATATATATATATATATATATATGTTTATATTGGATTTTTCTCAATTGCTTACTTGCTTTCGGCTGTAAATCTTTTTACAGTAAATGTTTTATATTACTGATTGGTAAATTCTCTTGTTTTAACTTTCACATGATTTACTCTTTTGCTTACTTACTTTTTTCTAAATTTTTTTGCATGCCTTCATATACATATACATATTCGTCTTGGACAAGAATTATAAAAAGGGTTTAAGACAATGCAAATGTTTACATATTGCTATATGCATACCTTTATACAATTCAAAGTAAAATGGAAACTTTGTTTATTTTATTTTAAGGGTATAAAATAACATGTTGAACAAAGCATTACTTTGTTAATGACCTTGCTTTTGAAATGTTTTTCTTTAGGTTTTCTCATTCATACCATATACATTTCCATATATATTTCTCCTTTCATTTTTCTATATATAAAAAATATAATTTTACGTTTTAACTATTTTTATTTAGTCCATATATATATATATATATATATATATATATATATTACTTACCTTTTTTATACTCTCTTAATGCAATACTATTTGTTTTATATAGGTACTGTATATTTCCTTTTTTTGAATTGATATATAAATATACACACATTTTTCCTAACTAATACGTATATAGGTATATAGGAAAATACAATTTTAAACTCTCCTATTTAAAATTCACTACATTGTTCATAAAACAAAGTTATCTCTATTTATAATATTTTCTCTTATCCCTTTACATTTATTTGCTACGAATTTGCTTCCAAATTATATATGTATGTATATATATATATTCTATTGTTCTGTATGTAAAAATGTATATATAAGAAATTCCCATTTAAATCAATTTCCTATGTTATAAATAAAAATCTGGAAACTAAAAATATTCTTTTGGCTTAAAAACTGTATTTTATTGTCAGTTGTTATTTAAAAGGGATTTTGCTTGATTAAAATACCATATTACTGAATATTAAAAATTAATATTCAAAACTCGAGATGTCAAAAATCCTGGGTCGTTACAATTATTTATAAAAATGTTGAAAGTAAATCATTATTGTTTATTTAAGAATGTTTTGAAAATTAGTAATTATTATTTTAGGATGTTATAAATTTAGTATTTATTTATTTATAATGTTATTAGTATATAGTAGTGTTTAAGGTAAATGATTAGAATTTATTTATAATTATTTCCGAGATTTATAAATGGAGTTTTATAAACAGATGGGGTTATTATAAGAGGAATCTTATAACATGTTTTGGAAAATGTAAAGGAAGATTGCTTAAAAAGGGTAATAGCGTTTTATAAATGGTTTTGAATATTTATAAAAGGATTTTAGGAACAGGTTTATGGATTTATAAAAGGAATTTTATAAACGGTTTTGTAGATGTATAGTGGGGTTTATAAATGATTTTAGAATTTAATAAAAAGGAAATCTTCCCCCAAATGTTAGTGAATATACTTATACCATTGAGATAAGTATAAGGATATTTTTTCCCAAATATTGAGAAATAGGAATTTGTGGATATATATATATATATATATATCTTTGTAAAAGTATTTTGGTACAAATACTTACAAAGTGATTTGAGTTAATGGAAGGATTTGTTAAGAGGGCCTAGTGTTGCTTGGTGCTTAACCAATGTTGGTTTTCCCTATGTGATTAAATTCATGATTTAATGTCTGTTATTCGATAGTTAAATAACCGACTATCATAATTAGACCCAAAACGTATCTAGGAGAAACACGTGACTTATATAGCACAGTCATCTCCGATGATGCTGTACTGTGCGTATAAATCTCGTTTCATTCTCTTAAGACAATGATAAGGAAACCTGTCCACTAACGGTTAGGAGGTGATCTCTGATCTTATCTTTGAATGTTTATTTCCTAAAGAACTGGGGTTGAGTTTATCGGGAACTATCGAGTTGTTTCGAAGAGACCGGGATCGGTATGATATCAGAAAATCACTTCGATCCAATGAATGTGTTTCGAAGTGAAGACACCTTGAAGATGATGGAATTAGAGACGGAGCTCTCAACTGTTTTGTTCAATCCCATAATGAACTTGTATGGATGAATGCTGGTATTGCATTGTTGTCTAGAGGACAGTACTAGCACTCCAAGTGGGAAGTGCTATATAAAGGGTAAAACGTAGCCTCAAGCCTCATCAACCGGGATGACTAAAACATGGAAGATGCAGTAGGGCTAAGTGGGTCACTCCCAAGTAGGGTATGATCAACCCTATCTAGACTCACTATTATCTCTCATTATATGCTTTGGGGCCCAAAGCGGGGTGATCATATTAGGTACTATCCAGTAAGGGGTAGGCCATTCTGTATTGGCAAGGGATCCAGGCGTGGTCCTCGGTGTTATTTTATCTAGAGATTCACCGTGACGGGCGGTACCCCAGTAGCCTAGTCATTGTATGGAATCCATTCTCCAATACGAGCCCTTACATTTTTAGTTGTATACCTATTTTGCTGGAATTTAATTAATGTAACAATTTCGGCTAAGACTAATAAGTATATGTATTTAGACACTGTTATAATACCAGAGAATTTCATATGAAATGTTTTGGTTACTGTAAGGTAAAAACCCGTCCGTGTTTATGTGCGGCATGGTCTTACGAGATACAATTGATTTTTAAAGGTTTTATAACTTAAAAATCCAGTTGGGTGTGTTTTCTCACGCTGGTTTTCCAGACTGACTCGGGTGTTATTTTATTATAATGCTCGGGTGAGATCGAGTATATTTACAGATTTACTTTAGATTCATTGGAGCTCAGGAGATAGGTTAGAGGTCTTCAAGTCATATTCACGTATATGTTATTTTTTGATGCTTTGTTATTGAAATCATCAGAAGTTGTGAAGATAGGTTTTTATCACTATCGAGGCTGATGATTGTGATTTGTTGTTGTACTCTGATTGATGTATGTATATAACAATTTCTCTTTTGTAGAGATCATTGATATTATATTATATATTGTTCCAATGCGATTGTGAGATTCTATGATTGTTTTAGTTCTTTTCTCTTCTTCTTCTCCTTTCTTCTTCTTTCCTCTTTCTTTCCCATAACTATCCATCTTTCCGTTCAATTTGGATTGGACATGTGTGGTTTATTGTCAGCTTGAACTATACGAATTGGCGGATCGTTACACTTGGTATTAGAGCCGAAGGTTAAGCGAGTACCTTGGCTTTGGTGTGGAAACTCATTAAGAGATAAGGTAATGGAATGCCTTATTTTGAGTTTTGAGTGTATATATATGAGCGCGTATTTGTTAGTGATGTAAAAATGTTTTATATTGTGTTAATTTATCTGTTGAGTGGCTTATGAATTCTGGTTGATACGTGGGATGCCACGTTATCGATAGGGGTTTCTAAACGCTTAAACAAGGAAAACCGACACAGTATTGTTTTGAGAATTGACAAATGAAATAATTTTACCTAAATTATATTTTTAGATATAAAAGAATAATTTTCAGAAATTATTATGGTTATATATGGAGTGTTTGGTTGTTAGTTGTTTTAATAAAAATTGTGATTATTATAATCTAAACAAAGATAAGAATTTGCAAAATAAGTTATATAAGAAAGTGAATTTGTAAATATGATCTATAAATGTGGTTTATAAATGGAAAGGAAATGAAAATTTCATAAGTATATTTATAGATATGATTTTGCAAATGGAAATGGTTTTAAAATGAGGAATTTGAGGATTTAAGCCCCACTAATTTGGAAATTGGTTTTTTTCAAAGGTTTGGAAAATAATAATAGTATTATTATTTTGAAAATATCTGGTTAGAAATATTTTGAAATAGGATTTAAAGGAAACAGAAAGCATTGAACTCACTTCAGTCATTGGAAAATAATTCTGGTGATGACTACAACATCATCAACGTTCATTTTCGAGTTTCTAAGTGAGGAATTGCCACTATTGAAGTTCTGTTTTAGAAAAACAAATTTGTTTTAGATTCCAGAAGTGTAATTTGAAATATAAAGGAGTTATGTATACATATGATTTCAAAATTATTTGAAATAAAACCGAGTGTTAAAAACCTGAAATTTTATCTAAATGTTGCAAGGAAAACACAAAATAGTAAGTTTTTAAACTTATAATTTGGAAATGGTTTGGAGAAGAAAGAAAGTTTGGAATTGGGATATGAAATTAAAATTAAAATTAAGTAAAATAAATAAATTGAGTTAATGAAATGAAATTTAACTCAAGTGGAGCAATGGAATGGATTAAATGAAATTGAATTTGATTTGCAATGAATTAATGAAATATGAACTTGAGTTGTAGAATAAAATACGACTTAGGTAGTGGAATGGATATGAATTTGAGTTGCAAAATGAAATGAACTAATAAAATAAATTAGTGAAATGGAAATGAACTTGAGTTATAGAATGAAATTCAACTTAAGTTGTAAAATGAATTAAATATGTTTTGGAATGTTGCTTGCTAGAAATAAATAAAATTGAATGTAGTAATGAAATAAATTAGTGAAGTGAACTAGTAAAATGAATTAATGAAAGGAATGAATTAAATTGAGCTAATGAAATGAATTAGTGAATTGAATATGGTTTAAAATGTTGTTTAATAGAATTGAACGTGAACCTAAGTTGTGAAGTAAAAATAAACATTAGTGGTTGTATAAAATGTTTATAATAAACTTAAGTAATGGTTTTATGAATTGGTTTATAAGTGACATTAGTATTAAAAGACATATACTAAGTAATAAAGCAATGTGAATAAATGAATGGTAAATGTTAATAAGAGATGAAAGTGTATAAGTATAATGTTGACATTGAAAATACAAATTTATAAGATGACAAATAAATTGGATGGATGTTATTTGTTTAATAAGTTATCTTGTTACATTCACTAAAATTGCATATAGTTATGGTATTCCATGTTATATAGTGATATTACTTTCTATATACTTGTTCTTATTGTTTGTGAGTGATTAGTAGGTGCAGATGGCGTATGCTTCGCATTTGGAGCCCACTTTCACATTTTATTGTTTGTATATGCTTGCTAATACTAAAATAAGGCACAGATCTCGGATTACATACCGTATTTTTATAATTTTCTCTACGGGATGCATCATCCTTGAAGATGAGGTATATATTTGTGATTATATATATATATATATATATTGTAAATTTTTACGATCGAGTTGCATAAAGGAGACCCTGGTGAAATTTTTCATAAATTTAAAGAGTTAGAAATTTTTTGAGAAATTTTGGAAAAAAATTTATAACTAAAATTTGGATTTTAGTTTTAAAACTTGGAAAAGTATTAGTTAACAACTATGAATGAATTGGAAGACTTAGAAAAGTTTTTATAAGAAGTTACTACTATTTGATTTTGAAAAGTTAAAGGCTTAAAGTAAGTTATTTCAACTAATTGTTATAAATGGTTAATGGGTTTATGACATTTTTCTTACTTGGTAATTTCGAGGACGAAATTCTTTTAAGGGGAAAGAATGCAACGACCTGGAATTTTAGCTATTTGAATTTGGAGTATTTAATTGATTTTAAATATTGAAAAGTTAATATTATAAGTTAAATAACTTGAGTTTCAAATATATTGATTTATTTGATAATTAAATTGTTGAATTTAATATTGGAAATATTTAAAGTAATTGAAGCTTGGATTTGATTGGATAAAAATGGTTTCCAAGCTTATTAAATTATATTTTGAAAGAGATGAAGATAGTAAACTTTTAAATTTTGAATTAAAAGTGAATGAACTAGTTTTTATAATAATTCGTTTAATTAACATATAAAACTAGCCATTCGGGGCATTGTCTCGGATTTCGACGAAACCAGTTTCATTGGATCCATAATAGTATATTATACTAAGCCATCAAATTTCGTGGCGATTGGACGTATTGTTTGATCGTGCAAGATCGAAACGCTCGGAAATTAATTCAAGAAATTTATATAATAATTGGGTTTGAAAAGCTACCTTCTGTATATGATCGAATTAAGCCTCGAGACTAGTTCCATTATGTTCGGAATAGGGGTATAACATATAAAATGCCAAGTGACACGTCTCATTTCGAGTTCGAGATTTTCAGGTATGTTTTGTTGAATATTTTAAAATTTAAATATATATATAATTGTAACAAACCGGAGATTTTAGACCCTCGAAAATCGACACTAATACATTCACTGTATTACATGCCAAAAAATCAAATGCTAGAAAACCTAATTGTTAGGGGAAAGAAGAAGAAAGAAGATAAGAAGAAAACTAAACAACAAAGAATCTCACAGTGGAACGAACGATCTGTAATATATCACAAATCTTTACACAAAAACAAATTGTAATATGTGTATATACAAACATCAATCAGCGTATACTAACCTATTTAAACCTGGATAGTTATAACAGCCCGTCTTCACAATTGCTGATAAAACACCAATGAATATAGTGGAAAATATAACCATCAACGTGAATACGTCTTTAGGCCTCCCATTCGTCTAGTGAAGCTCCAAGCATCCAAACCAATCTGTAATTTACTTGGTCTGAGTTGAGTATTATCATAAAATAACACCCAAGTCAATCTAGAGAACCAGCGTGAGAAAAACACACCCAACTGAATTTTTAAGTTATATGAAAATCTTTGAAATCAAAAGGTATCTCATAAGACCACACCACACATAAACACGACGGGTTTTTACCTTACAATAACCAAACCACTTTTATTTAAAAATCCTACGATATAATAATAGTGTCTAAGTACAAATACTTATTAAAATAGCTGAAATGCTTGCATCTCACATTTCAACATAGTTGGGCACAATCAAAACCATACAACTCTTTTTGGAGAATGGATTCCATACAATGACTAGGACACTGGGGTACAACCTATCACAGTACACCTTTAGAAAAATGTACCGTGATCGAACCTATCGATCACTGCCAACACAAGATCGGCCTACCTCTTACTGGATAGTACTGAATATATCATCACCCCGGTTGTTCCCAACCTTTGAGATCTCATGCACAACCAATCCATAATATGTAGATGTAAGGTATCTAAAAAAGTGACAACATACTCTAATGGGTACGGCCCACTTAATCTTGCTGCATCTCCCCTGATTTTTAGTCATCCCCGGTTGATGAGACTTGAGGCTACATATTACCTTAGATTTAGCATTCGTAAACTTGGAATGCTAACACCGCCTTCCAAGCAACAATGCAATGATAACATTCATCCATACAAGTTATTCTGGGTCTGAACAAACCACTCTCTTCAATGATCACCATCTTCAGTATCCTCATGATTCACTAGTCATAACGCTCAAATCAGATCGAAGTGGTTTCAGATAACTACAACCGATCCCGGTCTCTTCGAAACGATCAACGAATTTGGCATATTTGATAGTCGGTTATTTAACTATCAAATTACACACATAAGCAGTCACTAGGCCCATATTATAAATCTTTCAAAACATTCATTTCAAAGTATCTTTACAAAGGTATATATTCATATCTCTTCCAGTATTTCAATATTTGAAAATGATTTCAAATACTTAAATCCATAACAGGATATTCCAACCATATCAACACTTAGAAATATTTCCAAATCCAACTTATAATCATTACTTAGAAAAATATTTCTATATAAATCATTTTGTCGCTAAATATCTCCAAAACCTTTCATTCTAATACTTAGGAAAGTATTATAAGTCTATTTTCCAAAATCATTTCTAATATCCATACTTAGAAAATATTTCGTACTTATCTCATAAATCTTCGGAATTATAAATAATTTCCTTTTAAAATTTCCAAAAATTATCGATTATACTTATTTATAATCCAACTAACAATTTATAACTTCTTTAATGAATTCAGATTCATTTTCGAAGTTCCTATATCTAAACAATTTGGAAATTTCCTTTTCTCAAAGTTCTTAAGTTCCTGAATTCCATTATAAGATTTTCTCTTATAAAATCACATCCATTAAATAAAACTCGGTTCATAAATCTCGAGAGCATTTATAAATAAAAATCAACCACTTACTTTTAAACTATATATAATAATAATAATAATAATAAAATTCAAAAAAACATGGTTAAATAATTATTTAAATTATCAAATCATTTTTAAAATAAACGCCAATAACTAATTCCAATTCATTTATAAAATTTCTAATCGATTTACAAAACTTGTTTATAAAACATAGAATTCATTTCAACAAATTTAAATATTTAAATAACTAACTTTATGAAATATTTTAATCCAATTAATAGTTTTAAAACTACATAGTTTAATAAATAAAAATCCTTTTCAAAAAACAAACCTTAACTTTATGTGAAAAACCATTTTAAAATTCAACATACCCATTTTATACTTATAAATCTCTCTCGATTTATCACAATCGATTTACATTTCCAATTTCATAACTATTCCCAAATTCCAAATTAGAATTTACTATTTCTTTCTAAACCGATTTCCATATCTTATTTTAAATTCACCTTGTGAATTTATATTTCCAATTTATCAAAAGATAATCCTTCCACTTATTTATAAACTTCGTTCATAAATTTCATAATCTCATTTCCAGTTTATAACAGGTTCATATTACTAAAATCCATTTATAAATCGATTTGTAATTAAAATTCCATTCATAAATCTATTTCTTAAATAACCCAAACTATAATCCAAAACCATTCAAATCTCGATTTCGACGTCCATTTCGTATTTTAAGAATCTTATCTAAAATCCATTGTTTAAAATTCTCCATTTAAAATTCTCTATTTGAAACCATTTTTTGAAACAACTAACTAAATATTCAAAATCCAATCATTTATTTTATCCAATTCAATTCCCTTTTAAATAATCCCAAAGTTCAACATAAATATTTTCATTTCCAATATCGCCTTTGAATTTCTTTTTTTAATTTAAAAATATTATTTATGGTATTTATAATGCCAAAATTAAGGCCAATGCTACTATAGCATCCAATAAATCACTCCACATCATAATCTATAACAGATTATTCAAACACATCACGTATCACCATATATGAAATTAAATCAACTTTTTTGAGGAATCCAGTTGGATCCCTCCAACCTGTTTCCCTGCACCCACAGATGTTATATAATCACAAAAATATAAACACCGCTTCGAGGTGGGATATCGCAATAAAAGGGTCATCCGCTATTATGCGGGGAGCATAGTGTCTCATCCTCTCCAATCGATGGGAATATTCAATCCAACTACTAATATATATACTAATATATATAATATAACATCCAACTGATAATAATATGTCAATCCATCCAATCAACCAATAAATAAATCTAACTATTTAAAATAAAACCAATTATCCAAAATGAGTGAGATTTACTCACATTTATTTTCTGTTGTCGCCGAGGCGTTCTGGTTTGGAACTAAAATCGGACGACGTCCGATTTTAGCCCAAATTTTCATAGTCTCCAAATTTATCCTAACTAGTTTTTTGTAAAGCTTTCGTCATCATGAGCGCAACGCAAGAAATTTCGTCTCGATTGGACCTCGTATGAAAGATTTATAAATTTTATAAGTTATCGATATAAAATTAATTTAAAATTAAATAACTTTAATAAAATTACAAGTTTACCCCCGCATCCTTTCTTCCCCAAACGAACATATACAGGATTCTCATGCCATGGTTGGGCACACTTGAGCTAAGATACGAGGCTGTGGTTGTCGAAATTCGAATCCGTCGACTCCAGCGACCTTCTCTTCCCGAACTCGATCTACCTAGCACCAAGAAACAACTTCCCATCACCTCAATCAAAACACGTCAACCAGTCCTCCTCTCCCTGTGCGCGACTGTCGCGATCAACTACAGGTTGCCAGACCTTCCCAAACTCCGGCTACAGCTGCATTTTCCAATGTTGAATCCAATTCCGAAGTCTGTTTCTCCACTCGATGCCTTAAACGTTCGGAATCTCAAGCCCTAGCCCAACACTCCACTGACAACCCACTGCCGATCATCAAAAACGAAGCCGTAACCTCTAAAAATCAATCTACATGAAGAGTGTATTGAAAAAAGAATTTTAAAATTGGTTTATCAAATTTTCATTGAATAAAAATTGAAATATAATTTTTTTAAGTTTTCATTTTTCTTTTTTCTCTGTTGCTCTCTGTAAAGTCGCGTTTAAATAAGAGGGGGAAAGAAGAAGGGCAGTGCGTAGGGTGGCTTGTACAGGTAGGTAGGGTGGCTGATAGGGGCTGACCTTGAATTTTTTAAATTATTATTTAATTCCAAAATATCTCGTTTAGTAACCTAAAATCCCGAACTCCTATCGAGCTGTGCTGCCTGGCATTCTTAATGTTATACCCCTATTCCGAATGCAATGGTACAAGTTTCGAGACCTAATTCGATCGTATGCAAAAGACAGCTTTTCGAACCCAATTATAATATTAAATTTTCAATATTAATTTCAATGCGTTTCTATCCCGTACGACCAAAGGATACGCCTGATCGCTATGAAATTTGACGGCGTTTTATAATTCATTAATACGGACCCAATGACACTGGTTTCATCGAAATCCGAGACTTTTCCCTGGAAGGCTATGTTTATATGTTAATTTAAACGTGTTATTTTCAAAATCGAGTAAATCACCCTTGAAAGTTTTATTATCTTCATTCTTATTAATAGAAATTAAATAAGCCTTTAAATCATTTTTATCCAAATAAAACCCAAGATTTAAATTATTTAAATGATTTTCAATTATTAAATTCAACAATTAAATTACCCAATAAATCGTTATACATGAAATTCAAGTTATTAAATCTATAAAAATAACTTTTTAAATATTTAAAATCAATTAAATATTCCAATTTCAAATAACCAAAATTCTGTGTCGTTACATTTCTTTCCACTTAAAAAATTTCTTCCTCGAAATTGCCAAGATAGGAAAAATGCCTAAACCCATTTCTTTTTTAAAACAAATTAGTTGAAATAACTTCCCATATCCTTTTAAGCCTTTAACTTTCCAAAACCAATTTGTTGAAACTTATTATTACTTTTAATGAATTTCCAAATTCATCCATAGATTCCAAATAATATTAATCATATTCTCATTTCAAGTTATAACTTGTGATGCCCCACCTCTATACTCACACTAGCCAAGGACACTACGGGGTAATGTCGTCGACTAGCACGAAGAATAAGGCTGTTAAGGAGCGACCATCTGTGTAATTGCTTTGTGCGAGCACCAATATATCAGATAATATAACTTACATTTCATTTCAAGAGGAAATCTGACATATCAAATAAAAACTCAAAGCTACCACACAGTGGCTATATGGACTACAGAAACAAATATAGAAATAAACATAACACAAATCAGTCACAGATATCATATCACAAAGGCGGAAACAGATATGAATATATCACATATAAGTGTACATCAAAGTAGTGGTCAAACTAGATCCACTACATCACAAAAGAATAGATACAAGTTCTAGACAAAAGAATAAGTATACATCAAGGAGTCTCTATCTCAAATGTATACAAACAAAAACTACTAAGCTAAAGTAGTTAGCCAAAAGTCAGGTGACGAACCCTGATAAGAAGTCAAGCAGAAGCACCTGAAATACCTCGGTCTGATCCGAGTATTATTTAAGAAGAAAATAATAAACGGATTAGTCTAGCTATAAATATCATAAAAAATGAGATAGGATAAGAGATATGACCAAAAATGTATGATAACAAAAATGCCATACTGTGATAAGTATACATCAAATAACAACAAAAATCATACAATATCTTAAGAATCTCAAAGCACCAAAAAGAATGTCATATTCTTTAAATTATTCACCATCACACAAATGTTGACAAAACATATCAATGTCAATCACAAAAATCGGTGAAACACAAATTCTAGAAATCAACCACCAGAAATCCAGAAATCACAAAGGGGAGGCCTATCACAAACGGGAGCATGAAAACTCACCAACACGTGTATCACAAATGAGCCAGAGCTCCTACAAACAGGGTATAGTCCCTCATTGCGGACTATGAGCCAAAGCTCCTCCAAATGAGCCGAAGCTCCTCCAAACAGGGTATAGTCCCCCATTGCGGACTATGAGTCGAGACTCCTCCAAACAGGGTATAGTCCCCCCTTGCGGACAATGAGACGAAACTCCTCCAAACAGGGTATAGTCCCCCCTTACGGACAATGAGACGAAACTCCTCCAAACAGGGTATAGTCCCCCCTTGCGGACAATGAGACGAAACTCCTCCAAACAGGGTATAGTCCCCCCTTGCGGACAATGAGACGAAACTCCTCCAAACAGGGTATAGTCCCCCCTTGCGGACAATGAGATGAAACTCCTCCAAACAGGGTATAGTCCCCTATGCGGACAAAGAGACATCGCACATCGCTAGTCTAAATCACAAAATGATCACCATTGATCAATAAAAAGTGTCAATTACACTAAGCTAGCAAATATATGAGTTTAGCTTCATATCCCATAACCACTAGCTTAACTTAAATATTTACGAACCGATTGTAGATTTCCACTCAAAAATTGTCACAAGATTTCAATCGAACAAGTCTAAGAATTAACCGACACAGTAAACGCAAGCGTTTCATACCACTTGTTTTGCTAAGCCGTTTAATTAGATTTCTCATACGAATGAGGTAAAGGTTTGTATATACTAATAGATTGGAAAACAGATTTATAAACGAGATTTGTATTAAAATAGAGTTGGAATCATCTTTGTGAAAGAGTTTGAATATTTATTACTAGTATATAAACCTTTGTATTTTAAAGTGACAAATTACAGAAATGATTGTAGAAACAATCAATCACCAAAAATTCACATACGAAGACATGAATAAAAACCATAGAAATCGATATCAAATCCATCAAATGGATATTCCCAAAAATCCAAAGAAAGAAGTCATCAAAGTCGATAATAAGTGATGACAACTATCCGGATCAACAACAATCGACTAAAAATAGGAAATCCACTCAAAAAAATAAGCAAATAGGCAAACTGCTCGATTCCAGACGTCTGGAGGTTCAATCCAGGCGTTTGAAAACTAACCAGACGTCTGGTTTAGAATCCAGACGTCTGGATTTGTTCTCTGGAAAAAATCCAGAGAACCCCCAGACGTCTGAAACTTCAAGTCAGATGTCTGAGACCCATCCAAACGTCTGATCCTAAATTTCAAACGTCTGGAATTAGTCTCTGCCTTTTTTATATATTCTGCGTGCTTATATTTTTCTCTCCAGGTCCAAACCAGACGTCTGGACTTGGTCACCAGATGTCTGGTCACCTGGTCTGGGCAACAATTTGTCTAGGCCAAAGTGGCCAAAACATATCGGAAGTGATCGAACGAGCAACGACGACTAAGGATTTACGCCAAGTGACAACCCAACCTTAAAGGCTCTTCGATACACCCCAAATATCAATGTCCAAACACCCATAGTAGGATTTTCATAAAATTAGACCAACACACCGAAATTTGGAAAATTCACCAAATCAATTCAAAGCAAAAGCAAATGAACATGCACAAATGTTAGGAATTCATACCTAACAACAATGATAGATATAGACGTAGATGTGAGTTAAAGAACTGACCTTTAAAACTCAAAAACACGAATGAGAAGCTTTAAAACAAAGGAAAGGCCAATTCCTCTTCAATACACCACTAGAAGCTCCAATCTAAGCTAATAAGCAAATATTTCCTAAGTTAGGGTTTAGGAATTTCTGAAATTGAAGAGAGATAGAGATGGAGAAGATGAAGAGGATGCTTACCTAAGCTTCTCCTTGATTTCTAGCTTGAAGTTGATCTTTCCTAAACAAACTAGGGTTTTGGAATTCTATTTCCCATTCTTTTCCCCCATTTTTCTCTATAGCTTGAATGTATTAGGAAATGAGAATGAATGAAGAGGAGAGGGGTGGGGTTAGGGTATTATGATGGTTTAGTGGGCTGAAACCCAAACCCAAAGCCCAGGTAGAAAAATAGCAAATTCTACTCAACTCCAAACATATCGATGTTTATACTCAAAAAAGTTGTAAACATCATTTTGGACTCAATGGAAGTGGTCTCGAGTCCCAATTCGACTGTTTACAAAAAGTAACATTTCGGACTTTAATCCGATTAACGATGCTATATTAAAATAAAACATTTAAATATACAATCGTGAAATATGCGGGTTGTTACAGACTCCTCTTCTTAAAGAAATTGCATCCTCGCAATAATTAAGAGGAAGATAAAAAGTAACAACCATACTAAGGCATAACAACACAAAAGAAGAAATTTTGAGATGAGAAGTTCACCATAAAGAGCCCGAAAGAGTAAGTCCGGATGTGTTTGCTCGATGAATTCTCAAGATTCCCAAGAGAAATCCTTAGGATTTGAGGACCATTGAACTTTCACAAGAAGAACATCTTTATTTCAAAGGCGTTTAACCTTCGAAGTAATGATACGAATAGAATGTTGCTCATAAGTCAAATTTGGTGAAACTTCAATTTCTTTAATTACACCGGGCTCAAGAATAGAATCAGAATCTCTAAGGTATTTCCGTAGTTGAGAGACATGGAAAACGTCATAAATAGAAGAAAATTGAGCCGGTAATAAAAAGCGATAAGCCACGGAACCAATACGTTCGGTGATGGGAAAGGGACCAACATATCGAGGTGCTAATTTTCCCGATCAACAGAAACGCACAACACCTTTCATAGGTGAAACACAAATGAACACCAATAAAATCTAGACCTAAAACCAGCTTCTCACCGGCTTCAAGCCAACACGAAGGAAATCGACATGGCCTTCCGTAGAGTGCCTCAAAAGGTGCCATACCAATACTAGATTGGAAGCTATTATAGGAAGAAAACCCAACAAGAGAAATATGATCTTCCCAGCTTCCACCAAAATCAAGAACACATACACAAAGAAGATCTTCAAGAGTTTGATTCACACGCTTGGTTGGTCCATCGGATTGAGGACGAGAAGCGGTGCTAAAATTAAGCTTTGTTCCCAAAGCTTTTGAAGACCTTACCAAAATCCACTAGTAAAATAATGGATCACGGTCGCTAACAGTAGAAGTAGAAACTCTATGCAATTTAACAATTTCTTTGACATAGAGTTTAGCCAAAAGAAGTACGATCTAAAAGAGAAGGATGAGCCTCAAGGCTACACAAAACAAGACGGATTACGATCTCGAATCTCACAAGTGGACAAAGTCTCGAGATCACTCCATTTGGATATCATCATGGAAACAACTGCTTGTTGCTTAAGACTAAAGGCATCGGCAACTCGATTGCCCTTTCCGGGAGTATAAAGAATATCAAAATCATAAGATGCAAGGAACTCGAGCCAACGTTGTTGATGCAAATTAATTTCCTTTTGAGAAAATAAATACTTCAAAGATTTATGATCGGTGTAGAGAACAAATTTCTCTCCTAAAAGATAATGACGCCAAATTCTAAGAGCGAAAACAATGGCCGCGAGCACTAGATCATGAATGACATATCTAGTCTCGACAAGCTTTAATTGTCAAGAAGCATATGTGATAACACGTTTCCTTTTGCATGAGAACGACATTCAAACCAATACGAATAGTATCGGTATAAACAATCAATTCTTGGTTCCCCTTGGGAATCACAAGAATAGGAGCATCGGAAAAGAGTTCTTTTAGTTGATCCTCTTTCCCGAAAAGCTAAGACATTCAAAATTATAATTAACTTTATGTAATCCTCTTTTTTTTAGAAAAATTTACTTTTTACAAGTCAATTTATTTTGTCTGACTATCTCATCATAGCGTTTAGGAGATTCCTATCGATAATGTTGATCAGACGCATCGACCAGAATTCTTAAAGCACTCAATGGGCAATACAACACAAAATCATCTTCTATATGATAAACATGTCTCTTAAAAATTTACACATATTCTTTGCTCATCTTAAGAACAAAACCCAATCATACTTATAAATATCTTATTAAAAAGATTTGCAAATTTTAAATTGTTGTTTTCATCCATAATCAATAAATACAAGGATAAACTCATCGAGATATTCGTAGAATACTCGATTCATAAGATGGATGAAATAAGGTAGAAGGTTCGTCAAACTGAATGACATAACGTACCACTCACAAGAATCATAACGAGTGTGGAATGCAGTGAGTGGAATGCTACCCTCCGCAACTCGTAGCTGATGAAAACCGGTGGCAAGGTCGAGCTGAAAAGACCTTAGCACCACACAATAGATTGCTTAGGTGATAATCCTAAGACAAGCTCAAATATACCGGAAAATCCACAAACTTCTTGAATGAGAGAAATAACATCTTCCTCATCAAGTGGGTTTAAAGAATAAAATGATGTCACTGAAATGGAAATCAAAATCATTAAGAACCATAGAAATCTGCTTAACTGATTGAGGATGTCGAAGATATATAGTCCGCTTAGGACATAGGATATTGGCTTCATAATGATCAAGCCAATCCTTTCCCAAAAACCAATTTCGAAGCCTAAGTAACGCATAACATGCAAATCGGCTCGAAAAGAATAATCACATAAAATAATCTCGACATTTTCACAAAGTAAACTGAGTGTTGCGGATCCACCAACCGGATTCGCAATTCTCAGTGAAGTCATCAAGCTTATAATATTTAAAGAAAAAGTATCAACAAGTTCTTTTGATATAAAAGAGTGAGATGCACTCGAATCAAAAGAAATTCGAAATAGGATAATCACGAAACAAATTAATGCCATCAAGGATAGAGTGAGAAATACCTTGACCAAGAGAAGTGCTAGTAGAGGCTTGCACAACCTTTAGCTTTCCCTCTTTCTTGTTTGGAAGTTTGGGGCATGAAGATAAAAGATGACCCGAACTTTTGCAATAGCAAAAAGAAAAAGGTTTTAGACACTTATTTGCATAGTGGTCCGTAGAACCACAATTGTAGCATCGCCCACGACTAGTGGTAGGAGTCTTTGCTACCGAAGTTGCCTGCTTCCCTTTCTTGTTGGAATTAGGGCTTTTGAACTTAACATGCCTCTTCTTGTTGATGTTGAAGTTTTGTTTGGCATCCACAACTTCAGCATCACTTTCTTTATCGGCCTCTTCAAGTCAAAGAGTGAAATCTACAAACTGGTCGAAAGGCACCTCAAATTTCAGAGGTAAAACCTTTTTGGGGTTTTTACTCAAAGCACATATAAACCTTTGATTCTTTACAAGATCCAAAAGTTGTTGGGCAGACATGAATACACCATCCAGAGAAGGTCTACTGGATTGACCAGCGCTAGGACTGCCAGATCTAACCATTTCTCTTCTTTAAGAAAGAAAGAAGAGGAAAAAGGTTATTCACAGAATGAATATCAAACAAACTTGATTGATAAAACAAGGCATCATAAAAAGAAATAGGATAGAATGGTACGAAGACTCGAATTAAATCCTATGGCACGATTCCTAAGAAAGACTTAGGACTATGATCCTTGCTAGATTATTCTACATTGTTCCGAAGTTTGGCTCCGATACCAAGCTGTGACCCCCCACCTCTATACTCACACTAGCCAAGGACACTACAGGGTAATTTCGTTGACTAGCACGAAGAATAAGGCTGTTGAGGAGCGATCATCTGTGTAATTGCTTTGTACGAGCATCGATATGTCAGATAATATAACTTACATTTCATTTCAAGAGGAAATACGACATATCAAATACAAACTCAAAGCTACCTCATAGTGGCTATGTGGACTTCGGAAACAAATATAGAAATAAACATAACACAAATCAGTCACAGATATTCATATCACAAAGGCGGAAACAGATATGAATATATCACATAGAAGTGTACATCAAAGTAGTGGTCAAACTAGATCCACTACATCACAAAAGAATAGATACAAGTGCTAGACAAAAGAATAAGTATACATCAAGGAGTCTCTATCTCAAATGTATACAAACAAAAACTACTAAGCTAAAGTAGTTAGCCAAAAGTCAGGTGACGAACCCTGATAAGAAGTCAAGCAGAAGCACCTGAAAAACCTCAGTCTGACTTGAGTATTATTTAAGAAGAAAATAATAAACGGATTAGTCTAGCTATAAATATCATAAAAAATGAGATAGGATAAGAGATATGACCAAAAACGTATGATAACAAAAATGTCATACTATGACAAGTATACATCAAATAACAACAAAAAATCATACAATATCTCAAGAATCTCAAAGCACCAAAAAGAATGTCATATTCTTTAAATTATTCACCATAACACAAATATTGACAAAACATATCAATGTCAATCGCAAAAATCGGTGAAACACAAATTCTAGAAATCAACCACCAGAAATCCAGAAATCCAGAAATCACAAAGGGGGAGGCCTATCACAAACGGGAGCATGAAAACTCACCAACACGTGTATCATAAATGAGTCGGAGCTCCTCCAAACAGGGTATAGTCCCCCATTGCGGACTATGAGCCAAAGCTCCTCCAAATGAACCGAAGCTCCTCCAAACAGGGTATAGTCCCCCATTGCGGACTATGAGTCGAAACTCCTCCAAATGAGCCGAAGCTCCTCCAAATAGGGTATAGTCCCCCATCGGGACTATGAGTCGAGACTCCTCCAAACAGGGTATAGTCCCCCCTTGTGGACAATGAGACGAAACTCCTCTAAACAGGGTATAGTCCCCCCTTGTGGACAATGAGACGAAACTCCTCCAAACAGGGTATACTTCCCCATGCGGACAAAGAGACATCGCACATCGCTAGTCTAAATCACAAAATGATCACCATTGATCAAAAAGAAGTATCAATTACACTAAGCTAGCTAATATATGAGTTTAGCTTCATGTCCCATAACCACTAGTGTGATATCCCGGGTTTTTTTGAGCAATATAAATTTAATAATCTGTATTAATAATTCAATTGAATTGATAATTTTCCTTTATAATTTTAATTTAAATTGGTAATTTAATCTTTAAAGGATAATCAATATTTAATCTGGCAATATTGATCAATATCTTTTTAATAATTTAAAAAAAATGGATAAAATTTATCTTTGAAAGCTAATAAAATTTTATTCTGTATATAATATATATATATATATTTGATATATAGGATATCTTTTGTTTTAACTAAAAGATGAATTTTTCAAATTGTAATTTATATGTAAGTATATGTTATAATTTGAAATTGTTTTGAAATTTAATTTAATGTATTGATAATATATATAGTAGGAATATATGTATGAATTATAATTTTAAAAGCTTTGTTTTAAATTTAATATCTTTCAAAAGTTAAGGATTAATTCATTATTTTCAAAATATAAGATAATTGTTTGTTTTAAATATGATAGTTTAAAATAAGTTTAATCAAAAGTTTTACTTTTGTTTTCTTTTAAAGTGTTTAATTTAAAATGGTTATAAAAGTATATATGAATGTTTTAGATTTTAAATACATGTGAAAAGAGATTTATTTATATTATAACAAGTTTATAATATTACCTTTAAGGATTAAACTATTATATTCATACATAACTATAAAGTAAATTTAATAAGTAAGTTTATATTCACATTTAAATTAAATAAAATTTGTAAAAATACATAAGTAACATGTGTCACTATATTAAACATCTTAAAACACATGTAAACCTATTAAACTAATTAACATGACAAGTGTAAGTTAATTAACAAGTGGCCTTCATTTTTATTTTTCTTTTATTTGAAATGTAAATATACAAGAGAAAAAAAAATGAAACCTCCTTTCTTAACTCAATTAATGGCTGCCATAAACGTTCTCCAAAATCTGAAGTAAAATTACAAGCCAAAGTACTTCTCAATAAACAAATCTGAAAATTTTAAAAGCTGCAGTTCAATTGAAGTTCAACTCAGCAATTTCAACATCAATACAGCAGTTTTAATCAAATTTGTGAAGCATGCATGCATCCATTTCATCAACAAGGATAATCAAGCATGCAGTAGAATATCAGTTTCATTTAAGCTTGTCACAGATCAAAATTTTCAAAGCTGGAAGAAATAAATGAAAAATGGAAATCTGCTCAGCATAAGAAATTGGTGAGTAAACAGATTTTAAAAACAGTTTAAATCTTGTTCTTCTCTTTAATATATGTATGAAAATCAAGATGTTTTCCTGGATTCTTGAATTGAATTGAATGCATGTTGTATTATGAGTGTTTGAATGCCTGTGAAGTAAAATATAGCCTCTGTGTGATAATAACAGGCTTTGATTACTTAATAAATTCAATATCTCATCTGTACATCATAATTAGCCTGTGATTTGTAAACGAAAATTGTTTGTAATCATGTAACATCTCACCTAAAAATAATTACAGGTCTTTAAAATGAATAATTGGCTCGGGATTTTGAAATTTACAGTAAACATTAAATTGGGTCAAAAATTTATTAATTCAATTTTGTGTTTTGATTACATAATTAAATTCGATGTAGAAAATCATGAATTTTGATATGCATTTCAGAATTTTTAATTTGTTATTCAACTGGGAATTTAGAGATGATCATTTTCGGCAATTTGACGAATTGCCGATGTTCAACTCGATGATTTGGGTTGAAATCTTGATTGAAGCTAGCTAATGAATTGTTGATGAAGGGAAAAATGTAGTTGAATTTTTCCTATGGCAGAATTGTTCGAATTCGAGTGGAATAGGGTTTTAGCTATCGTTGTTGAAGCCGAGGTTCATCGGGAATTCTCGTCATCGATAGGTGACCGGAATCGTGCGCATATGGGGGAAATTGTAGCTTGTGATGTGGAGGTTCTATGGTGAGGACGGCGAAGTGTAGCAAGGTCGAGTTCGTCGGCAATGGGGAATTTTGGAGGTTGGGTTTCTGCAGTTTTTGGTTCGATCGTTCGAATTTTGATTCGAACAAGTTTTGTTTAATCTGAGTGTTTGGGGAGGCTCGCACGCGATCGTGTGATGGTGGTCGATGGTCGCGACGACCTAGGTTGGCCGGAGTTGGTGGGAGACGTGCACGTGCACGATTTTGTGCACTGGACTGAAATTGGGGAAGACGAGTTTCGACTCGAAGGGATCTTCGCGTTCCCTCGTGATCGACTCGAAGAAGAATATTGAGGCTGGGGAACTCGGGGTTAGAGGGGTTGACTCGGGTTGATCTGGGTTTTAAATTGATAAGCTTGATTTTAAAAATGTTTTCAAGTTAAAGTGATGTTCAAAGTAATTATAAAGGAATGTTAAATTAGATTTAAATTATATTTAAATAAATAAGTTTAAAGATATGAAATTTGGAATTTCCAAAGTTAAATTATTGTTTATTTAATCTATTTAAGCATGTTTGAATGGATATTCAAGATTTTAAGTGCATATAAAATTATGGGTTTAAATTGTTTTGTTTAAAGGTAAAATTTTATTCAAATATAAAATTATTTCTAAATGTTTCAATGGAGTTTAATGGTAGAATTTAATATGTGATTTAAATGAAAAGTTTATTTTTAAAGATGGAAATTTTATTAAGGCAAATAAATAAATAAATTGAATTAAAGGTTAATTACTATTTGAAATTAAGAATAATTACTTAATGAAGTAATTAGTGGAAATGAATGTAATTAATAAATAAATGAATTAGAGATTGAGGGATTCATTCAAGATAATCAATTTATAATTAAGTGAGTAAATTTCTTAATGAAGTAATTAATGAATAATTACTTAAAGTAATCAAGAGGAGTAAATTATTCATGGAAGTAATTAGTTGAAGTAATCACTTGTTGTAATCAATTAAGGAATTAATTAAGTTAATTGTTTAAAGTTAATTAATTATGGATTACTTAATTAAAGAATTAAGAATTATTTAATGATGGGATAAATTACTTGTTAATGAAATTAGTTAAGAGAGATCATTTAATGAAGTATTTAGAAGATAATTACTTATGTAAGTAATTAAGAGTTAATTACTTAATTATTTTAGTTAATTAATTAATGTGATTAGTTAAATGTGTTTAATTTAAGATTAATTACTAAGTGTAATTAATTTAAAAGTAATTAATTAATAAAGTAATTAATTAGGGTTATTTGTTAATTTAATTACTTAATGGAGTAATTAAAGATTAATTAATTTGATTAATTAATCAAGGTTAATATAATTAATTAAGGAGTTAATTAATTAAGATAAGTAATTACAAGTTATTAATTACTGTTTATGATTAATTAAGGTAAATTAATGAATGTAGTTGATTAAAGATTAATTATTTAATTAACTAGAAGGTAATTAATTAATGAAGTAATTAGAGGATTATTAATTAATCAAGGTTGATTAATAAAAGCAATTAATTTAAGTATGATTAATTAATTGTAATTAATTAAGGATTAATATAATTAATTATAGTTAATTAATTAATGAAGGTTCATTAATTATTGTAATTAATGATAGTAATTAAAGGTTAATTACTGTATTTGGTTAAGGATAATTAATTTGTGAAATTAATTAAGGTTAATTACTTAAATGTAATTAAAGTATAATTAATCAAGGTGATTAATTAAGGTGGATAATTAAAGAAAGATTTATTAATTTATTTGTAATTAATTAATGATTATATAAGTAAGATTTATAATAAAATAATTAATTTAATTTACTTTAAATTAATTAAGAGATGAAGTAATTAATTTAATTCACTTTAAATTAATTAAAGATAGAGATAGTTAATTTAATTCATTTTAAATTAATTATGTTGTGATTAAGTAAATCATTGCTTATATAAGAATGGATGACATTGATTGTCTTGAATGGATGTAATCTCAGAAATGAGATAAGATGTTGTGTGATATGAATGCTTGGTTGCATTATGATGATAATATAGATTAACTATTGTGATGTTGATATGGATTACCTATTTGGTTATGAATCATCTGTTTAATTGATAATGTGATTATCAGTTGTGAATTGTGAATTATCTATCTGTATGAATATAGATAAGTTAAATTGTTTAAACCTTTAAACAACTTGGCCTTAAAAGATACGTTTTGGATTTCGATGAGACCGGGATCGGGTTTCCGTATACCGGAATTCCAGGTCTGGAGACCCGAATACCACATCGATCCAAATTTACGATAGGTCGTGAATCTCAAGTGAAGATGAAGATTCAGAGTGCAAGGGTTATTGTCGTTAACTCTGAGGGTGATTCCAAAACGAGTGTAACGAGATAATGCCTTCGGTTTCGTTCGAACCCGGAACGAACTTATATGGATTGAATGCTTTCAGCACATCGTCAGGCGGACGATGAGCATTCTAAGTGATATGTTCTGATTAAAGGTAATCGTAACCTCAAGCCTCATCAACCGGGAATGGCTAAAACAGGGGAGGTGCAGCAAGGCTTCGTGGGTAGCACCCACTGAGAGCAAGATAGATCCCTGTCTAGAGGTCCCTTTTCTTTTATTTGGCTTAGTGTGTGGTTGGTCGCGCCAACTACGGGATTATCTTGTTCGGAATTATCCAGTAAGGGATGGTTCCGGCTTTGTGTTGCAGGGGAGCGGGCGTACTCCTCGGTACGGTGATCTAGGCCACGTACTGTGACGGGCGGTACCCCAGTAGCCCTGCCATTGTATGGAATCCAAACTCCAATAAGTGCCGTACGTATTAGTTGTGCCCAACTATGTTGGAATGTGAGATGTAAGCATTTCAGCTATTTCTGTATTTTACTTGAAAACCCTAGACCCTATTATAATATAACTGGATTTCCTATCAAATGTTTTGGTTAGCGTAAGGTAAAAACTTTTCCATGTTTATGTGTGGGAAGTCTTACGTGATACCTTTGTTTTCAAAAGGTTTTGAAGTTAAACAATTTTAACCCGTTTACTCACACCAGACCCATGTCTGACCCAAGTGTTTATTTTCTGTTTTATTAAACTCTTGGGTACTCAATATTGTATTGAGTAGTCAAGGGATTCAGGATAGTCTTGACGAATTCTGGAGTAGCTGTGAAGCAGGAGGCTTCAGCGAGTAGATATATAGAGTTTCCGCTGTGTTTGTATTAGTCTGTATTGTACTGATGTACTTGTGTTGTATAATAGACAGAAGTTTATAACTGTCTATTCTGTGATGTATAAGTTGTGTAACTCTGATGTAATATGATACTATGTAATATTTTATGTGATATATTATATTTTATTCGTTCCGCTGTGAGATTCTGATGTGTTGTTCTTTCTTCTTTTCTATCTTTTCTTCTTCTATCCCTTTCTTTCTTAATTCATGATACGTCTTTCTGGTGGTAGAAAGCCGGGTCGTGACAACTAGCTTAACTTAAATATTTACGAACAGATTGTAGATTTCCACTCGAAAATTGTCACAAGATTTCAATTGAACAAGTCTAAGAATTAACTGACAAAGTAAACACGAGCGTTTCATACCACTTGTTTTGCTAAGCCGTTTAATTAGATTTCTCATACGAATGAGGAAAAGGTTTGTATATACTAATAGATTGGAAAATGGATTTATAAACGAGATTTGTATTAAAATAGAATTGGAATCATCTTTGTGAAAGAGTTTGAATATTTACTACTAGTATAGAAACCTTTGTATTTTAAAGTGACAAATCACAGAAATGATTGAAGAAATAATCAATCACCAAAAATTCACATACGAAGACGTGAATCAAAACCATAGAAATCGATATCAAACCCATCAAATGGATATTCCCAAAAATACAAAGAAAGAAGTCATCAAAGTCGATAATAAGTGATGACAACTATCCAGATCAACAACAATCGATTAAAAATAGGAAATCCACTCAATAACATAAACAAATAGGCAAACTGCTCGATTCCAGACGTCTGGAGGTTCAATCCAGGCGTTTGAAAACTAACCAGACGTCTGGTTTAGAATCCAGACGTCTGGATTTGTTCTCTGGAAATAATCCAAAGAAACCCCAGACGTTTGAAACTTCAAGTCAGACGTCCGAGACCTATCCAGACGTCTGATCCTAAATTTCGTACGTCTGGAATTAGTCTCTGCCATTTTTATATATTCTGCAAGCTTATATTTTTCTCTCCAGTTCCAAACCAGACGTCTGGACTTGGTCACCAGACATCTGGTCACCTGGTCTGGGCAACAATTTGCCTAGGCCAAAGTGGCCAAAATGTATCGGGAGCGGTCGGACGAGCAACAATGACTAAGGATTTACGCCAAGCGACAACCCAGCCTTAAAGGCTCTTCGATACACCCCAAATATCAGTGTCCAAACACCCATAGTAGGATTTTCATAAAATTGGACCAGAACACCAAAATTTGGAAAATTCACCAAGTCAATTCAAAGCAAAAGCAAATGAACATGCATAAATGTTAGGAATTCATACCTAACAACAATGATAGCTATAGACGTAGATTGAGTTAAAGAACTCACCTTTAAAACTCAAAAACACGAATGAGAAGCTTTCAAACAAAGGAAAGACCAATTCCTCTTCAATATACCTCCAGAAGCTCCAATCTAAGCTAATAAGCAAATATTTCCTAAGTTAAGGTTTAGGAATTTCTGAAATTGAAGAGAGATAGAGATGGAGAAGATGAAGAGGATGCTTACCTAAGCTTCTCCTTGATTTCTAGCTTGAAGTTGATCTTTCCTAAACAAACTAGAGTTTTGGATTTCTATTTCCCATTCTTTTCCCCCATTTTTCTCTAGAGCTTGAATGTATTAGGAAATGAGAATGAATGAAGAGGAGAGGGGGTGGATTTAGGGTATTATGATGGTTTAGTGGGTTGAAACCCAAACCCAAAGCCCAAGTAGAAAAATAGCAAATTCTACTCAACTCCAAACATATCAATGTTTATACTCAAAAAAGTTGTAAACGTCATTTTGGACTCAATGGAAGTGGTCTCGAGTCCCAATTCGACTGTTTACAAAAAGTAACATTTCGGACTTTAATCCGATTAACGATGTTATATCTAAATAAAACATTTAGATATACAATCGTGAAATATGCGGGTTGTTACATAACTCAAAACCCAATTTTAGTTATCAAAAAATTCCTTCAAAATTCCTAACTCTTTAAATTTTTGAAATTTTTTGCCAGCGTCTCCTTTGCGCTGCTAGACCAGAACAACTACAAATCGCCACTACAGGCCCAAACCAACAAAAGAAAACAAAAGCCAAGTGGCTCAATCACAAAACCATCAAATTCAAACAACAATATAAACATGTACCTTTTTGTTGGGCAACCAATTTTCTTATGAAACCTAAGGCATCAAATTAGCTCTTGCTTTTATATACCTGCATCTAATTTACTAATGATATCCAATCATATTATTCAAAATCATTTTATTTTGCAATTTCTATTTTTCAACACTTGCTTTTACTAAAGCCCGTATAATGTACATATATCATTCGTACGCAATATCAAATCTGACCACTCACTCGATCACACAATTTCACTTCCTAACTAGTATCATTCACACGACCACTCTAGTGCGGACTCAGATCCAGTTCCTCGATTAGAAACCGTCATTCTCCTTGCATAGCCATATAATATGATAGAGAACTCCAAAATCAATCAAAAATCCATATCCAGTGTTCGCCGTCGAAAATCAAGTGAAAAATCCTAACTCGGATCGATATAAATTATCTCGAAATTCTGTGCTCGAATCTGAATCAAACCGTTACGCGATAAAATAATATACGTACAACTTACGCATTTATTACAATTGATTCTTAGCTATCCCAAATTTTTCTTATTCACATTCTTTTCATATACATTCACTTATTTACAATCACTATTCACATTGCTTAATTCACATTCCCTTATTTACTCACATTCACTTCTTTACATAGTATATTCCTTAATACTATTATCACTTAAACATCATTCCATAGAATTTTGTTTACTTAAGTTCATTTAAAAACATTTTATACAACTTAAGTCTATATCCATTTTATATCAAATCCAATTTTTATTTCACTCAATTCCATTGTTAAATTTCAATATTTCAACCATATTCAAAAACCATATTCAATTCACTAATTTATTCAATTAGTTTATTCCTTAATCCATTTCCAAAAATTATTTTATTTAACCTAACTTAGGCTAAATATCTTTCCATAATTCATTTTATACTTAACTTAAGTTAAGTTCAATTCCATAGTTCAATTCAAAATTCATATGCAACAATTGTAAAGCTATTTTTCACTTACAAATTCCCAAAATTTATAAGTTATCAACTTTTTTCTCATACTCTCAATAAAACATTTAAATGAAAATCCCAGAGTTTAAATACCTTGTTCTTAAATACTTCAAATCATTTTGAAATCATATATATATACACACACACACACACATACAAAATTCTATTGGTATATCAAATCATTCTTTTGAATTTAAAAATCAAAACTAGTTTTACCAAAACAAAACTCCAATGGTAGCAATTCCTCACTTGGAAACTCGAAAATAAACGTCGATGATGCTACAGTCATCACCGAAATTATTTCCCAACAACCGAAGTGAGTTCAGTGCTTCCTATTCCTTTAAAATCCTTTTAAAAATATTTCCATTGTTTCCATTCAAAAACATTTTCCAAATAATGCTATTATTATTTTCCAAAGCTTTGAAAAACATTTTCAAAACCAACAGGATTTAAATTCCCAAATTTCCAGCTTTTAAATCCTTTATAAATCGTTTTTATACACCATATTTATATAATAAACTTCATGAATTTCATTTCATTTCAATTTATAAATCATATTTACATAATTCCATTTTGTTATAAGAAATTATTTCTTAACTTTTTAATCTTATTTTTGCTATAATATCAACTTTTATTCGATCACAAAAACAAACAGCAAATGATAATAGTTTAACATTATCATTTCCTAACAACCAAGCACACCAATACAACTATAATAATTTTTGAAAAATTATTCCTTTACATATAAAAATAATCAAGGTAAAATTATTTCATTTACCCAATTTCAAAACAATACCATGTCGAGTTGCTCTGTTCAAGTGTTTAGAGATCCCTATCAATGACGTTAATTACTTGTATTAACCAGAATCCATAAGCCACTCAACAAATCAACCAACATAATATAAAACATTTTTATATCACTAACAAATACGCACTCATATTTATACTCTCAAACTCATTCTAGTGTGCTACTGACCCTATCTCTAATGAGTTACCCCACCAAAGCCAAGGTTCTCGCTTAACCTTCAGCTCTAATACAACAGTAACAAACCAGAGATTTTCGACTCTCGAAAATCGACACTAATACGTCCACTGTATTACATGCCGAGAAATCGAATGCCAGAAAACCTGATTGTTAGGGGAAAGAAGAAGAAAGAAGATAAGAAGAAAACTAAACAACAAAGAATTTCACAGCGGAACGAACGATCTATAATATATCACAAATCTTTACACAAAAACAAAACTGTAATATGTGTATATACAAACATCAATCAGAGTATACTAACCTATTTCAACCTGGACAGTTATAATAGTCCATCCTCACAATTGCGGATAACACACTAATGAACACATCGGAAAATATAACCATCTACATGAATACGTCTCTAGGCCTCCAACTCGTCTGTTGAATCTCCAAGCATCCAAACCAATCTGTAATATACTCGGTCTGACCCGAGCATTATAATAAAATAACACCTGGGTCAGTCTGGAAAACCAGCGTGAGAAAAACAAACCCAACTGAATTTTTAAGTTATAAGAAAATCTTTGAAATCAAAGGGTATCTCGTTAGACCACGCTACACATAAACACAACGGGTTTTTACCTTACGATAACCAAATCACTTTTATATAAAAATCTTGTGATATTCTAATAGTGTCTAAGTAGAAATACTTATTAAAATAGCTGAAATGCTTGCATTTCACATTTCAACATAGTTGGGCACAATCAAAACCGTACGGCGCTTATTGGAGAATGGATTTCATACAATGACTAGGCATTGGGGTACCACCTATCATAGTACACCTCTAGAAAAATGTACCGAGATCGAACCTAACGATCCCAGCTAACACAAGACCGGCCTACCTCTTACTGGATAGTACCGAATATGTCATCACCTTGGTTGTTCCCAACCATTGAGATCTCATGCACAACTAATCCATAAATATGTAGATGTAGGGTATCTAAAAAAGTGACAACATACCCTAATGGGTGCGACCCACTTAGCCTTGCTACATCTCCCTTGATTTTCAGTCATTCCCAATTGATGAGGCTTGAGGCTACGTATTACCTTAGATTTAGCATTCGTAAACTTGGAATGCTAACACCGCCTTCCAGGCAACAATGCAATGATAGCATTCATCCATACAAGTTGTTCTGGGTCTAAACAAACAACTCTCTTCAAATATCACTGTCTTTATTATCCTCAAGATTTCACTATTCGTAACGCTCAAATCAGATCGAAGTGGTTTTTGGATAATTAAATCTGATCCCGGTCTCTTCGAAACGATCAACGAATTTGGCCAGATTTGATAGTCGGTTATTTAACTATCATATTACACACATAAGCAGTCACTAGGCCCATATTATAAATCTTTCAAAACATTCATTTCAAAATATCTTTACAAAGGTATATATCCATATCTCTTCCAGTATTTCAATATTTGAAGACGATTTCAAATACTTAAATCCATAACAGGATATTTCAACCGATATCAACACTTAGAAATATTTCCAAATCCAACTTATAATTATTACTTAGAAAAATATTTCTATATAAATCATTTCGTCGCTAAAATATCTCCAAAACCTTTAGTTCTAATACTTAGGAAAATATTATAAGTATATTTTCCAAAATCATTTCTAATATCCATATTTAAGAAATATTTCATACTTATCTCATAAATCTCTGGAATTATTAATAAATTCCTTTTACAATTTCCAAAAATTATCGATTATACTTATTTATAATCCAACTAACAATTTATAACTCCTTTAATGAATTCAGATTCATTTTCGAAGTTCCCGTATCTAAATAATTTGGAAATTTCCTTTTCTCAAAGTTCTTAAGTTCCCGAATTCCATTTTAAGATTTTCTCTTATAAAATCATATCCATTAGATAAAACCCAGTTCACAAATCTCGAGAGCATTTATAAATAAATTACAATCACTTACTTTTAAACTATATATATGTAATAATAAAATTCAAAAAAACATGATTAAATAATTATTTAAAATATCAAACCAATTTTAAAATAAACGCCAATAACTAATTCCAATTCATTTATAAAATTTCTAATCAATTTACAAAACTTGTTTATAAAGCTTAGAATTCATTTCAATAAATTTAAATATTTAAATAGCTAACTTTATGAAATATTTTAATCCAATTAATAGTTTTAAAACTACATAGTTTAATAAATAAAAACCTTTTCAAAAAACAAACCTTAACTTCTTGTGAAAAACCATTTTAAAATTCAATATACCCATTTTTATACTTATAAGTCTCTCTCGATTTATCACAATCGATTTACATTTCCAATTTCATAACTATTCCCAAATTCCAAATTAGAATTTACTATTTCTTTCTAAACCGATTTCCATATCTCATTTTAAATTCACCCTGTGAAATTATATTTCCAATTTATTAAAAGATAATCCTTCCACTTATTTATAAATATCGTTTATAAATTTCACACTCTTATTTCCAGTTCATAACAGGTTTATATTACTAAAATCCATTTATAAATCGATTTCTAATTAAAATTCCATTCATAAATCTATTTCTTAAATAACCCAAACTATAATCCGAAACCATTCAAATCTCGATTTCGACGTCCATTTCATATTTTAAGTATCTTACCTAAAATCCATTGTTTAAAAATCCTCCATTTAAAAGTCCCTATTTGAAACCATTTTTAGAAATAGCTAACTAAATATTCAAAATCCAATCATTTATTTTATCCAATTCAATTTCCTTTTAAATAATCCTAAAGTTCAACATAAATATTTTCATTTCCAAAATCGCCTTTGAATTTCTTTTTTTAATTTAAAAATATTATTTATGGTATTTATAATACCAAAATTAAGGCCAGTGCTACTGTAGCATCCAATAAATCAATCCTCATCTAATCCATAACAGATTATTCAAACACATCGCATATCACCATATATGAAATTAAAATTAACATTTTTGAGGAATCCAGTTGGATCCCTCCAACCTGTTTTCCTGCACCCACAGATGTTATATAATCACAAAAATATAATCGCCGCTTCGAGACGGGATATCGCAATAAAAAGGGTCATCCACTATTATGCAAGGCGCATAGTGTCTCATCCGCTCCAATCGACGGGAATATTCAATCCAACTACTAATATATATACTAATATATATAATATAACATCCAAGTGATAATAATTTATCAATCCATCCAATCAACCAATAAATAATTTTAACTATTTAAAATGAAACCAATTATCCAAAATGAGTGAGATTTACTCACATTTATTTTCTGTTGTCGTCGAGGCGTTCCGGTTTGGAATTAAAACCGGACGACGTCCGATTTTAGCCCAAATTTTCACAGTCTCCAAATTTATCATAACTAGTTTCATTGCGAAGCTTTCGTCGTCACAAACATAATGCAAAAAGTTTCGTCTCGATCGGACCTCGTACGAAGGAGTTACGAATTTTATAAGTTATCGATATATAATTAATTTAAAATTAAATAACTTTAATAAAATTACAAGTTTACCACTGCATCCTTTCTTCCCAAAACGAACATGTACATGATTCTCATGCCATGGTCGTGCACGGTCGAGCTAAGATACGAGGCTATGGTTCTCCAAATTCGAATCTGTCGACTCCAGCGACCTTCTCTTCCTGAACTCGATCTACCTAGCACCAAGAAACAACTTCCCATCGCCTCAATCAAAACGCATCGACTAGTCCTCCTCCCCCTGCACACGACTGTCGCGATCAACTACAGGTGGCCAGATCTTCCCAAACTCTGGCTACAACTGCGTTTTCCAATGTTGAATCCAATTTCGAAGTCCGTTTCTCCACTCGATGTCTTAAACATTCGGAATCTCAAGCCCTAGCCCAACACTCCACTTGACAACCCACTGTCGATCATCAAAAATGAAGCCGTAACCCCCAGAAACCAATCTACATAAAGAGTGTATTGAAACAAGAATTTTAAAATTGGTTTTTCAATTTTTCATTGAATAAAAATTGAAATATAAATTTTGAAGTTTTCATTTTTCTCTGTAGCTCTCTATAAAGTCGTGTTTAAATAAGAGGGGGAAAGAAGAAGGGAGCATGTAGTGTGGCTTGTACAGGTAGGTAGGGTGGCTGATAGGGGTTGCCTTGAATTTTTTATATTATTATTTAATTCCAAAATATATCGTTTAGTAACTTAAAATCCCGAACTCCTATTGAGGTGTGCCATCTGGCATTCCTAATATTATACTCCTATTCCGAACGCAATGGAACAAGTTTCCGGACCTAATTCGATCATATGCAGAAGATTGCTTTATGAACCCAATTATAATATTAAGTTTTCAACATTAATTTCAACGCGTTTCTATCCCGTACGACCAAATGATACGTATGATCGCTACGAAATTTGACGGTGTATTATAATTCATTACTACGGACACAATGACACTGGTTTCATCAAAATCCGAGACTTTGCCCAGGAAGGCTATTTTTATATGTTAATTTAAATAAGTTATTTTCAAAATCGAGTAAATCACCCTTGAATCAATTTCAAAAGTTTTATTATCTTCATTCTTATTAATAGAAATTAAATAAGCCTTTAAATCGTTTTCATCCAAATAAAACCCAAGATTTAAATTATTTAAATGATTTAAATTATTAAATTCAATAATTAAATTACCCAATAAATCGTTATACTTGAAATTCAAGTTATTAAATCTATAAAAATAACTTTTTAAATATTTAAAATCAATTAAATATTCCAATTTAAATAACCAAAATTCTGGGTCGTTACAATAATATTCACCATGCCTTGGCCATGCCTTGACACGCAACCGTACTTACCCTTGCCCATACAACCACCATACCCTTTTCTCTCTATAAAATCATTGCCTATGAACAAAAACTTGTTTTCCCTCTTTGAAACCACTTCGAAATTCAAGAACTAAATGTATACACCTCTAAAAATCATAAAACTTATTTCGGTGAGTCGTAAGGTTAGGGGATTCGATCCGAGTATGCTTTGGTGAGGATCGATGATGTTTTGGGAAGCTTGACCTAAGGATAGTAAGCTAGGGTTGGAGATACTGGAGCGTATGGTCATTGAGGGGATGAACGAGGCTTGGATTCGAAATCGCGGGGGAGTGTAGCACCTCGATGCAAATTTTTGTATGGTTTCATGGCCGATTTAGACACATGACTTGGTGGGGTCGGTAATTGTGACGCCCCACCTCTATGCTCACGCTAGCCAAGGACACTACGGGGTAATGCCATCAACTAGCATGAAGAATAAGGCTGTTGAGGAGCAACCATCTATGTAATTGCTTTGTGCGAGTACCGATATGTCAGATAATATAACTTACATTTCGTTTCAAGAGGAAATCCGATATATCAAATACAAACTCAAAGCTACCACACAGTGGCTATGTGGACTTCGGAAATAAATATAGAAATAAACATAACACAAATCATTCACAGATATTCATATCACAAAGGCGGAAACAGATATGAATATAACACATAGAAGTGTACATCAAAGTAGTGGTCATACAAGATCCACTACATCACAAAAGAATAGACACAAGTGCTAGACAAAAGAATAAGTATCAACAAGGAGTCTCTATCTCAAATGTATAATAACAAAAACTACTAATCTAAAGTAGTTAGCCAAAAGTCAGGTGACGAACCCTGATAAGAAGTCAAGCAGAAGCACCTGAAATATCTCGGTCTGACCCGAGTATAATTTTAAGAAGAAAATAATAAACGGATCAGTCTAGCTATAAATATCAGATAAAATGAGATAGGATAAGAGATATGACCAAAAACGTATGATAACAAAAATTCCATACTGTGTCAAGTATACATCAATTAACAACAAAAATCATACAATATCTCAAAACATCTCAAAACTACCAAAAAGAATCACATTCTTTAAATTATTCACCAAAACACAACTATTGATAGAGCTTATCAATGAAAACCACGAAAATTGGTGAAACACAAATTCTAGAAATCACAACCAGAAATCCATAAATCACAAAGGGGGGAAGGCCTATCACAAACGGGAGCATGAAAACTCACCAACAAGTGTATCACAAACGGAACGCTATTCCATGGTCGCTAACCATCAATTTTGAGCCGAGGCTCCACAAACGGCCCGAAGACCATGGGTCGCTACCCCACCAAATTGAACCGAAGTTCCACAAACGGGGTTTTTAGTCCCCACACAAACAAATAGACATCGCACATCGCTAGTCTAAATCACAAAATGATCATCATCGATCAATAAAAAGTGTGAATCACACTAAGCAAGTAAACATAAGAGTTTAGCTTCATGTCCCATAACCACTAGCTTAACTTAAATATTTACGAACAAATTGTAGATTTCCACTCGAAAATTGTCATAAGAGTACAATAGAACAAGTCCAAGAATTAACCGACGAAGTAAACACAAGCATTTCATACCACTTGTTTTACTAAGCCATTTAATTAGATTTCTCATATGAATGAGGTAAAGTTTTGTATATACTAATAGGTTGGAAAACGGTTTTAAAACGAGCTTTGTATTTAAAAGTAGTGTTGAAATCGTTGTTGTGAAAGAGTTTGAATATTTACTACTAGTACAGAAATCTTTGTATTTGAAAGTGACAAATCACAAAAATGATTGTAAAAACAATCAATCACCAAAGATTCACATTTGAAAATGTGAATCAAAACCATAGAAATCGATATCAAATCCATCAAATGGATATTCCAAAAAATCCAAAGAAATAAGTCATCAAAGTCGATAATAAGTGATGACAACTATCCGGATCAACAACAATCGATTAAAAATAGGAAATCCACACAAAACAGCCTAAATAGGCAAAAATAAACGTTTCCAGATGTCTGGTTTGGAATCCAGACATCTGGATTTGTTTTTTGGAAATAGTTCAGAAGGCCACCCAGACGTCTGGAATACCGAAGCAGACGTTTGAGCCATGACCAGACGCCTAGTTTAGAACCCAGCCGTTTGGTTTTGTTCTCTGGAAATAATCCAAAGAACCCCCAGACGTCTGAAACTTCAAGTCAGACGTATGAAACTCATCCAGACGTCTGACCCTATATTTCAGACGTCTGGAATTAGTCTCTGCTCTTTTTTTATACTTTTCTGCCATGAATATTTTTGCTCCAGGTCCAAACCAGATGTCTGGACTTGGTTACCAGATGTCTGGTCACCTGGTCTGGGCAATAATTTTCCTAGGCCAAAGTGGCCAAAACGTATCGGGAGCGATCAGACGAGCACGATGACTAAGGATTTACGCCAAGCGACAACCCAGCCTTATAGGCTCTTCGATACACCCCAAACAACATGTCCAAACATCCATAGTAGGATTTTCATAAAATTGGTCTTCAAAACCAAAAATTGGAGAATTCACAAAACCAATTCAAATCAAAAGCAAATGAATATGCACAAGTGTTAGGAATTCATATCTAACAACAATGATAGCTATAGACGTAGATGTGAGTTAAAGAACTCACCTTTAACCCAAAAAACAATGAATGAGAAGCTATTAAAACAAGGCAAGAACAATTCCTCTTCAACACACCTCTAGAATCTTCAATCTATTATCAAAGGTGAAGTTTTTCCTAAGTTAGGGTTATGAATTTCTGAGAATTGAAGAGAGATTGATATGGAAAAGAAGAAGAGGATTCTTACCTTAGTTTCTCTTTGATTTCTAGAGCTTGAACTTGAATTTGAATTTCCTAGTAAACTAGGTTTAGGAATTTTAAATTCCTTTCTCTTCCACCATTTTTGCTTTAGCTAGAGAGTATTAGGAAAATGAGAATGAATGAAGGAAGTTGAGTGGAGTTAGGGTACTAGATGAGTAATGAGCTGAAACCCAAACCCAAAGCCCAATAGAAAATAGCAAAATTCACTCAACTCCAAACATATCGATGTTCACACTCAAAAAAGTCGCAAACACCATTTTGGACTCAATGGAAGTGGTTTCGAGTCCTAATTCAACTGTTTGCAAAAAGTGACAATTCGAACTTAAATCCGACTAACGATGCTATATTTAAATTAAACATTGAAATATACAATCGTAAAATATGCGGGTGGTTACAGACTCCCCTCCTTAAAGAAATTGCATCCTCGCAATCTTAAGATATAAATAAAAAGTAACAACCATAAAAGCATATCAACGCAAAAGAAGAAATTTGAAATAAGAAGTTCACCTTAAGGAGCACGAGAGAGTAAGTCCGGATGTGTTCGCTCGATGAATTCTCTGGATTCCCAAGAGCAATCCTTAGGATTTGAGGACCATTGAACTTTCATAAGAGGAACATCTTTATTTCGAAGGCGTTTAACCTCCGAAGTAATGATTCGAATAGGATGTTGCTCATAAGTCAAATTAGGCGAAACTTCTATTTCTTCAATAACACCAGGCTCAAGAATAGAATCAGAATCTCGAATGCATTTCAATAATTGAGAGACGTGGAATACGTTATGAATAGCAGAAAACTGAGCCGGTAATAAAAGTCGATAAGCCACGGAACTAATGCGTTCGGTGATGGGAAATGGACCAATATATCGAGGTGCCAATTTTCCCGATCGACTGAAGCGCACAACACCCTTCATAGGTGAAACACGAATAAACATAAAATCTCCCACAGAAAATTCTAATTTCCTTCTTCGAATATCGGCATAGGATTTTTGTCTACTTTGAGCTTCTTTCATCCTATGACGAATAAGGTCAATCTTTTCTGTGGCATCACGAATAAAATCTGGACCTAAAACCAGCTTCTCACCGGCTTCAAGCCAACACGAAGGAGATCGGCATGGCCTTCTGTAAAGTGCCTCGAAAGGTGCCATACCAATACTAGATTGGAAGCTATTATTGTAGGAATACTCAACAAGAGAAATATGGTCTTCCCAACTTCCACCAAAATCAAGAACACATGCACGAAGAAGATCTTCAAGAGTTTGATTCACACGCTCGGTTTGTCCATCGGACTGAGGATGATAAGCGGTGCTAAAATTAAGCTTTGTTCCCAAAGCTTTTTGAAGACCTTTCCAAAATCCACTAGTAAACAATGGATCACGATCGCTAACAATAGAAGTAGGGACTCCATGCAATTTAACGATTTTCTTGACATAGAGTTTAGCCAAAATAGGTACGGTCCGATTGGACCGAACGGGAGGAAAATGGGCGGATTTTGTAAGCCTATCTACTATCACCCATAGGCTATCATGACCCGAACGAGAACAGGGAAGACCGTCAATAAAGTCCATGGAAATTTGATCCCACTTCCATATTGGAATGTCTAAAGGTTGTAATAACCCACCGGGCCTTTGATGCTCGGCCTTTACGAGTTGGCAAGTCATGCAACGCTTAATAAAGTTAGCAATATCAGATTTCATTCCATCCCAATAATAAAGTCGCTTCATATCCGCGTACATTTTACTATTACCGGGATGAATGGTAAATTTAGAACGATGAGAATCTTATAAAATGTCTTTATGAAGATCAATAACATTTAGCACAACAAGTCTACCAAATTTTTGAATACCGCCACGAGCATCAATATCAAAGTCTTTCAAACCTTCAATATCAATTTTATCCCTACAACTTTGGCTAAGAAGAACCAATTCGAGATCATGCTTTTGAGCTTCAAGAATGCGGTCTAAAAGAGAAGGATCAGCCTCAAGGCTACACAAAACAAGAGATGAACATGAATTGGATTCACGATCTTGAATCTCACAATTGGATAAAGTCTCGAGATCATTCCATTCGGATATCATCATGGAAACAACCGCTTGTTTCTTACGACTAAGGGCATCGGCAACACGATTTCCCTTTTCGGGAGTATAAAGAATATCAAGATCATAAGATGCAAGGAACTCGAGCCAACGTTGTTGACGGAAATTAACTTCCTTTTGAGAAAATAAATACTTCAAAGATTTATGATCGGTATAGAGAATAAATTTCTCTCCCAAAAGATAATGACGCCAAATCCTAAGGGCGAAAACAATAGCTGCGAGCTCTAGATCATGAGTAGCATATCTAGTCTCGGCAGGCTTTAATTGCCTAGAAGCATAAGCGATAACACGTTCCCTTTGCATGAGAACGGCTCCCAAACCAACACGACTAGCATCGGTGTAAACAATAAAATCTTGGTTCCCATTGGGAATCACAAGAATAGGAGCATTGGAAAGGAGTTCTTTTAGTTTTTGAAAAGCAGCTTCACATTTGCCTGATCAAATGTATTTAACTCCCTTCTTTGTCAAATTTGTGAGAGGTACAGAAATTTTAGAAAAGTATTTTATGAACCGACGGTAATAGCCCGCCAATCCGAGAAAGCTACGAATTTCCGTCACACTCCCCGGTCTCTTCCAATTTCAAATTGCTTCAATCTTTGAAGGATCCACAGAAATTCCGGATTCAGAAATAATATGCCCCAAAAATTTCACACGAGATTGCCAAAAGTGGCATTTAGAAAATTTTGCTTTCAATTTGTTGCTCCTAAGAGTTTCTAACACAATCCGAAGATGATTTTCATGCTCTTCCTCGGTTTTAGAATAAACAAGAATATCATCGATAAAGATGAGAACAAATCGATCGAGGAAGTCTTTGAAAACTCGATTCATAAGGTCAACGAAATAAGCTGGAGCATTCGTCAAACCAAATGGCATAACAAGCCATTCATAAGATCCATAACGAGTACGGAACAATGTCAAAGGAATGCTATCCTCTGCAATACGGAGTTGATGAAAACCGGTTGCTAAGTCTAACTGTGAGAAGACCTTAGCACCACTAAGTTGATCAAATAGATCATCAATCCAAGGTAAGGGATATTTATTTTTGATGGTGAGATCATTAAGCTTGCGGTAGTCAACGCAAAGCCTAAGTGTACCATCAGATTTCTTCACAAAAATAGCTGAAGCTCCCCATGGAGAGGAACTAGATTGAATAAATTGCTTCGCTTCCAATTTAGATAATTGTTTACACATCTCCTCATTTCCCTTATTGGACATACGATAAGGAGGACGAGTTATAGGTAGAGCTCCAGGGATTAGATTAATTCGGAACTCAATTGCTCGCTTAGGGGGTAATCCTAGAACGGGCTCAAATATGTCGGGAAATTCACGAACAACGTGAATGAGAGAAATAACATCTTCCTCATCATTATTATCGTCATCATGAGGATTTAGAGAATACAAGGACGCTTTCGAATTGGAATCTGAATCTTTCAGAACAAGAGAAATTTGCTTAACAGATTGAGGATGTCGAAGATATATAGTCCGCTCAGGACATAGGATATAGGCTTCATAATGGTTAAGCCAATCCATTCCCAAAATCATCCCGAAACCAAGGTAACGCATAACGTGCAAATCAGCTCGGGAAAGCATAATTTATTTAATTTATAACAATTATAAACTAATTAAATCGTTTGTTCTAAAGATAATTCATCAATCCAGTTGTGTGACTCGTTAGGTGTAAATTCGATTAGCAGTTAATATCAAACTATTCGATGTTAATGTTCACATGTCACTTAGCAGGTGGTGTGAAATTTTGGCCAAATTTATCACTTACTTGGTTTCGATAAAATCCAATTTTATATTATTAAGTGTTACCCGGTTGTGACATATATTTCCACCAATTCTCTTCATCAAAACTATATCACTTTGGATTATGGAATTTGGTAATGGTCAATATTCCAATATCGTTCATATTCAACCCTATAGTCCAAACACTAAGTCCTTGGTTCGATAATAACAATTATTATTAACCGAAATGCTTTGGCCAGAGACTTTGACTTTGAGTTGACCGTGATACTGACCTTATATAACCGAGCATACGAATCCTCTCGTGAATAGTGCTTCACTTCCAATACTTCCACTCGACCCAACTATAGTCACTCGATGGACGTTTGTGCAATGACTTGACTATAATTAAAGGGGAGCTTTCATATTGAAGGTCCATAGTATTCTCAAGTTGAGAGAAATGTGTAAATCAGTCACATCAATATTTTCTGTTTGACCTTAGTTATATTAACCAATAGAAAACTACCGAGTGAGTCGTTCCATAGTTATCCAATAACTATCAGTACGTAACCTTTTGTGCCCCCAGCATTCATGAGTAATACACTTCCCAACATTTGGAGAGTGTTACGTACTTAGTCTCAATGGATACATCGGTATCCAATCTCGATGCATCTAGACTAGGAACATTTAAAATGGTATATTTATTTTCATTGTGATAAATTACTCACGGTTGTAACACTTTGTAACTACTATCACAAAACATACCATTTATGGATTTTCTATTAAATATACTTTTAATTAAATTAATTAATTAATATAACAAAATATATCAAGCGTATAATAGAAAGAAAACACCTTTTATTTCAAAAAAGATTGGTTATCGAGTTAGATATATGTAATAAATTACATAATTGCCCTTAGGGCATATTCCTAACTCTATCAATCTCCCACTTGCACTTGGGGTCAATTATGGAACCTTATTCCAACTTCTCCAATCGGTTTTCTCAAAATCAATTCGGTTAGTCCCTCAGTGAACGGGTATGCTATTATGTTTCAATTGTCTACTTTGTCAATCAACTATCTCCGACACTAATAAACTACCTTTATCATGTAGAACAATTCGGAGTATATCTCTCGACTTCCTATGAGCTATAAGTTCTGTTATGAATTATATCATGACATTGTTGTCATATAACAATGTTATGGGATTCTCAATATCTGGAATTACCCTCGGCTCAGTTATAAATTTGTGCATTTATATTTATATACATTTTTTTATTGCAACGCTATTCAAGGCAATGTACTTAGCCTTATTTATTAAATAGGCCACAGTCTTTTGTTGGGAACATTTCCAAATTAAATATTTTTAACTTGAATTTATTATTGACATGTTATACTCAATATCATTTATGAAAGTTTGAGTCCGGACACTCCTTCATAAGGAGTTCATTGTTTCTATGAATAATTCTCTAGTATTTCAAAAATACACAAGAACACCTCAAATAGCCATTTAGTGATATCTATTTGGATTTGATGTTTGCTTCATGTATCAAATACATAAACAAAACACAACATCATAGACAACATAACATGTATGATAATTATTATTGCTAAAGCATAAGGAATCCATCTTACATGTTCTGTATTAAACATTTCAATAATGTGTTCTTTCATGTCATTTGGAACATTTCCACTATCTTTTATACTACTATAAATGTTATCCCGCCTTTTGACAAAGCCGTGACACTAAGGACTTGACTATAAACTAAAGACAATTCGGCCCAGAGATCAGTTATCTACAAGTCTACGATGGATACATGCGAACTTGGTCCGAGTTCGGATCGAGCTACACTTAGCATGGTATGACAAGCAAAGCTACAAAAGGCAACATTCCAAATTTCAGGTCAATTGGAGTTTGTATGCTCAAGCTATGGGTCGATCAAGTTCCATATGAAACATGCTAACTTTGTATCCATCCTCTTTGTATCCATCACTCTGCATCCATCCCCTTCGTATCCATCAAGCAATAGCACCTCCCGAATCGATTGTAGTCCATTGCTCAATAATTACCCTTTTCGTATCGATCGCGCTTCATCCATCGGCTGTGTGATTCGTATCGATCACTTATTTGATCGATACGAAGACTAGGGCCAAGCATCGATACGAGACCACTAACAAATCATCGATACGAAGGCAGGATGCAGGCATCGATACAAAGAGAACAACCATAGATGGATACGGAGGAAGCGGTCGAGCCAAAGGAGGCGGTCTCTCAGCATGAAATATTGATCTCCCCAGAATTCTCGCTCCACGTCATTGATATAAAATCCATCGATACGCAAGCATCGATAGGAATCCATCAGCCAACTTGCAAACTCAATCTTGGATCGATCATAACTCAAAAACTACAAGTCCAAATGCTATGAAATTTTCACAGGAGCTTGCTTACCACCTTAAGAGTCTCCCTGATCGATCGCAGCTCAAATAGAGCCAAACTTGATTGATATGAAGACAATAGGGTTCGATCCCAATCAACCCTAGACCGATCTGGTGGGCCCACCCACATGTGAGAAGAGGTATTCCGAGGTTTGAGGGAGATATTTCCAGATCTACTCCTATAAATAGTTCCCCTACACCTACTGAAAAGGAATTTTGGCTCTCTTAAGCCCTTGCTCTGCTGAAACTCCATTGTAGCTTGAGTGCTAGTGATTTGTACTGTTGTAATCAGTTGAGAATGATCAATAAACAACAAACTATTCAAAGTGGACGTATGCTACAATGCCAAACCACTATAAACTCTTGTCTCTTTCTATTTTTGCATACTTTTATTGGTGTGATTGTTAGATTAGCCTCTTTTTCATTTAATTTCTTCATTCTAATCTCTTCAACTACATCCGAAGAGTGTTGTGCCCAATTTTGGTACAAACAATAAAATACACCACTTACAAATCCAATGTCGAGTATTAAAACAACTAAAGCTGATTTAACACAAGTGCATCGTTATCAATCAGCAGTGTGTTGTTTACTTATGGTTTAGAAATATCTATGTACCTTTTAACTTTCTTTTTCATGAACACACGCTTCCTCAACATTTTGACTGATAATCAAACTATTTGATACATCTATCAAAACACTTGTTCAATTTTGATGCTTTTCAAAATGATACTTTCATATCCAAAAACCCACAAACATTATATCGCTCCCACCGACTTCGAGACACTTTGGTTGTTATGTGCACATAGACTAGTCTAAATCTATATTTAAAACTTTGTACTTTGACACATATATACCGAAACATAAAGTCATATTAGGTGATAATTTTGGGAGTAAAATTCAAACCAACTTAAGCACATCAAATGGTGAATCTATTATATTGATTTCGACAATTGAAATTCATTGTAGTATTTTTATCAGTGTTGCTCATTATAATCCAAATGCATTTGTCTTTCTCGTAAAGAAACGTTTGCGGTCAATGATCATATCCCTTGGGATAGAACTATCAAAATCATATTTTGATAATGTACTTGGAATCTAATTCGAATTAGCGCATCGAACAATATCATAGAGTCAATGCTCTTAATGGTTTAACTAAACAACCAAGGATTATTTATTTTTGACATTGGCAAGAAATTCACATTTTCTCTTTAATGCATAAGAATATTCATTAGACATTCTAACATATTTGTGTTCATTTAGGATCGGTCAATTTTATTTCACCCCTAGTAATTAGTTTTTTCATTTGATCGTATCTAAATCTATTTTACTACAACAATTTCTAAAAAAAATTCCTTCACTTTGAAATTGAATTTATTGAAGCAATAGTTGTTTCTTAGTGCAATGGAATGGGCATTCATAAGCATTTTATGAATTGCCTTATATAAAACTGATTTTCAGTAGTTCACAATGTATTTATGTTCACAACATAAATTAGTCATTCAATGACTATCGATCCAAAAATTCTGTTGGGATGATCCATACACTTATGTATAATTATTATGTGCAGTCTTTCGATTTGCATAACCTGCCAACTCCTTGGCCTAGGATATGTAGGGCTTTCTTATAAACTCATATCTCATATGGTTTGATAAACTATTCTTTAGATGATATTAATTTTAACTTTGTGTACTACTCTTAAATACACGGCTTTATTAAAAGAAGTTAACTCAACTTCACTCACAATTAATCGTGCTTTGTCCAACAAATTTTGATCACCCCTTATCATTACATCATTATGTATCATAGGGAAGAGTTTAAGTTGAATCTTTATTCATTTTTAGATGCGTTAAGAACACTTTCCAATATACTCACATATTCGATCAAATCGAATCATTTTATTTTATTGCATGTTATTTTATTCGCTTTCGTTTTGTACTCTATGAGTTTACCATAGACATACTACATGTGTATCAAATACACATGTCCATGTCGGTGATAACTCATCTTTGAATATAACGAAGTATACTGAATCGTTTTGGTATTAATAGACTTATGATTACATACATCTATATATATCAATCTAAAGAGTTTATTAACTCTTATGACGCTCCCACTAGATGGGTCCATAGCCCTTAATTGTTTGAGATATAATTAACTAGTATCATATGATTCATAATCATACAATAAAAATTATTTCTCAAAATTATGACTTAGCTTATAATTCCAAAATAATCATAAACGATTTTAGATACTTCGGTATTTTCAATTGCATCACTTTTGTTGTGAAAACAAATACCACATTATAGTTTTACTTCATAATGATATTCATAATATTCACATTGAAATACAACTATGTCTATTTTTCAGTCGACGTCGAAAAAAAGTTATTATTTCACAAATAATGAGTGGTGTGTTTTACGAAAACAATTTTTCATAACTTGATGCGATCAATAAGTGTTATGACATGCTCCCACTATTTCAGCCATTACTATAATAACATACTAAATTCAAAGGTCCATTATTCACTTAATATAGATTATTTATTTCATATACTGCAACTAGTTTACAGTGGAGAGTGCTTTGATCAAATATCTTGAACTCAAAGAAATAATCTCATAGAAAAAAAATTTCTAAATGAAAATACATTTCAAAATAGAAATTGTATTCCTCATTCTAATGTTAAGCATCAATTATTATTTTACAATTCTCATTTTCGATGTTTGTATGAAGAAATGACCATTCACTCTCTTCATTCCAATTGTACCTCAAATCATATCTACTCTTGTACATTCATTTTTCTTTCTAAATGATCGAACCATTTAAAAGAAAACACTTACTATAACATCATAACAAACTCTTTACAAAGATGCATTTAATCATCCTTAACATTTGAGGACATCAAAAATGATGCACGTTACGTAAACTGATCAAAATAACAGTTCAGTGATCGAATTCTTGAATCTTTCTTGTAGTTTTGGTCTTATGTTACTTTCAACACAATGTGATCATTATCGTAATCAATTAGACTGAATATTCAATATCACATTATGATTTATTTGCTTATGTTGGATGAACAAATTTCATCGAAGTATCATACATTATGAACTATGATCGTTTACCATTTAACACTTATATGTGATAGTATATGGATCAAATATCCATAGTCTCTTATTACTTTTGAGTTTTGAACTCATAGAATGCAATACACGGTCTCTACTAAATAAACACATAAGCGATCAAATTATGAATGAATTAAGTGGTTGTAAAATTAGGTACTTTCATGGGTATATAAAACATTAACATGCAAGCAGTATTTAATAGAAAGTATATATATATTATATTTCTATTCATCAATCTTCAATTCAGTTCACTTATATATCTTAATTGATAAACAATAAATTTATCAATCGTATTAAATGCACAAATTTATCAATGTATATTATTATAACATCATATAACATATGTTCTTATAATATTAGAAAGGTTAAACGTTATCATTTGATTTTTCAAATAAGGCTCCCATTAGTCTTTTATATTTCGTCAAACCCTAAGTCGAAACATAGAAGTCCTTCGACTTCATTAGTAGCTGTTAGGACTCATACATTTTGGAATTCTGACCTTGAGTCTACTCAACAAGTCATAGCTCCAGACACGATGGATAACTCCTTATCGGTTGTATCATATACAACTCCTAACCCTTTGGTACCTTATCCTAATTATGCTTCGACCTTGAGTTTGCTCAACAAATCGAAACAAAATTATTCACTCGTACATACCATATCGCCATGGCTAAGTATAGTATGTGTATCTTGAGTTTTCTCAATAAATACATATAGTTATCTTACCTCTTTTATTCAATATATTAATAATACTACACATAACATCCCCAACTTGAGTCTGCTCAACAACTAAGGAATATGTAAGTAATTTATTAATATATAAAAAAGTAGAGAACAACATTATATTGAAGATTCATAATCTTCAATATTTAATATTGAGTGATATCGATTTATGGAATAATGTAATTCATTATGAATTACTCTCATGATTCAAGTGTCGGACACATCTAAAATCACGGTATACGTACAATTGTGTATGTATTATTCCTTAAGTCTATTTAGAGTTTCTTAGATGTTCCACCTTTAGTTTATACATTCATATTATATAAGTTTATTATTATATAACTTTTATATTTTAATTAACTTATATATAGTCTTATGTATAATAATATATTAATTAAATCTTTTTAAATTAATTTTAATTAATTTTAAATTATTTTAATATAACGTTTATATTAAATATTTATTTTTATACTAATACCTTTATAGTATAACACATATATCTCATATATTGTATTTTTATTTAGTTAATTAACTTTTAATGAATTTATTTAATTAACTAACCTTTAATCAATTAACCCTTAATAATTTGTTTAATCAATTAACCCTTAATAAATTTGTTTAATCAATGAACCATTAATTAATTTATTTAATTAAATTATATTAATTTCGAAAATCATATTATATACAAATATGTATACTTATGATAACTTAATAATTTTAAAATATCATAACATATATCAAACATATATAATGCATGTACATATTTTTTATTAATTAATAGTTAACTTATTTATTTATTTTATTAATCTTATTAATAAATTTAAAATTTTGAAATCTATATTTAATATTTTCAAACATTTTGGAAATTTTATTATATTATAACTTTTATAATATATGTATATCTTATTTTAAATTTCACTTTTGGATTTAAAATCTTATATTTAATTTTCAAATAATTTTGAAAATTAGCCTAAGGCCCAATTCAAATTTAGGAATTTTCTATTTGGGACAACCTTTGGGCTATAAGCTTAATAGTTAACCCTAACATGACTAATTTATACTGCATGGGCTATTGGCCTTTGATACTATTGTTGGAATTGGACCAACCTACAACGGGAGTTATGAGCGAATTTCAATTTTTTTCACCCTATTAGATCTATATTGGGTCTATGAAGTCTAATTTATTTAGAACGTTTCTAAATTTCAATTAAATAAAATCTCTTATTTTATTTAAATTTATAAAGTATATACAATTTTATTCAATTTATATTCAATTAAATATAAAGTTTCATATATGTATCATATACATAAATGTATGTATGTGCATGTATAACATAATAATCTGTGCAAGGTATAACATGCACGTATATAAATGTTGGGATACATCGTAATGGACATCCTATATGTATTAAATATTGTCCAAATATAGGTACATATATAAACTTATTATTATATATAAATATAAAAAACTACGTGTGTGTATGTGTGTGTGTGTATATGTTTCTGTTTTTGTGTGTATATGTAAAAATATAAATGATTTATATTTATATACCATTGGATTAAATATTATATATATGTATGTATGTATATACATAACATAATTTTTTTAAATCATTTTATGCATATATATATATGATTGAATTATAGTAACAAAATTATTATTAATATATTTAAATATATATACATAAGTAAGTATAGTTATAATATCTAAATACGTATATATAATATACTAATTATGTATTAAATATATATATATATATATTAATTATTCGAAATACAATAAAATAATAATACAAACTATTTTGTGTTATATTATTTGAATGTAAATTTGTAGAAAATGAAGCATGATATTTTAAAGTTATAAAAAATTTCCAGGATTTTTTCGATCAAAATAATATTTTAAATTAATTAGTTGATTTCAACCATTTATGAAATTGATTTTTTTTCAATATAAAAAATGATTTTTAAATTCTGAATTTTGGCTAAGAGTTTATGGGATGATAATTTTTTTGTAAAGTTTAAAATTTAATTTCTAAAACTTATTTTATTTTATATGATTTATTTAATTAGTATATTGATTTAAATAATATTAAAAATTAATTTGTAGCTACCGAAAATATAATCTATTTAGATATGCATTTATAAAATATAAGCTCAACTATTAACATGATATGATGATATAATAAAATATAAGTCATATAATTAAAATTAGGTAGTATATTAATATATACATACATATATATGTGTGTGTATATATATATATATATTAATTTAATAAAATGATAATAATTAAAATAAAATTTATTTGGTTGCGCACTTTAGATTTACATGTAAAAATGTGTTTTTTAATAAATTAAAAATACATATAACCAATCTAATATGTGACAACATTGATGATACATATAAGAATCTCACCTAACTAGCAATATAATATATATATATATATGAATAATATAATATTATCTAGAAATTATAAATCATATATTATAGTAATTACATACCTAATAATAATGCATTTGAGCACACCTTGTAATGATGAATTCTCCCTCCTTGGAAATCTTCTCGATTCGGCAGATTGCAGATCCCAGAACGGTAAACCTTTAGCTATCCAATAGTTATCGCCTTTTGAATTGATTTGGGATAAATTTGTTAGAGCTCCTTATTGATGAGGTCGACCAGCAATGATGGGGAAATGGCTGCCAGTTTTTTTCAATTAGGATTAGTGGTCTTTTTATAGTGAAAGAAATAGAGAAATATGGATCACATCTCATACCTTTTGTCACCAAATCTCAGCCATCGATCTCCAAACCTCTTTAGCATGTTTAGTCGCCTCCTACAAGCCTTTTTTCTGTCAAAATAACATCTTAACATCATGGCCTAACAACCCATGTAAGCCCAAATAAATATTATTAATTAAATCTGATTTAATTGCTTGTTGGTACCGCATATCAATCGATATATTTATAACTGTTATAAATACATACAATAATATTTTATTTCTCAAATCAAATTCAGAAGTCTGTGTAAAATTAAGTGGTCGTATGACACACATATTGATAAATAAGTTCAATGACACAATAGATGATACAATAAGCCCATCCATTGGATTCCTCCTTAATTCACAGAGAAAAATCAAATGGTTGCGGCATGTTGCATCAGTTTTTGTGCCAGTTTCTCTTATTTATCAATATGTGTGTCATACAACCACTTAATTTTACGCAGACTACAAATATTTATGGTATTGTATAATTAATATTTCATAACTATTAATTAATTAATTTATAACAATTATAGACTAATTAAATCATTCGATCCAAAGAGAATTCATTAATCCGGGTGTGTGACCCGTCATGTGTAAATTCGGTCAGCGATTAACATTGGACTATTTGAATGTTAATGTTCACAAGCACTTAGCAAGTGGTGTGACATTTTGGCCAAATTTATCGCTTACTTAGTTTTGGTAAAATAACTTTTATATTATTAATCATTATCCGATTGTGACATTTATTTACACCAATTCTCTTCATCAAAACAATGTCACTTTGGACTGATGGGATTTGGTAATGGTCAAAATTCCAATATCATCCATATTCAACATTGTAGTCCAAAAACAAGTCCTTGGTTTAATAATAATTATTATTATTAACCTAAATGCTCTAGCCAAGGACTTTGACTTTGAGTTGACCATGATACTGACCCCATATAACCGAAGAGATGAATCCTCTCTTGAATGGTGCTTCACTTCCATTACTTTCACTCGACCCAAATATAGTCACTCAATGGACGTGGTTCCATGATTTGACTATAATCAAAGTGAAGCTTTTATATTGAAGATCTGTAATATTCTCAAGTCAAGAGAACTGTGTAAATCAGTCACATTGATATTTCCTATATGACCTTGGTTATATTAATCAATGGAAAAACCCTTGAGTGAGTCATTCCATAATTATCCAATAACTATCAGTACGTAACCACTTGGTGCCCCCAGAAGTCATGAATAATACACCGCCCAACGTTTGGAGAGCGTTATGACTCTAGTCTCAACAGATACATCGATATCCAGTCTCGATGCATCTTGACTAGGAACATTTAAAATGGTATATTTATTTTCATTGTGATAAATTACTCATGGTTTCAATACTCTGTGACTACTGTCAAAAAGCATTCCATTTGTGGATTTTCAATTAAATATACTTTTAATTAGATTAATTAATTAATATAATGAATTATATCAAGTATATAATAGAAAAAAAACACCTTTTATTTCAATTGAAATTGGTTATCGAGTTAGATATACGTAACAAATTACATAATTGCCCCTACGACATACCCCTAAGTTTATTTCAATCAAAATTGATTATCGAGTTAGATATATGTCTTGGATCTTGGTTGTTTGTTTGGTAAAAGGTGATTCAACATACCACTTTGAATGGAAAATATAACACATATATGTTTGTGTTTGATTGTGTTTAAGTTGTTGAATTGTTATTGACATTTGTTGAAAACATTAGTTTTGGCTCTTGTTTTGAAAAATAAGAAGCATATGTGATCCATGGCTATAGACTTGAAATGGACTTGTGACAGGACCTTGAAACAAACTACATAGGTTATAGATGGACTGGTTTAGATTGGACTTGGATATGAAAGTGCACTTATAGCGATAGTCGCTATGGATGCACTTGGAAATTGCCTTATTTTTGGTGATTTCTATGGAACTTTGTAGAGAGATCCTTAGGGGTCTCACTATATTTATAATGTTTTATATTTATATTTGTTTCCATAAAAAGTTTGGATAGTAAAAAGTTAAGTAACATGTCGAAATGTGGTTAAAACTTCACTTGTGCAAAACTGCCCATTTAGCCTTGATTTTTGGACTTTAAAGGTTTGAAAAAATATTTAAATTTAAGTATTTGTTTCATTCATTTTAGTAGTGTTTACTAACTCATATTTGAGAATTTCAAAAGTGGTTTGAGATATTTATAAATTTTTAAGAATTAGTTGTGAAGTATTAAAGAAGTGGTTTTTATAATGAAAACTTATTTTTCCAAGTTTTTAAGAAAATTATAAAGTTGTTATTTCGAAGTAATATTTTGAGTAAATGTTTTAAAACTTATTATAAGTATTATAAAGTATTTTAAAAGCATTTTTAGGTACATATAGTTTTTAGAAAATATGTTGACTATTTTATACCTTGTGTAATAAATATCTTCTAAAAATGATTTATTTAATATCTAGTTTTACAAATAATATGTAAGTACCATAAATCTTATGAATATATAGTTCTCTCTGTATATTCATAAGATTTATGGTAGTTACATTATGTAAGTACCATAAATCTTATGAATATATAGTTCTCTCTTAATGTAAGTACCATAAATCTTATGAATATACAGTTCTCTGAGAGAACAGAGAGAACTGTATATTCATAAGATTTATGGTACTTATTTTAAAAAGGATCTTAAAAGTATAAACAAAAGGTTTAGAACGGGGTTAGAATTGCTTAGCGGCTAAATGGTTAATTTGTTAATTACTTGTTTTAAAAGTAATTAACTATGCTTAACACTAATGCCGACAAAGTAGGCTTATCTATTTGTGAGAGTTAAGAATGATGTTCGAGTAGGGATATGAGCAATAGAGCTCTAACCTACCGGCTTCATTATTGACTAAAGAATAGTTAAGTCAGAAAATGCCGGAAAAGTGTTAATCATGTTGATTTCTTACTTGTTTATGTAAATCATTAATACTATACATAACACTTAAAGCCAACGAGGTAGACTTATCTATTTGTGAGATTCAAGAATGAAGTGTCTAGGCAAGTCTTTGATGCAACTAGTGCTTTAACTTACCTGTCTTCACTCTTGAACGAGGGATAGCTAAGTTGGAATATCGGGAATGAGTTAAGTATATGAATTTTGATTTGAATAAGCAATTGCTTTTTACTAGGTAGTCGATTAGTCGACTATCGAACTTGACCTAATGTTAACTTAAGAAGTATCAAAAGGCTTCGCGATTTCATACCAATGAGAACCCCATGGAGGTGCATTGGCACAAAATGTCTCAAGCTTTCGCTTATTTATGAAAGAATCAAAATTGAATTTACCGAAAATTCATCGAATTGGTTTTGAAGAGACCGGGATTGGTAAGTGTTTTACTTATCAAATAGTATATAAGTTCTATGTTTTGAGAGCAGTTGTGAAGTGAAATGCTATAAAGTTGAACTGTCTATCCTAAGGTTAAGTCAAAGGGGAGAGATCAGCATTAACATTTCAAACGATGCTATCGTTTGGGATTGTCTATCTTGAGGAGTATTCCAAGAGAGATGACATCATTAGCATTTGTCAGAAGACCTATGCGAGAATCCATATGGAGATTCAAGATCTGTTCAAGATGCTCAAATCCATGTAGTGATTGGTGATCCGCTCGAGATTATTGAATCCATTTGGAGATTCATGTTCTGTTCGAGTGATGAAGACTTACGTGTGAGATGCCAAATGCAGCCTCAATATTGGAAATGGCTAAACACAGAGTGGAATGCACAATCTCGGGTTTAGCTAACCTTTGAAGGTATACCAACTCCTTTATCTAGAGATGCTTTGTAACGACCCGAAGTTTTCGACCCCGAAAATTCGACATTAATACATTCACTGTAGAAATGCCGAGCAATCGAACGCCGGAAATTCCAGATTGTTAGGGTTAGAAGAAAAGAGGTAGAATAAAAAGAAACAAAAACACATCACTGATTCTCACAAATCGCAGCGGATCAAAATATAATATCAAATAATAACAGTTTACAAAACGATACTGTATCAGTCAAATACATTTACAATACATCCGAGTTACTCTCATACCCAAACACTGGACATATACAAATCAAATATGCCTCAGATAAACAGAAATAATAGTCTCAATAGAAACACTCCATACGTTCCTGCCATCCAGCTCGTCTCCTGAGCTCTAGAACGTCCTTACCTGAAAATCTGTAATACTCGGTCTGACCCGAGCATTACATCAAAGTAACACCCAGGTCAGGCTGGAAACCAGCGTGAGTAAACCCATCTAACATGGAATACAACAGCATAAAACTTACATAAAACCCAGGGTAACTCGTGTCAATTTACAAATTCACAATTTGTTAGAGACATTACTTATTTCACACATCAATTTCTAAGTACCAAAACTTAGATTAAATGGTCCAATTCACTTAAATCATTCCATTCCAGCCTGTTGATATCACATATAAAGAATTATCACAAATTTCTAATCGAAGTAGTTTCGGGTATTTACAAATACCCGACTCCGGTCTCTTCGAATCCATGTCATCTTAACCCAAGTTATTCAAATGAAATACAATTCAAACTTTAGATGCAAGATGTCACCTTTACATAGTAATTCATCATCAATAGATAACCACATTATCTCTGTTCAACCCAAACATATCATATCACAAAAAATTTCATAACAAAGATATCAACCAATTCAAGGCATTTAACATCAATATTCAATCATTCATAAGCAAGATTGATCACTTTCAAAATTAATTTAATTTATCTCTAATTAAATTAATTTCAAATCTTAAATCACTTAGATTACCTTTACTTAACATTAATTAATTACAAACCAATTAATTAATCATCCTTTAATTTTCCATCCTAATTAATCACCCTTGACTAATTATCCCTTAATTACTGTAACGACCCGGAAATTTCGATCCCGAAAATTCCAGATAGTTAGGAAAAGAAGAAAGAGATAGAAGAAGAAACAGAAAATAAAACACAGAACCTCACATTCGCAGCGGATCAAAATATAATATCAAATAATAGCAGTTTACAAAAGAATACTATATCTGTCAATTTGCATTTATAATACATCAGAGTTACTCTCATACACAACACTGAGTATATACAAATCAAATATATCTCAGATAAACAGAAATAATAGTCACAGCAGAAACACTCCATACGTCCTGCCATCCAGCTCATCTCCTAAGCTCCAGAACGTCCTTACCTGAAAATCTGTAATACTCGGTCTGACCCGAGCATTACATCAAAGTAACACCCGGGTCAGGCTGGAAACCAGCGTGAGTAAACCCATCAAACATGAAATGCAAAAGTATATAACTCATATAAACCCGGGGTAACTTATATCAATCTTACAACTTCACAAGTTGTTATAGACATCAACCATTTCACACGACAATTTCTAAGTGCCAAACTTAGTTTTAAATAGTCCATTTTACTTAAGTCATTATACTTCAGGTATTTTGTTTCACATATCAAATTATAGGAATCGAAGTGGTTTCGGGTATGTACTGATACCCGACTCCGGTCTCTTCGAATCCAATGTCATCTTAACTCAGCAACCCATTATTAACACATACCCATATTACCCGCGCCCACCCAACACATCATATCACGAATCATTTCATAACAGGGTATCAATTCAATTCATGGCATTTAATCATCATTTAATCATACATAAGCAAGTCAAATCAATCACCTATTAAGTCCTGTTTATTAATTAATCTCAGCCCAATTGATTAACCATCTCATAACCATTCATCTTAATTAATCCTCTTTGATTAATTATTCCTTAATTACATCATTATCTAATTACTTTCATTAAGTAATTATACTTGACCACATTCCATGAATGATTATCCTTAATTAATTGTATCCATTTATGAACCCCAATTTCTCATAAACAGTAATTACCCCTCTGAAAATTTCTTACTTAAAAGATTAACCCCTTACTTAATTATTAATTCTTTTTGATTAATTACTCCACATACTTTATCCTTAATTACTTCCACTAAGTAATTACCCTTTTATTTCTTCCCATTAGGTAATTCCTTTAATTTATTTCATCCTATAATTATGAATTACTTCACTAAAATCTCATCAAGCATTTATTATTTAATTAATCATCGAGGGATTACAAATAAATTTCAATCGGGTAATCCATCTCTTAATAAATCCTAATTGCAGATTAATTGTTCATTAACCATTTATTAATAACCCTTAATTATTTATTAACACAACTTAATTACAAATTAAGTAGCCTTAATCACCAGTTAATTAAATTACTTAATTTACTTAACTACTAATAATTCGTTAATTAACTTTAAGTAGTTAATTACAAATTTATTTATCAATTAATCATTAATTAATCCAAACTCTAAATTCAAATATGAAGTAATTATTCTTAATTTTTTTCAAAGTAATTAATTGATATTAAGTATTCAACTTAGCTTAACTTAAAATAATAATACTGCATAAAAAAAAGAACCCGAGACTGCCCCTCAATATCTCGAGTTACACTTCGAGTCGCTCCAGCATTTTCCCGAGTCACCTCTCCCTCCCTCTCGTATCCATCTTCTTCTTCCCTTTTTTTTTCTTAGTTGAAACTTAAGTTAAATATCGGCTACCTCTGCACTATACAAGGAAACTCGAGCCAGCTTTGCAAAGTCACGAGTATTTCTTCGAGACACTCACGAAAACCCAACGCTGAAACCCTTATCATCACCGTGCACATGTACGGTGGTTCTATCCACCTCCGGTCATCACCAAACACTCGAGCAAGTCAACGACCAGCTAAACACCCTCACCAGCCCACCAGGACTTCGCCACCAACTCGAAATCAAAATCGAGTATATGGGCCCAAAACTGGAACATCCATCAGACCTGACATCTCCATCATTCACGAGTCTTCGGCCACCGTTTACTCTGCAACTCCGGCGAAGACTTCGTCAACTCACCCTTTACCAAAACCAAAGACCCCAAGTAACTCGATCCATTTCATTTGTCGAAAAGTTCAATTCTTCCTAGTCACAGAAAACTAGGGTTCTAATCTTCAATCACAAATCCAGCATCATCAAATTGCAGTGCAACCAAATGGAAACATTTCCCAATATCTCCGATAACCTCTCCTCCTCCAGGAACAATCTCGACACCTCAAACCACTTGTGGCAATCGAGATGCACAATAACTTACATCACAGTCAAAAGAAAACTGCTCTCTGAATATAGTATTAAAAATTATAATTCTTGGTTTAAAATTCATAATTTTGTATGAAGCTTTGATTCATATTCCTGAAACATTGATTTGAAATGTTTAAACTTTCCACTTTTGCAAATCTTAGCTCTGTTATTTATGTTTCCAGGCAAAACAAAAATTTATTCATCTTATATAAATTTTTAAATCTTTCTCTATGACCTATAATCAATTTTAGTTCACATTCAAAATCATAGCAGAGATTACAATAGGAGGAAATGGATTTTAAAAGAAATCAAACAGAAGTTTGAGATTGAGAAACAAAAAAAGATGACAGGAAATAAGCATGCACACAGAAATATATGCACATATATATGTATCCACAGCAAATTTCATAAATTATATTCATTTCAAATTAAAGCATGCAATCAACTTTTACCTACTTAGATTTTTAAAAGAGGAGTTACTCACCTACTTGATAAAAGAACAGAGCACTATGTTGAAATCTGTTTTTGTAACAGTCTTGAATTTTGAAAACTGGAAACTGGAAAGTGTCTTCAACTTTGATCTTCAAATCATCTTTCTTCTGTTTAGTTGTAGTTGTTAATTGTTTGATGTTGTTGTATACTTGTTTAGGATTTAAATGGAAGTTTCATTGCAGTTTATACTTGCTCGAATTTGAAATGGAAGGTGATAAGAGAAGTAGTTTATAGACTGAAACAGTTTACAGGGTATCATTTTTCTCTTTTATTTTATTTTCTTATAGTCAGAGATTTTTATAAAAATGGAGGCTGAAATCACATTTGTATACACTCGAATTGACATTGTTTGGCTGCTAAGAATTGAAGCATTAAATGTTGTTGTACTTTGATGTTTATCTTCACACTTATCTATTTTTTCTCTATACTTGCCTGTGACTTGGACTACAAGCCACCAGCATAATATAAGATACATGAATAATATATCTTACTTTGCTTTGATTCTCTTTGTTCTCACGTTTACCTGCATGTTTATATTCGAGCATTATTTTTTATGCAGATATTTGTTAGGCTGGGAAGTCTTCATTCTTAGCTTGCATTCCTTTCTTATGTGCTATACAAACATGCTACTAGTTTGATAAAAGAATGTAGTGTAAGTGAAATGTTATTCCAACATATCGTTTAATTATAAAATGTATTCGTTTTATTATTTACAAAACTATGGAATTTACTTGTATATATATTTCTAAACTAAAATTTATTTTATTATACTAATATGTTGTTTGTTTATGAAATATGATGGATGTTTATCTTGATATGTTGTTTGATTATTTGGTATACTTTTTAAATTAATAAATTGATTCAGATATTTTTAATCGTTAGAAATTTATTTGTTTGACTAATCAATATCAATATTTCAATGATTTAATTCCACTAATTACTAATTAACAATCGTTAAAAAATCTGGGTCATCACAATTACAATAAGTAATTAACTCTTAATTAATTACACAAATTAATTAACCTTTACTCATCCATATTAATTACATTGATCCTTAATTAATTACTCAAATTAATTATCTTATAATCACTTACATTTATTAATTATCCTTTAATTAATCACACTCATTAATTAACTAACCCTTAATTAATTTCTTTAATTAATTAATCCTTTAATTAATTACACTAAGTAATTAATCCTTAATTTCTTCCATTCTTCAATTAATCTCAACCAGTAATTACCCATTAATTACTTCTCTAAGTAATTATACTTTATTAATTACATTAAGTAATTATACTTATCAAATCATCAAGTGATTATCTTAAATTAATTAAACTAATTAATTAATTAACTAACTAATCACATTTATTTAATTAATTACATTTAGTAATTAATTCCTTTAATTACTTTCATTAAGTAATTGTACTTAACCAATTCCATAAATGATTATCCTTAATTAATTAATCTAATTTATTAACTTAAATTAACCACATTAATTAATCATTTAACTTGCATATTTAAGTTAAACAAATTTATATAACTCTTCATTCAAATATTAAAGAAAACTTTTATAGAAGAATTTATATAAATAAAGCTTTAAACATTTTATTGGATAACTAATTCATTTAAAATAAAATATACTTTAAACCTTTAAACTTGTTAAACATTTGATTTTATAAAACTTTATTTATTTCAAAATTAGAATACAAATTTTTAATTTGAATCCATACTTAAACTTTGATTAAAAACTTGTTTAAAATCTTGCTTTCAAATTTAAATCATTTTAAATTTAAAAACCCTGATAGGTTTAAAAACCTGTAACAGGTCAATGATCTGAGCCCACCCTCAAAAGCTTCGAGCCAAAAACCAAAACCTTCGAGCAACTCTCCCAATTGACTCAAGAAAACTCGAGTACCACTTCTCCTTCCATCCCAGGCTTCACCATGAACCAAAAATGCACCGTGCATATGCACGGTGGCTCCGACCACTTCTGGTCAACCATGATGGCTTCCTCACATTGGCGATCACCCTCGCACCAAAATCCGACCATCAGAACTTCGATTCAAACTCGAAATCGAATTCAAGTATCTCTACATCATTTCTGGAACAAACCACCTCACCAAAACTTCATCGAACTCGCGATGCAGATCACCTGAGCTCCTGACCTTCCAGCCACATCCTCGCCAACCTCCATGCTACCGATTTCTAGAGTTTGGTGGAGCTCGGTCCACATGAGACGCCGTGGCAACCCAGATTTCAACCAAGCCTAAAACTAGGTTTACAGACTTAAAACGATCACCGTCGCCATCATAGAGCTTTGATCACCTTCCTAACATTTTTCCCAAACTCCCCTATTGCTCCACTACCACCAGCGATGACCGCGACATTCCCAAGCACTGAGATCACTAGAAATCCCCCAAAACACATTTTCTGATCAAACCAGATTTGCTCCATTATCCCATTACTAAAAATCATGATTTTAGTTTCAAAAATCAAGTTTTTGGTTGATGATTTAGCTTACATGCCTGAATCAATGAATTTAGAAGTTTAAATTTTCACTTATATTATACTTGCTCTATTGTTTTTGATTTCCAGAGACAAAACAATATTATTTTAACTTAAATAAAATTTTAAGACCTACTCTATGATCAAACAAACAAGTTTTGTATAGGACTTAAATCCTAACATAGATTAGATCCCGAGATAATGATTTTTGATTTAAAACTGGGTCTTGGAATTGGAACAGAAGTGTTACAGGTAAATCACAAACATGCACACATCTATACATCCAGAAATTCAACAATATACATACATAAACATACTTATTTCAGACATTAGTCATGCAACCAGATTTATATACTTAAACTTTTTTTTTAAAAAATGTTACTCACAGGCATAACATAGGAAACCAGGTTGGAATACTCACTTGAAAAATAATTTGAACAGAGAGCAACTTTCTGGTTTTGAACAGTTATCAGCCTGATCTTCTTTTAAATCTTCTTGCTTGTTGAGTTGAGTTGTTGTTTAAGCTTCAGTTGTAAGATTATATTTCCTTTTTTTTCTTCTGGTAAGCTAAGTTTTTGATGAACGAAATGAGATAAGGAGGTTGATATATACAGAACAAGTATACAAGGCTTGTGTTTAACTGGTACAAATTTAGTCAGAGATTTTTCTTTCTTGAGGAGGCTGAAATGAGAGCATTTAATGCTATTGTCTGGTTTTATTTTTCATACTTATCCCTTTTGATTTGTACGTACAGAAATATAATTCTTTCTTGCCTTACAAACATGTATTTCCATAGACTATATATCTCTATAATGTTTTTAAGTGTTCACTTATGTTTTTATATAACCATATAATTTACCTTACCTTTTTATTTCTATTTCTAATATAAATCCTTATTTTTATTTTTATTTTAAACTTAACTATTAAACATTTAATTTATAATCATATATCTTGTTATACTTATATTTAGTATTGATAAGATTGACTTTATTTCAATCATTATTATCTAGATTACATTTAAATATATATTTAGATCAAATGTTAATAAGGTAGAACTTAAATTTAATTATATTGAGAGTTATTATTTTCAATTTCCAAATCATAACTTCTTTTCAAAAATGAATATATATATAAATAAATGGTAAAAGCTAAAATCTTATTTGTTTTTAAAATGATAAGTTGTATTTTAATAAATCAAATTGAATGCTTATTAAAATAATATTGCTAAAATCCCGGGTCGTCACATATTCCGATAACTTCAAATCAGTTATTTACCCAATTAACTTCGGTTAAAAATCCGGGTCGTCACATGCTTATAGAAGATGCTAGCGGGAGTTGTCGGTACTTGGTTCCACGCAATTCATACTATGTTCTAGCGATGAGCCAATTATGTTTACCTTGTGGTATATTTTATCTACAGGTATACGGCGCTCGGAAGGTAGTTTTTGCTCCTTGTCATGGAGATCCAGTTTACTGGAAGCATCTCCATGGAAAAATCCATTATGCAAACATACTTTAGCAGTTTTGATTGTAACCTCTAATATATTTTTGAATGTAATCAATGTAACCATTCCAGCTATTCGATATGACTTATATTCTACACTCTAGACATTACCTATTATATAACTATATTAAATTGAATGAATTTTTGTTTTCATTTGAGGGAAAAACCGTTACGGTTATTCATACGATCTCAATGGTTACTGTTACTTGTTACAATTTCTCGAGTCTCTCACTCTAGTTTACCAGACTGATCCGAGTGTTATTTTCTTATAATCTTGGGTTAACACGTGTATATTTCCAGGTTTAGCTTCGGATGCTTTGGAGCTTGTAGAGAGAAGTTGGATGATTACCTATCATAGTATTATTATTTTCGCTGCATTACTATATAGTATATATCAACATTAAGAGGATAGGCATTTATAAATATCCTAGCCGATGATAGTACTTAGGTTTCGGTAACTATGAAATTTCTGTACTTGGAGTAATCCTTTGTATTGATCCTTTGATATTATATATTATCATTCCGTTGTGAGATTCTGATGTTTGTTCGCTCATTCTTATTTCATTTTGTTTTTTATTTTACCCTAACTTTTTGTCTTTCCGACACTTGGGTGGTCGACACACAAATACTGTGAATGTATTCGGTGACGATATTCGAGGCTCGAAAAGTTGGGTCGTTGCATTTGGTATTAGTGCTCAAGGTTTAGCGAACACCTTGGCTTTGGTTGGGTATGGCTCATTAGATATGGTATAAGTGACACTCTAGAATTAGTCGAGTATATTATACATATGAGAGCGTATCTGTATTTTGAAAAATAGACTTTTAAAATTATTCCTTGGAATTATCTCCTTCTAATAACTCCTTCTTTGAAATAACCCTATCCTTACGTGTCCTAAAGAAGTTTTGCCTTAGTTAGGTAGTAAAAACTATGAGTACTAGAGTTGCCAATGATAGAGGTGGTTGGAGTAGTACTATCACGAATGGCGGGAATAGAGCATCGAGGAATGTTGCTCCAGTTGAGGAACCAAGGGTGAATGTCGTAGAGGAGGTTGACAGGTCAAGCCTTAGATGGGTTTTGCTTTGCTTTTTCATGATTATAATAGGCTGGGAGGTAAGAGGTTTAATAACACAGAACTATTATAGAAATCCAGACTTGGATCAAATTGTGTGATCAGTTATTCAGGGATATGGAGCAGGATGGCGTGATGAAGCATAGGTTAACATCGCGACATCTGACAGATGCAGCTATGGATTGGTGGAGTTTTATTACAGTTAATGTGCAAGAGAACGACTTCCCTTGGGCCCAATTTAAAGATGAGTCTGAGATGAAGTTTGTTTCGGAATCCAGGAAGACATTATTATTTAAAAGCTTCTTAGATCTGAAGTAAGGGGCCATGACAGTGGCGAAGTATGTGAACCAGTCCATCGCTTTGTCTTGGTTCAGATTATGATTAATTGACATGCCATTGAAGAAGAATGAGATGTTTGTGGTAGGTGTGCATCCCGAGTTTTGGAGAGACATGACTAATCACCTTATAGGGTATTTTGTAAATTTGGTGAGTGGGCTTGAGGTTTGAGAGTTTGGCACCAAGGCTTATTGTTTATTCACCAGTTGGGGATAAGAAGCGCAAGTTTCAGCTGAATTAGTCTAACCTCATTTGCAATAAGTGTGGGAAGAGTGGTCACTTTTCTAATAAGTGTAGGTTGGGATAGGAAGGCAGGTGGTTAAGGCACCGAGGGAGTGTTATAGTTGTCATCAGCCTGGCCATTTTGTTATAGATTGTCCCGTGCTCAAGAAAGAGGAGCTGCCTAGGGTCTTTGCTATTTCTACAGCTGAGAAGGAGAAGCGGATTCTTGAGGGTTTACTATATGTTTATGGTTTTCCTATTTGTGTTTGTTTGACTGTATGCTTCTCATAGTTTCATATCCCATAACCTTGATGATTGTTTAAATCATGCTCGGTCAATTTAGGAGCATTGCTTATTATTGATTCGTGCTTAACCAGTTTATGAGTAGTTTTACCTTTCTACATCATAGGTTGGGTAGACAATAATTGTGAGTACATTGAAACGAATACCTTGTGAATTAAGTTTCACTATTTGACTATAAGGCGTTCGGTGATATGTTGGGTTAGATCTTAAAATTTAGTAAACCATGTTTACTATAATTAAAAGGAAAGACAAAATATTTTGGAAATAAATATTGTGAAAAGATTTATATAAGAAGATGATTTTACATAGGTTAGTTTATAAAATATGGTTTATAAACGAAAAGGATTTAAATAGAGAATTTGATAACTTAAATCCTAGTATCTTTGAAAATGCTTTTCAAGATTTTGGAGAAAATTATATTAGTATTTTTGAAAGTAAATATTTGGGAATTGGTTTAGATCATGATATTTAGTATTATTGTAAAAAGTATTTGATACCACTTTGAAATGATTTTGGTTAAGTGTCAAAAGTATGGTTTGGATGTACTGAACTCACTTCTATCGCTTGAAAATAATTTCGGTGATGACTACAGCATCATCGACGTTCATTTTTGGGTTTCTAAGTGGGGGATGCTACAAATTTGTTTTAGTAAAATAGATTTTGGTTTTAAATCTATAAAGTATGATTTGATATACAAAAGTTATATGTATGTATTATTTCAAAATGATTTGAAATGAAAACCAGTGTTTAGGTCTAAAGGTTTCTTGTTAAGTTATTTCATGGACACATGTAGCTTATGCATCAAGAAAGTATGGTATGTACATCATGATATGATATGTTGTTTGGTAGTTTCATTTGTTAAAATAAAATGGGGTTTTCGATGATTTTGGATAGTTAGACACTTCCGAATCGTTATAGAACTTGCAGCTAAGTGTTTAAAAAAATATAAATTTGAGTTTATATAACACTTGAATTAAGAAAGCAGTAAGTTAAAACGAGTTTAAATGTGTTACACATACTTGTTATGTAAAACAAAGTAATGTTTTACATATGCTCTTAGGATGTAATGGAGTATTATATGAGTATGTCCTTAAGTTATAAAAGGTTTATAAACATAAAGTTATGTTTCTATGAGACGATTCAATGATTTTAGTGTTGAATGACATACTAATTGGATAAATGAATGTGATTAAAAAGAAATCGGTATAGTAGAGAAACCAATAGGATAAATACATTAGTGGTATGTAGATCATTTTATTCATATGATTGTTCTTGATCCATTATTAGAGTACATGTTTTCGTGGTGGTTTACACCAGACCAAATAAGGATTTTTCACTCGATTCTTAACAACAAAGACTTGATACAGATTCATGATACAATCTCGATGTTTTCTGTCATAGTATGGCTATGTAAGGAGAACTAAGGTTTCCAATGAAGGAACCAAATAAAAGTCCGCATCAGGGAGGTCAAGTGATCTATACTGGTTTGGAAGTAAAATTTATGTGGTCGAGCAAGTGATCAGATCATATATTGTATACAGATGGTTCATGCGCATCGTACGGGCTTTAGTACATCTATATGATGTGTTATGTTGACTTATGAAGAATTTGGGGAATGACTCTTCGATTTGTTATGAGGTAACATGAATAATCGTCTAAGTAATGACCTAAGCCTGTGGAGCGTAAGGCATGCTTAATAGGTTGTTTATCATCCTTGGGTGATGTGAGAGTTTTGAACCTAAGGAAACCATGATCTGCTTGCTAGTGATTGTGAATGCTATTTGAGTATTGTGTGCTTGTTACTTTGTTAAGGTTAGAAGTGCCATGGAGCGAGGATGCTCAAGGTTGTATGAAGGAAGATGGAGGTTGGTTTGAAGGAGTTCTATCTAGAGTTGCCTATAGACTAGGGGTTCCTTCTTATTTTAGTATCATATATCTTTTGTCATGTACTCACCACTTGAGGTAGGTCACTCGGTATGCATTTAGTTTTTAGTTTATCCTGTATGTAGTTTTGTAAGTACTCTATATATACATCTTGCTTTGTCTATCTTCTTTTATTACCATTCTTGTTTGAATTTCAAGGACGAAATGTTCTAAGTAGGGTATAATGTAGTGACCCGGAAATTCGAACACTTCGTCTTCGAATATCGAAACATTTTGAAATATAATCAAATGTTATCAATATGATTTTATAACCTTTTAGACATCATTTAATTAATAAATAAAGATAAGAAACTTTTTTTGAAATTTGTTTATAAAATATATTCTTCGAAGAATAAACAATAATGTGACTAGAAATCGGTTCATCGGTACACAACTTTTTGATCGGTATAAGTTGTTCGAACTCTTTTGCACTTGTCTAATAAACAAACGAAAAAATTACCAACTAATTAACACACAATCCTCTACATAAAGCAATGGAAGATTCTAGAAGGTTCCAAATGGATAAGAGATATTATCATGAGAAGGGTATAAGAGTAATTTTCTAAAAGAGAAGAGATGTAAATGAGAAGTGATGGAAGGTGAAACTTCCATAGCATGGTGGGGGTGATAGCAAGGCTAAGCAACACTATTCTTAAGCCTATATAAGGAGGGGTATACCCTATGTGTAATGACCCGCCATTTTGACCGTTCAAGTCGACAATAATCCACACATGTCCAACTCAAACCGTTCAAAAAGGCAGATGGTTATTGGGGTTAAATATGAAAAGAAAAGAAAGAACATAAACAAACTCAGAATCTCGCAGCGGAATGAACAAGATATAATAATAAAATAACAGTTCATGAAGCTGTTAAATAAATAAATTTGATTATTATTATACATCATAAATCAGAGTTACATACATATCGGAGATAATACAATAATGCGGCGGAAAAATAATATGGTAGTAGAATACAAATGATGTAATACCAAACTCCGTCTTCATCCTCCAGAATAGATCTTCAACCTTATCTGAAATGCTCAGGCTGACCCGAGCGTAATGAAAAGACAAAACACTCGAGTCAGGATTAAAATATCTCATGTAAGTTAAATCGAATAAGTAAAAATGAGTGCGACGGCGACGGAGATGTTTACGGGTTTTAGACACCTCCTATCCAGTGTTTAACGTGCGTGCATTAACTTAAGAGATGTTCGGGATTTCCATCTCCTAAGGATCCGTTAAACTATCTACTATATAATAGAATACGCTATATACAATAATGTCTATCATAAAGTAAAATATCAAACTAGCGTTAAGCCATGGCCCATTCCACCCTTAACACAGTTTTATTCCCAATAGCATATACAAGACCGTAGTTTCCCCAAAATCGGAAGTCACCAGAAGGCAATCCATATACTAAAGGTACAAACCAAAATCGTAGTGGTCGCGAATAGGATAATCAGTATGACAAGGTACATGAGGCAATACCAACTAGGATACTAGTAGTTGCGTGATCCGGACTTGTAATGACCCTAAAATAAAATAAAATAAAATAATATATATATTTATATTAGGAAATTCTGAGATATATAAAAATATATATATTGCATTAAAACAGAAAAGAATTTGGCAATAAATAAAATTGCATGGGAGCTTCTGTTTGATAAAATGCAAGGAATTAAGGTAGTTAGAAGAAAAATTGGAACTCAAAATAAATATAGCTTTATGTTCAAAGAATTATGTAAATATATATATATATATACATTTAATAGATATGGGGTGTTTGTTGTTTTATATGAAGATAAAATAAAATGAATTTTAATGCAAAAGTTATATGTCTTATAATTGTGCCAGAAATAATTAGCATAATATATGTGATTTTTTAATATAAAAGGAGTTGTTGATTTGACAAAAAGGCAGAAATATATATATACACATATATAGAATCAAATAAAATTTCCATCCCATATTTATTCCAAGCAAATAATTTGCGTAAATGATTTTACATTACATAATAAGGTATGATAGTATGCATGATTAAGGGGAAATAACAAATGGGTAGAAAAAAAATATACAAAGGAGATTTTCAGATTTCTTAAACTTGTAAAAAAAAGAAGAAAGACACTGAGGGTCACATGCTTATTGCATGGGTAGAAAAGAGTCATGAAAATAGTATTGAGTGTTTAAAAATGCATGATCCCCAAAATAGCTAATTAAAGTACCCAAAATGTGTGCATTTTCAATTTATGCTCACACAGGAATATGATGTGTAAATAAACATCTAAGGGTATCAGGGGAATTACCCCTTTTCTTAAACCCTAGAATGGAATTATAAATAACTGCACATAGCCAAAACCATCACTCTCTCGGGATCAAAACAAAAATAAAAAAAGAAAGGAGAAACACTAGCTTGAGGCTTTGGGGGATTTACTGTTCTAAGAAATTAAGGCAGTGAAAGGAAAAACATTATGTGAGTATTTATCCTTTGTATGCAATGGCATTAAGTCCTATTGCAGGCAGCCTAAAAATATTATGAGTTATTTGAATCTCTGAAATGATTTGTTATGGGTGATATGGATGTTTATTGGTGCATTTTTGTTTGGAGCATTAATCTGTAAGTAGGCTTTTAGAGTTAACATGATTTGAGCATTTTTTTTGTTCCATCTCATCAGCATTAAACATGGATATAGATTAAATGGGGGGAACATGGGGTTGAACCAGAAGATATACAAGCATTTATATCTTTCTGAAATATGAATGTAAGAAAAACTAAATTGGTCACTTGGGGGTTAGTCAATGATCTGCTTACTTCAGGTGGAAGCAAGTATATGCATGGTGCAACTGCACCCTGAGGCCTTTGTGTGTTGGAATAATTTAAACAACCTGGGAGTTTCCTTCACAATGCATACATAGTGTTCATTTGACAAGGAGATGTAGACCATAAATTAAATAAGGAATGGGATTGGGATTTATAGAAATCTGGGTTATGAATATCTAGACAGGGAGTTAAACTAACCAGGATTTATGTGATGATCTGGTTAGCTGCTGGGTGAAATTTGGAGTATAAAACTTGAGTTTACTTATCTAAGATTGGGTAAGAATGAATTAAGAATTGTACATATGTTTATTTTAACTGTTTGCTGTGTAAATAGATGAATGTATGTTTGTATCACTTTGTATGAACCAAAACATGCTAGTATAAAACCTGTTAAACTAGGAAGGCACTGCAAGATTACTAAAATTATGTATATGTATACATAATTGATAAATGCTCATACCAGTGTAAACTGACCCTTTTGGTTGCCCTTGCAATCATCTGGGTGTCTCAAAATTCTTTGGGGCAGCTAAATGAATTGCTTGCAGGAAATTGAAGTTGGCATGATGAGTAAAGAAGGCATTGGCTGCTAGTATAAAGAAGAGAGACTTGTTTTAAAATTTGCAGTTGCATTGTAATGAAATCACTAGACAAATTTTATTTCTGTAATTGAAGTACTTGTAGGAAACATTCTAAGTATTTGGGTTGAAAATATGTACTTAAGCAAAAACCTGTTGTGTGTGATCAATGATGATGTTTGGTTAACTACTACTTTATTTGATGAATGTCTGATAGACATATCATATACATATGATATGTGTATATATATTTGATCTCTGATTTTTATTGCCTATATTTTGCCTTATGGAAATTAAACAGCTAAGGGGATTGATTTTTGAAATGAACTCTCAAGATTTTTTTTTATAGAATATTCTAATGATATGAATTTGTGCATGGCTGGTAAATGATACTGGCAAGTGCATGAGTTCTGGAAGTTTGTATGCATTTGAATATTTAAATTTCAAATAGCACTATGAGAGCAGTAGACTTGGAAGATACTGAACTTTTAAAAAAAAGATTAGGAAAGAAACAAACAAACCTGGAAGCACTTTGTGATTTTGGTTGCTAACAAAAATGGATGATCCCCCAAGAACATACATAAGGAAGAATTATGCTGGTAATAGGAAAAGCTTTTGAAAAAGTCTATTTGATAAACATGGGTTTGAAAGTGGTAAATAAGGGACTATGACCAGCCAAGGTGGCCATGGGTCTAACCCTTGGAGCCTGGAACCTCTTCATTTCAATTGATGAAGTGTGAGTGCATCCGGGACAAAACCAAGAAAAGCACCAAGCAGCACTTAGATAACACCAAGCAATTTTAGTGATATACCAAGCAACAAAAATCTGTACAATGTTAAACTTAAAAAAATGCAATCTAACTTCAATTGTTTAATTTGAAACAGTGATTAGGAAATCAACTTTTAATGTTCCTAACTGCAAGTAGGATCTTGAAATAATTTTATGCATGAGCCTAATAACTGTCACAAGAACAAATAAATGCTAATAGCCTTATTTAGGCAGATTAATATATATAGTCAGATAAAAAGTTTAGGTGTTAAAATTTGCTAAAAATATACCTCTGGAAGTAGAATAAGATTTAAAAAGGAAATAAGTGGTTTGTCAATAGCTTGTATGATATTTTGTTTTCAATTTGATTTAAATTGACTCTGATATAAAAAAATTATATATATATATTAATAATAATAAAGGAACAATTGTATATCATCAAATATATAATTGTTTTAATCCTTGTATACTGATATGATTATATTAGTAAATCCAGGGTCTTGGGAAAAAAATTTGGAAAAAAAAATTCAAATATAAAAGAATTGGGGTTTAGTGGTGAATTCCTCTTGAATAAAAAAAAAATCTATGTGTTTTAGAGTGAGGGTCACCACAGGACTGATGTTGGGCATAGCAGCTACTACCCCAACACCGCGAAACAACACTCCCAAAATCGAGGGGTGCACCCAAATCGAATCACAAAAGTAATAGACATGGTAACGAAGAAGTGTGTCCGCTAGAGGTGGCGAACCTCAATGGCCCGGCGCGGCTCCTGTTTTAGTCATGTCAGGGGTCATCCAATATCATTCTCTTTTTTCAGTCAACGCGTTCATCAAACCATCCACTTCGTTCTGGATCAACACTCCGCGTATACTAGTTATTAAAGTGGTTTTCGGTATCGACAGAGAGTATGTCCATATCCGATCCCGGTCTCTTTAATAACTACGTATTATTACACCGATGGCTCTTTTACATTTTCAAAATCAATTCATAATTGATTATCAAAAATATCATATTCGCTTCAAAAATAAAAGCCTTTTCAAAATCATCATATCTACTCAGAGTATACGATTTCATTTCAAAATCATTTTCGCCTCAATATCTCATTTCAATTTCAAAATCGTCCTATCTACTCAAAATATACGATTTAATTTCAAAAATCATTTTCGCCTTACTTTTCACAAAACGATTCACATAAACTCGAATTCCAAAATTTAAAATTTAATCCAATTTCAAATCATCAATTTCAACTCGATTCAGCTTCTCAATAAACCATTTCAAATTATCAATTTCAAATACATATTTGAACCACAAAATAAACAATTTCACTTCCAATATATTTTGACACTTTAAATATTTTACATTTCAAAACAGCTCATTTATTTATATAAAAATATAAGATTCGCTTTAAAACCATTTTGTATTCAAATTAGAATATACTTCAAATTAAACATCCGTATTAAGTAGTTTACTTAATTTCTGGAACAATTCCCATTTAATAAACTTAGATTAATATTCGGATTTCAAGAATTCATTTAAGTATTACATTCCAAATCAATTTCAGTTCAAATCCTATTCAAATCAATTTTATCTTCAAATTTAATTCAATAGTTTCAATTTAGTTCAATTCACAAATTTATTTAAATTTCAATTTAATTCCAAATTAATTAAATCTCAATTTCAAATTAATTTTCACTTCCAAACTCAAACTTGAAATATCATTTCATATAAATTTTCTTAGAAATATTCAGAGTTCGATTAAAAGTCCAATCTTTTAAAACAAATCGACTTTCGAAACTTTACGCCATATTTCAAATTTTCTTAAAAATCTAAACTTCGAATAATTAAACCATTTCATTTACCAAGTTTAAATTCCAACATCTCGAGCTTCAATTCAAAATAATTCAATTTCCATAAATTGGATTTTTTATTCTTAAATCAATTCATTTAAATAATTTCAAAACAACTTTTAAAATCATTTAATTTAACCAACCCGGTGTCCGTATATAATTCTCTAACCTATGGCCAAGTGGTTAGTTATTTCAATTAAATGTCAGGGATGAATATATATTACTTAAACCAATCACAGTGTCATGTGCATGTATAACAGGATATATATAAGCAAATAAACATCCAAACATTTAAATATCAACCAATAGCATCCATCGAAATAAATCATCCAATAGTCAATACAATTCACGGCAATTTCATAGTTATCAATATTGGGAAATTTGATTTCAATTAAATCCTAATTTCAATTTACTGTCAATTTAAATTTTCAACGGTGAATTCACACGACAATTTATATGACAATTAAATTTTTATCAAACAACGACAAATAAATTCATATCACTTCATAATGTCAAATTTAACTACCATAAAGATATTCAGTACGTTGTGAGCGTTATAAAACACTCACCTTGATTTTCTGTTGTCGCCGAGACGTTCCGGTTTGGAACTAAAACTGGACGACGCCCAACTTTAGCCCAAATTTCCACCGTCTCCAAATCCATCCAAACCAGTTTCATTTCGAAGCTTTCGTCATTACGATCGCAACGTAAAAAGTTTCGTTCCAATCGGACCTAGTATGAAAAAGTTATGCATTTTAGAAGTTTGTACAAATTTTAATATAACTAATTTACAAATTCTTTTTTAATTCCAAACCCTGCTGAATCCTGGCCGTCCATCTTTGCTTCAGGAAATCTGGGCCGCACCTACCTCCTTCTCCATCATCGTTCAATTCACGTGAACCCTAACCCATAGCCGCCTATCTTCATCAAATTATCACGACCAACTCACTCGACTTCACAATGATCAGAGACCACCGTTAGAAGCGTCTTCGCAAGAGCTACCATCGGCCAAAGTAGGGTGGAGCTCGGCCATCTCTGCTGCATGCAAATCGAGGACAAACACGAAACTTTAAATGCAAATTCCCGTTGATCCGTTGCTCCGTTTTCGATCATCTCCGTATGGATTTGAAGCTCTCATCGTCCTCTACAACTTTGTAGTTGACAACTTTTGCTAATTCCTTACGGATTGAGAGAGATTAAGGAGGAAAGAAAACGAATTTCTGGCCATTGATGGAAAAGATGGCGGCTAGGGCTGAAACCCTAAGTTGTTTTTGGAAAATAGAGAAAGTGAGGGGCTTTTATAGAAAAATACGCGACACTATTCATCCCGGATTTTCCGAACTCCAAACGAAGCGTGCCGGCTGACGTTTCTAAGGTTTACCCCGCGTTCCGTACACAATGGAACAGGTTTCGGAAGCTAATTCAATCATCTGTGCGAGTTACGGCAATAAACGATCGATTTAAAATTAAATCGGTTAATCAAATTTCTGTGCGTTTGGGCTCGCCCCGGACAAACGGTAAATCTGATTGACACGAAATTTGAAACCTTACAAAAATATGACATTACGGATCCGATGAAACTGGTTTCGTCGAAATCCGAGACTTTTTGAAAAATGACTATTTTCTCTCGCCGAATTAATATTAAAAACAATTCGATGCGTTTCGAGCTGCCACGATCAAACGATAACTCCGATTGCTACGAAAATTGAAATCCGACAATAACAAACTATTACGGATCCAATGGAACTAGTTTCGTTCAATTCTGAGACTGTTCGAAAAATGGCTATTTTTCAGTCGATAATTAAATATTAAAATATTCAATTTTCACAAATTAACTTTAAATTCAATTTTAAAAGTTCTATAACATTACTATAACCCCAATATGAGAAGATAAAATTTTACAAATCATTTTCAATCATATTCAACTCGATTTTCAATTATTTCTAAAATTTAACTTATTAAATTATCGATTTAATTGTCTAATTAAATCCAATATTCGAAAAATAAATTATTCGACTGTTTAATTTCAATATAAAATTCCCAATTTTAAATTATTAACTTTTAAATCAAATTTCAATTGTTCACAAATTCCATTTTTAATTTCACAGTAATTAACAATCTTTTACAATGCAAATTTCCATTATAAATCCAATATAAAAGATTATATTAGATTCCACGTTCAATTATATTGTAATTCAAATTCAAGTTATTTAATTCCAAATGAATACTTTTATTTCGATTTACACTTTCATTATTGAATCAACCATTTACTTATACATTATTATCAATAGTTTATAATTCATTTACTTTCATTTTCTTCAGCTATCATCTTATTTAAATTCACAGTAATATTAAATTACATTCATTTACGTTGATTTCCATATTATAACTTCAATATTAAATGTAACATTTTATTTATTTCGTTGTTTACAATCAAATTCAATTCAATTCAATTACTTGTTACATTCAAATTTAAATCTTTACTTACGTTCAATTACAAGTTAACATCTTTATCGAATTATAGTTTCAGTTATTATCTGCTTTCAATCAACTGTAATATTAAGTTACATTTATTTATATTAGTTTCAATAACATAAACTTCCATTATTAAATCTACCATTTTATTTATTCTTTGTTTACAATCATAACCAATTTGGTTTACAATCAAATTCAATTCATTATTTACATTCACTACAAGTTAACATCCATATTTAATTTACAAATAAGTTATTTCAGAATTCAGTTTTGTATTTTAACTTGTAATTCGCATTTAACAACACAAAATTTTATTTCCTTTGGATTTTTATCCAAAATTTTCATTTTAATTCGTATTTTTAAAGTGTTAAAAATACGGGTCGTTACACTATGTTAATAAATCACAAATTCACAAAGCAAAAGTGAGCTATTTCATGTCTACTTCTTCTCTTATGTTCTAAAGAAAATAATTACAAAACAATTCCAAATCCACTCAAACATTGCCACAAGCCATAGTACAATATTACAACATCATCCACCGTGTTAAATCTTGAAGAAATGAAGCCACGCTCCCCCACTTAGCATAGCCATGAGCAATTGGAGGGTGAAGGAGGTAAAAGGCAAGAGTGAAAGCAAGGAAGGAGGAGGAAGGCGATTGCAAGGTGGGGTTGGACTTGGGTACTTGGATCATGGTTGTTTGTTGGGTAAAAGGTGAGTTAGCACACCACTTTGAATGGAAAATATAACACACACACACACACACACAGATATATATATATATGTTTGTGTTTTATTCTATTTAAGTTTTTGAATTGTTATTGACATTTGTTGAAAACATTGGTTTTAACTCTTGTTTTGGAAAACAAGAAGAAAATATGATCCATGTCTATGGACTTGGAATGGACTTGTATGACTTGTGACAAGACCTTGAAACAAAGCACATAGGTTATAGATGGACTTTGGTTTAGATTGGACTCGGATTTGAAAGTGCACTTATAGCGATAATCACTATGGATGTACTTAGGAATTGCCTCGTTTTTGGCAATTTCTATGGAACTTTGTAGAAAGATCCTTAGGGATTTCTCATCATATTTATAATGTTTTACATGTATGTTTGTTACCATATAAGGTTTCAATAGTAAAAAGTTAAGTAACATCTTGATAAGTGGTCAAACTTCACTTGTGCGAAACTGCCCCGTTTAGCCTTGGTTTTTGGACATTAAAGGTTTGAATTAAATTTAAGTATTTGTTTCATTCTTTTTACAAGTGTTTACTAATTCATATTAGAGTATTTCAAAAGTGGTTTAGATATTTATGAATTTTTAAGAATTAGTTGTGAATTTTTAAAGAAGAGCTTTTTATAATGAAAACTTGTTTTTTCAAGTTTTTAAGGAAATTATAAAGTTGTTATTTTCAAGTAATATTTTGACTAAATGTTTTAAAACCTATTATAAGTAATATAAAGTATTTTAAAAGCATTTTTAGGTATATATAGTTTTTAGAAAATATGTTGACTATTTATCTTATGTAATAAATATCTTCTAAAAATGGTTTATTCATTATCTAGTTTTACAAACAAATTACTACACATGTATATATTATTTTAAAAAGGGTGTTAAAAGTATAAACAAACGATTTAGGAAGGGGTTAGGATTTCTTAACGGCCAAATGGTCAATTTTTTAATTACTTGTTTGAAAAGTAATTAACCATGCTTAACACTAAAAGCCGAAGAATTAGGCTTATCTATTTGTGAGAGTTAATATTGATATTCGAGTAGGGATATGAGCAATAGAGATCTAACCTACTGGCTTCCCTCTTGATCGAGGAATAGTTAAGTCGAAAAATGTCAAAAACATGTTAATCGTGTTGATTTCTTAATTATTTATGGAAATCATTAATACTATACTTAACACTAAAAGCGACGAGGTAGACTTATCTATTTGTGAGATTCAAGAATAAAGTGTCTAGGCAAGGGTTTGATGCAACCGGTGCTCCAACATACCTGGCTTCACTCTTGGATAAGGAATAGTTAAGTTGGAATGTCGGAAATGAGTTAAGTATACGAATATTGATTTGTATTAACAATTATTTTTGACTTGGTAGTCGATTAGTTGGCCATCGAACTTGACCTAATGTTAACTTAAGAAGTATCGAAAGGCTTTGCGATTTCATACCAATGAGAACCCCCAGGAAGAAGCATTGGTATGAAACATCTCTAGTTTTCACTTACTTCTAAAAAACTGAAATCGAGTTTACTAGAAATTCATCGAATTGGTTTTGAAGAGACTATGATAAGTAAGTGTTTTACTTATCGAATACAACTTCAAAACTAGTATACGAGTTCTATGTTTTGGGACCAGTTGTGAGGTAAAATGTTATAGAGTTGAGCTGTCTATCCTAAGGTTAAGTCCAAGGGAAAGGTGAACATTAACATTTCAAATGATGCTATCATGTAGGACTGTCTATCTTGAGGAGTATTCCAAGAGAGAGGATAACATTAGCATTCATCGGAAGACTTATGCGGGAATTTTACTAAAGATTCGAGATCTGTTCAAGATGCTTGAATCCATGTAGCGATTCATGATCTGTTTGAGATGATGGAATCCATATAGAGATTCATGTTCTGTTCGAGTGCTCAAGACTCATGTGAGAGATGTCGAACGTGACCTTGACATTGAGAATGACTAAACATAGAGTGAGATGCACAACCTTGGGTTTAGCTTACCTTTGAGGGTATATAAACTCCATTATCTAGATATGCTTATAAATGATGCTAGCGGGAGTTGTTGGTACTTGGTTCCACGCAGTTCATCTATGTTCTGGCGATGGACCAGTTGTGTTTACCTTATGATATATTTTATCTAGAGATATATGGCACTCGAAAGATAGTTTCTAGTCCTTGTCATGGAGATCCGCTTCAGTTTACTGAAAGCATCTCTATGGAAGTTTCCATTATGCAAACGTACTTTAGCAATTTTGATTGTAACCTCTAATATGCTATTGAATGTAACCAGTGTAACCATTCCAACTATTTGATATGACTTATATTCTACACTCAAGATATTACATATCATATCACTATATTAAACTAAATGAATGGTTGGTTTCATTTGAGGCGAAAACTGTTACGGTTATCCGTACGATCTCAATGGTTACTGTTACTTGTTACATATTTCTGGAGTTTCTCGCACTGGTTTACCAGACTGATGCGGGTGTTATTTTCTTGTAATGCTTGGGTCAACCCGTGTATATTTCCGGATTTAGCTTTGGATGCCTTGAAGCTTATGGAAAGAAGCTGGATGATTACCTAACGTAGTATTATTATTTCCTTTGCATTACTTTATTATATATATCGACATTATAAGGACAAATAGTTATAACTGTCCATACTAATGATAGTACCTAGATTTTGGTAACTCTAAAATTTCTATATTCGGAGTAACCCTTTATACTGTTCAGATATTATATATTATCGTTCCATTATGAGATTCTGATATTGTATTCTCTCTTTTTTGTTCTATTCTATTTTTTTATCCTAACTTTCTATCTTTCCGGCGCTTGGGTGTTCGACATATGAATACTGTGGATGTATTTAGTATCAAAGTTCCAGGGTCGAAAAGTCGGGTCGTTATAGGATTGAATTAAATTTAGATTTGAATATAAGATTATCGATTTAGCTTTGTTTCTGCGTTCTGAGTCGATCATATTCTTCTCTTCTCTTATTCTCCGCCTTTTCGCCACTTATATATATATATGATAATGTAGTTTTACTACTTTTAGAATTCTAGAAATTGTAGAGAAAAGAGAATGGTAGAACTCCGCTCTGTAACCTAGAAAATATGAGAAGAGAAGTAAGAAACTAGGCCTGTATTTATAGGTTCTAGAATCAGTCCTATCCATTAATAAAAGATTTGATTAGATCCTGTAATGTTAATCTTATTTAACGTTTAAGCTTCCATCAGCATTAATAATTAATGTTAATTTTCTTTTTCTTCCACATTAAGTAAATGTTAAGCGTAGTTAACGTCAATCCATTACATTTATTTCTCGATTTCCTTCTCTTAAATGTTAACATTCTTTCTTGTTAATATTTGTTTTGATGTTAATTAATACTCATTCATTTATTTCCTTTTAAGCGCTAACTTAATTTTATTTAACGCTGATGTCCTTTGATTACTTCCTTCTAATCTCTGATTTGATTAGATTTAATATAACTATTTACCTAAATGTTAAGGTTTACATCTAATATTTACATTAACATAATTATTAATAATTATTTACCTATACGCTTTCTTATTTAGATTTAATTTGATTGAGCATCCCTAATGAACATTTATATTTAACGTTAACATTTCTTTATATCTAAGTTTCCATTAACGTTAGTTATTAACGTTAATTAATTTTTCATTATCATAATTACATATATAATTATTTTCGATTCAAAAACTTCAAACGCTAATAACTTTTTCGTTTGAACTCCGATCGAAATACTTTATATATGAAAATTGATCGGAAAATTGCTACGAATCCAATGGTGCAAGTTTTGTAGCCAAATTCTGATGTTTGTAAAAATTCTATTTTTTCACGTTACTATTATTAACTGATTTCTTTTCAATTAACCATCTTTAAAATTACGAGGTGTTACACTCTTCCACCTTGAAAGAATTTTGTCCCCGAAATTCCTTAAGGACTGAACAATATAACATAACGTACAACCATTCTAAACTAACCAATCAATTAGTGTGCAATCAAATTTGCAATCGATTATGTACAAGTGCATGGTCTCACAACATTGTGATATGCATACCGAGAAATTCTAAATCGATGCCTCTTATATGAATGCATCTTTTTAAAACAGTTATGAAAATAGGGTGCAAACAATCTAAATATACTGGTAGTTCTATATGTATGCAAATTTTAAAAATAAAAAACTTGTTTTTGCATATAAATTTTCCTACACTTCTATGAATAGAAGTATAGTTCAACCAATTTCGCATCCAATTCATATTATCTAAAATCCTAACATACCATTGCTAATATCTAAGTTTTAGAAAAATCTATTTTTTAAAACTATATTCTTATGTCGGAAAAAGGTCTAGGTGGAAAATTCCATATTTCCATCCTTTGTTATGTACCCTTTTTCCACTTTACCTTGGAAGCTTCTCTTTTGCTCCTAATTTTCTTCCAACTTTTCCAAGTACAGCCCCCATAATTGATTTTTATTTTAAATCTTTAAAACTGTAAAATAGAATTGTTTAAAACCAGTTTAGTTCACCTACCGACAAGATATGGAAAAAGTGACTCCATAGCTAAAACAGCTTTTTTTCTAGTCTCGAATCATATTTTATTTCACTGTCACTTCTGCTAAATAGTAAAATATATACTAGCTAATCTGTCGACTATTCCCCTATGTCAAGTTTGTGGAATTCCAAATTTAGAATATTTCTTCTTTTCTACCTAAAAGTATTTTTATGTTACTTCTTAGAATATCAGTAAAAATTTTAGATTTCAAAATTTCTTCTTCACAAATTTTTTAAAAACTTCACACAAAGGTATTTTTATTTTCCAAACGTGTGTATATGTGTGTATATGTATGTATACATATAAAGTATACCACACCTCATGAAATCGGGGTTTAGTCAGTAGTCTAACGTCCATGGTGGACTTCATCTAATTAAGTGGTAAATTTTAAATTTCAAAAACTTTTATTTTATTTATAATAATAACTAGCACACACATTCATTTATAAATTTCAAATTTTATGGTACAGGGACATTGACCTATGGCTCAACAACAACCTTTCCTTGTCCTTCTTTTTCCAAAATTTATTCCGCAAAAATTTTCTACTTTTTGGGACTTGACACTTATTCCTTTTTCTTTAATAGCTAATTAAGTAAATTTTCTTAATTTAAAATTTATACTTCTAGCATTTTAATATTTTCTTTTTTTTGCGTTAGTTAAGTGTCTTTCCTGAAATTTCCTTGTCTTATTATTTTCCTAATAATATCACGGTCTACAAAGAAAACACATAAAAAGGAACATTTCCATAAACGTCGTACGTGCATTTACATAATAGGAAAAATTCATGCTTATAACCCAACAAAAAGAATAGCCGTTGCTGGAAGGAAATATAACTACTACTAGCTACTAACTACTACTACATATGGACCTTTCTAACATGTCATCATTCTTTAACCCATATTTCTTAACTTTACTTCATCGCATCCGATGAATAAGGTCATCCGTTATTTCCGTTCTCATACGCAATTATGAAACAAATTGTGTATCCTCCTACACTGTAGTGGGTACGAAATACAAACTGTACACCCTTTGAATAACTCTTTGGCAACTGGAGTGGCGGAATAGTTTTTCCACCCTCCATCTTGTCTTTCTTAACTTTGAGTCTACCAGTGTCCTCTATGTGTGTTTGCCATCTTATCACCTATTGTTACCATCTTCTTTTAATCAAAATCTCTTAATGGTTTTCTCTAATCTTGGTATTTACTTTCTTTATTATTGATTCTTCATCCGAGCATACCCTACAACTCATAGAAGTGTACTTTAATACCATTTATCATTCTTTTATGGCTCTTCTTATGTCATCGCCTTTCCATATTACATATTTACCATGGAGTAATCGTGCTAGGTGTACCTCTTCAACTTCTTTCCTTATTCCAACTCATATTAAACTTATCCATACTTATCTTGTATGGTTGCTACTACCCTATAGTCGGAATTATTGGATTTGGCGTATAATATATTCATATTTATTGGCAAAAATACATATACGTTTACTCAGCATTTCCTAGTTTTTTTCAAGATCGATTGACCAAATGTAACAACCCGCCTTTTTGATCCTCAAAAGTCAACACTAATATGTCCTTTGTATTCACATGCCGAATATCCGAGAGCTGGAAAGATAGATTATTGGGGTGAAACAAATGAAAAGACAGAAAAGAATCTCGCAACGGGACGAGTAAATCTATAATATACATCTTTACAAAAGAAAATTGTAATATAAATACATCAATAAGAGTTATACTAACCTATCATCAGCTTGGGTAGTTATAATAGTTTGTCCTCACAAATTCTGATAAATGCAACACAACAAATGCAGTGGAAATAAAGGTACGTGAATATGTCTTGGAGGCATCCAGCTCATCTCTTAAAGCTCCAAAGCATCCATAACTAAATCTGGAAATATGCTTGGGCTGACCCGAGCATTACAAGAAAATAATACCCGGATTCATTTGGTAAACCAACATGAGAAACACACATCATATGGATTTTTAATGTTATGAAAATCTTTCAAAATAAAGGTATCTCGTAAGACCACGTCGCACATAAACATGGATGAGTTTTTACCTTATGATAACCAAACCATTTTATAGAAAATCTTATGATATCATAATAATGTTTAGAATTTAAAATAAATATTGCATCATAGCTGAAATGATTATATTAATTACATTCTAGCAATAGGTATATAACTAAGTCCGTAAAGGCACGTATAGAAGAATGGATTCCATCAATGACAAGGCTACTGGGTACCGCCTGCCACAATATACCTTTAGAAAATGTACCGAGGGCCTCACATGGACCCTCTGCCAACACATAGTCAGCTGCCCTTTTAACATGGCACACCAGATTACATCATCCCCCAAGCAACAAGGCTGCAAAATATTTGCACCTGGCCTCACTCGTCCTGTGTGAACGCATACCAAAATCCATAAATATTGAATCTAGATCAAGGAATGATGCTCCTAATGGTAGCAAACCTCATAGCTCTGCTGCATATCCCTTGGTTTAGTCATTACAAGGTTGTGAGGCTTGTAAGGTCATAATTACCTTTTCCCTTCTTAGAAATTCCCATTTGGAATGTTAACACTGCCTTCCAGACAACAATACAATGCCAGCATTCATTCATACAAGTTGTTTAGGATATGAACAAACTAAAGGCATTACTTCTACTACATCATCAGGATTAGTAGTAAGTAACCCTTGCACTTTAAAGAACTCCACCTTAGATTCCATCATCTTTGAGATGTCATCAATTTGAATGTTTATGCTGGTTCAAAGTGGTTTTAAGATAATATATCCGATCCCGATCTCTTCGAACCGATAATAGACAGATTCCGGTAAAATCAACTCTAGTTCTTTTGGAAATAAACATACAATATAAAGAGCAGAGATTACCTCCTAACCGCTTAAATGCACAAATTCCTTATCATTTGTCCTAAAAGAGCAAAACGAGATTATACGTACAATATAGCATCACCGAAGATAATTGTACCATATAATTTCCGTGTTTCTTCTAGATATTTCCAGAGTTATAAAAGTTGAAAAGATTTGATAGTTGGTCATTTATCTATCAAATAAACAAACAACCCAGTCACAGATTTAATTTCATAAGGAACCAAGCTTGGTTAAACAGCAGCTACTAAGCCTCTTTAATACATCCTTTCATTAATTAAACCCACTTTGTAAATACTTGTATCAAAATACTTTTATAATGATATATATATAAGTATTATGTATACTACTTGCTCATTATTCAGTTATACTCTGTCACTACTTGGAAAAATATCCATATACTTATCTCAATGGTATAAGTATATTCATAAAACAATACCCTTTCCATACTTAGAAAAACATCCATATACTTATCTTAACGGTAAAAGTATATTCACAAACCATTTCACTTCCAATACATAGAAAACATTTTCCATTTCCCCAAAATCATATTTAGTCGGGCCAAACAAACATCATTATAAAACATTATTACTATAAACCCAAACTCTTTTCCATCAGTGTTAAGTATGTAAAGAATGCTTCCATACCATGATAATTAAAAAGGATTATTTATCAAAATCAAATCTCACTCATTTTATAAATTTCCTTTGTATAAACCTATTCCATATTTACAAGTCCTTTTACAAATTTCTAACTTAATTTATAAAACTTCTTTTATACATCTGTAAAATTATTTATAAAGCTCCTTCATGTTTACGAAGCTCTTTTATAAATCTCCTTTATCAAAATCCTTTATCAAAATCCTTTCTTAAAATCCTTTTATAAATCTAAAACTCATTTTTATAAATCTTATATATTTAACACAAATCTTTGTTACTTTTAAATTCTCATTTATAAATCCATTCTTTCTAATTATAAATTACCATTTATAAATCTCTTTTTTACTTATAAAATAACATGTATGAATCTCTCTTCGAAACATATCATTTATAAATATCCTTTATAAAATAACATTTATAAATCCCTTTTATAAAATATCATTTATGAATTTGTAACGACTCGAAATTTTACAACTTTGATTTGTGAATATTTAATTTATTTTAAAAATTCTATTTATGTTTTAATATTCAAATTTTGTGTACTAAAATAGGTAGTTTGATGAAAAACGGAAAATGTGATCGAAACTTATTTTTTGGATTTTCGACTTTTTATCGAACGACAAGTTGTAGAAAGTTGTTGAACCTTTATGCTCACTTTAAACAACATTTGAATGTTTAAAATATTTTATTTTGAAAATATAAAGTAAATAAGTAATATATTATAATAATAAGAATTAAATAGTATAAAATATAATTTAAAATAAAAAACGATGGATGTGAATGGAGATGATTCCTTAAGTGTAAAAGTTAGTTTATGTACAAGGATCATTTTATTAACCAACATTTTTTCATAATTGTGATTATGTGATATGGTGGTGATGTGATGAAGGGGAGGACCATGATGGTTGCATGAGTAATAAGGTAGGAAGGAGGTGGTGATGATGCGTCACAAAGTATGTGGAGGGTAAGTGTCCTAAAGGTATTTTAGTAATTCTCTTAATCCATTTTATATAAAAACAATTTCCTTTCTTTTTTAAATTCTCATTTCATTTTCTTATTTTCAAACTTTACTCAAGTTTCCAAAACTCCACTTTTCATTTTAATAGCTTCCAAAATTTAAGATCCTTCCTTTTCCATTTAAATCCTTTCAAAACAAATTAAAACCCATATTTTACCCTCTACTTCACTTAGCATCCACAAAACAAGCCAAGCCCTCCTCAAAATCATTAAAGTCGAGCCACATCTCCTCTAGGCCAAACCTTCTAGGCCCTTTAAAGCATCCAAAAATCCCTCTTTTGCAAAGTAAAAAAAAGATCTAAGTCAATTCAAAGCTTGGTGATAATTTGATTTGTTTTCATGTTAGTTTGTGGTCTCACCTTTAAAACTAAAGTTCTTAGCTTTTATATGTTCTAAATAGTTGTGTTGGTTGTTTAGTTTGAAAGTGATATTGCTTGTACATATATGTGTTTTTATGCAGTATTTGTTATGGACTTAAAATAAAGTCAAAATGATAAGTGATGGTTTGAAAGTGATGACCTTTACTTGTGTACGGATGTGTTTACATTGCATATATGTTTTGTGCTCATGTATATAGATGTTGGATGCTAAGGAGAGTGTTAGCACTTAAATTTATTCATGTTGAGACATTGAGATCCTTTGTGTTTGAATTTGTTTACTTACTTGATTTTCTGGAAAGATTTTATAAAGTTTTAAACCTTACAGTTTAGTTTCCAAAACACTTATACAAAGTTTATAAAGTAAGTTAAAAACATAAAAGGTAAAGTCTTAAAGGTTATTTGGTATATAAAACTCGTTTTGAAGTTATGGTATCCACAATAATAGTCGTTATGGATGTAGTTTGTGGAATCAAACTCTTTTTCTAAACTAAATGTGTTTTCATCTTAATATTTTTTAAAAAGTATTTTCAAACATTCCATAAATATTAAAAGGAAATTGTTACCCGACACTTTGGCCCGGCTACTTCACGATGGTCGCAGATCCTGTGGTTGGACTTAAACGAGACTCAAGTTAAGGAAGAGGTGGAAGTGTAAGAGGCTAGTGTAACTAGAGTTTGGGTCGATGTGGTTCGGCCTTGGTCATTCGGCTGAATTTGGTTCGGCCTAGATAGGTCAACAGGTATCGCTCGGCCAAAGAAGGAAGAGCAGGATGGTTCGGTGTTAGAGTATAGCCAAGGTGAACAAGATAAAGTTGTTCGGTCAAGTCGAATCAGCCACTCATCGCTAAGTCATGGAGGGAAGACTGGGGTGGACCGACCATTCATCGGTCGGCCTAGGAAGTTAGCAGATCACCAACAGGACAATGTGGTCAGCCCTTCTTTACTTTGGGTTGCATCACTAGCTGCTCCGAGTCATGGGAGACTTCGCTTCGAGTCATATACGAGGAACTCGTGGTCCGGCCAGAGTGGCTCGGGGACTACTGGTTCGGTCATAGTAGTTTAGCATACCGCGTTCGGCGCATACCAGCGGAGTTGGTGGTTATCAATTCCACTCCGAAGCGAGGCGATCGACATCTCGTCGCTTCGAGTCACACCATTACTCACTTCGAACCCCTAGAGAGATTGCTTCGAGCTATTCATCAAGACGACCTGGTTCGACAAACTTAGCTCGATTTGCTCGGTCTGGTGTACAGGAGTTGTCAATAGTGGGCCGAACTACTTTGGTCTTGAACCTGCGCAGGGAGTCCAGCCTATCTTCGTCTATAAATAGAGAGGCAGGGGTACAGTTGAAGGGACCTTTTTTCGGGAACTCCAGGGAGACTCTGCCATTTTTTGCATTCATCTCTTTTCTATTCGAACTCGTATCCAAGTTGTTTGTTTACGAATTGTATTTGTACTCAAGTAGTGGGGAAAGTAATAAAGATTACATTCAAAGTGGACGTAGGCAGTTACGCCGAACCACTATAAATATGGTGTTCTTGTTTCTATTGTAGTTTTTACATTCTACTATGATATTCCTCTATTTTAATTTACTTTCTTCATTAATATCTCTTCATAACTCTATTCAAGGGTGTCAGTGACCAATTTTGGTGCTAACATTTTGGTGCTTTCACCGAGAACTGAACTCAAGCTGTTAGGATCTACTTTGTCGCTGCTGGATTGAAGAAATCCCCCGAAGGAGATCCAAATTCACTCTCAAGAGTCCATAGATACTACTCAGAGTTCCCGCAAATAACTCTAAGATGGGAAGACCATGTACTAGATCGACCTCCCACAACGCGGATGTCAACGAGACCACCAGCGTCCAACAAGTGGGACCCAGCAATCAACAAGCTAATCCAGGTGAAGGGACCGCCACCGTCCTAAACCAGTTAGAAGTTGTCACTAGGGTAGGGTTCAATAAGCTAATGAGAGAATTCGTGGAAAGCAGGAGACAGCTTAACGAACAATTTCAAGCTAATGCCAATCTCATGACCCAGATTGCTCAGCAACAACATCAGAATGCTGAAGGAAGCCCCGCTTCCTACTCATCATATGACAGCTCCGCTTCATCTGATGAACATCACAGGCGTAGACACCGTAGGATTGAAACGACACAAACAGGTGCGGCGGAACAGTCCAACAGAAATGGTACACGCTCTCTACCTGGAACCGTGGACCCTCACTTGCTCCGGGAAAATCGCACTCAAACTGGAGTGGGAAACTTAAGATCTGGAGCACAGGTGGAAGCTGGTGCACCACTACGCCAGGGTCGTAGCAATGTGGGTCCCCAGTACATGCATTAGGGAGATCACTTACTAAGGAGGCACCGACCATAACGGTCATGCAGGACGGAGTCCAACTTGCCACCTCCCATCCAGACCCTGGATTTATCAGCTATGGTCAAACAGCTGATGAGAGAAAATCAGGGCCTATCCAATGATGATTGGGGCATATCTAGAAGCCATACTCCGTTCACAGATGCTATCCTACAGGCCGAGTACCCTAGAAAGTTTAGTATGCCGACCATTCCAGCATATGAGGGGAAGACTGATCCCCGATAGCATGTAATGAGATACGAGTGGATGATGGACTCGGCTAGGGCAAATGATGCGACTAAATGTAGATGTTTCCCAATAAACCTATCTGGAATCGCTACCATGTGGTTCACCAGACTTCCTCTACGATCGGTCTCCAAGTTTGATGAGTTAGCAACGAAATTTGTGGAGCAGTTCAGAATTCATACCACTCGTCCAAAGGACGTGAAGTCTTTATCCAGCGTAATCCAGGCTCCAGGGGAGTCGTTAAAGGAATATTGGCAAAGATTTCACGTTGCTGCTACCAAAGTTAGCAACACAAATGACTACGCTATTCTTATAGCCGTGATGGGAGGAGTAGATCCGGACTCGGAGTTTGGTGATTGGCTGGTAGGAAAACCTCCGGCTACCGTGGAACGTTTTTATTCAAAGGCACACCAATTCATGATAAGGGAGGAAGCCAGGTGGACGAGGCGAGGCAGTGCGCCAGGGCCTGGCAAGGAGATGGTGCAAAGCAACATTGCGGTAAAACAATCTGGCGACAACTTTGGAAAGGTCCAAGTCAATGTTCAAAACAAGCCCGAGCAGTCTAAAGGATCTAGAGGAGGAAATTCCGGAAGGAAGAGGGAAGCAGGAAAGTGGAAACCAAGGATCCCAACTAACAATGAATACACTCCTCTAAACGCATCTCTGGAGAATATTTATTTATCAACTTGTAACACCTTCCAATACCGAAAGTCGCGCCCAAAAGAATCCACTGATGAACAAAAGCAGACTGGGAAGTATTGTCGCTTCCATGAGACTTACGGGCACAATACCGAGGAATGTAGACACTTCCATGATGCTATAGAAAAGCTGATTCACCAGAAAAAGTTACAGCAATTTGTTAAGAATCCGCAGGAAGCCGGACAGGGGATGTCCGACCCTAATCGAGGGCAGGGTCCACATCGACCTGGGGAACCTGCTCGGACTGGAGGTAGATTGGTTATAAACATGATAATTGGTGGGCCTCACCTAGTAGACAAAAGCTGGTAAGAAATGGAACGCTATGCTAATTCCCTAAAGCATGCAGATTTCGAATGCTGCTCGAACACAGAAGACGGGACCCCAGCGAAACAACAACGAATGATGACGGATGATATAGTATTCAGGAGCAGAGATGCTGATCGGGTGGAGGCACCTACCATGGACCCGGTGGTCATCTCAGCCACGATTGGGCCGGCACTTGTGAGAAGGATAATGATTGATTGTGGGAGTTCCGTGAATATTATCTTCAAAAAGGCATACGACCAAATAAAGATGGAGGCGAAGGATCTAAAATCATCTAAAGCCCGCATTCACAGCTTTAATGGTGCAGCCACTGATGCAATAAGTTTCGTTGAATTTCCAGTTGAGTTAGGAGAAGGTGAACGTAGGAGTGTATGGATCCTACCGTTCATCGTTCTAGATCTTGATTCCCCGTATAATGTGTTTTTGGGCCGACTGGCCCTGGCGGAGTTTAGGGCAGCTTTGGCCCCATGGTGTTTAACCTTGAAATTTCCAACGGATAAAGGAGTTGGTGTAGTGCATGGCGATCAAGCGACTGGTCGTGCATGTTATGTGGCTGAGCTGAGGGAGGCCCAGCGAAGAGAGAAGGGAAAAGTTGTGGACAACTCTGTCCGCATCCATGTTGCCAATAATTGACAAGTATTTCCCGAACCTTTGCTCGGGCAGCAGGGTCGGATCTGTAGAGACATAGATCTAAGAGACGATGATGAAGAACCCTAAGAGTCTAAAGTAGCACCTACTGAACTGACAATTGACATTCCAGTCAGCCACGATGACCCATCACGGGTGCTTAAGATTGGATCACAACTCACTCCCTCGATGACTGAGGATCTTACTGATTTCCTCCGAGCGAACCTGGATGCTTTCGCTTGGACCCACTCTGATATATGCGGGATTTCTCCTGCCATTGCAAGTCATATGTTGAACATTGACCCAAAGTATATGCCAGTGAAACAAAAAAGGAGAGGCATGGACCCGGAGAGGTCTATTGCTCTCAGAGAAGAGGTGGACAAACTCAAAGAAAATGGGTTCGTCCGCGACGCCCTATACCCTGAATGGGTATCTAATCCCGTACTAATGAGAAAAGCGAATGGGAAATGGAGGACCTGTGTTGATTATTCAGACCTGAAAAAGGCGTGCCCTAAGGATAGTTTTCCTTTACCCAGAATTAATCAGCTGGTCGACTCAACAGCAGGACACAAATTATTGTCATTCATGGATGCGTATTCGGGATACAACCAAATCTCAAGGCACATTCCAGATCAGGAACACACTAGTTTTGTCATGGACGTTGGACTATACTGTTATGTAGTGATGCCTTTTGGGTTGAAGAACGCAGGAGTGACTTACCAACATTTGGTAAATCGGATGTTTAAAGACCAAATTGGTAGGACAATGAAAGTCTATGTGGATGACATGCTCGTGAAGTCACGGCAATCAAACGACCACATTCGAGACTTAGCGGAGATGTTTGATATACTCAGATACTACGGAATGAAAATCAATCCACTGAAGTGTTTTTTTGGTGTTGCGTCGGGAAAGTTTTTTGGTTTTATTGTCAATGCACGGGGAATCGAAGCTAACCCAGAAAAGGTTCAGGCCAACAGAGACCTACAAGCACCCAAAACAATAAAACAAGTACAAAGCCTGAATGGGAAAGTCGCCGCGTTGAGTCGATTTATATCCAGAGCAACCGACAAATGTATTCCTTTCTTCAATGTGATAAGGAAAGGGAAGAGAAATTTTGAATGGACGCCGGACTGTGAGGATGTGTTCCGAGCTCTGGTGAGACACTTGGAGAGTCCCCCAGTTCTATCGAAGCCTATGGACCATGAAGAATTATAAGTTTACTTGGCCGTATCTCAGCATGCCATCAGTACAACCTTGGTTCATGAGGAGGACCGAATTCAAAAGCCAGTGTACTATGTCAGTAAACGTTTAACGTGGGCAGAAAGAAATTATCCTAAGATTGAGAAGCTAGCCTACTGCTTGGTGATTGCATCATGCAAGCTTCGTCCGTATATTCAGGCACACCCGATCAGTGTTTATACCGATCAACCTTTGCGACAACTGCTCCAACGACCAGAAACCTCTGGAAGGTTACTCAAGTGAAACATTGAGTTAAGTCAATTCGATATCACTTACCTGCCACGGAGGGCTATCTAATGGCAAGCGCTAGCAGACTTCATTGCAGAATTCACCATATCAAACGAGCCAAGTGGTGTTGATGGCATTCCTCCCATTCGATGGAAACTATACACCGATGGGGTATCCAATGACCGTTGTTTTGGGGCTGGTGTTATTCTTTTAAATCCCGAAAATCGATCAATTTGTTATGCTTTGAAGCTCGATTTCCCAGCTACAAATAACGAAGCCGAATATGAAGCATTAATTACTGGCTTAAACTTACTAGGGAACTCGGAGTGAATTCGGTTGAAATCTTTTGTGACTAACAATTGGTGGTGTATCAAGTACGAGGAGACTACCAAGCAAAGGGGCAGAGACTTGCCCCATACCTTGCTCGGGTTCAAGAACTGTTGGTAGACCTTGAATATTATGATATTTTTCATATCTTGCGTGAATAAAATGGAGAAGCCGATTCATTGGCAAAATTCTCAAGTACTGGTGATGCACAGCAGATGGGCTTGGTTCCTGTCGAAATCTTACATGCCCCGAGTATATACGAGATGGAAGTGGATTTTGTGTTTGAAATGGAAACTGAGAGGGAGTCGTGGATAACCCCGTTCAAACAATACCTTCTACATGGGACTTTGCCCGAGAAAAAGAATGAAAGACGACAAGTCATTCGCAAAACCTCACGGTATATAATGCAGGATGGAGTAATGTATCAGAAAGGATTCTCAGTTCCCTTACTTCGGTGCATCGCCTATGGCGAGATAAGCGGATCTTGGATCCTCCGCTATGGATACTATTGGCCAACCATGAATCGAGATGCCGCGGACTATGTAAGAAGATGCGACAACTGTCAAAAGTACGCAAAAATTCCGAGAGCTCCACCGACGGTACTCACACAAATGGTTAGTCCCTGGCCATTTGCAATATGAGGGATCGATATAATCGGCTCCTTGCCGATCTCCAAAGGTGGTGCACAATATGCAATTGTTGCGGTCGACTACTTTACCAAGTGGGCGGAAGTAGAGCCCTTAGCTACGATCGCCACCAAAAAGGTCATTAATTTCGTTGTGCGAAACATCATATGTCATTTTGGCCTCCCACAAACTATCATTACAGACAACGGAAATTCGCTTTTGGAAATATTTGGGGAAGAAATAAAGTGTTTTAAGAAAAAGGTTGACTTTTATATAATTTTCACTGTTCGGAAGTACATGAGAAGGTTCCTCAGTCAATCAAAATTAGACAAATAGGATAAAACATCACTTCAGTAGGTCCAGTTCTTCCTTCGTCTCCAACAAGTCTGCCTTTACCCTTTTGATGAAGTCGAAAGGTAACTTTCGTCTAAAACGGAAGGTAAACACTCAACTTCCGCTCAAATTTGAAAGGTAGGCACATGGCCGAAGGAAAGAAAAGGGCGAAGGGATGAGGAGGCTGCTTCTTTTGCTTTCGGATAGAAATAAAAAAATTGTTTTCGAACAAGTTGAAGGGGGATCTTTCGACTCTATCATTTTATAAAAGACTAAAATTTTATATTCAAGAAGGGTTTCGAAGGGGATCTTCGAAAGCTTAAACCTTCAAGAGTATTATTTTAAAATGTTTTTCGAAAAGGTGTTTTAAAATCTTTCAGCAAGCCGAAGGGTTAACCTTCCGACATGGTCGGAAGTAGGCTTTCGAAAGGTTGGTTCCAAAACCAACACTTCATTATTTTTGAATGGTTCTGAAAGGTTTTGAAGGGGATATCTTCAATGATTTCGAAAGGTTTTAAATTTCAAAAGGTTTAATTTCAAAAGGTTTTGAATTCAAAAGGTTTAATTTCGAAAGGTTTTGAATTCAAAAGGTTTAATTTCGAAAGGTTTTAATTTAGAAAGGTTTTAATTTCGAAAAGTTTTGAATTCGAAAGGTTTGATTTCGAAAGGTTTTGATTTCAAAAGGTTTTGATTTCGAAAGGTTTGATTTCGAAAGGTTTTGAAGGGGTTATCTTCAATGATTGCGAAAGGTTCTGATTTTGAGATGTTTTGATTTTCAAAGGTTTGATTTCGAAAGGTTTTCGAAAGGTTTCCGAAAGGGCTAACTTTGGATGTCTATTTGCTTTCGAATGGGACTTCATTCGAAGGGTTTTAAAGAGTTGTTTTTAGCCATTTTCCTTAAGTAAAACTTTGCTAAGACAAAGGGGTTACTTCGAACGGTTATATCATAAAATACTTATCTTTGTTTGAATATGTAAGGGGGATCCTTATATAAAATGAATGTTATAAAACCTTGGGGACACCGGGGTGGGTTTAATGTTTTTGTTACATAGTTTGGGGTTACAAATAGAAATATGCTTTCGAAAATATACATTGGGACTATCAATGTGTTTTTATTTAATTTAACCTAATTGGGGCTACCAATGGGAATAGGTTAAACAGGTGGTATACCTGGGGAAAATAATTAATCATGGGGATCATGAAGTTTTATAAATAACCATAGGGATCATGATATTTTTGGCCAAGTGATGGGTTCTTGGTCAACCCAGGAAAACCATGGAATGTGCGGTGGATAGCCCACATCAAATTTGTAAAGTAAAGAATGTTTTGCCAGAGGTGGTTAGCCTTGGTATTTGGCACCCAAGGGTTCATAGTCATCCTAGGAAAACTATGGAGTGTGCGGTGGATAGCCCACAACATCTTTTATAAAACAATGTACGATGGATAATCTGCATTTATTTTGAATGGATTTGGGATGGATAGTCCTATTAAATTATGACGGATAGTCAGTTTAAAGAATTTAAAGGGGAACTCTAATAAATTGATTTTAGATGGGAAATCTAATAAATTGCTTTTAGATGGGATATCTAATAAATGGGTGGATGGGATATCCAATAAATATGATTTTTGGCTTTATTTCATATTATGTTAAGACTAATCATTTTGGGTGCATGGGTATAGTAAATGATTTACATGTTTGTTTTGGATACTAGTGAGGGGAAAACCCATCCCGCTAAGCGGCGTGGTCTCACTAGATATCTATTTATGATAAGGGATGATAGGGGATTATTCATACCAGACTAATTGTCTGACTCGAAGTTTGTGTTTCTCCACAAACTCTTGGGTACTCAAAATTAATTTGAGTAGCCTAAGAGTGGGAGATTTTCAGGTTTTGGACAAATAAGCTTCCGAAGACTTAAGGAGGTAGTGTTAGCTATATAAGAGCTATTTTGTGTATTCCGCCGTGATGTAATAAGAACTGTAAAGTTCATATTTATTAGTTCTCTGATCACCATAAAAGGACATCTTTGTATGTCGCTCTTATCGTATTTTGTACAAGTATATGTGTTCTGAATGTGGTTAACGTCTGGGATTATGTAATTAAATCTTAAATTGAAATTCATAAGAAATGAGAAATTATGTTTTGTTGACGTTTAATTTTTTTCATATTCTTGTGTTTCTGTGTTGCCAATAGTTTCAAGATTTCGATTTCGGTCACTTAGAAATAACACCTATGAATGACTGCAGCATCCGTAGCAGTTAGTTTTGAGCCTCCGAAAGCGAGATGTAACAAGTTGGTATCAGAGCATGGTTTATGTACTTAAAAGGAATTTAAACCTTAAAAGATTTTTTAAAGCATAATCTAATGAATCTAAAATATGGTTGGGCTTGCGTAAGCGTTATAGTAACGTATGTGTACTTTGTTATAAATACCTAAGTATGTATTCCCCACTCTCTTAGACCGTTCTTCTATATCTTACCAAGATTGGATTTCAAGTAGTAGGGAAGTAAGATATGGGGAGGCAGGACACGGTAGAGTGAATCAAGATGGAAGACGCACTGCAACACGTGGAAATGTTCAACCCAATACTAGGAACAACCAGGGTCGATAGGAAAATGCAAACCCAGATGCACATGCCAATGTTGGTGCTGAGATTCCGTCGGTTGATATGGGGATAATGTATCAGTTCTTCGTGAATATGATACAAGCTAGTGCAGCTGCGAGAGTGGCTATAGGGAATGATGGAGGAGCTAATTCGGTGGCCCCAGTTGGCAATAATTATGCCAAGCTGAGCAGGGATTACGCTAGTCTTGGAGGGAAGCCTTTTCTGGGAACCAAGGATGTAGTAGGAGTGGAGAACTAGCTATTGCATTATGAAAGGATATTTGCAGATCTCGGCTTGATGGATATGCAGAAGAGGAGACTTGCTTCAAGGCAATTGCAGGAAGCAGCATTGTTTTGGTGGAACAGAGTTACTGTAGGAAAGCCAGAGGAAGACCTGACTTGGGCTGAATTTCGAAGGAGGTTCGAAGAAAGATTTCTATCTGAGGTTGCCAAGTCATCGTTGCTAAGGAAATTTGTAGATTTAGTCCAGGGGGATAGGTCGGTGATTAAGTATACTACAGAGTTTGATGAGCTATCCCGTTATAGATATGCTACTGTGGATACTATCATTCGGAGGAATGATAAGTTTATCAGGGGGTTGAATCCTGAGATCGCCAGAGCAACTATGCCAAACCTCCGGGATCCGTGTCATATTGTTGTAGAGATGGCTATTCAGAATGAAGAGATGCTTTCTACTTTTGGAAAGGGGAAACCAGCCGAGGTTCAGAATTTTTAGGGTAAAAAGTGGAAGTTCTTTAGGAAGAAAGGTGCCCAGTCGGGGGTGGCTGCTAAGAAGAGCAAGGTTGATATTGTTTGTTATAAGTGTGACAAGAAAGAGCACTATGCTAATAAGTGTCGCTCGGGTGATGGAAGAGCAATTGCAGTGAGGCCGAATGTGAAGTGCTACAATTGTGGCTAGACATGGGTCTTACGAGTGGTTGGTTATGCCATTCGGGCTTACTAACGCATCAGCTTTCTTCGTGGATTTGATGAACTAGGTTTTCCGAGAGCACTTGGATAGGTTCGTGTTGGTTTTTATTGATGACATTTTGGTATATTATAAGAATGAGAAGGATCATGCGGATCATCTCAAAATAGTGTGAGAGATGCTAAGGAAACATCAGCTGAAGGCGAAGTTCTCCAAGTGTCATTTCTGGAAGAAGGAAGTGAAGTTCCTTGGTCATGTAGTTTCCGAGGAAGAGTTACCAGTTGATCCGGAAAAGATCAAAGCTGTTAATAATTGGAAGAGACCAGAGATGGTAAGTGAGATTAGAAGCTTTCTTGGACTTGTAGGTTACTATCGAAGGTTCATTAAGGATTTCACGTGGATAGCGGCATCCTTGGCCATGCTAACTAAGAAGGACGTGAAGTTTGTTTGGTCTGATAAATGTGAGGAGGCATTCCTGAAGTTGAAACATTTGTTAACCAATGCACCCGTGTTAGTAGTTCCTGATGGGAATCAGGGGTTGGTAGTTTACACTAATGCATGTGGTACTGGGTTAGGTGCTGTGCTAATGCAGAATGGAAAAGTTAGACCGCATGAAGTGAGATACCTGACTCATGATTTGGAGTTGGCAGCGGTAATCTTTGCATTGAAGGTGTAGAGACATTATATTTTAGGAGAAAGGTTTGAGCTTTTTACGGATCCTAAGTCTCTACGATATTTATTCTCCCAGAAGGAGCTGAACATGAGACATGAGAGGTGGTTGGAGTTTGTTACAGCTTATGATTTTAGCATCGAGTATACACCAGGAAAAGGAAATAAGGTGACAGATGCGCTTAGCAGGAAACATCAGAATGTGGTGTTTGCTATGTTAGCGGAATGGAAAGACTTGGAAGCGCTGGCTACTTAAAGTGTGCAGTTGAGGTCGACTGTTGGATCTAGTCGGAATATTGCTATGATGTCTTGTTTGGAAGTTCAACCAGTTCTGATCGAACGGATCGATTCTAGGCAGGAAGAGGATCCAGTGTTAGCCGAGAGGATTAGAAGGTTAGAAGTTAGAACTGAGATTGATGATTTGAAGGATTTTATTCTTGACTGCAGGGGTTGGTTGAGAAAGAAGGAACAGTTATGTGTTCCGGATGTTGGAAACCTTAGGAAGGAAGTTCTTTGGGAATGTCATCGATCAAAGTTTACGATTCATCCTGAGGGAACCAAGATGTATCAGGATATGAAGAGAAGTTTCTTTTGGGAAGGAATGAAGAGGGATGTTGGCTTATGGGTAAAATAGTGTTTGAACTGTCAGCAAGTAAAAGCCGAACATCAAAAGCCAACTGGGTTGTGCTTTAACCTTTGGATGTTCCAGTTTGGAAGTAGGAATCGATATCCATGGATTTTATTGACGGGCTGCCAAGCTCAAACTGGGGTAATGAAAGTATATGGGTCATAGTGGATAGATTGACCAAAAGTACCCATTTCATTCCAGTAAGGTCGACCAGGACGACACCTGTTTTGGCTAAGTTGTTCATGAAGAACATCGTTAGATTGCATGGAATTCCTAGTAGTATCGTCAGTGATAGAGATGCTTTGTTTACTAGCGAGTTTTGGAAGAGCCTGCAGAGTGTGTTTGGCACTAAGCTCAAGATGAGTACTGCATATCATCCTCAGACAGATGGGCAGACAAAGAGAGTCAACAAGGTACTGGAAGATCTATTGAGAGCTTGTGTACTGGATTTTAGTGGTTCTTGGGAAGATAACTTGCACTTAGTGGAGTTTTCCTATAATAATAGTTATCAGACTACTATAGGAATGGCGCCTTTTGAAGCTTTGTATGGAAGACCATGCAAATCACCAGTATGTTGGTTATAGATCGGAGACAGGTTGGTCCTTGGTCCAGATTTGGTGAGAGAGGCGACAGAAACGATCGAGTTGATATGGGAAAGAATGAAGGTAGCTCAGTCTAGGCAGAAGAATTACACGGACAAAAGGCGTAAGGATATAGAGTTCTCAGTTGGAGATAGAGTCTTCATCAAGGTATGGCCAATGAAAGGTGTGGTTCGGTTCGGGAAGATTGGGAAGCTAGCACCGAGAAACGTTGGACCATTCCCTATATTAGAGAGGATTCGGAGACTCGCATACCGAGTAGATTTGCTGAGCAGTTTGGCCGGGGTCCACAATGTGTTTCATGTTTCTCATCTTAGAAGGTATGTTTATGATTCAGAAACTACTATCGCTCTGATGGCACTGGAGGACTTAGTGGTGGAGCCGGATATGACATTTGTGAGGCAACTAGTTCGTGTTGTAGTAAAAGATGAGAAGAGGCTAAGGAACAAGACAATCAAGTTGGTGAAAGTTCAGTGGAGCGACAACTTGAAGGACTATATTGGGAGACAAAAGACAGGATTAGGGCTACTTTTCCTGGGCTATTTTAGATGGTATGTTCTATATAAAGTTTATATAGAATTTGGTAGGTAGGTTATACTAGCTTTGCTTGCATGGGCTATATGCTTGTTGTTTGTCCATACTGAAATTTCGGGGACAAAATTCTTTAAGGGGGGAGTCTGTAATGACCCCGAATTTTAATTAACATTATTCGAGATATTTAATTGGATAAATTAAATAGAATAATGTGAATAATTAGGGAGATGAGATTAATAAATCCTATGGTCGTGTCTAAATGAATGAATTAAAATAAGACTTAACTAAATTTAGAAGGAGGAATTTCCTAAGGGGTAAACTTGGAAATGAGGCTACATTTCTTTGTATATATCTCTTCCTCCACCTAAATAAACTTCCACTTTCTCATTCTTAACTCCCACATACTTCGGCCGGCCATTAAAAAGCTCCAAGAAGAGTTTAAATTGAAGAATAAGCTAAGGAATTAAAGCGAGAAAAGTATATCATTCTCCACTCAACTAATCAAGGTGAATAATCATGTTTATCATCTCATTTTTCTGTGTTTGGATCGGTTATGGGTCATACCTGATTCATGTTTATGATTTTAGTTAGGATATAACCATTTAAACCTTTGTTTGGATAAGACATAGGTGTTTTAAAATGTTAATGGGATAATTAACACGTTTTCATTCGGTTTTGGTTAAATTCCGAGTTGTTTTGATCTTTATATTCTTTGAAATTTTAATATGATGAAGTATATGATTTATCAGATTTTTGATGATTTTTGGGAATTTTTCCTTAGAGATTTACTAAGGTAATAAAATTATTTAAGCCCAAGGGCTAAACTAAAAAACGGCTTCCATGTTTATTTAAAACCGGAGGGAAATTCGCTTTTGGAAATGTTTGGTTCTTACGCTAGCCCCTTTGGCAAGGGCGTCTGCCTCTTGATTTTCCACTCGTGGAATGTGTTTTATTACATAGTAGTCTAGCTCATCGAGGAGGGTTTTGGCCCTTTTGAGGTAAGATGCAAGCTTTTGTCCGCGAGTCTGGAATTCTCCAAGGATCTGGTTAACAATTAGTTGTGAATCGCTCTGTATACATATCGACGTAACTCCTATTTCTTTAATGATTTCTAAGCCAGCTATCATTGCCTCGTATTCAACTTCGTTATTGGTTGCAGCGAACTCTAGCCTCAGTGCATAGCTTAATTTCCTTCCTCGGGGTGTGACTATTATGACACCTGCCCCCGAGCCGAGCTTGTTCGATGCTCCATCAACGAACATATTCCATTTGACAGTTTCCTCAATTCTTGCTGCAGCCTCCTCATCTCGCATTGTGAACTCAGCTATGAAATCAGCCAAAGCTTGTCCCTTAATTGCGGTGTGTGGGTGGTAAGTATTGTCATACTGTCTCAGCTCGATGCACCATTTTAACAGGCACCCTGATGTGTCTGGTTTATGTAGGACTTGCCTCAAGGTTTGATCTGTTAGAACTCTAATGGAGTGTGGCTGGAAGTAGTGTCATAATTTCCTGGATGCTATGAGCAGACAGTAAGCCAATTTTTTGATTTTAGGGTATTTAGCTTCTGTGCCCATGAATCTCTTGCTAATGAAGTATACTGGTCTTTGGACGCGATCATCTTCTCGTACTAATGCGATACTTAGCGTATGGGAGGATACTGCTAGGTATAAGTAGAGGCTCTCTCCATTCATCGAAGTGGAGAGTACTGGCGGCTTCTGTAGATGTTCTAGCAGACTCTGGAAGGCCGAGTAGCACTCGTCAGTCCATTCAAATTTCCCTTTGTCCTTTTTGAGGGCTTCGAAGAACGGGATACACTTGTCCGTCGCTTTGGATATAAACCTGCTCAGAGCGGCTACCTTCCCATTCAGGCTTTGCATTTCCTTTTGTGTGACAAGGATTTGACGTCTTTCAAAGCTTGTACCTTTTCAGGATTCGCCTCTATCCCTTTGACGTGCACAACGAAACCTAAGAATTTACCCGAAGACACCCCCAAAAGAGCATTTCAGAGGGTTCAGCTTCATTTGGTATTTGCGTAACACTTCGAACATCTCGTCTAGGTGGCTCAGATGATCTGTTGCTCTTCTTGATTTGACAAGCATGTTGTCAACATAGACTTCCATGGAGTGACCAATTTGCTGCTCAAACTTCTTATTAACTAGACGTTGATAGGTGGCGCCGGCATTCTTAAACTCAAAAGGCATGACCTTGTAGCAATACAGGCCAAGATCCGTGATGAAGCTAGTATGTTCTTGATCTGGCACATGCATGGGGATCTGGTTGTATCCGGAATATGCGTCCATGAATGACAACAACTCACATCCTGCGGTTCCGTTTACCAGTCGGTCGATTCAGGGAAAAGGAAAGCAGTCTTTAGGGGCAAGCATCCTTGAGATTGGAGAAGTCAATGCAGGTCCGCCACTTCCCATTAGGCTTCTTCACTAAGACTGGATTGGAGATCCATTTTGGGTAAATGTCTTCACTGATAAAGCCATTGGCGAGCAGGTTCTTCACCTCTTCGTTGAGAGCAGTTGATCGTTCTATCCCCATGCTTCTTTTCTTCTGTTTGATCGGGATCTTGGTTGGGTCAATATTGAGGGAATGGCAAGCTATTTCTGGGGATATCCCCACCATGTCTCCATGAGTCCATGTGAATACATCCAAGTTCTTTCGCAGGAACCCTATCACCTGGACTTTGAGGTTCTGGTTCAACTGAGAACCTATCTTTAAAATCCTTGTTTTATCGCGTTCGTCTGCCATCACATGTTCCATAGCCTCTACAGGCTCGGCGTTGACCTCCTCCTCTCTATCTCCGGGGTCCAACTCATTGAATGGTCGCTAGTATATTTGAGAGGAGGGGCCTTCTTTGATTGCTATGCTTTCGCATTTTTGGTGCAGAGGGCGACCCCCACGCCTTTCCCCTTTTCCTTCTTCCTATTTTGGCGAAGTTCAGTTACGCAGCAATCGCGAGCTGCATCTTGGTCGCCTTCTACCTCTCCTATTCCGTTATCAGTTGGGAATTTCATCTTCAAACACCATGGTGCCAAGACTATCTAGAAATCTGACAACGTAGGCCATCCCAAGAACGCGTTGTAGGTAGAGTGTCTGTCCACCAACACGAATGTTTGCTTTCAGACGATTGATTGGGGGTGACTTCCTAGCTCAACGAACAAGTCTAGTTGTCCAAGCAGCATCGTGGCTTCCCCAGTGAACCTGTGTAAGGTCTTATGGCACGGGGATACATCTTTCATTGATAACTTCATTTTGTTGAATGCATGTTTGAATAAAATATTCACCGAGCTTCCTGTATCGATTAAAATGCCGAACACCTCCGCCGGGCCAATCCAGGTGGAAATAACCATGGGATCGGTGTGCGGATACTGTTTTCCAACCAAATCTTCATCGTTGAAGGTTATGTCGACCTTTTCTCTCCGTTTAGCGATACGTCCTTCAGTTATGAAATGAACATATCCTTCACTGTCCTTCAAGGACTTCCCATACCTCTCTATTTCGGCCCAACTTCCGTCGGCTATATGTGGGCCTCCAAATATGGTGTGGACAGTTATCTTCTTTTGGTTGGAACGGCTCGTACTCACTCCCTCCTTGTTGTTCCCTTGCGGTGGTTGCCCAGATCCTTCGTGGACCGGCATGGGAGGGTTGCGCCCTTTCTGCACGTATCGTTCCAGCTTTTTTCGGATGTATTCCTCAATGAGATCCCGCAAATGCTGGCATTCCTCGGTGTTATGTCCATGAGACTCGTGGAAGCGACAATATTTTCCTGTTCTAATTGTGGCTTCTGACTCTTTTTTGTATGAATGGCATTTGTATTCAACTCGTGTTGAGTAACCATGTAAATGTTCTCCACAGTGTCGTTCAGAGGGGTGTATGAATCGAATCTCGGTCTAGGCCTGTATCGTTGCTTATTGCCTTTTTCAATTCCAGAGTTGCCTTGGTGGCCATTTTTTCCTTCATTGTTTGGTTTATTCCCTTCCCCTCGGAGTAGGGTACCCATGTTTCCTTGGACGCTAGAAGCTGTTGGGGTTGCTCGCTATGTTAGTGGGCCGCCATGTCCTCCAATCTCATGTACTTTCCAGCTTCATGAAAGAAATCCTGAAGAGTTGGAGGCTTTTCCTTCGTCAATCTTCTCGCGAGCTTTGAATCCGGGTGGACGCCTCCGCACAGCGCCATCAGTGTAAGCCTTTCATCAGCGTTTTGTACAGCTGCCGTGACAGCGTTGAAACAGGTAAGATATTGCTGTAGTGGTTCTCCTGCCTTTTGTTTTACGTCTGACAGGGGATAGGCATCCTTGGGCTGTTCCACATGGATTCGGAATTGACTTATGAAATTTTCCTTCAACATTTGTCAAGAGCTAATAGAGCCATAAGGCAGGCAACAAAACCATGTGGTTGCTAAGTCTGACAGGAACAATAGAAAAAATTTACACAACACACCCTCTGTTTCTCCATTCATGAGCATGTGTTGGGTGTAGCATTGCATGTGGATGATTGGGTCGGATGTGCCTTTGTAGGGATCCATAGTGGGCATCTTCCATTCTCGAGGAGTGGCTGTCGCTTCTATATCCCTGGCGAAGGGGCTGGACACTCTTGCTCCTATCCCTCTTTCGACTTGTTCGCACCTAAGATATTCCCTGAAGAGGCGTGTCATCCTCTACTCGAATTCTGGGGCTACCCTAGGAGAAGTGGGGGCTTCCCTTTGATATTGATGGCATCTGGTATCTTGGTTGAGGCTGGATTGGCGATGGTTAGCCCAAAGCATGACAGGGTCAGCCACAGTCAGTCCTTGCCTAGTGCCGCCTTGTCTGGGCCCAGCTCTTAATGCTCTTTTAGGACCGACTTCAAGCTGAGTCCTGGCTCGGCTTCGAGTTCTTGCATCTTCTTGATTGAATTCTTCATTTGCATGGAATATGTTTTATCTATGCGACTCTCCAGATTGAGAATCACCCCGAGATTCAATGTTGTGAGTGGATTCCTCCGTGCCTCTCAAGCGTCTCATGAGTTGGTCCACTAAAGCTTTTTGCTAGGTAGCGAAGCGGGCAGTCATCCCATTCACAACCCTATCTAAGTCTTCTCGGGTGACAGCTGAGCCTGGAGGTTGAGAGTGGGTAGCTGGGTTTTCTTGACCTTCTTAGATGGGATTGAGTGTACTGCAAATGGCCATGCTCTTACCCTTATCGGCGTTGCACCTAGAGGGAGCCATGTTCTAATGCTGAGTTAAGGTTTGGAAGGAGGGTGGACAGAAGAGTTCGGCTCTCCACGTCGTTCTCAGTGAAAGCACCAAAAATGTTTGCACAAAAATTAGACAAACGCCTCTAAGTTCGAATTTAACTAAGTATTTAAGTTTGTTGATGTGCAGTTTTAATGTTCCAACATGTTAACACCTAGTTTTATGCAGTCACAAAATAGTTCTCAGATTCAAAATCGAAAAGCAGTTTGAAGGAGTAAATCACAAAAAGTTTTATAGTGGTTCGGCCAGAACGTGCCTACGTCCACTTTCCATATTATTACTCTTGCTTTGATTTGATTACAAGTACAAGTTGGATTTGAAAGAGCAAAAAACTTGGAGTATCTGGAGTGACTGAGTCTCCGTGGAGTTTTCCCTCTTTTCTCAGAAATTCAGTCCCCACTGTTATTGAGGAGCTTTGGTATTTATAGAGTGGAGTTGGGAAGTGTGGAGGTTGAAATTATAGCTTTCTGGATCTGGTTCGGCATCTCGGTAGGAGCTTGTTTGGCTTGGTCACTCTTCCGTGTCTGGTTCGGTGCTTCTATCTTTGGAGCCTTCTATTTACCGGACCAAACTTTTGGTCCGGCATGCCTATGTACCGGATCAAACATTTGGTCCGGTGTTGGATGTGTCGTGCCGGACCAAACATTTGGTCCGGCATATCAGTGAATGGCGGACCAAATATCTGGTCCGGTATATCAGAGAATGCTGGACAAACATCTGGTCCGGCATGCCGGACCAAATATTTGGTTCGGCATTTTAGAGAATGTCGGACCAAGCATCTGGTCTGGCAGTTCTGCCTTCTATGTCATGGTCTGCTTTTGCTTCTTTTCCTTCCTTCCTCTCTGCTTGCTGGAAAACTAAGCCAACAAAATCCAAATCATTTCACTTATGCTTATCTTTAAAACATTCCTTTAAAGGTCTATTTACATTCATAAGTTTAATCAAAAAGAGTGAAAGACGAATGTTATTAAAATATTGTCACAACAAACCCAAAACCATTCCATACTTGTATTTTCTTTAAAACATCCTTTTTAAAGATCTAAGTTTAATAATAGGTTAAGTTCGATAGTCGACTAATCGATTATCTAGTCAAAAAAATTGCTTATACAAATCAATGTTTGTATACTTAACTATTTTCAACATTCAACTCAACTATTCCTCGTTCAAGAGTGAAGCTACGTAAGTATGAACACTGGTTGCATCAAAGCCTTGCCTAAACATTTCATTCTTGAATCTCACAAATAGACAAGCATACTCGTTGGCTTTTAATGTTAAGTATGGTATTAATGGCTTCCATAAGCGAGTTAGAAAACAATATGATTACCCGTTTTTCGACATTTCCGACTTAACTATTCCTCAACCAAGAGGGAATCCCAGTAGGTTAGAGCTCTATTGCTCCGTTCCTACTCGACATCATCTTAACTCCCATAAATAGATAAGCATACTTCGTCGGCTTTTAGCGTTAACAAAGTTAATTACCTTTTAAACAAATAAGTAAACAATAAGATTAACACGTTTCCAACATTCCAACTTAACTATTCCTCATTCAAGAGGGAAGCTTGGTAGTTTAGAGCTCTATTGTTCCATCTCTACTCGACATCAGTCTTAACTCTCAAAAATAGAGAAGTCTACCTCGTCGGATTTTAGCTTTAAACCTCTTCTTTACTTTTCCAAAATTTATATATAATTATTTAAAATATATTTAAACTTCAAACCAACATTAATATACTTCAAAAAATGTTTGAAAATATATCTAAAAGGATTAGAGAAAAATATCAAATTTAAATATCATTTTTAAACACTTAAAACCATACACAACATTTATAAATGCGGTTAAAAGTGCTTGTTAAAACAACATTGAAAAGAACGATCTTTGTGACTAGTTTTAACCACTTTAAAAAATTATCTAACACTTGAAAGTTTTATAGTAAGTATTACCATTAGGGTAATTAAAAACCATGGAAAGAACCCCTAAGAATATCTTTCCATTTATTTATAGAAATTCTTGAAAATAAGGGATTCGAAAGTGCACTTATAACGATTATTCTCGCTTCAAACACTTTCAAACTTCAATTTAACACACAAGTTAAAAAACCATTTAAACATCAAGTCAATGCCACATTGTTTAAGACTGTAATAGAAGTGATGTTATACAATATAAAGTTATCATTTGCTTTCAAAAGTAGGAGGGGTCCAAAGTTTATTACTTTACTTAGTTAATGTCACTTTAACTTATACTTTGCGCACAACATGTATATACACAATATATACTTATAAGATAGTGAGATAACTTACTTAGGTCTATGCCAAACCCAAGCACAAAGCCATAAGAACAAAGAACCACCTCCTTCCATCACCACACGCATAAAGGTCCAACCTTTAGCACTTTCAAACCATAACCACACCTGGAGAAGAGTAAGATCGATCTGGGGCTGTTTTTGTCGATAGAACTCTCTTAGAAAGTAGCCGATCTGGGGCTGTTTTTGTCGACAGAGCTACCGATCGGTACAGATCGATACCCTATGGATTGGTATCGATCGATCGAAAAATTAATTATCATTTGGATTACCGCGAACAGCTTCGTCTCGTGAAGTATACAATTGGATTTTGGTGGATTGTGGACTATGATCTACCTATGATGGATTGTAATTCTCTCTCGAGAAGATGAATTCTTCTAATAATATGAATCTAAAAGTTATATCGACTGGATTGACCTGACTCAACAGTTGTGTGGAGTTAATGTGTTTTTTGGAATACATAACTTTCCATGGAAATGGTTTGAGTAATGGACGTGTCTTATTGACTAAGGCTTTAATTGTTTGTGTTGTAACAGGGCACATTTTATATTTACATAAGCATACTTGGGGGCAAATGTTATTCTTGATTTCCGTACACACAAATATTCAATGATGTTGGATTTAGAATAACAAATAAATGGATTCAAAGCTCATAGGTGATTAGCTCAAAGATGGTACAGAGAAAAATGTTAAGAAATTGACTAAGTACCATCGATTGGTACTGGTCAAAAGCATGGATCTGTACTGGTTGATAACTTAGTTGACTCTCAATGGTCAGTTAATATATTTTGGTCATGGAGCATGGTTTGAAGCAAAGACGCGAAGCAATGATGGATCGATAGACAAAAGACAACACTCTAGAGCAGAAATGAAATTTTTGTCAAGTCTATCGATCAATATCGGTCAAGTATGCTATCGGTCGCTGCCGATCGATAAGATATTTCCTATGGGAAGTGTCAACAAAGCCCGATCTTTTGCTTACTTTTGTGGAACTCGATAGGGACTTTTCTGGCCAAATTAGGGAGAAAGAGATGACGATTCACCCTGAACATCTTCTCCTACCCTTAAAAATACAAGGGAACATCATCATAGAAGGGGTTCCAACTTTTTTCACTAGGTGTAGGTTTTATCAAATCCTAAACTTCGATCTTAAGTTTTAGATGCCGATTTCACTGTTGTAAATGTGTCTAAGATTAGTGAAAATCAAAGATAATAGCAGATTAAAGTAGACATTGGGAACGTTAAACCACTATAAATTCTTGTGTTTTATCTAGTTTTCCTTTTTTCTAAACTTAGATCTGAAGTTTTAGATGTCGATTTCAATGTTGTAAACGCATCTAAGATTAGTGAAATCAACGATAATAGTAGACTAAAATAAACACAGGGAACGTCGAACCATTATAAATTTTTGTGCCTTATCTCGTTTTACCTTTTCATTTCATGTATATTTTGTTATATCTGGGAATGAGATCCTGCAGAAAGGTCTCATAATTAAAGCAAATCGTAAGCCAAATCCTCGTAGGAACATCAATCCACGATTATATTCCGAATCGTTGGTTCTTCATAACTTCTAAGAAATGACAAACAAAGAACAATTCAAAGGTGATGTGCTGCCATCAAAACTTGAAGAGGTGAATCGCTTTTTCTCTTGTTCTTTTTTTCATCATCATCATCATCATCATCTTTATTTTGGAACGAGTTGTAGTGTGCGAGTTGTGTTAACTGACATATGTTTTTACTTGTTTAGGTTCGGGTTGTTTGTTTAAATTCTGCAGTAATGGGCATGGACCTTTTGGACATAGTCGTATTGGGTCTAATATTTGTAAAGTATTTATTATACGTCTCTTCTTTATTATTTGATAATAAAAGATCAACGTTCTCTTTCAAAAAGAAAATATACTTAGAATATCAAATCTGTCATTCTCTTTGACTTCATATATAAGTTGTTAAAATAACACGGTAAAGCTATCCATTGATTAATACTCATATTATTTATTTAGACAACTAGCAGATCATCAAACAAATCGCATCATATAAAATGGCGTAAATCACCCGTGCCCACCACATGCCAGCAGCCTCATCACACAAGATTGCACACATTGCCCTATATACACATTTTAAATAAAATTCTTTGTTTTTATGCATATGTTTGTAATTCATTTCAGTACAGCGGCAAGCTTCATAAGTTGAAACTGTATTTAAACAACTTCATATAAAGGGAAAGCAGAAGGAAAGCCGACGGAATTAAGAAAAAAGAAACTACCACCAAGTAATAATGGGTTTGAGTATGAAGGAAGTTATGGTACTTAAGCCAATGACTCATTTGTTGATTCCCTTAATGATACATTGGATTGCCGAAGAAATGACAATTTCTGTTCTAGTTGATGTTACTACCACTGCACTGTGTCCTCATAAATTGTCCTGTCCGGAGGCCATTTACCTTTCTGGCCTTCAACAAACGGTACCATTATTACAAATAAATATGATTCTTTTTATTAAGTTTTTTTTTTTTCGTTTCTTGATTGGTCTGTTTCAGCATAGTCATAACATTATGTGTTTTCATTTGTAGATTGTTGGAATTTTCAAGACAGTTGCTATTCCTGTTTTGGGCCAACTTGCAGATGACTATGGCCGCAAACCAATCCTTCTACTCACTATTTCAACATCTATATTTCCTTTTGGTATATGCAGCTATACTTCATTCATTTATGTTATCGTAATTGTAACAAAATTTTTGATCTTCTTCTTTTACTTGCTTCCCATCTAAAGCTATTCTTACTTGGAGACAGTCAAGAGCATTTGTATATGCATATGTGGCTCTTCGCATGATATCACATATCATCAGTCAAGGAAGCATATTTTGCATTTCAGTCGCTTATGTGGTATGTGTGTTCTTTCTCTTAGTTAATTACTTCTTGATGCAGGATGCTCAATGGTATTCAAGTAAATTAACAATAATTTATTTCCTTTCTTGATTCATTCATATAAATAAAGACAGCTGCTTTGTTCTGAGTAAAATAAAAACACATGTGTATTGTCTACTTTTTCAATACTTAGGTTGAACTTTCTAAGAAAGAGAATCATAATATGGTTAAAGGATACAATAAGCTTAAAAATAAATGTTTTGAATGTGAATTTAAAATTAATTAGCTATCAGGGGAGAAATCCATTGACTACTTTTGGTATATTTTGTGATATGGGTAGCGTATAGTTGCTAGTCTATGCATACATATCATCATCTTCTTCTGACATTTTGAACAGGCAGATGTTGTGGAATCAGATAAGAGAGCGTCTGCATTTGGATTGATAACTGGGCTATTTTCTGCATCATTTGTGTTAGGAAATATACTTGCACGCTTCCTTCCCGAGGAATGGATATTTGAGGTATGTCAAATTGATTATATTTTATTTTCATGTTAGCAGTAAATAAAGAGTATCATCAAGCAACAGAATGAAGCAAAGTTTGAACAATAGCTAACATTGTTGCAGGTTTCGATAACATTGTTGATCATCTCAGTAGTTTACATGAAAATATTTCTTGTGGAGACGATGAATACAAAATCTACCATCCCACATCAACATCTAACAATTTCATTAATTCTTTCTACTATGTTCATTGGTCGCTGGAATACAATGAAGGATACATTTGCTGTGATTACATCTAAGTATTCCATTTTCACATTATATTTATAGCATTATACACTAGCAAGCTCAAGTTTGTTTACACATATTTTTCATGTTTGTTTTGTTGCAGTAAATTGCTCAAGCGCATAGCATTAGTTTTGTTTTTCTATAAGTTGGGGATGAACGGCATTAGCAGTGTCTTATTGGTAAGAAAAAGTGCTTTTGTTCTTAAAATGTACACAAAAACATTGAAGATGTAAATGAACATATCAAAACTATTATTCCAGTACTACCTGAAGTCCACTTTTGGATTCAGCAAGAATCAGTTTTCAGAAATTCTGATGACTGTTGGAATTGGCTCTATATTTTCCCAGGTTCTCTTTCAATTTTCTTTACTCATACTTTATAACTTATTCAGGTCACTTTGCAAAACATTTTAACCATTTAAGACCACTTCTAAAATTATTCATAAACATAGACCATTATGATCTTTGTACTGATGCTATTTGTAATAGCGCAATCACATTTAAATAAATGAAAGTGATCGCATTTGTTGTTATTTGAGTTATGCTAATATAGTTTAATGTGGGCTGTAATTTATTATATTAACATGACAAAATTGTAAGAAGAATTTGTATAATCAAGTGGAACACTGTAGGGATTGCATAAAATAAAAAATTTGTAAAAGAATTTTCAAAGGGCTATCTTTGCGAATCTTATTATTATTTTTATCCACCCAATAGACTGTGATGCTCTCGCTTATCAACTCGTATATAGGAGACAAGGGAGTACTCTGCATTGCTCTACTCGCTTCGATTATTTACGTCAGTCAATTCAACTCGCTTTCATATTTAAAGTATAAATCATAAGTTAACTTATTAACATGAACATATTTGGTACACAGGGGACTCTTTATGGCATAGCTTGGGCACCATGGGTATAAGTCCTCTTCCTTTTATTAGTTTTAACTTTTGAGTTTTGTTTTGATAACATATCTTGTTGGAATTCCTAAAGAACAAAATGAATGAAACATACATAAAGTCCCACATCGCCAAAATTGCTAAGCCATACTAGTTTATATATGGCTTTGCAATGAAGATGTTGGGGCCTAGGGGCACCCAAATGTATGCTTCGTTGTGAGGAGGGAGATCATGCATCTCCACCACACACGCGCGCGCCGCCGCCGTCCGACCGAACCGGGCTCGGGTTTGGGTTGATCCTAATTTTGCTGACTGACTGAAGAAGCATGGGCGAACAGAAGCGGGTGCGGCCCGACTGAAGAGACGCGGCCGAACATAGGCAGTAGCGAACGGGTGCGGCCGAACTATGTTTTTTAATGATGACCATATCTTGGAAATAACAAGTGGGGTATATGTAGGATACTCTTAATGGTTGCGATCACCTATGTTAGTGTGAGCTGGGTCGGCTCTATGAGAATAATAAAAGGCTTTTATTCTCTAAAAACACTCGCAGAACCAAAAATTGTTCAGGACCAAAATGAACACAACCAAGAGATTGGATGAGAAGGGAATCAATGCTTCGTAAAGCTTATTGTCTGGATATACAATAAAGGCCGACGGTTCAAGATGAAATAATTCACCGATTAGCCAAGTAGATCCGATAAGTTTTAACTAGGGAAAGTTCAAAGTGAAATATCTACTTATCCACGATAAAGCATTATTCCATATGTACTCTGTGATATTTCGCTTTGTGTGGGGGATATGTATATTATCATTCATGTGGGGGATTGTTGGAATTCCTAAAGAACAAAATGAATGAAACATACATAAAGTCCCACATCGCCAAAATTGCTAAGCCATACTAGTTTATATATGGCTTTGCAATGAAGATGTTGGGGCCTAGGGGCACCCAAATGTATGCTTCGTTGTGAGGAGGGAGATCATGCATCTCCACCACACACGCGCGCGCGCCGCCGCCGTCCGTCCGACCGAACCGAACCGGGCCGGGCTCGGGTTTGGGTTTGGGTCTAATATGATCCTAATTTTGCTGCAAAACTGGGCCGGGTTTTTTAACAGTTGCAGGCTATGTGAACAGACACGACTGTTCATAAGCGGACGCGGCGAGCGAGTGCAACCTGACTGAAGAAGCATGGGCGAACAGAAGCGGGTGCGACCCGTTAGAGGCGAACAGGTGCGGCCCGACTGAAGAGACGCGGCCGAACATAGGCAGTAGCGAACGGGTGCGGCCCGTTAAACGAACAGCAGCAATGAAAGGAAACGGGTGCAACCTTTCAGGCAGACGCGACTGTTCGAAGGGGTGCGGACGAAATTATAAATAGGAGAGAATACTGATCACATTCTCACCCCATTCCAATCTAATTTCTTCTGCTTCTTTGCTCTACTGCTCAACATTCCATATATATCATAGAGTAGACATACTCATTACAATCTCGTGCAGATTACGTCTGTTGTATCTTGGGAGAATTTTGAAATAAAATTCTTAAGGAAATCGTTACGACGAGCCTCAGACATATTCCGGTTAGAATTCTATATTCTATCCTTTATTTTGGTTGTACTATTTATTCAAAATAGTATAACGCTGTTGTTGTAATTTATTTACAACAATCATATTGTTATAATAATTAACACAGAATTCCAGTGTAGTGGAAATCTGAGTTATAAACTTGTGCGACGAGTTTATAATTGATTATTCTCTGTTTTGGTATACTAGACGTATAACATCTTAAGAATTTTTCTGTTTTCTTACTAAAACAGAGATGGCAACAGTAGAATTTTCAAAAACTACTACTCACAACAGACCTGAACCGTTCAAGGGAGATGGTGACGATTTTTTAACATGGCAGAATCAGATGTTATTCTACCTCACCACACTCGGTCTGCAACGGTATCTCGAGGAGGAGGAACCGGTTTCTTCACCAGGCAAGGAAGCAGATGTTGCTACATGGAAACATTCCGATTTTCTATGCAGAAACTATATTCTGAATTGTCTCGACAAGGTGCTATACAAAGTATATCAACCTCTAAAGACAGCAAAAGCACTCTGGAATGCACTTGCTACGAAGTATAAGACGCAGAATATCAGTCTTAAGAAATTCATTGTAGACAAATTCATGGACTACAAGATGATCGACTCCAAACCGGTGACTGCTCAACTGCATGAACTACAAATCATTATTCATGAACTCGAGGCGGAAGGTCATAAGGTTGGAGAATCGTTTTTGGTTGAAGCCATCACGGGAAAACTGCCACCGTCGTGGAGAGATTACCGCAATTATCTGAAGCATAAAAAGAAGGAAATCTCTTTACAGGATCTCATAGTCCGATTGAAAATTGAGGCAGATAACCGTGGAATTACAAAACAAAGCGAGGAGGCATTTGTGGCTGAAGATTCAAAGACCAAAAACAAAAAGAAGAATTTCCAGAAGAAAAGGAAAGCTCCAAACAACAAACCAAAAGACAACAAACGAACCAAAAAGTTTAATGGTGAATGTTGGGTTTGTGGAAAAGTTGGACATGCCGCTAGAGATTGCAGACTCAAAAAGGACCGCAACAAAGAGGCAAATTTAGTAGACAACATGGAAGTGGATGAGTCCAACTTCTCGGCAGTTGTATCTGAATGCAATATGGTTCAGAATCCTAACCAATGGTGGGTGGACACAGGCGCTACTCGTCATGTCTGCTCTGACAAATCCATGTTTTCTACATACAAGAAATTCGATCATGAAGAGAAACTCTATATGGGTAATTCTGCAGTATCTATGATCGAAGGCAGTGGCACAGTTATCCTCAAGTTTACTTCTGGAAAAACTGTCAAGTTGAATGACGTGCTCCACGTTCCAGACATACGCAAGAATCTCATCTCTGGTACAGTATTATCAAAGAAAGGATTCAGAATGGTGTTCGAGTCAGACAAGATGGTTCTGTCCAAAGCTGGAATGTATATCGGAAGGGGATATTTATGTGATGGCCTATTTAAGGCAAATGTAGCCGTTATCGGCAATAAAACTATGTATTCTGATTGTGCTATTAATAAAATTGAAGTTTCTTACTTGCTTGAGCACGAAATTTTACTATGGCATGATAGATTAGGACACATAAATTTCCGAAAAATGAAAATATTATCAAACTTGGGATTAATTCCAAAATTCCAAGTAGATAAGAACTACAAATGTGAGACATGTGTAGAAGCAAAAATGGTTAAAAAACCATTTCAATCTGTTGATAGAAGCACCGAACCACTAGGTTTGGTTCATACAGATTTATGTGACTTTAAATCATTACCTACAAGAGGTGGGAAAAAGTACTTTATCACGTTTATTGATGATTATACGCGATATTGTTATGTATATCTTTTGAATAGTAAAGATGAAACAATTACATCATTTATAAAGTACAAAGCTGAGGTAGAAAATCAGTTAAATAAAAAGATCAAGATATTGAGATCTGATCGAGGTGGAGAATATGAATCACCATTTGAACAGTTCTGTGCCGAAAATGGTATAATTCATCAAACAACAGCTCCATATTCACCACAACAAAATGGTGTAGCCGAGAGGAAGAACAGAACGTTAAAAGACATGATTAATGCCATGCTTTTAACCTCTGGTCTACCGACAAACTTGTGGGGGGAAGCCTTAAATATGTCTAATCACATATTAAACAAAGTCCCTCATAATAAAACAGGAACAATTCCATATGAGATATGGAAAGGACACAAACCAAGTTTTAAATACCTCAAAGTGTGGGGGTGCTTGGCAAAAGTTCCAGTTCCGCCTCCCAAGAAAGTCAAACTTGGACCAAAAACAGTAGATTGTTACTATTTAGGGCCAGCCCAAAATAGTAGTGCCTATAGATTTTTGGTATTCAAGTCTGATATAGCTGATATTCATGTAAATACAATCATGGAATCTAGAGATGCCTTATTCTTTGAAGACGTGTTTCCGCACAAAAGGAATGAAGGGAATAATGTCCCTAAAAGGACAAGAGAAGAATCAAGCAATTCACATGAAGATGAACCCCATCATGAGATTGAGGAAGTTGAACCAAGAAGAAGCGTAAGGGCTAGAATTTCCAAGACATTTGGTTCGGATTTTTTCACATATGTGTTAGAACATGAACCTCAAACGTACAAGGAAGCAATGTCATCTTCTGAATCTTCATGTTGGAAAGAAGCAATCCAAAGTGAGATTGATTCAATTCTAAGTAATAAAACTTGGGAAATTGTTGATATTCCACCAGGAATAAAACCTATTGGCTGCAAATGGATTTTCAAGAAGAAAATGAAAGCAGATGGCTCTATCGACAAGTATAAAGCCAGATTAGTAGCCAAAGGATATCGTCAAAAAGAAGGAGTAGACTTCTTTGATACATATTCGCCAGTAACACGAATAACCTCTATAAGAATGCTAATAGCAATTGCATCAATTTATGGTCTAGAAATTCATCAAATGGATGTAAAGACAGCATTCTTAAATGGAGATCTCGATGAGGAGATCTACATGGAGCAACCTGAAGGTTTTATTTCCAAAGGAAATGAAAACAAAGTCTGTAGATTAGTAAAATCATTATACGGACTAAAACAAGCTTCAAAACAATGGCACGCAAAATTTGATAGTGTCATGATGAGAAATGGTTTTCGTATAAATGAATGCGATAAATGTGTTTATTATAAACAAATTGGACAATCATATGTGATGATTTGTTTATATGTAGACGATATGTTAATATTTGGTCCAAATACTCAGGTAATAGAGACCATAAAGAAGATGTTAACTAACAATTTCGATATGAAAGATTTAGGAGTTGCAGACGTTATTTTGGGAATCAAAATAATAAGAACTCCTAATGGAATTGAATTGTCTCAGTCACACTATGTAGACAAAGTGATTGAAAAATTCCAAGACTATGGAATTAAAGGAGTGAGAACACCTTTTAATCCATCAGAAGTACTGCATAAAAACACTAATGAGAGTGTAATGCAACTGGAATACTCTCGTGTAATAGGATGTCTCATGTATCTCATGAATTGCACAAGACCAGATATAGCTTATGCAGTAAGTCGACTGTGCAGGTATACAAGCAATCCAGGAAAGGAACACTGGAAAGCACTAATGAGAGTGCTTGGATATTTAAAAAATACCGCTAACTATTCCTTACACTATGGAAAATATCCTGCCGTCTTAGAAGGATATAGTGATGCAAACTGGATTGCAGATTCAGAGGAATCAAAATCGACAAGTGGTTATGTCTTTACCTTAGCAGGGGCAGCAGTGTCATGGAAATCTACCAAACAAACATGCATAGCTCGATCCACTATGGAATCAGAGTTCATCGCTTTAGATAAAGCAGGCGAAGAAGCAGAATGGCTTCGTCACTTTTTGGAAGATATTCCATTCTGGCCTAAACCTGTACCGGCCATATGCATACACTGCGATAACCAAGCAGCGCTAAGCAGAGCGCACAACTTTGTGTATAATGGAAAGTCACGACATATTCGACGACGCCATAACACAGTTAGGCAGTTACTCTCTAATGGAACTATTTCCATAGATTATGTGAGAACAAATGATAACCTAGCGGATCCGTTTACTAAAGGTTTATCAAGAGAGAAAATTGACTGCGCATCGAGGGGAATGGGTTTAAAAGCCTAAACCACCAAGAGTTATCTTATACGGAAACCTATCCTAGCGACTGGAGATCCCACGGACTAGGATCAATAGGCAAACCAGTTCTGAATAACTCAAGACGTAATGCATTTGCGTGGACATAGTCCAACTCCATTCCTATGGTGCACAATATAAATGCATGCCTACAGAAGTATTTAAAGGTTAAAACTATGTTTTTTAATGATGACCATATCTTGGAAATAACAAGTGGGGTATATGTAGGATACTCTTAATGGTTGCGATCACCTATGTTAGTGTGAGCTGGGTCGGCTCTATGAGAATAATAAAAGGCTTTTATTCTCTAAAAACACTCGCAGAACCAAAAATTGTTCAGGACCAAAATGAACACAACCAAGAGATTGGATGAGAAGGGAATCAATGCTTCGTAAAGCTTATTGTCTGGATATACAATAAAGGCCGACGGTTCAAGATGAAATAATTCACCGATTAGCCAAGTAGATCCGATAAGTTTTAACTAGGGAAAGTTCAAAGTGAAATATCTACTTATCCACGATAAAGCATTATTCCATATGTACTCTGTGATATTTCGCTTTGTGTGGGGGATATGTATATTATCATTCATGTGGGGGATTGTTGGAATTCCTAAAGAACAAAATGAATGAAACATACATAAAGTCCCACATCGCCAAAATTGCTAAGCCATACTAGTTTATATATGGCTTTGCAATGAAGATGTTGGGGCCTAGGGGCACCCAAATGTATGCTTCGTTGTGAGGAGGGAGATCATGCATCTCCACCACACACGCGCGCGCGCCGCCGCCGTCCGTCCGACCGAACCGAACCGGGCCGGGCTCGGGTTTGGGTTTGGGTCTAATATGATCCTAATTTTGCTGCAAAACTGGGCCGGGTTTTTTAACAGTTGCAGGCTATGTGAACAGACACGACTGTTCATAAGCGGACGCGGCGAGCGAGTGCAACCTGACTGAAGAAGCATGGGCGAACAGAAGCGGGTGCGACCCGTTAGAGGCGAACAGGTGCGGCCCGACTGAAGAGACGCGGCCGAACATAGGCAGTAGCGAACGGGTGCGGCCCGTTAAACGAACAGCAGCAATGAAAGGAAACGGGTGCAACCTTTCAGGCAGACGCGACTGTTCGAAGGGGTGCGGACGAAATTATAAATAGGAGAGAATACTGATCACATTCTCACCCCATTCCAATCTAATTTCTTCTGCTTCTTTGCTCTACTGCTCAACATTCCATATATATCATAGAGTAGACATACTCATTACAATCTCGTGCAGATTACGTCTGTTGTATCTTGGGAGAATTTTGAAATAAAATTCTTAAGGAAATCGTTACGACGAGCCTCAGACATATTCCGGTTAGAATTCTATATTCTATCCTTTATTTTGGTTGTACTATTTATTCAAAATAGTATAACGCTGTTGTTGTAATTTATTTACAACAATCATATTGTTATAATAATTAACACAGAATTCCAGTGTAGTGGAAATCTGAGTTATAAACTTGTGCGACGAGTTTATAATTGATTATTCTCTGTTTTGGTATACTAGACGTATAACATATCTCTCATTGTATAATACCTGCAGGTTCCATATCTCGGTGCCTCCTTCGGTGTCATATATATCCTTGTCAAACCTTCAGTAAGCAATTTATAAGATTATATCATGATATCTAGCAGAGCATTTGCTTTTCTAATCTTGAACTATGGATAATATAACTGCTGATTTCGATATACAGACTTATGCTATCATATCAAAAGCAGTAGTTGCAACAGATCAGGTGTCGTTCAATATGCTTTTATATTCCTAAGAACACGGTTAACATGATTTAACTACAATACAAAAATACTTAGAAAAAAAATATAAATGAACAGGGAAAGGCACAAGGAGCTATTGCTGGAGTAAGATCAGTTGCCAGTCTGCTGTCCCCGCTAGTGATGAGTCCGTTAACCTGTATGCATATTATTTCCCCCCTTGTATGAATTATTACTTTGTCATCTATGGTCATTTCATAGTTTGTATATCATAGTAGTATCTACCATTTAAGAAAGCCTATTTACGGTATGGTTTTTTGCATCACGTATTCCAGCTCTCTTTATCTCTGACAAAGCTCCATTCAACTGCAAAGGTTTCAGCATATTGGTTGCATCAGCTTCCTTGGTATTATTTCTCCTGCAATTCCAAAATTTTGAAAATATTTTATAAACACTGAGATGCTAGAGTCTACATGTTATAGTTAAAATTTGAAGTTTGGTGTTATGAAAGTTGCATATTCATATTTGAAAAAAATAACATATAAAAAAGCTTTAATTTGTTCAGGGAAATCAGGCTGTACACATGAATATAGAACTTGGGCATTTAGTGACTACCATAATGTTCCTACTTTCTAATAGCACTAACTTATCAGACTAATCATTGAATATATGTGTGGAATATGTGTTGTTTTGATCGATTGTTTATGTCTACTGATGTAGATTATAGCATTGGGTTTTGCTTGGCAGCTTAATTCGGGTAGTCACAGTATAGAACATGGAACAAAAGAAGACAGGAATACCCTGGGGAATGAAGCTCTTACTGCACCATTGCTTGTTTAGACTAGTGTTTAGGCTTATCTGAAATACCTACCTTAGGTTTGCTTGGCAGCTTTATTCGGGTAATGAGAGTACAGAACAAGTTTCTAGATTTAATGTTTCAGTTTCTGAGAATTTGTTAATTGTATATATGGTAATAGTTGTACATACATTTATAGAAACACATGCATGCACAACATACACAAGTAACCCAAAGGATAACTCATCTGCTGAAAGTATTAAGAAGTTAAATGAAAAGTACAAAGGTTGATTCTGCATACTAATCTGGTCAATGCAACAATGTTTTGTTTACTTGGGTTTTCACAAAATAAATAAATAAATAAAGTCATGCGAGTATCTAGGTTTGGGACTACGAATTTAAACGGATTTGCTCACTAAATCTTTAATGGTTATCCATTGATAGCTGTGGCAAGCTTCAATTTCTCTCTCTTCTTACTACATGTCTCATATACCACAAAAAATCACAACCATTCATCACAATAAAATAATGTATTAGTAAAATTCATAACATCATATAAATGAGTGATGATAAAAAATAAACGACAGAGATGTGTATGGCACTTGAGGATAAGACAAAAAGATAGGAGATTTGAACTCACAATAAGAAGCATATAAAATAGATAATCCAACTATGGCTCTTGACCAGTCATTTTGTTAACTATATTTAGCAAACAAAATGATTTTTTGTTTCCAATTTGTGTCCATATAGAATTTTCTACACACATATACATATATGGAAACATAAAAACATAAAAAAATAAAATACGAGAAAGGAAGATCAACCAAAAGATAAACTATCTTGCCTCATTTGGTGGAAGACTCTATGTTCAAGGATTTTTTGAGGAAAGTGAGCAATCCTCCAGAAGAGCAGAACATCCATATATAATTTTATTCTAAAGTGTTGCCAACCCGTTTGCCAGGCAGCAAAACCCATCGTACAGGTTTAAAAGGAAAAAATACCTCCCACAACCTAGTTGCATAATCAATAAGTTCAATATCTAAAAAAAACCAAAATGAAGACCTAGAATAAAGCTAAGCAATGTATAAACGGAAATGGAAACATCAAAGCTAGCAGAAAAAGCAAATAAGTCAAGTCAAAGCATCCCTTATCGCCTCCCCCGATTCGGAGCCGAATTAAGCAAATTAAACCCTTAATGTGACAAATAGTGGAAACTTATCCAAGCAGACCCGTGCTCATGGTCCATTCGCATAAGCACTCCAGACACTACAAGACACACAGTGTATTCCAACGGAGCCTTCCAACGGCCTTCAACGTCATTGACCAACGTCTTCCAACGTCCAGTATTTTCTCGTATACTTTAGTAGGTAAAAACTGTAGGACGTTGGCAGACATTGACGTTGCTAGACGTTGGTAGACGTTAGCGGTCGTTGAATGACGTTGGAAATCCACGAGCAAAACAGAAGCCCAGCTTCTTCTTCCCCATTCGGCTGAAACAATCTCCCCCCTCCATTTCCAAATTTGCTCCAATTTCGACCTTCCCCCCCCCCCCACCCACGCTACTCCGACGATCAACGGCTCCTCCGACGACTCCAAGCCTCCCTCTCGTCCTCTCTAACTCCCTAATCTCTCAAGAAAAGGTATAAACCCTAATCCCTATATTTAATTAAATTTGTTAAATTAGTGTATTAAATGTTTGTATTGCCTTATTGTATGTATAATCTAGTTTATTGAGGCATAATTTATGTTATTAATTTCATTTTAAATGGTTCATAGAATTTCGACAGCGCTTCCTTTATGTTCCCTGTGTACACGCAAATGTGTACTGTTCAGGTAACTAAAGCGAAGTGCTGCCGAAATTTTGTTGAATCGTTTAAATTGAAATGATTTACGCGATTTAATTACATTATTGTATTTGTAATGAGAGGTAGGATGACCCATCGACAAAGTGTCAATGATCTATTAATATAAAATTCACCAATAATATTGTTTTAATAAAATGTCAATTTTTTAAATTTATATCGTACTTTTTAATTATATACGTAGGTAAATGGACAATCATTTTACTGATCGAAGCTGGATGTACAAAAAAAGAAGGGTCGAAAATGGAGGCTGAAAAGTTTAATAACGGTGTTCGCGTATTTATTGATTTCGCTTTAAGTAATAACAGAAACGACGAAGAAATCTGTTGTCCATGTACTAAATGCAAAATGTTAAAGCATTTGATACCAAAAATGGTTAGAGTTCATTTGCGTCAATACGGTTTCGTGCCGAACTATTTGGTTTGGGATCGTCATGGAGAACCGTTAGCATCTAATCATGTACAAGCTGAGGAGGTAGTGTGTACTGAAATTGATACGACGAATCTCGTAGAACATATGGTTGAAGATGTTGCACGGTCAATGTTTCATGTTCCTCAATTAATTGATGATGATGGTAATGCTGAAGAAGAACCAAATATTGGGGCAAAAAAATATATGATTTATTAGATGCCGCAAAGAAACCCCTTTGGGAAGACTGCACAAGCGGAACCCAATTATTAGTAACTGCTGAATACATTGCGATGAAATCTAAATACAACTTCACAGAAGCTGGATTTACAGCTGTTATATAAGCTATGAAACGGCATATGCCTCCCAATAATTTAATGTGTGAAAATCATTATGAAGTAAAAAAAATGATGTCAGCTTTTGGTTTACCGTATCATAAAATAGATACATGTCTAAATGGTTGCATGCTGTTTTGGAAAGAAGATATCAACCTTAGAAATTGTAAAATATGTAATCAGGAAAGGTACAAATCAAGAAAGAAAAAAGGAAAGGAAGTCTCGTATAAACGTATGCATTATTTACCAATTACTCCTAGACTTCAAAGGTTATATGCATCTTCTGTAACCGCACAACATATGAGATGACATAGTGTTAGAACACGGGAAGAAGGTACGTTAACACACCCAGCTGATGGGGAAGCATGGAAGCATTTTGACCACAAATATCCTGATTTTGTATTCGAGAGTCGTAATGTTCGACTTGGTTTATGTACGGATGGATTTTCATCATTTTCTCAGTTTGGTTATAAATATTCGTCATGGCCTATAATTGTCACACCTTATAATTTACCTCCATAGATATGTATGAAAACTCCATATATGTTTCCCACAGTTGTCGTCCCTGGTCCTAATGATCCAACACAAGGAATCGATGTTTATTTACAACCTTTGATTGAAGAATTAAAAACACTGTGGTACGAAGGAGTAGAAACATACGATATTTCCAAAAAAAAACTTTCGCATGTATGCTTCTTTGATGTGGACAATCAGCGATTTTCCTGCTTATGCAATGCTTTCAAGTTGGAGTACGGTTGGTCGTCTAGCTTGTCCGTACTGCATGGAAGATACACGAGCATTTTCTTTACCTCATGGAAGGAAAATCTCATGGTTTGACTGTCATCGATGTTTTCTTCATATTAATCATCCTTTTAGAAGAGATAAGAAAAACTTTACAGCTAATAGACATGAAACTTTGAGACCCCCTATGGTTTGGTCAAGCGAAGATATTTATGAACTTGTAAATGATTATCAAAGATACATGAAACTAGAGAACAAATTGAAATTCAAGGTAAATCATCGATTCATAACTGGTGCAAACAAAGCATATTTTGGGAGTTGCCTTATTGGAAAAATCTCCTGATTCGTCATATTATTAATGTGATGCATAATGAGAAAAATGTGTTTGATAATGTTTTTAATACAATTTTGAATGTCAAGGGGAAGACGAAAGATGATTTGAAATCAAGACGTGATATCGAAGTAATATGTAATCGTCCTGAGCTTCATATAAAGCCAAATGACACAAAAAAGCCAAAAGCTTGCTATGAGCTAGACAATAATCAAGTTAAAGTACTTTTAAAATGGGTGGAAGGACTAAGATTCCCGGATGGTATATCTTCTAATATTCATAGATGTGTCGACTATAAGAACAATAAACTTAGCGGGATGAAAAGTCATGATTGTCATGTTATGATGGAAAATTTATTACCCGTCGCTTTTAAAGAACTGTTGCCCGTAAAAGTTTGGACTGTTGTAACAGAACTTAGTCTTTTTTATAAAGAGATTTGTTCTACTACATTAAAATTTGATCGTCTACGTAAACTTGAGGAAGAAATCCCGATATTGCTCTGCAAAATGGAAAAAGTATTTCCTCCAGTTTTTTCAATATTATGGAACATTTACCTATTCATCTTCCATTAGAAGCACGTCTTCAAAGGCCTGTGCAATATGGATGGATGTATCCATTTGAAAGGTATTTAAATCATCTAAAAAAAAGTGAGACAGAAAGCTCGAGTTGAAGGTTCGATTTGCAAATCATACATCGAAGAAGAAGCTTCGTTTTTTTCTCTCATTATTTTAATGACCATGTGAACATATCATTTAAAAGTGCTACGCGTAATGATAAAGGCATTGATCAAGATGATTGTCAAACGACCTTATCAATTTTTAAAAAACAAGGTCGGCCTGTTGGTGCTTGTATGGAAGTATAGTTGGATGATAGAGATTATCATGTTGCACACACATATGTTCTTCTCAACTGTGCCGAAGTTGCACCGTTTGTTAGGTAATTTACTTATATATATATATATATATATATATCATCAACACGTGTGTATACATAAATATATGCACACACGTGTATCTTAATCATAATGCAACATTTGTTATATAATTGCAGTATTTACGAATCACAACATCCTAACGGCGATATCGGCAAAGAATTCGCTTCTTGGTTTTCTAAGTACGTTTTTGATACAACAAATTGTGTTGTAGACGAAGGATTGAAACATTTAGCTATGGGACCGAAAAGGAAATTGAAGACCTATCCAATATTCTTTGTTAATGGATATAAATTTAATACCAAAGAATACGGTGCCGAAAAATTAACTAACAATACTGGTGTATTTATTAAAGGTAGTGATGATCCAAATGATCATATACAAGATTTTTATAGCGTGCTAACCCAGGTTTTGCAATTGACGTATTTCACACGACCCGCGAAAGAAGTATTTTTGTTTAAATGCAACTGGTTCAGCAACGTTCCAGGTTCTGGAATCAACGTGCACCCAAAATATAATCTTATAGAAATAAAACATACTTCATGTTATTATAAATACGATCCTTTTGTACTTGCCAAACAAGCTCTTCAAGTTTATTATGCTTCTTACCCATCTCTAAGAAGAGATAAAATAGATTGGTCGGCCGTTTTTAAAACAAAGGCAAGGTTTACATTTGATGGACGGAATATTCCCGAAGAACAAGCTTACCAAGCAGATATCGAGGAAAATAGAGGAATAATAATAACCGACGATCAAACAGATTTTGGACCTCTAAACGATGAATCAAATGCATTAATTGAAGCATTTGAGAGTACAGAGGAACAAAATATAAAGTGCAAAACAGAGTCTGAATCCGAAAATGACGAGGATTGATCAACTATCTACATTTTGAGAAGGTAAATTTATATTTTTTTTTAAACATTATCCTGTTTTCATTAAAAATGAAATGGTATGCTAATATATGATATGTATCACATCTCGTTTTTATGTTACGCCATACTGTATGTTTTACATATAGTCATTTTATTTTCTGTTATAATGTTTGTTTGTAACATGTATTATATAGGTATGTCGTCACGTAGACGTACCGGTGGACATTCTGGGTCTCCCTCTTCCTCACAGAGTGGGCATGCTCGTCCGGACGGTGGTGATGGCGGTGGTCCATCACAGGAGCTACGGCGTCCTATGGTGTGGCTAAAGCCAAAAGCAGATCAAAGGTAAGTATTAAATTTCAAAATTAAATTTCATTTTTGTACAATCTACTCTGAAAATATATAGTAGTCATGAAATATTAAATATTTTTTCTCTGTTTAAACACAGTGGTTTCTCTTTGGAGCCGACTCAAGTAGTTCTATCTATATCTCGACGGGCGTACATGGGTCGTATGACCGAATGTTGGCCTAAGTGGACATTGATTCCAGATAATGTTAAAGAGACTATTTGGCAGGATTTTTTGATATGTCACTTTATATATTAGGAACATGTTATATCAATTCATGTTTACATTATTTACAAAAGCTGTATAACTCTTATTTTGTCAAACGTGTAGGCGTAAGTGGACCTTCAGGAATTTGATATTTCAGTCGTATATCGCCACTGGTGCAGCAAAGTCGCAAAGAACTACCGGGAAACAGTAAACAGCGGGAAAGAAGCCTCAGTGGATGAGCGCAGCTATGTGGGATGATTTTGTGACATGGTGGGGAAACAAGGAGTTTCAGGTAAATTTATCACATGTTTAATTTAAATACTTCTACGCAAATACTAACTAGAAATGTTAAACAATTTTTGTTTTTAAATTAAATTTACAGAGGCAGTCGGAGAGGAACTCAGCCAATAGGAGCAAGAACCCTGTCACACATCGTGGTGGTTCCAAGTCATTTCAGCATCACCGAGAGGACTTGGTATATTTATTAATTACGATATTAATTTAAAGATTTTAAGTTCTAAGTTGTAGATGTATATGGACATATTTCAGGAGAGACAGCGTGGTGGTGCTTTTGTGAGTTACTGGGATGTTTTCACGCATACTCATGCGTTGAGCCAGGTCGACGAAGCAGGCACTGTTTCATACTCCTGGGATCACGATGCCAAAGCGCAGTCCGCATATGTAAGTAACATAATGACTTAACACTTATATAAGTTAATTAAAATAATTTTATCTAAATTCAACTTATTTTGCACAACAGCAAAAGTTTCAGCCAGCACGGACTTTCATTCTCGAGGGCTCTAAGCGCGACGAGTTGACCGCCAATGAGGAGGACGCTATTTTTGAGTCTGTCATGGATCTAGCGGCACATGGCAGATGCTATGGTTTTGGGAATTAATCGGTAATAACTTTAACTTAAATTTTAAATAATTATTCTGAACAAACTGTTGCACATTGTGATGGATTATAGTAAACACGAATTACAATTATTAAACACTGATAATTTAAATTTTATTTACAGGCTAAGACGGCTTAGATTGAGTATCAGAGGGCTCAAGATAAGGAGGAGATTGCACAGCTCAGAGCCCAAGTCGCCACGCTCGAGGAACGCAATATCCGCACCGAAGCCAAGACGGAGGAGCTGAATAGGCGTCTTACGGAGTTTATGGAGCAATACGGCCGGTTTCCATCTTCTGGTGGTTCTGGAGGAGAGTGATTTCAGGTATGATTTGATTTGTTTTGCTATGGAAATGTATATTTGGAGAGTGAGAGGATTTGATACATTCTGATGTTTTGGATGTGATTTTTGAGATGTTGACGTAGTAGTTTGGATATTGTTGGATTGGACGTTTTGTTGGATGTTGATGTTGGATGGTTTATGTTGTTTATATTGATTTGTATTGTGTATATTGATTAGTATATATGCTTATTACTTGGATTTACTATTATGATTGATTATATGTGAGATATGCTGTTGTATATGTGCTCGAAATTGAGCTTTTATGAGATATACGATGTTGGAGGTGGCTGGAAGCATGCATTGTTGGATCTGTAAAAAACACCCAGATTTCCAACGTCTTCCAACGTCCACCAATGGTTTACTGGCACATTTATTCCAACGTCTTACAACATCCTCCATCGGATCTTCCAACGTCTTCCAACGGCTTTTCAACGTCTATTTGGTCAACATCTTCTTCCACATGGACAACCTGAACGTTGGAAGACGTTGGTATATGGGCGTTGAGTCCGTTGGTAGACATTGGACGTCGTTGAAACGTATATCAACGGCGTTTCCAACGTCCATCAACGGCTTTCCAACAGCTGCCAACGTCTAGCCGCCGTTGGAATGCACTGTGTGTCTTGTAGTGAGACCATCACGACTTCTAAAACTATAATAACTCAATAGAAACATGAGACCATAACATACACACACACATATGTATATATTTTATATACAGGAAAATAGTGTCAAGCACACAATTTCTCAGCATTTTAGCCTCAAGGACAGACCTTTAGTATTTTAGCGTGAATGACAACTTTTGAATTTCAATACGGAGACAGGACAAAATATTAGTGATCAGGACAAACACACAAATGAGTCTAGAGAAGCGTCAAGCTTAGGCGGTGTTGTCGGCAAGGGCGGTTGCTGCGATGGCGTTGGCGGCGAGAGTGGTTGGTTCGACGGTGGATAGAAACTTCTAGGGTTTTGAAGTAGCTCGATTTGAAGTCATCTAATGATGGAAAATTAATGGCTCTGGTGGTAGGGACGCCGTAGTGAAGTAGTGTTTTAGAAGAAACAACAATTCGAGGAAGAAGAAGAGCAAGTTGAGGAAGAAGAAGAGCAACCATGGAAGAATTAGGGAAAAAGAAGTGGTATCAGCTGTTAGGTATCAGTTTTCCAGTTTGTATGTATCATTTTCGAAAATATTTGTTATTTTTGAGTTTGTGATTTTGTTGTATAACAAAATTATTATACCGTAATAAGTTTACAGTTTGAAGCGAACATTTTTAATTGTTATTTTATTTTTTGCATTCATATTGGTTTGATTGATAATGTATTAATGTGTTGAGTTTAGTGAGAATTAGTTTCTCGGTATCATTTTTGCTTTTTCTGAGTTTCATTTTTTAAAATAATGAAGTGTGGAAGTTTTTTACTGCTTTGTTTGTTTGATTATATAAAAAAATGAAGTTATTACATAGTAAATATAATGATCATTGAGTTGAATTAGTGTTTCGTTAGTATCAAATATTTAATGAATTTTGTTTGAGTATCAGTTTTACTATTAGTTTGAGTATCAGTTTTAGTGACAGTAGGTATTATTTTTGTAAAAACTGTTTTATTTTTTACCTAAAGATGAACCGCTGTCGTGCTCGTCATTGTGCACACTACCTTAGTTAAATGAAATACATGCTTATGCTGGAGTGGAGCCACTCGATCTGGCTTGCATCGGAGAATGGAAATGCTTGAGTCAAAGCATCGTTATATGAGATAACAACGCAATTTTATGACCTTAATAGATGTTGATTATGAGTGGTCTATTTGTGCTTTAAATATGATGATGAACTGATTTTCTACAAGGATGATTGTTATGATTGAAATGCTTGTTCAAGAATGAACCATAAACTTAGATAATGGTGACTGAATTTGATAAATTTGAGAACCTAGAAGATTTTAGGTGGTTTATTTGAGTATCGGCTATTAGGTATCAGTTTTGGTTGTCGATAGCAGTTTTAGGTGTCAGTTTTTAAGTTAAGAGTTATCGGTAGCATGCGATGGCGGCGGGTGGTGTTGGGGGCGGCGAGACTGGTGGTGCAGGTGATGGCGATGGATGGTGGTGCGATGAGTGGTGGTTGATAATTTTGATGGTTTGTCCTTATGACTAATTTTGGGAGAATGTTTATCCTTGTAGCTAAAATATCAAGGTTGTGCCCTTGAGGCTAAAAAAATACAAATCTTTGTCCTTTATACAAAAAAACCCTTTTATATATAGTCTTTGTAACAATCTGCACCCAAGTGGGCTCGAATTTTCGCTAAATCGGAAACCCAAGTCCACCAAGATACGGATCATTGGTTTAGTATCCTGCAAATAAATAGACAAATGCATATTAGAGCATTATTGATATAACTTACAACAGAATAATAAAGTATAATAAATAATATAGTTGCTGACCAAGATTGACACATACAATATCTAGTGTCGATGTAAGTGCCGAGCATGCTTAAGGAAACCTGTCCTTCTACTGATCCTGCCTTAAATCTATACCTATATCTCTGAAGTTATCTTGTGGGTTGTAATGAGGAGGGTGTCAGAACAATGTTCTGGTGAATTATACATTTTACACATAACAATGGTTTATGTCGATTGTCTTCCATTACATGTTACGTTTTCTAATTTTACTTAGTTGTCTCGACTCCACGTATGTCTATGATACGCCCCATCTACCCGAAGTAGACCATATATATCTATATATACATGTGTATATATATACACATACATACATACATATATACCATAGCCCCTCTTTGGACCAAGATAATATCCCCGCTGGTATCCGTAATCTGGCACCACGTCAAGATCCATCATCAACGCAATATCACATCTGTATGGAACTACATCTCGTATTAAAACTACCTATACAACTACGCATTGGGAAGGAGAACCCGAAATGTCAACTCGTCGGTGTGTCTCATCATCTTCATCCATGTCCACCTCTCAATGGTAGTTTTCACCTCGTCGTGCTTCTCATAGTGCCTAGTACGGTGTCACAATAGCTTAACCGTATTCTATTTTTCCTTGGAGAATTACAACTTATCTGCTTCCTACTGATTATATAGGACTCAGCTCCTCCAGCTATCCCATTCATTTTTGAAAGAACTCTTTTATGGATTAAATAGCCTTACCATAACAAACAAACTAGCAAACAACTATGGTAGTGCATTACCTAATGGGACCTACCATAGTATGAGGCATAGTCTGTTAGGTGTAACCCTGCCTTTCCCATTGACCGTGCAGGACCAATGACGCACTCAACCTATGTACAACTCCTACTCTTGATTTGGTACCAACGCATACTGACAAAGCATTTGAGCCGCTCACCATTCTATTTAGATAGCCCAATGCAATCAAGTCAATACCCTTCCCTTAATTCATTTAAGCAGACTCTACTGAGGGTATTTCTTCACCTATAAGCAAATGTATACTTCAAGGGTCCTACGGCTGGATATGTTCCATATTAGTATAATGTATACACAACTTCTGGTGGCCCCTTGAGGTGGGCAGATTTCTATTGTGCAACACTACCGATCTCATATTCCAACCCATACCAATGTCTATGTCATTCTTATCCATTTAAGTTATTTACATACTTATGTAATTCACACCCATCATAAAAACATACTTGAGGATGTGTGTGTATGTTTATATATACATCTTTATTCATTTTTGTTTAATTACCGTGCCTCTACTGTTCACTGTTACAATATTTCTTTACTTTTCTATGCGTTCACATCTTATTTAATTTGAAATTATTTGCTACTTTCTTTTAAATATCTTTTCCCATTTACTTTCCCTTATCCTCGTTATCTAACTTCCTATTTCTATTCCATTTTAACATTTAATTCTCTATCTTGTTTTAAAAGACTATCTATACCCTTTTATTTTAAACTATAGTCCGTCCATCTTTACATTTCTTTTTATTTCATTTCTGTTTTACTTATTTTGCGCATATTCTTTTCTTAGACCATTTTTATCACATTTATAATTCTTTTAATTTATCCATGGGTATTTCTATATTTTAGTGCATTGGAATAACATTTCTCCCAAGTGGAATGGTTAACACCGAAAATTTCTATATCTTATTCAAAAAGTGAATTTGTGTTACGTTGGGATTGCAAGGAATTATCTTTTCATAGTTATTGAAATATAAAGTATAAACTACGGTAAATATCTCTATTAAATACATATCTTTCTTTTTAGGTGTATTCCTTATTATTTCAACTGTTACACCTTTATTAATAAATTTGAAACTTGATAATGTATAGAAACTTTGTTAAATAATCAAATAAATTAAAATACTACTTAAATCCTTATGTTTTACTATGATAACTCAATTTACCATTTTATTTGCACAATTCATATTAAATTTAACAAATCTGGAACTACCAAATATTCTATAAATTTCAAAGACTAAATTCAAGGACTATTAATACCAAATATTTTCCAAATACATGCAATATACAATTTCAGATTATCAATAATAGAATATGTAGGCAGAGTCTATAATTTTATTTCACCTATTCAATTTTTAGCCAAAACTCCAATTTACATTTCAGGCATACATGAATAGACTACAACGATATAAATCTAATATTGTATAATAATATATAATTTTCCATAGCATTCTAAATCTCTAGATCTGACCCTGTGTAACGCCCCACTTTGAGACCCACTGTAACAAAGAGTATTACGGGAGTTATACTGTCTGTTAAAGCGGAGAATAGAGTATAGTGGAAGCGACCATTTGTAATCAAGCTATAACTAACTGAATACGTCGAAAGGATGGTATCTATATTTTTTTCAAGTGGTTCGACATATTCAATAAATATTCATAACGAAATTACAATGGCTAAAGACCAATCAAAACAAGCATAGTAATAAATGATAAAACATCACAGAACAGAATCACATAACAGATATAAAATCCCAGAACAATACATCATCAATACAGATCCAAATACTATAAGTGGGTACAAAGCCACTGCCCACACATGTGAGTCAAAAATATGTACATATCAAAGTCTGAATAATAACAGAGTAGCGGAATAGTGGACAAATAAAAGCACTATCTATCAACATAGCCGATAATGTCCAAGCGGAAGCACAGAAGCTAAGTCCAGAGACCTAACCTGAAACTACTCGGTCTGACCCGAGCAAAAACACTCGGGTCAGGCTAGCTAAACAATCAGTAATAACTGAGATATATAATAATGCGGTACATAAATAAAACAGTACTTTTCCTAAGAGAAGAGTATTTTGGACCACATGAATATAATGACGGTCCCTAATCATCAATCAACAGTAAAAATCTCCAAAGAGAATATCAGCACCAAAGTGTTGAATAAATAAAATCGTCTCATATCATCGGCGTAGCCAAAGCTATATAAAGTTGCCCATAGGCAATAATCCCAAGAGTGACCATAGTCTGTAATCAATGCCCAAGCAAAGATCAATGCTCCAAAGAGCAATGGGGATATACTGAAAAGTCAATGAAATCAAACACTGAAAAGCAGTGTCCAGAGACACTGTGAGTCCACAAGGTAATCGCACTTACATCGTATGGTTCCATAGAACCAACACCGAATGGCGGTACTCGAATGGATAAAAAAATCATCAGATAATACAAGTATAGCACGTGCACCGACCGGAGTCGTTATTGCCAAGTACTGTAGAGTTGTGATCGATCACTCGCACAGATGCGGAACGCGTGAGACGGCGAGATCCTTCCCAGAAGGATAAAGGCCCAGAGGCACACGCCGAAAAAGTAACTGCTCTATAGAACAGGTGCCCATAGACGGTTGCCCAGAGGCGTGGTGACCCAGAGGTCCAGTACTGGCTGCCCAGAGGCTAATGTGTCACAAACTTCTTGGAGAGGAACCCGTAAAGTGTTAACAATGAGTCCCATACCCCACGTTAGCACTAAACGGTTTACTAACCAATAGCAAACTCACATTCCAAACAATAAAAAGTCCACCTCGTATCATCGGTAAACTAGACCCAAAGGTCAAAACGATCAATCGAATATGTCGGGGATTAACCGGAAAGCAAATACACACGGTTCCATAGGCCGGAGATTTCCTAACCGTTTAAGCACCTTTCCACTTCGCTCGACATGCTAAAAGTGAGTGTGAGATTTTTATTATAGAAAATAATGGTTCGAAATGGATTTATAATTGATTTTGAGAACACTTTAAAACGGCTTTTGAAAACTCTCATATTATGGAGTAAATAGTTTACTAATTAAAAATAATATTATATAATAATTTCAAAAGCCATTTCGGAGTGAAAAATCCTTTTAAAACCTTTTTATAAGGCCCGTGTATGAAATCCAGAGACAAATCTCAAAGAAATCAATAAAACCAGAAAATCACTGAAAATATTCCAAGTGTTGGAAAATAGTCCAAAACTGACGCGAACCCAAGTTCGGAAAATTATTCGGACTAGCAAAATGAATCCAAATGGCATGAAATTTTTTAGGAATGTAGTCCGACATTCCTACTTCAGAACGCAAAAAGAATTACTCGATTCCGACTTGAAACGAAGAAACGGCGTCGTCTCAAAGTCGGACAAAAATCACAAAACTCTACTGTGTCAAAACAGTGCAAAGGTCGCACTTCGACGACATGGTCGAAGGGTCACATGAACTCAGATCTTGATAAAAATTAGCAGGAGCATAGAAAAGTACTCCTACTTTGATATGCAACAAGAATCGTTCGGTTCCGATTTAAAACGAAGAAATGACAATGTTTCAAATTTGGTCCGACGATAACTGAAAATGATCACTATTGTAAAACAATTTCTGGGTGCTACTTCGGCAATAGAAACAAAGTATCTAATGCACCCAGATCTAAACCAAACTTTGCATGGTTGAAGATCTCGACCTCATATTTTTAACGAGACCAAAAACAATGAAATCCGACAAAGGACGAGCCCGGTATGGCGTCGCAAATCGGGGTTCTGCGCTGAAAACAACGGGAGCAAAGAGACTAAGGCCTGTAGCTATGCACTAACAGACCAGAGATGAAAAACCACAATTTTGGCATAGTAAACTTCCAATTCTGACAAGATAATAAAATAAAAGTTGTAGCTTAGTTTCTAAGATTTCCGGAATGACCAAGATCGTCAAATTCCGATCGGGGATGAAAATTCTATGACTAAAACAATTCTTAGATCTAAATTCTATATCACTGTCGTTGTGCTCTCGGGACAGTGGTAAGAATGCACAGTTTTGACCAAATTAACTTTGAAATATCATGAAACTCAAAACATGAAAGTTTTAGCCCTAAATCTAAGCTTTACAGAACATCCAAAATTATTAGATTTGGATAAGAAACGAGTAACTTATGGCCAAATCAATTTCAGGTTTTTATTTTATCAACCCTGTAGTTTGTTGTCAGGTCAGTGACAAACAAACGTGATTTCGACCATTCAAACCACAAAATTAGGCAAAGCTCAAAACTTAAAAGTTATAGCCTACAGAATAAGCTTTTCAGACCATCAAGAAAATCTTAATTCCGATTTAATATGAATGAGATATGCATAATTTACTAACAGCAATAAACTAATTATAATTTCAGCTAGCATATATTACAAGCACCTTATGTGCACACCCCAAAATGAAAGCAAAGATGATCAAAGAGCTATGATTCACATGTTACATAATAAAACATGTGTTACTAACTGATTACCGAAATTAAAAGATGATTAAACATATATTAGAAGAGGTTTTTAGCAATATACCTCTCTAGAAAGCAACAAAGACCACTATAGTATCAACCCAAGTTAGCAAAAGATGATTAGGAGGCTATAAGATCAAAAAAAAACATAAAACATGTGTTACCAAATAAATTTCAGAAATTAGAAAGATATAAAAACTGATTTGAGGTGGGTATTTGCATTACCTTTTCATAGAATGACTTGCATAAGCTAAAATTAGAAGGAGATGAAGATAGAGTCCATTTTTGTTAAGAAGCTTTAGGAAATGATTAGGGTTTTGATTAGGGATGAATGAATGAGGTTAGGAGAGTTTGAAATAATTTATAGAGGAGGTTTAGGGTGGGTTATTGGGCTAGGTTTAGTAACCCAATAAGAAGAGAGTTATTTACATATTTCCAAAATTTAGTCTAAGTGTTCATATATGTTTATAAAACTCATTTTTCTTATCCAAACCCGTTTAAAAATCTCTCCTAAAATATTTAACTTTCCAAAAATAACATTTTATCCTCATTTTAAATCCCATATTTCCCATTTAATTAAAATAGCTTTTTTTCAAATAAATTTTTGTTATTCCAAATCCTTTTATGCTTCATTAAAATAAATAAAAATCCTAACTTTTATTTATTAATTGGTAATGCAAATCCCGGGTTGTTACAGACTCCCACGCTTAAGAAAATTGCGTCCCCGCAATTCCTTAAGATAGATGTCGTCTATAACGTCACATCCCCAAAAGAAGTTATAGAGATAAAATAGAGAATTCTCACCCGTAGAAGAAGATGGGAGAAAGCCAGGATAAGAGCATTTGATAGATTCTCTGGTCTCCCAAGTGCAGTCCTTAGGATTCGGTGACCATTGAATCTTCACGAGTGGAACCTCTTTGTTGCGAAGGCGTCTAACCTCCGAATCAAGCACACGAAGAGGTTACTGCTCCAAAGATAAATCGGGTAAGATCTCTAAATCAGGCACAGCATGCGGCTCAATGATAGAATCAGGGTCGCGGACACACATGCGAAGCTGGGAAACATGGAACATGTCGTGCATTCCAGAGAAGTGAGCAGGTAGAGCCACACGATAAGCCACGGGGCCAATGCGTTCCGTAATAGGAAATTGTCCAACATAGCGAGGAGCCAACTTCCCGGTAGAGCTGAAACACACAACCCCTTTCATAGGAGATATCCGAATAAAGACATGATCACCAATGGAGAACTCAAGAGGCTTCCTACGGTAGTCCGCATAGGATTTCTGACGGTTCTGCACCTCTTTCATTCTCTGGCGAATAAGAATAATCTTCTCAGAAGATTCCCGCACTAAATCTGGACCAAGAAGGAGCTTCTCGCCAGATTCTAACCAACACGAAGGAGAACGACATGGCCTTCCGTAAAGAGCCTCGAAAGGAGCCATGCCAATACTAGACTGAAAGTTGTTGTTGTAGGAGAACTCTACAAGCGGTAAGTGATCCTCCCAACTACCTCCGAAATCCAGAATACAACAGCGCAAAAGATCCTCTAAACCACGATTCACCCTCTCCGTCTGACCGTCGGTCTGAGGATGATAAGCAGTCGAGAAATTCAGCTTTGAGCCCAAAGCTGACAGTAGGCACTTCCAGAAGTGACTAGTAAAGATAGTGTCTCGATCACAGACGATAGAGCTAGGAATACCATGAAGTCGAACGACTTCCTTCACATATAGCTTGGCAAGCTGAGGAGCAGTCCGAGTGGACTTAATAGGAATGAAATGAGCTGATTTGGTCAAGCGATCAATAATAACCCAGATAGAAGTATGGCCTGACCTCGATCGAGGCAGACCGTCAATGAAATCCATGGATATCTAATCCCATTTCCATAATGGAATCTCTAGAGGCTGAAGAAGACCAGATGGACGCTAATACTTGGCCTTGATCTGTTGACAAGTCATGCAACCGCTCACATAACTTGCAACATCTCTCTTCAAACCCTCCTAATAATATAGCCGGCACATATCGGCATACATCTTACTCGAACCGGGATGTATAGTGTACTTAGAGCGATGGCACTCGTCCAGAATGTCACGCCTAAGTAATAAATCAGATGGTACAACAATACGGTTCCTCCTACGAAGACACCGATGAAAATCAAGAGAATAATCCAACAATGTCTCATCACTGGATCCCGACTCGAGAAGATGAATAAGATGCAATAAGTCTGGATCCTGCCGCTGAGCATGGGCAATGCGATCCAATAAGATAGGACGAGCTTCCAAGCTGAATAATAAGACCGGAGAATCAAAAGATGGAGCTCGATCTCTAATATCACACAAAGATAGGGTCTCAAGAATATCACACTCGGCAATCATCATAGAAACTACCGCCGAGTGCTTGCGACTGAGCGCATCTGCAACACGATTACCCTTGCCAGGGGTATACTGAATATCTAAATCATATGAGGCGAGAAACTCAAGCCATCGCTGCTGCCTCATATTGAGATCCCTCTGACTGAATAGATACTTCAGCGACTTATGATCGGTGTAAAGAATGAAGCGTTCACCTAATAGAAAGTGACGCCACGTCTTCAAGGCAAAGACGATAGCTGCTAACTCAAGATCATGAGTAGGATAGCGAACCTCATTCGGACGCAGTTGCCTGGAAGCATAAGAAACTACCTGATCCTTCTACATAAGCACAACACCGAGCCTGCTACCACAAGCATCGGTGTAAACAAGAAGATCATGGTTACTCTCTGGAACCACTAGAATAGGAGCATGAGTGAGAAGTTCCTTCAGTCGCTGAAAGGAAGCTTCACACTTATCAGACCAAATAAAGAGAACACCCTTACGAGTCAGCGTCGTAAGGGGAAATGAAACTCGAGAGAAATCCTTGATAAACCGATGGTAATAACCCGCCAGACCAAGGAAGCTGCGAATATCATGAACGTTCTCGGGCTGCTTCCAATTCTGAATAGCTTCGATCTTGGTAGGATCGATAGAAATACCCTTAGATAATACAATATGGCCCAAGAACTTGACCTTGCTCATCCAAAAATGGATCTTGGAGAGCTTGGCCTTAAGCTGATGCTGACGAAGAGTATCCAAGACGATCCGCAATTGATGAGCATGCTCTGCCTCGGATCTAGAATAAATAAGAATATCGTCGATGAAAACCAGAACGAATCTATCGATGTATCTCGGAATACTCGATTCATAAGGTCGACGAAAAAAGCCGGTGCGTTCATCAAGCCGAATGGCATGACTAACCACTCAAAAGAACCATAACGAGTGCGGAAAGCGGTAAGAGGATTGCTATCTTCCGCAACTCGGAGCTGATGAAATCCGGTGGCAAGGTCGAGCTGGAAAAGACCTTCGCACCTCTCAACTGATCAAACATATCGTCTATCCGTGGCAATGGATAACGATTTCTTATGGTCAACTCATTAAGCTTGCGATAGTCAATGCAAAGCCTAAGAGAGCCATCGGGCTTCTTAACGAAGACCACAGCAGCACCCCATGGCGAAGAACTAGACCGAATGAACTGCTTCGCCTCAAGCTCTACTAACTGCTTCATGAGTTCCTCATTCTCTTTAGTAGACATCCTCGTGGGAGGACGACCAACTGGGTGGGAGCCTGGAATGAGATCGTTGCGGAACTCAATGGCCCGCTTTGGCGGCAGGCCTAATACTGGCTCGAATATATCGGGGAAATCCCGAACAACAGGAATACGAGATATGTCCACATCCGCATCTCGTGAATCAAGAGCAAATAAAGTAATATCAGAAATCCCAACATCCTGAAGAGCAATAGCTAATGGAGTGGACGAGTCAGGATGACGAAGAAATAATATCCGCTCCGAACAAATGATTTTGGCGTCGTACTGAGCGAGCCAATCCATGCCAAGAATCATGTCAAAGCCCAAATACTCCATAACAGCAGATTCGCACGGAAAGAAAATCCACAAAGATCAATATCTATATCCTCACAAAGCAAGCTAAGGGTCATGGATCCGCCGATGGGATTCACAATCCTTAGTGAAGAAACCAAACAAGTAACATCCAAAGATAAAGTATCAACTAGTTCCTTTGATACGAATGAGTGAGAGGCACCCTGTGATATCCCGGAAATTTTGAACAATATCAATTTAATAATCTTTATTAAATATTAAATTGATATGATGATAATTGTAAATAAATATGAATTGATTTGATAATTCTCTTTTAAATAAATATTTAATTGATAAATTTATCTTTTGAAAGCTAATAAACTGTTTCTATTTATTTATATATATTTGTATATATTGTAAATAGTTAAGATTTGTTTTAAAATTTAATAAATAAGGAGATGTTTTTAATTTTCTATCTTTTTGGGTAATTTGGAAATTTGACTGAATTCAATATTAAATAAATAACCTTTGGCTAAAAGTATATTTAAGATAAAAGTTAAATTGTTTTAAATGGTTTTAACTTAGATTTAAATCAAACAAAGAATTGTTTTGTTTTATAGCTTGATAAAATAAATAATGAAGTAATAACTTCTTTTATAAATTTTATTTTAATATAATAATGAGTTTTATTTATAATCCAATGTCTATACGAGTAGATTTTTATAAATAAAATTTGTTATACATATATCAGAAAGGAATTTTGGTTTTTAAATTTATATAAATCTCTAGAATGATACATATATTAATATATATATATATATATAGATAATAAAATATATTTTATAAGTATTTAAAGTAAGTATAAAATAAATAATAATAGGTCATTTTATTTGATAGTTTATGTTTTAAAATAAATACACTTAAGTTAAGAGTAGGATTGAATACTAAGTTTTAAAAATTTATAACAGGATAACATAACCATAACCACCTTTAAACAAAAATATAAGTCAAATATTATTTAATCTATAACAAAATACATATGCAGGCAAGAGAATTTTCAAAATATAAACAAAGTAAAATGATTGCTACCTATATAAACAAGTGATTTAAAAACAACTTAACATCTATAAACAAACTAACAACAACAATAACAAGCTAACTAATGACCATAACAATCTTTAAACTACAAACTTAAGTAAAACATAAACAAAGGCTAAAACAACTTCATATCTATATAGTACAAAGCAAATAAAATACATTTGCAGGTATGGGAATCACATAGTACAAGACAATAAGATAAGTCAAATAAATGTTATAATCTATAGCAAAACATGTTGCAGGCAGGTAAAATTCATTTCTATGCATACGAAATAGGGAAGTATACTCAGTATCTAAATCAAACAAACAATAAGCATATATAATACTTGTAAGTACATACCAATATGGATTGTAGGATAAGCAAGTGAGTAAAATATCTATGTACACAAGTACATTTGCATTTAATGTCTTCACCCTAGCACATAAACAAAGCCTGTTCGAAAATTGTTTTCAGCCACCAAAAGAAAAAAAAAATCTCTGAAAATCTTGTACTAGAACAGTAAACAAATTTTGTATACTTGTTTATTTATCAAGTTACCTCACTTTATTTCGTATGTAAAAGACTTTGTATTTCCAGTTCTGTAAGTTTAAACAATACAAACCTTAGTAAAAGAAAAAGAAAAATATACAAACCTGGAAAACAACTAGGAAGCCAAACACTTCAGTTTCAGGATCAAATTCATGTTCATGTTTCAAGCTAGCTCAAAGTTTTTAGGAATCCAAACTAAATTGCATGCAAGTTCAAAGCCCAGTTTTCAAGTTTCATGTTTCAAACAAAAGAAGAATAAAGCTCTCTGTTTTAATGCCAGGTGAGTAAACATTTTTTTTATTTAAACTTAATAGCCAATCTCCTGTTGCATATGAGTTCTGTGATGAAGTTTGTTCATATGTGTGTATGTTTGTGAATTTATATAAGTATGCATATCTGTGGTTTTAAACATCTCATAGCCTTTGCTTAAAACTGTAACATTGAGACATCCATCTGTTTTTATGCACATGATATACAGGTTAAGTAGACTTTTGATATAAGTATGAAAATATGTTTGTATGGCTGTTTAAGACTCTGGAAACAGGGTGTTGTTTGATAAACTTCTGTGATTATCACTGTTAAAATTTCCAGAGGAAAAATCTCAGTTTCAAACTTCAAATACTTTTTCCACAAATCTTATTTAGGCTTAAGTGTTAGACCAAAGTTGTTATTTAAATTTGAACTAAGCTTTAAAATATAACAGAATAGTTATAAGAAGGAAACATTGCCTGGAACAAATAAAACACAGAGGAACTTGAAAGAGAGAGAAAAGAATGTTAAAATCAAAATGTGTAATTTGTTGGTAGGATTATATAAGTAGATTCGTATATAAAAAGTAGGGATTTTAAAATCAAATTTACAATTTTTAATATAAGATTGAATGAGAAAGTTTAGGTTGTCTGGAAAGTTTGTTTCTTGCATTTCCCGTTGATCTCGAAGACGAGAGTGGTCGGGGTTAGGTGAGGTGATGAAGAAGCCTATGGAGGTGCTGGGAAAAATGGATGGTGGTGCCAGTGATGACGGTGGCGGCGATGGCCGTGGTTCAAAGTTTCTAAACCTAGTTTGGACGTGGGGACTTGTTTCGATTCGTTCGACCTTTGGGGTCGACCGAGTGCAACCGGGCGTTGGTGGTTGATAGAGAGGTGTCAGGTGAAGCAGTGGCTGGAAATTCGTGGCCACCGGTGGACGAGGTGACGTGGATGGAGCGATGACAGGATCTGATGTGGGAGGGGTTCATGTTTTCCAGGTTCGAGTTTTTCAAACCCAATTTTTGATTCGATGGCCGTGGTGGGTTTTGGGTGTTCTCAATCGACTGGGGCGTTGGTGGTTGGTGAGTTGGCGCACTGATGGGTGGCCGGAGGTAGGCGAGGCCACGATGCACGTGCACCGTGCATTTTATTTTTTGTATCTGAGCATTTGGGATGAGGATCTGGAAGATTGGTCTCGAGTTTTACTCGAGAAATTCTCGTACCAGTCTTGAAGCAGTTTTTGGAAAGACTTGTAGTAGTGAAATAGGAGAAGGCAGGGGAAATCTCGAGTTTTTCTCGAGTAGTTTGGGAGTTTTTCTCGAAGCAAAAGGTGGAAATTCTCGGAGCAAGTTGGAGAGGCATGGTTTGTTGGCTGTTACCAGATTTGAAGGCCTGCAAGTATTTATTTTTGTTTTCAAATGTAAGGCAGGATTTTAATGAAGTTAAAACAAAATTTAAATGTAAATTCAAATTAAAGTTTGTTCCATAGTTTAAAAACAAATATAAGTTTATAAAATAAATGTATTAATAACTTTAAAAATGTTAAAGTATATTTTTAAGTATGTTCAAATGGAAACTTATATTTATTTGAATCTAGTATTTGAAATGGGAATTCGTTTATTAATAAGAAATATTTTATTCTTAAATTAAGGAAGATAATTAATTTAGAAATTAATAAAGTGATAGTTAAGAACCATTAATTAAATGAGATTTGAATTTTTATTAATGATTTGTTATTAATTAAAATTAATTAATGAGTTATTAAGGATAAAGTTTATTTATAATTAAAAGATCTTAATTTAGTTACTTTAGAAAAGTAATTAAAGAAATATTAATGATTAATGAAGGGTATTACCTAAGATGAACAATACTGAATAAATATGATAAATTTGACAATTGATTAGATTTATAAATCTAAGATAATTAAATGAGGATTATTTAAGTATAATTTACTTATGAAGCAATTAAGGAATTTATTTCTCATTTTAATAAATTAAGTTTAAAATGGATTGTTTAAATTAATTAATTTAATTTAATTAATTTAAATATCCATGTGATAATATGATGAGAATAATTACTTAAGGAAGTAATTAATTGTGGATGATTTAATAAAAGAGGTAATTTGGGTATAATTACTTTGTATAATTAATCATGGGATTAATTAGAAAATAATTAATTATGGAGTAATTAAATTATTTATTGATGAAGTAATTAAGGTAGTTAATTACTGAATGGGGTTAATCTAGGTGATTAACAAAATGGTTTAATTGAAGATAAATTACTCAATGAAATAAATGTAATTAGAGATCATTAATTATTATAATTAATGATGTAATTTAAATGGATTTAGTTTGAAATAATTAATAAAGGAAGGAATTCAATAATATTAATAAAGAGGTAATGTAATAAATTTTAAAGGTTATTTCTTATATTGGGTATAAAATAATTTGTAAAAAATTAATTAAAGAATAATTACTTAAATGTAATTAAAGGATAATTAATCAAGGATGATTGATTAAGATGAAAGTAGAGAATGATTAATTAATTGACTTGTAATTAGTCAATGGTTATGTAAATAAGATTAATATTGATGAAGTAATTAATTTAATTTACTTTAAATTAATTAGAGATTTGTACTTAATTTAATCCATTTTAAATTAATTATAAATGGTGTGATTATTAATCCTTGTTTATATATGATGGATGATATTGATTTCCTTGATTGATTGTGATCTCAGATATGAGATGAGTGATATCCTTTGTTATATGGATGTTTGTTTTAAAGGATGATAATATTGATTATCTGTTTGAGTAGATAATATGGATTATCTGTTTATGATGATGATGTGATTATCCATTGTTATATTGTGATTTATCTATCTGTGGTATATAGATAATTGAATTGAACTGTTTTAACTTTAAAACAACTTGGCCTTAAAAGACACGGTTTGGATTTCGATGAGACCGGGATCGGGTTTGCTTCATTACAGCATGATAGGGGGTTCTCGCTTCGCGGTTTGGTGGCGAACGGGAGACTCTTACCCCTACATGTCCCTTTTGGGTAGGAAGGCCCTGGGTTGGTTGCGAGTCGAGAGGCTGGCCGTAAAAGCAAATTCGAGGTATCACTGTGTGCCACGGTGGGTCTGGGATGGTTGCAAAGCCTACCGGTCGCCGTTGACTGATGGTTGCAAAGCCTAGGTCTGTCACAGTTGGTATCAGAGCATCAGGTTGAGCGAATACCTAGGCTCTGGAGTGGTGTCTATCCTGAGAGAGCGTACTTGTAATTTATATATATATATATATTTATCTATTTCTACCTATCTGTTGGATTACCTGTTCGGGCTTTCCAATATTAGTTATAAAGGTAGATAGGGTAGGGGTGTGTATAACACGACTACCAATGGTTGGAAGTGTATCAACCGAAACGGTATTGGGTCTACAGTCTTTCTCGAGTGAGCTTTGTTGATGTAATGATTTCATCTATCTCTGAAGGAAACCTGTAAAGGTTCGGAGTCCATCTTTAAGTAGATTTGGATCTGTCGGTTGGACAGAAGCTAGTGATGATATCTTTATATCTCAGGGATTAGTAGCTGTGTGATGAGACGCAGTGACTATGGATGTTTCCGAAGATGTTTCTTTGGAACAAGTTTTAAAAAGTGTATCCGCTTTGGTTATGTGGCTGAGTGCAACAGGGTGTTTCTGTTTGGTTTGAGGTTCGAGTTTCTCGAAGAGCTTTTGGATTTGTAGTCGTTGGGCATTGGTGTCAGCAGTGTAGCTCGAAATGTTCTGTGTGTTGGCAAGGAAGATTTCTAGCTTAGTAGTGGACTCAGAAGCAGCAGAGTGATTCCATTTCTTCATTGGGTTGGCTGGTTAAGCATTAGCTGTTCTGTTTGGTAAAGAGAGAACAGTTTTCTTTGGATTAGGCCGAGTTGATCGCAAAAGTGACTTGCGATAGTCGGAGTGTTCTCTTGTGTATCAGAGATATTGCTGGATGTTTTCAGGTAGTCAGAATTTTGTTAGCATCTGGAGTTTGAGATGGTATCGACTTGATTTCAGGAGTGGTACCGATGGTTCAGCTTAGTAGTAGGATGGTTTTTGGAGAAAGTTTAGTGAAGCAGCTCGGGTTTTGGAGGAACTTTTGAGTTTTCTCTTTATGGATCTATTGAACCATATTTTCGGAATGGTTGAGAAGTTTACCAGTTGTGGCTACTGACCGATGGTTGCAAAGCCTAGGTCCGTCACAGTTGGTATCAGTGGAAGTTTGTGCTTGTGTGCATCATCTATTCTCATCTACTTCATATCAGAGTTGTGCAGCGGAAGCAGTTTGGAGAGCATCTGTTTTATCTCTTCCGGATGTGTGCAGTGAGATCTGTCTTTTGATTTTGGAGTAGAGTGGAGTTCTGAGTTGTGGTTGATCTTGGAAAGATCATTTTGTTGATTGTTTTGGTTCAGGATGTTTCGGGAGGGCATCAGCGAAGGATAAGCTGATCAGTAAGGATGTAGGAGTCCCAGGATCGTCCGAAGGAATTTGGATTTCGGAATCGGAGATTTGATTTTGGATAAGTGTTTGATCTTCAGGAGTGAATTGTCAGTTTGGATAACTGAGATTCGTTGGTTTCACGTGTCTCTGAGGGAGTACGTGTATGAGTTATCTCTGGTTGTAGAACCAATAGTTCAGGGAGTTTGGATGTTGAGTCAGACTTGTCTATAGTCTGATTTCTTATCTTGTTTTGTAGATCTAGATGTGCCTATCTTAGTAGTATTGATTATTTGGATTCTATAGAACGAGTAACCCGGTATTTATACTCGGGGAAACTCGAGGGAACTCTATCCAGTATTTTGTCTGGATAGTTAGATTTGTTTGATTGGATGATTGATTGCTATGGTTGTTAGTATATATTGATGATATATGCTTGTGTTTTTAAGATTAATCATTAATGAGATTATTAAATTACCTTTGTTTTAAATTTCGGGGACGAAATTCTTTAAGGGGGGAGGAATGTGATATCCCGGAAATTTTGAACAATATCAATTTAATAATCTTTATTAAATATTAAATTGATATGATGATAATTGTAAATAAATATGAATTGATTTGATAATTCTCTTTTAAATAAATATTTAATTGATAAATTTATCTTTTGAAAGCTAATAAACTGTTTCTATTTATTTATATATATTTGTATATATTGTAAATAGTTAAGATTTGTTTTAAAATTTAATAAATAAGGAGATGTTTTTAATTTTCTATCTTTTTGGGTAATTTGGAAATTTGACTGAATTCAATATTAAATAAATAACCTTTGGCTAAAAGTATATTTAAGATAAAAGTTAAATTGTTTTAAATGGTTTTAACTTAGATTTAAATCAAACAAAGAATTGTTTTGTTTTATAGCTTGATAAAATAAATAATGAAGTAATAACTTCTTTTATAAATTTTATTTTAATATAATAATGAGTTTTATTTATAATCCAATGTCTATACGAGTAGATTTTTATAAATAAAATTTGTTATACATATATCAGAAAGGAATTTTGGTTTTTAAATTTATATAAATCTCTAGAATGATACATATATTAATATATATATATATATATATAGATAATAAAATATATTTTATAAGTATTTAAAGTAAGTATAAAATAAATAATAATAGGTCATTTTATTTGATAGTTTATGTTTTAAAATAAATACACTTAAGTTAAGAGTAGGATTGAATACTAAGTTTTAAAAATTTATAACAGGATAACATAACCATAACCACCTTTAAACAAAAATATAAGTCAAATATTATTTAATCTATAACAAAATACATATGCAGGCAAGAGAATTTTCAAAATATAAACAAAGTAAAATGATTGCTACCTATATAAACAAGTGATTTAAAAACAACTTAACATCTATAAACAAACTAACAACAACAATAACAAGCTAACTAATGACCATAACAATCTTTAAACTACAAACTTAAGTAAAACATAAACAAAGGCTAAAACAACTTCATATCTATATAGTACAAAGCAAATAAAATACATTTGCAGGTATGGGAATCACATAGTACAAGACAATAAGATAAGTCAAATAAATGTTATAATCTATAGCAAAACATGTTGCAGGCAGGTAAAATTCATTTCTATGCATACGAAATAGGGAAGTATACTCAGTATCTAAATCAAACAAACAATAAGCATATATAATACTTGTAAGTACATACCAATATGGATTGTAGGATAAGCAAGTGAGTAAAATATCTATGTACACAAGTACATTTGCATTTAATGTCTTCACCCTAGCACATAAACAAAGCCTGTTCGAAAATTGTTTTCAGCCACCAAAAGAAAAAAAAAATCTCTGAAAATCTTGTACTAGAACAGTAAACAAATTTTGTATACTTGTTTATTTATCAAGTTACCTCACTTTATTTCGTATGTAAAAGACTTTGTATTTCCAGTTCTGTAAGTTTAAACAATACAAACCTTAGTAAAAGAAAAAGAAAAATATACAAACCTGGAAAACAACTAGGAAGCCAAACACTTCAGTTTCAGGATCAAATTCATGTTCATGTTTCAAGCTAGCTCAAAGTTTTTAGGAATCCAAACTAAATTGCATGCAAGTTCAAAGCCCAGTTTTCAAGTTTCATGTTTCAAACAAAAGAAGAATAAAGCTCTCTGTTTTAATGCCAGGTGAGTAAACATTTTTTTTATTTAAACTTAATAGCCAATCTCCTGTTGCATATGAGTTCTGTGATGAAGTTTGTTCATATGTGTGTATGTTTGTGAATTTATATAAGTATGCATATCTGTGGTTTTAAACATCTCATAGCCTTTGCTTAAAACTGTAACATTGAGACATCCATCTGTTTTTATGCACATGATATACAGGTTAAGTAGACTTTTGATATAAGTATGAAAATATGTTTGTATGGCTGTTTAAGACTCTGGAAACAGGGTGTTGTTTGATAAACTTCTGTGATTATCACTGTTAAAATTTCCAGAGGAAAAATCTCAGTTTCAAACTTCAAATACTTTTTCCACAAATCTTATTTAGGCTTAAGTGTTAGACCAAAGTTGTTATTTAAATTTGAACTAAGCTTTAAAATATAACAGAATAGTTATAAGAAGGAAACATTGCCTGGAACAAATAAAACACAGAGGAACTTGAAAGAGAGAGAAAAGAATGTTAAAATCAAAATGTGTAATTTGTTGGTAGGATTATATAAGTAGATTCGTATATAAAAAGTAGGGATTTTAAAATCAAATTTACAATTTTTAATATAAGATTGAATGAGAAAGTTTAGGTTGTCTGGAAAGTTTGTTTCTTGCATTTCCCGTTGATCTCGAAGACGAGAGTGGTCGGGGTTAGGTGAGGTGATGAAGAAGCCTATGGAGGTGCTGGGAAAAATGGATGGTGGTGCCAGTGATGACGGTGGCGGCGATGGCCGTGGTTCAAAGTTTCTAAACCTAGTTTGGACGTGGGGACTTGTTTCGATTCGTTCGACCTTTGGGGTCGACCGAGTGCAACCGGGCGTTGGTGGTTGATAGAGAGGTGTCAGGTGAAGCAGTGGCTGGAAATTCGTGGCCACCGGTGGACGAGGTGACGTGGATGGAGCGATGACAGGATCTGATGTGGGAGGGGTTCATGTTTTCCAGGTTCGAGTTTTTCAAACCCAATTTTTGATTCGATGGCCGTGGTGGGTTTTGGGTGTTCTCAATCGACTGGGGCGTTGGTGGTTGGTGAGTTGGCGCACTGATGGGTGGCCGGAGGTAGGCGAGGCCACGATGCACGTGCACCGTGCATTTTATTTTTTGTATCTGAGCATTTGGGATGAGGATCTGGAAGATTGGTCTCGAGTTTTACTCGAGAAATTCTCGTACCAGTCTTGAAGCAGTTTTTGGAAAGACTTGTAGTAGTGAAATAGGAGAAGGCAGGGGAAATCTCGAGTTTTTCTCGAGTAGTTTGGGAGTTTTTCTCGAAGCAAAAGGTGGAAATTCTCGGAGCAAGTTGGAGAGGCATGGTTTGTTGGCTGTTACCAGATTTGAAGGCCTGCAAGTATTTATTTTTGTTTTCAAATGTAAGGCAGGATTTTAATGAAGTTAAAACAAAATTTAAATGTAAATTCAAATTAAAGTTTGTTCCATAGTTTAAAAACAAATATAAGTTTATAAAATAAATGTATTAATAACTTTAAAAATGTTAAAGTATATTTTTAAGTATGTTCAAATGGAAACTTATATTTATTTGAATCTAGTATTTGAAATGGGAATTCGTTTATTAATAAGAAATATTTTATTCTTAAATTAAGGAAGATAATTAATTTAGAAATTAATAAAGTGATAGTTAAGAACCATTAATTAAATGAGATTTGAATTTTTATTAATGATTTGTTATTAATTAAAATTAATTAATGAGTTATTAAGGATAAAGTTTATTTATAATTAAAAGATCTTAATTTAGTTACTTTAGAAAAGTAATTAAAGAAATATTAATGATTAATGAAGGGTATTACCTAAGATGAACAATACTGAATAAATATGATAAATTTGACAATTGATTAGATTTATAAATCTAAGATAATTAAATGAGGATTATTTAAGTATAATTTACTTATGAAGCAATTAAGGAATTTATTTCTCATTTTAATAAATTAAGTTTAAAATGGATTGTTTAAATTAATTAATTTAATTTAATTAATTTAAATATCCATGTGATAATATGATGAGAATAATTACTTAAGGAAGTAATTAATTGTGGATGATTTAATAAAAGAGGTAATTTGGGTATAATTACTTTGTATAATTAATCATGGGATTAATTAGAAAATAATTAATTATGGAGTAATTAAATTATTTATTGATGAAGTAATTAAGGTAGTTAATTACTGAATGGGGTTAATCTAGGTGATTAACAAAATGGTTTAATTGAAGATAAATTACTCAATGAAATAAATGTAATTAGAGATCATTAATTATTATAATTAATGATGTAATTTAAATGGATTTAGTTTGAAATAATTAATAAAGGAAGGAATTCAATAATATTAATAAAGAGGTAATGTAATAAATTTTAAAGGTTATTTCTTATATTGGGTATAAAATAATTTGTAAAAAATTAATTAAAGAATAATTACTTAAATGTAATTAAAGGATAATTAATCAAGGATGATTGATTAAGATGAAAGTAGAGAATGATTAATTAATTGACTTGTAATTAGTCAATGGTTATGTAAATAAGATTAATATTGATGAAGTAATTAATTTAATTTACTTTAAATTAATTAGAGATTTGTACTTAATTTAATCCATTTTAAATTAATTATAAATGGTGTGATTATTAATCCTTGTTTATATATGATGGATGATATTGATTTCCTTGATTGATTGTGATCTCAGATATGAGATGAGTGATATCCTTTGTTATATGGATGTTTGTTTTAAAGGATGATAATATTGATTATCTGTTTGAGTAGATAATATGGATTATCTGTTTATGATGATGATGTGATTATCCATTGTTATATTGTGATTTATCTATCTGTGGTATATAGATAATTGAATTGAACTGTTTTAACTTTAAAACAACTTGGCCTTAAAAGACACGGTTTGGATTTCGATGAGACCGGGATCGGGTTTCCGTATACCGGGATTCTAGGTCTGGAGACCCGAATACCACATCGATCCAAAATAACGTTAGGTCGTGAAATTCAAATGGAGCAAGTGAAGACTCGAGGTATAAGAACTATACGTCAGTATAACTCTGTGGGTGATTCCGTAATGAGTTTGACGAAGATAGTACTTATAGATTCGAGATGGTGATTCAGAATGCAAGGGTTATTGTCGTTAACTCTGAGGGTGATTCCAATACGAGTGTAACGAGATAATGCCTTCGGTTTCGTTCGAACCCGGAACGAACTTGTATGGATTGAATGCTTTCAGAACATCGTCAGGTGGACGATGAGCATTCTAAGAAATGTGTTCTCTAAAGGTAATCGTGACCTCAAGCCTCATCAACCGGGAATGACTAAAACAGGGGAGGTGCAGCAAGGTTAGTGGGTAGCACCCAAGTAGGACGAGATTACCCCTGTCTAGATGTCCCTTATTTTTCAGCTTTGTGTGCGGTTGATCATGACAACCGTGGGGTATCTTGTGCGGGAATTATCCAGTAAGGGATGTTCCGACCTTGTGTTGCAGGGGATTAGGAGTAATCCTCGGTACGGTGATCTAGGCCACGTACTGTGACGGGCGGTACCCCAGTAGCCCTGCCATTGTATGGAATCCAAAATCCAATAAGTGCCTTCGGTTTTGATTGTATTACCCACGTTGTGGCTAGTATGCTGGAATTTAATAGATGTAACAATTTCAGCTATTTTTCTATTTACTTGAAACCCTAGACACTATTATAATATCACCGAATTTCCTATCAAAGTTTTGGTTAGCGTAAGGTAAAAACATTTCCATGTTTATGTGTGGGATGTCTTACGTGATACCTTTTGTTTTCAAAGGTTTTTGAAAGTTAAGAAACTTTAACCGTTTACTCATACCAGACCCATGTCTGACCCGAAGTTTATTTCTGTTTTTCATAAACTCTCGGGTACCCAAATTTTTACGGGTAGCCAAGGGATTCAGGTTAGCTTTGACGAATTCTGGAGGAGCAATGGAGCAGGAGGCTTCAGCGTATAGATATATATATTGGTTCCGCTGTGTTAGTGTTTATCTGTATTTCCGCTGTGTTGTATTTGTGTTGTATCGAGTTGTATTAACTAGACAAGTGTTTATAACTGTCTAGTATGTGTTGTTTTATCTGTGTGACTCTGATGTATATGATACTATGTAGTCTTTTATGTGATATATTATATTTTATTCGTTCCGCTGTTGAGATTCTGTTGTTGTTTCTTCTTCTTCTCTATCTTTTCTATTTCTCACCCCTTTCTTTCTTATCGATGATGCGATTTTCCGGTAGCGGAAAGTTGGGTCGTCACACACCCGTATCAAAGAGAACTCTACAAGATCTACCATGAAATAAAATAGAACCTTCGAGAACGGAAGGATGCGTACCTCGAGGCTGAGCTGAAGATTTAGGAGCCTTGGCAACATTAAGCTTGCCAGATCTAGGAGGTGCAGTAGGACAAGTGGAATAATGATGACCCTCCTTCTTACAATAGTGGCAGAAAAGAGGCTTGTGACACTCTTTAAACATATGATCGGTATATTTAGTTAAGCACGATTCAAAGATAGATAATTCATTAAGGAATATTACGGAATATAATAGATTCCTACACATATTCCTAACTTATTTATCTAAAGGTGGATATGTTCAATTTGGATCGTATTATAACGTATTGTACTACGTGTCTGTTCTGTGTTTGTTATGCTTAATTCTGAACCTTGGCTCTGAAACCAAACTGTAACGCCCCACTCTGAGACCCACTGTAACAAAGAGTATTAAGGGAGTTATACTATCTGTTAAAGCGGAGAATAGAGTATAGTGGAAGCGACCATTTGTAATCAAGCTATAACTATCTACTGAATACGTCGAAAGGATGGTATCTATATTTTTTTCAAGTGGTTCGACATATTCAATAAATATTCATAACGAAATTACAATGGCTAAAGACCTATCAGAACAAGCATAGTAATAAATGATAAAACATCACAGAACAGAATCACATAACAGATATAAAATCCCAGAACAATACATCGTCAATACAGATCCAAATACTATAAGTGGGTACAAAGCCACTGCCCACACATGTGAGTCAAAAATATGTACATATCAAAGTCTGAATAATAACAGAGTAGCGTAATAGTGGACAAATAAAAGCACTATCTATCAGCATATCAGATAATGTCCAAGCGGAAGCACAGAAGCTAAGTCCAGAGACCTAACCTGAAACAACTCGGTCTGACCCGAGCAAAAACACTCGGGTCAGGCTAGCTAAACAATCAGTAATAACTAAGATATATAATAATGCGATACATAAATAAAACAGTACTTTTCCTAAGATAAGAGTATTTTGGACCACATGAATATAATGACGGTCCCTAATCATCAATCAATAGTAAAAATCTCCAAAGAGAATATCAGCACCAAAGTGTTGAATAAATAAAATCGTCTCATATCATCGGCATAGCCAAAGCTATATAAAGTTGCCCATAGGCAATAATCCCAAGAGTGACCATAGTCTGTAATCAATGCCCAAGCAAAGATCAATGCTCCAAAGAGCAATGGGGATATACTGAAAAGTCAATGAAATCAAACACTGAAAAGCAGTGTCCAGAGACACTGTGAGTCCACAAGGTAATCACACTTACATCGTATGGTTCCATAGAACCAACACCGAATGGCGGTACTCGAATGGATAAAAAAATCATCAGATAATACAAGTATAGCACGTGCACCGACCGGAGTCGTTATTGCCAAGTACTGTAGAGTTGTGATCGATCACTCGCACAGATGCGGAACGCGCGAGACGGCGAGATCCTTCCCAGAAGGATAAAGGCCTAGAGGCACACACCGAAAAAGTAACTGCTCTATAGAACAGGTGCCCATAGACGGTTGCCCAGAGGCGTGGTGACCCAGAGGTCCAGTACTGGCTGCCCAGAGGCTAATGTGTCACAAACTTCTTGGAGAGGAACCCGTAAAGTGTTAACAATGAGTCCCATACCCCACGTTAGCACTAAACGGTTTACTAACCAATAGCAAGCTCACATTCCAAACAATAAAAAGTCCACCTCGTATCATCGGTAAACTAGACCCAAAGGTCAAAACGATCAATCGAATAGGTCGGGGATTAACCGGAAAGCTAATACACACGGTTCCATAGGCCGGAGATTTCCTAACCGTTTAAGCACCTTTCCACTTCGCTCGACGTGCTAAAAGTGAGTGTGAGATTTTTATTATAGAAAATAATGGTTCGAAATGGATTTATAATTGATTTTGAGAACACTTTAAAACGGCTTTTGAAAACTCTCATATTATGGAGTAAATAGTTTACTAATTAAAAATAATATTATATAATAATTTCAAAAGCCATTTCGGAGTGAAAAATCCTTTTAAAACCTTTTTATAAGGCCCGTGTATGAAATCCAAAGACAAATCTCAAAGAAATCGATAAAACCAGAAAATCACTGAAAATATTCCAAGTGTTGGAAAATAGTCCAAAACTGACGCGAACCCAAGTTCGGAAAATTATTCGGACCAGCAAACTGAATCCAAATGACATGAATTTTTTTAGGAATGTAGTCCGACATTCCTACTTCAGAACGCAAAAAGAATTACTCGATTCCGACTTGAAACGAAGAAACGGCGTCGTCTCAAAGTCGGACAAAAATCACAAAACTCTACTGTGTCAAAACAGTGCAAAGGTCGCACTTCGACGACATGGTCAAAGGGTCACATGAACTCAGATCTTGATAAAAATTAGCAGGAGCATAGAAAAGTACTCCTACTTTGATATGCAACAAGAATCGTTCGGTTCCGACTTAAAACGAAGAAATGACAATGTTTCAAAGTTGGTCCGACGATAACTGAAAATGATCACTATTGTAAAACAATTTCTGGGTGCTACTTCGGCAATAGAAACAAAGTATCTAATGCACCCAGATCTAAACCAAACTTTGCATGGTTGAAGATCTCGACCTCATATTTTTAACGAGACCAAAAACAATGAAATCCGACAAAGGACGAGCCTGGTATGGCGTCGCAAATTGGGGTTCTGCGCTGAAAACAACGGGAGCAAAGAGACTAAGGCCTGTAGCTATGCACTAACAGACCAGAGATAAAAAACCACAATTTTGGCATAGTAAACTTCCAATTCTGACAAGATAAATAAAATAAAAGTTGTAGCTTAGTTTCTAAGCTTTTCGGAATGACCAAGATCGTCAAATTCCGATCGGGGATGAAAATTCTATGACTAAAACAATTCTCAGATCTAAATTCTATATCACTGTCATTGTGCTCTCGGGACAGTGGTAAGAATGCACAGTTTTGACCAAATTAACTTCGAAATATCATGAAACTCAAAACATGAAAGTTTTAGCCCTAAATCTAAGGCCCCGTTTGGTTTGCTGTTTTTAGTTTTGTGTTTTCGTTTAAACAAAAATGCGCATTTCTTATTCATCGTTGAAAAACACACAATTTTAAAAAATGAAATTAACATAGAAAATAGAAAACAAGTTTATTTGATTTTTTGTGTTTTGAGGCATAACAAAAGGATGGAAAACAATTCATCCCCTTCATTTCCCGTCGATCGTCGTAATGGCTAAGAATTGTAAAAGGATTTCACTCATTTTCTTGTATTTTGTATTGTATGTTAAAAACACAAAACGCAAAACTAAAAACGAAACCAAACAGGCCCTAAGCTTTCCAGAACATCCAAAATTATTAGATTTGGATAAGAAACGAGTAACTTATGACCAAATCAATTTCAGGTTTTTATTTTATCAACCATGTAGTTTGTTGTCAGGTCAGCGAAAAACAAACGTGATTTCGACCATTCAAACCACAAAATTAGGCAAATCTCAAAACATAAAAGTAATAGCCTACAGAATAAGCTTTCCAGACCATCAAGAAAATCTTAATTCCGATTTAATATGAATGAGATATGCATAATTTACTAACAGCAATAAACTAATTATAATTTCAGCTAGCATATATTACAAGCACCTTATGTGCACACCCCAAAATGAAAGAAAAGATGATCAAAGAGCTATGATTCACATGTTACATAATAAAACATGTGTTACTAACTGATTACCGAAATCAAAAGATGATTAAACACATATTAGAAGAGGTTTTTAGCAATATACCTCTCTAGAAAGCAACAAAGACCACTATAGTATCAACCCAAGTTAGCAAAAGATGATTAGGAGGCTATAAGATCAAAAAAAAACATAAAACATGTGTTACCAAATAAATTTCAGAAATTAGAAAGATATAAAAACTGATTTGTGGTGGGTATTTGCATTACCTTTGCATAGAATGACTTGCATAAGCTAAAACTAGAAGGAGATGAAGATAGAGGCCATTTTTGTTAAGAAGCTTTAGGAAATGATTAGGGTTTTGATTAGGGATGAATGAATGAGGTTAGGAGAGTTTGAGATAATTTATAGAGGAGGTTTAGGGTGGGTTATTGGGCTAGGTTTAGTAACCCAATAAGAAGAGAGTTATTTACATATTTCCAAAATTTAGTCTAAGTGTTCATATATGTTTATAAAACTCATTTTTCTTATCCAAACCCGTTTAAAAATCTCTCCTAAAATATTTAACTTTCCAAAAATAACATTTTATCCTCATTTTAAATCTCATATTTCCCATTTAATTAAAATAGCTTTTTTTCAAATAAATTTTTGTTATTCCAAATCCTTTTATGCTTCATTAAAATAAATAAAAATCCTAACTTTTATTTATTAATTGATAATGCAAATCCCGGGTTGTTACACCCTGTTATTCCAGTTTGACTCTCTTTTCTCCCTATTTGGATATACATACACCAAAACGTACACAGATCTATTAGAAATTTAGATTAGAAAAGAGGTTTGGATTTGATTTGCATTTTAGAATCGGTGTAACGACCCGTATTTTTCGAGAAGAAGATTCAAATTTTGAATTTAATATGGTAAGAAATTAAAATTTTATGATTTTAAATAAAAATTACTTTGAATTATAACATCTGTTTTTTATTTAATAAAGTGACAACTATTTTATGTGATTTAAAACGTATGGTTTAATGAAAGTTCAATTGGATAGTTTTAATATTGCGTAAAGCATGAAATAAATGTATGATTAACTGGAATTTGGTTTTAATTGTAAATTAACTTCTAATCTATTTGTAATCAATAATTAGGTATTCAAACTTTTTTAAATTTTAATCTTGGTTTTTGCTCATCTTACATATCAACCTATTGAATTAATTTGTTAATAAAATTTAGTATAATTGAATTTTTCATAAAAGGAAAGAAATATAAATTTTAATTTAATAAGGCTTAATTAGTTAAACGATTCAGAAATTGAGAAAATTGAGAATTTAATACTGCATTAGTTAAAATTAGCATTTTTATTTAAGGAACTAAAGTTTATAAACCAATGAATATTCAATTATATTAATTTGAAATATAGTTTATTTTGAAATTAAATAAAGGTGAATTTTATTGAATATAATAAACTGAAATCTACCATTTAAAAACAAACAATAGAATTTTATGATAGAAATTTGATATTTTCTATGCGTCCATCTAGACATAGCAAATGGCAAATTTTCGTCGAATAATATAGATGTTCTATCGGTCACTAGAAATTCAGTTTAAATCAGTTAAGAACAGTTGAATTTAAAAGTGTTCCGAAACCTAAATATGTCAACATGAGAAAATTTATTTAGAACACTCTGAATAAGACTGCGTAATCCGTTTTGCGAAATTCGGACGTTTCTAGCTCCGTTTGGATTTTTTCGTACGGAATAGCAACGTATATCAGGGTCCGTATGGACTTTTGATAGGAAGGTCCTGACACAGATATTTATGTTTCCCCTTGTCCGTCTCATTGTGCTGATCACCATGATATACTGATTGGTGTATTTCGGAGTCCGGTGCGCGACGGAATCAACAGAATGCAAGGTGTGACGATTCGCCAAATTGGGTCCATTTGCAATTCTGTGTCCTCCATCTGGTTCAGCTTGCTGTGTTAATCATAGATATATCTTGTGTCCTTTTCTATTCGTTAGTTTTGACACCCAAAAGTCAAAAATATGAAACGGCACAAAAACTTTCGGTTCACGCATGTATTTTCTTTTTCGTTCGTTCTTTTCCTCTTCTTCATTTTTGCTGTCACCTCTCCTTTTCGAGACCCCTCATTTTCTTTCAGCTTCTTCCCCACTCCTTCCCGCATGCATCTTCCCATGACCTGACACCTTCACTTCCTCCTCAAATTCATCGCACAGCCAATCTCCCCTCCGACCAAGTCCACCACCTTCCACCGCCGTTCCAACCTCCACCGTGCCCACTCACCACCCCACTTGCCTAGCACCGCTCCATTTATTCCACTTCCCCTCTCCGCATGTGTCACCTCCATGCTCGGCCTCTATTCACATATTTACATATGCAAGTAAGTATGTGTTTATATATAAATCTATATAACTGTTTCAATTATAATATATAAATGTTATATTTCAGTTTATGTAGATGTCCTGTATGTATTTTACATATGCAATGATTATATATTAGCCTGTTTGCATTTATATAGTATATACAAGTTTCAATTGGTATGCCTGTATATCAGTTATGAAAAGGAACCCGTTGTTTATATATAGAAATTTATATATGAGTTATTGGTGCTGTTCGAACATATATAGTTTACAATATGTAATTATATAATTTACTAGATGATTATATATCTTGTTGTGTTATTATGTTTTGCTAGCGGTATATATATAGGTTTATATAATTTTGTCTGTTCTAATATTTTTATATTAGTAGTCCTACATATACTTCAAACGTACAAATTTGTTATATATATAATGAAAGTAATTATGATATGTTTAAGGGTTGTATATTATATAAGATTTATATATATACTAGTACTTATATTCTGTTGGTTTTACTATAAAGGAGTAATAGTTTACATTCATAAAGTTGCTATGTACAGTATAGTGTAATAGAATAGTATAGGCATATTTTTAAAAACATAAATTTCTAGTATATAATATAAGTTATATATATATATGTATAGCTGTCTGTTACATACATAGGGTTCTAAAAGTTTTATATGACCTGTCGAGTTATATATATATATGTGGTTTTCAATACAGCATTAGTTTTATAATAAAGTATATCTATATTGATTATTAATCATAAAAATATATGTATGCTTATGTTTACATATATATTACGCTTATTTTAAATATATATACAATGTAAATTTTGTACGTGTTTTATATATAAAGGTTATTGTTGGCATAGCTTATTTATATATATAAAAAATGTTATAATATATATATGATTTTCGCATATTAGTTCACTAAGTTATGTAATATGAATGTTTACATATAAACAAACTATTGTATATACATTAGTAGTTGTTTTGGTTAAGAGGAATATATATATTCTGAGTTAGTTTAGATATATATTTTTATACGTAAGTTCTATATATTTAGGTAGTAAGGCATTCTGTGTATATACATCTAATAGAGTAGAAATTTTAAGTTGTATATGTTTAAATTTAATATGGATTTTTAAATATATATATGTTTTAAGAATAATGATTTTTATTATATATGAACATATATATTATTTTTAATATTTGTCTGAAATTTAAAGTATTAATTTAAGGAATTATAATAATAAAATATATTTTCTGTACAAATATCTAGCTGATTCTGATTCATTTCATCAATGCCTTATTATCAGCTTTGTCCATCTAATTCGTACCCATCTAGCTTTGTTTTGGAATTCGTGCTGGGATTCGTGACTCATCTCATTCTCGTTCATCTCTCCAGCCTCGAAAGGTGAGCAATCACTCACGATTAACGTTCTTATATTTATTGAATTTGATTTCAATTGAAACGACAATTGAAATATGCTGCTGTAGTTGTTTACATTGATATATATGTTATTACTTGTAACTGTTCACCTGTGGGATATGACACCATATCCGGTTGTTTACATTATATTGTTATTGATGATATATGCCTGTTATATTATTATCATATATGTTGTCACTCTGCAAGTTCCCTGTTAGAATAGAATCCCTGTGGGTTGAAATGATACATACCCGAACGATCTGTAGAATAGGAGGAAATCGTTATGGGTTGAAATGATAAACCCAAGCGATTTTCATTTGAACTGAATTTGGGATTGCGGGTTTTAGTGATATATACCTGTATATATTTAAATTACGGATTAAAATGATAAATATCTGTATCACTTGACCATAGGATTGGAAAAATTTATACAGACACTATAACGACCTTGAATTTTTGATATTGCAAATCAGGATATTTAATTAATTTTAAATATCTGGAAGTTAGTTTAATTTGACATTCGAGATATCAGAATGAATTTGGCGATTTAATTTTTGAATTTAATCGTTAAATCTGGGTAAAAATTTGAATCTTCAGTTTTGAGCTGAGTAAAAATGTTTTCAAGGCTTAGAAAATTCATATTGATTATACTAAAGATAATGGAACTTTCAGAATTGAATTTGAAACTGTTTTGTTCAGTTTTGAAATTTTGTTGTTTAAATTGAATTTAAAAATAGCGGTCCAGGGCATAGTCTCGGAATTTGACGAAACCAGTTCCATTGGATCCGTAATGTTGTATTAGTATCGGATTTCAATTTTCGTAATATTTGGAGAGATCGTTTGGCCGTACGATAAGCAAACGTGCTGAAATTAAATTTAAAATTTAAAATTATAACTGGTCCAAAAAGCTATCTTCTCCATACGATCGAATTTGGACTCGGAACCTTTTCAATTGCGTTCGAAATAGGCATATAACATTATAAACGCCTAGCGGCATGCCTTGATAGGAAGTCAAAATTTTTAGTTGATTTTATCGGAATAATTCGAATTCGAATTTAAATTGAATAATTTTACTAGTCAACTGCAGTTAAATTTATTTCACATCGACTTATCTTTTCCATCAGTTCAAACAGCTATTCAAGTACCCGACCTTATCTCTTTCTTTCTTCGTTCTCAAGCCAGATAACAAAAGAAGAATATCTCATTCTAAAATCATCAAAATAAAAACAATGGCCGAGTGTTTTAAAATAAAATCGCGAGACTCCTCATCTCTTCAGTTTGAAAACAAAACCCCTCTCTCATTCAAAAGAAAGACAAATCGAATTCCCCTCCCACGTTTTCGTTCAAAATAAAATCTGACCGAGCGAAGTCGCATCGATAGGAGGAGAAGCTCGCGCTCGAGCTCGCGACAGTGGTGGGGCGCGTGCGAGTGCCGCCTGGGGGTCTCGATAGATCTCGGTAGGGAAGTCGACTCCTTCGATTTCAAATTGGGGAAGGCGACGAGTTTCGCGAGGCATGAATGTGGTGCGCGTTCACGCTCGAGTAAAGGTGTAGCTAGGGTTCGCGATGAGGTTTGGGGTACTGGCACGAACTTCGGTGGTCGAGCGATGAACTCGAAGCAGGGGATGTCGAAGGTAGGCGATCTCGGTGGACAGCTCGTTGGAAGAGGCTGAGCTAGGGCTTGGGATCGCTAGTGTTGAGGAGCAATGAGGTATCCATTTATGTTTAAATAAAATTCAGCAACGTATATACATATATATATATACATATACTTTACAGAGAAAGAAATTACTGTCTTGAGATGTATAGATTAGGAAAAATATATAATACATCAATTTACTGTTTGAGATTTAAAATATATATATATATATAGAATATTTTGGGGAAAATATAGGAATATTAAAATGTTGTAGAGTTTATAAATATATATATATATATGTACATATATACCTATTTTTCACTTGCTAGGTTATTTTAAAACAAGCGATTAACTCGTTAGATTAACTTGTTCAATTATTTTAGTCACTGAATTATTTATTTGAGGGATATTAGTATAAAATTAAATTAAAACCAAATTATTAGTTAAAAGGAATAAATAAATGGTAATTGATTTTTCGATTTATTTCGAATATTAATAAATTGTATAAATTGTTTATACAAGGTTTAAAATCAAGAAACAACCGAAATTGGAAAATGGACTGCAAATTAAAGCTAAGGTGAGATTTTCTCACTCAAATGAAAGTTGGATTTTCAGTTATTGATTGATTGTTTGGATGTGATACTATATATAGTAGTATATGGCAATATATATATGTTGGAATATATATATATTGGTGATTGATTTTCCGACATTATATAACGGATGAAACCCTATGCGCCGCATAATAGCGGAATGATATTTTATAAATCCCATATACCGCGATATTCCATCTCGAAATGGAATTGGTATTGTGCTAACATCTGTGGATGTAGGGAAACAGGTTGGAGGGATCCAACTGGATTCCTCAAATTATATGAATTTGTTTCATATGTAGTATGAATTTGTTTCATATGTTGTGTGATGATTATTGATAATCTATGAATGATTATATTGACGATTGAATGTGTTGAAGGCTATAATTTAGCCGAATGTATTTTTGGTATCGTTGGATACCAGAAATAAATAAATTGGATTTTTGAAATTAAAGTAAGAAATTTCAAGTAAATTCCTTTTGAAAGAATTGAATAAATTTAAAAGAAGGGATTTAAAAGCGTAAAGTTGATTTTTGTAATCTTATCGAATTATTTCCAAAATATGGGAAAAGATTTTTATAAATGGATTTTGAATAGTATTATTCGAAAGTTGGGAAATTTATTTAAAATGGAATTTTAGATGGTTTGGAAGAATAAAGGAATTTATTTAAAAGGAGATAAATTTGTTTGAAATCCAATTGATAATTGATTTCGTATTTGAAGATAAATCTTTGGGAAATCGATATGGAAATTTATTTGATGTTGAATGAAAAAATTGATTTGTGTTGAAATAAATTGGAAATCGATTTGTAAAATGGTTTGGGATTTGAAATAAATTGGAAATCGATTTGTAAAATGATTTGGGATTTGAAATAAATTGGAAATCAATTTGTAATTGATTTGGGGTTGAAATAAATTTCTAGAAATCCAATTGATAATTGATTTGGTGTTGGAAAGTGAATATTTGGGAATTTAGATTCAAAATGGAATTTATAAAGGAAAGGGAAATTTGTTTTAAAAATAAACACTGATTTATTTTTAAAGTGTGGAAATAAATTTACAAATTTGGAATGTAAATTTGAAATAAATCGATAAGGATTTATTTAATTGGTTTAAATGGACCATTTTGTGATGAAGTGTGAAAATGGGATTTGAAATTTGTTTTCAAATGTTGAAGTGTGGAAAATATATATCTTGTGAAGATATTTTGGAAATTTAATAACTGGGGAAAAATTATTTAAATTGGTTGATTGTTGTGATATGTTGTTGATAGTTAAATAACCGACTATTAATATTTGCCTTTGAAATGGCACTTGATTTGTTTTTAAAACAAATGCTCATTATTCGGTTAAGCCGGGAGAGGACTTTGTTTCATATAACCCATTCCGAATAGTGATACGTCGTGAATGGATAACATTTGAAGACCGGTGTGAAGACCGGGTATTTTCGAAAATGAAAGGACAACCTGTCGAATGTCTCTGCACCGAGTTGCTCCGGTATGGAGATTTATATCACTTTTCTTGTGATGGGAAGTCCGGACGTGATTAGTGAATACCCAAATTGCAAGGGCTTCTTTAGAAGTGCCTTCGGTTCGGTTCGATCCCGGAACGGACTTGTATAGATGTGTGCCTAACATTACACTTTGAGATGTAAAGCTGGTTTCTATCAAATACATTTCTGTTGGTGGCGGAGAATTTATTCTCTTAGCTTAACACCCTTCTCTGAGACGTACGAGCTCAGAGGTTATGTAGTTGATGGTTACTAGTGATACATTCGCAATTTGGTAATGTGGCATACGAAGTGCTGTTGATCATTTGTTGATCAAAGCATGGCTTTGTGAAAAAGCGTGGCTTTGTGAAAAAGCGTGGCTTTGTGGACGAGACTTCGTCGAGCCTCACAACCCTGTAATGGTCGAAACAGGAATGTTGCAGCAAGGTAGTTAGGGGTCGCGCCCCTAGGGTATGTCATTTCCTTCTGGATAAAAGGTGATATCATGGTATGGAGCCCAGATATTTTACCTATGTTGATGCTGCATATTTATTATACTTTGTGGTTATTGCTTTGTGGTTGAGGATCCTCGGATAAAGGTCGGTAACGACCGGGGGATGGCATACTTGTATGTTAGTTACCTAGTTACAGCTGTACATCGTGAGGTAGCGTCAGTGTGTTAGTTACCTAGTTACAACTGTACAGCGTGAGGTAGCGTCAGCCTTGTGTTTGCAGAGATCCGGTTAGGTTCTCGGGGCGTCTTTCCAGAGGCGTTTCCATTTCGGTGTAAGGAAGTTCCTTTGCCTGACCATTTGTTGGAAATCGAAAGAAACAATACGCGCCCTGTATGGTTTTAGTTGTAGAACCTGCCATTTACTTATGGTTGTCACCACTGTTTAGATGGTAGCTATAGTAGGCAAACAATAATGGTTGTATGTTGGCTAAGACTGATATTATACTTTCGAAATGTTTTCCACACTAGACATTAATAATAATATCAACTGATTTTTCGTAGTAAGCATCTTTGACTATCATAAGGAGAAATCTCCTCCAATTCTGCGTTTGCATTGTGTGTGTGGCGGGAGGCCTTATGGTAGTTTCATTTTCCAAAAGCATTGCGAATCTGTTTTATTTTCTTTATGAAAATAACTGTTTTACGATCTCACACCAGTCACCATGACTGACCTGGAGTTTATTGTTCCCTTTCTAAACTCTGGGTGCCCATAATATTTCACACGGGCATCCTAGAGTTATGTTATCAGGATATTCTGGAGCTTTGGAGATGAGCTGGATGGCGAGACGTACTACCGTACTTGTTTATTTATTCCGCTATGTATTCTGTGTGAGGACAAGTTTATATAACTGTCCATTGTTGTTTTGAGTTTTATATTGACTCTGATTGATGTATGTATAAACTGATATAGTCTTTTGTTTAATGATTATTGATTCATCTATTGTATATTATTCCGCTGCGAATGTGAGATTCTGTTGTTGTTTATGTTTCTTCTTCTTTATTTTTCTTCTCTCTTCTTCTACCTCTTCTTTTTAACCCTAATGGTTCGGTTTTCCGGCATTCGATTGCGCGGCATTTGATACAGTGGATGTATTAATGTCGACTTTCGAGCGTCGAAAAGCCGTATCGTTACATGTGGTATCAGAGCTGTTGGTTAAGAAACAACCCTGGCTCTGTTGGGTGTTACTCATTAGAGATAGAGTCAGTAGTACTCTAGAATGAGTGTGAGTGTAATAATAGATATGAGCGCGTATTTGTTAGTGAATATAAAAAAAATTTGTTTTGTATTGTGTTGACTTATCGGTTGATTGTTTATTGATTCTGGTCGGTGTAGTCTGGCCAACTGTAATCAATAGGGATTTCTAAACTCTTAAACAAGATAATCTGACACAGTATTTTTTTAAATAGGGTAAATGAAATAATTTTGCCCAGAAACTATTTTTGTATAGAAAAGAAATGTTTTTTTATGAATTATCATAGTATATGGATGCTTAGTTGTTAGGAAGAGATAATATTGAATTATTATCACTGTTGTATGGAAACAGAATAAAAAAGAATAATGCTATAACCAAAGATCTGGAGATAAATTCATTTAACAAATGAAATTTATAAATATGAATTGAAAGTATAAGGAAATAAATTCATATATGAATGGGATTTGTAAATATAAATTGTAAATGTGATTTATAATTGGAAATAGAATTCTAGGAAAGTATTTGAGAATAAATTCATTTAAGGAATGAAATTGTGGATGAACAAATGAAGTTACATTTGTAAATAAGTGAATTGGAAATTGGATAATGGAATGAGATTTGATTTGAATCAAGTTGAAGAAAAATCCAAACTTGGAAAATAAAATAAGAAGGATTGAATTCAAGTAAATAAACTTGATAATTTATTAATTCATGAAATAATGAATTGGATGTTGAATTAGTTGAATTAAAGTTGGGTTGTGAGTTAAATTTAAAATGGTTTGAATTTGTATATAAATTCAGGTAAGTAGAAATAAATTGAAAATTTCCTTGTTATTGATAGAATAAATTCGAGGTGAATTAAAAATGGAAATTTGAAAATTTAAAAAGGATAAGTGAATAAACTAATTGAATTAAATTAGTCGATGGAATGGATTTGATAAATGAAAAATCAAATCAAAGATTTAAATTGAAAATTGTTTACAAGGAAAATATAACTTGAGTTTTGAGTTGAAATGATTTAAGCAAAATTTGGATAAAATCTTGACTTAAGTAAAATTGTAAAATGGTTGTTGTCGAGTTTTGTGAAATGAATTCAAATGAAATGAATGTGAATATGGAATGTAAATTAAATTGATTTTGGAATCAATTGAAAGGAATATGAGTTAGATTCATTTAAAAATGGGTTGAATATAAGGAATTGCGTTGTAAACCATTGAATTGAATAAAAATGGTATGTGAATTGGTCGTAAGCGATTAAAATTGTATCGAAACTATATAAATTGCTTATGGGAATAATTTTGAGTGCATTGCTTATGGAAACTATATGTTTACTGTTGAGAATAAATGAAATGTTAATAGATTTCTTATATTTGTCACTTACGTGTTTAAACTAAGTAAGTGCAGGTTTTTGGAAGCCGTTTGGCTGCATTTGGGTTGCGAAAAATGCTAATAATAACTGCTTTGCTTAAAATGCTAATAAAGGTACGCCTACGCAATACAAAATAGGAAATATGAACTATTTTTGCTTTTCCGACCGAGTGGGTCGATGTATATATATTTATATCTTTTGTCAAATTGCAAAAGCTCCTCCGTACAAAGAAGATTCCGCCAAAATTTTCCGAAAATTTTGGGAGTTTGAAATTTTTGGAAATTTTTCACTTAACGACAAATGATTTCAAAATTGAATTTGAGATAAGTTAAATAGAATTCAATATCTAAAATGAAGTAAATTGAATTCAAATGGAATTGAAAATGCAAAGTTGAATGGAAATAAATATATAACTTTGTTAGTGAAGTGAAAACAAATATAAGAAGTGTGTAAATACTTATATTGAACTTAAGAAATGGTAAAATTCTTAAGTAAAATGGGTATTGGGAATCCAATAAGTGAATTTGGATATTGTTGTTAAGTAAAGTATACACGGTATTTGGAATTGGATTTTGATTTTGAAGGTAAATTTGAATTTGCTCGACAAAAGGTATGTGTTTAAAATTTCAGTATGAAATTTGATGAGTTTCTGATTTTGCCACTTGGCATTTTGTTTTCTATTTGAATTTGAGAGTCCGTAGGGACATTTTGTAGTCGTACCGAGTTAGCTGCGCAAAGGAGACGCTGGCGAAATTTTTCGAAAATTTAGAGAGTTAGAAATTTTTTGAGAAATTTTGGAATAATTTACAATTTGAATTTAAATTTAAATTTGAATTGTGAAGTAAAATAAAGTTGTTTGAACTTATGAATAAGTTTGGAAAGTTAGAAAAAGATTAGTTTGTCTTAATAAAAGATTTATTTTGGCAAGTTGTTGAAAACTATTTGGATTTGAGAAAATAGTTAACGGGAATTGGAGCATTCTTCTTGACTTGTAATTTCGAGACGAAATTCTTTTAAGGGGGAAGATTGTAACGACCCTGAATTTTTGATATTGGAAATCATGATATTTAATTAATTTTAAATATCTGGAAGTTAGTTTAATTTGAAATTCGAGATATCAAAATGAATTTGGCGATTTAATTTTTGAATTTAATCGTTAAATCTGGGTAAAAATTTGAATCTTCAGTTTTGAGCTGAGTAAAAATGTTTTCAAGGCTTAGAAAATTCATATTGATTATACTGAAGATAATGGAACTTTCAGAATTGAATTTGAAACTGTTTCGTTCAGTTTTGAAATTTTGTTGTTTAAATTGAATTTAAAAATAGCGTTTCAGGGCACAGTCTCGGAATTCGACGAAACAAGTTCCATTGGATCCATAATGTTGTATTACTATCAGATTTCAATTTTCGTATTGTTTGGAGTGGTCATTTGGCCGTACGATAAGCAAACGCGCTGAAATTAAATTGAAAATTTAATATTATAACTGGTCCAAAAAGCTATATTCTCCATACGATCGAATTTGGACTCGGAACCTTTTCCATTGCATTCGGAATAGGCGTATAACATTATAAATGCCTAGCGGCACGCCTTGATAGGAAGTCAAAATTTTTAGTTGACTTTATCGGAACAATTCGAATTTGAATTTAAATTGAATAATTTTACTAGTCAACCGCAGTTAAATTTATTTCACGTCGACTTATCTTTTCCATCAGTTCAAACAGCTATTCAAGTACCCGGCCTTATCTCTTTCTTTCTTCGTTCTCAAGCCAGATAACAAAAGAAGAATATCTCGTTCTAAAATCATCAAAATAAAAACAATGGCCGAGTGTTTTAAAATAAAATCACGAGACTCCTCATCTCTTCAGTTTGAAAACAAAACCCCTCTCTCGTTCAAAAGAAAGCCAAATCGAATTCCCCTCCCATGTTTTCGTTCAAAATCAAATCTGACCGAGCGAAGTCGCATCGATAGGAGGAGAAGCTCGCGCTCGAGCTCACGACAGTGGTGGCGCGCGTGCAAGTGCCACCTGGGGGTCTCGATAGATCTCGGTAGGGAAGTCGACTCCTTCGATTTCAAATTGGGGAAGGCGACGAGTTTCGTGAGGCATGACTGTGGCGTGCGTTCGCGCTCGAGTAAAGGCGTAGCTAGGGTTCACGATGAGGTTTTGGGTACTGGCACGAACTTCGGTGGTCGAGCGATGAACTCGAAGCAGGGGATGTCGATGGTAGGCGATCTCGGTGGACAGCTCATTTGAAGAGGCTGAGCTAAGGCTTGGGATCACTAGTGTTGAGGGGCAGTGAGGTATCCAGTTATGTTTAAATAAAATTCAGCAACGTGTATACATATATATACATATACTTTACAGAGAAAGAAATTACTGTCTTGAGATGTATAGATTAGGAATAATATATAATACATCAATTTACTATTTGAGATTTAAAATATATATATATATATATAGAATATTTTAGGGAAAATATAGGAATATTAAAATGTTGTAGAGTTTATAAATATATATATATATATATGTAAATGTACATATATACCTATTTGTCACTTGCTAGGTTATTTTAAAACAAGGGATTAACTTGTTAGATTAACTTGTTCAATTATTTTAGTCACTGAATTATTTATTTGAGGGATATTAGTATAAAATTAAATTAACACCAAATTATTAGTTAAAAAGGAATAAATAAATGGTAATTGATTTTTCGATTTATTTCGAATAATAATAAATTGTATAAATTGTTTATACAAGGTTTAAAATCAAGAAACAACCGAAATTGGAAAATGGACTGCAAATTAAAGCTAAGGTGAGATTTTCTCACTCAAATGAAAGTTGGATTTTCAGTTATTGATTGATTGTTTGGATGTGATACTATATATAGTAGTATATAGCAATATATATATATATATTGGAATATATATATATATATATTGGTGATTGATTTTCCTGCATTATATAGCGGATGAGACCCTATGCGCCGCATAGTAGCGGAATGATATTTAATAAATCCCATATACCGCGATATTCCACCTCGAAGTGGAATTGGTATTGTGCTAACATCTGTGGATGCAGGGAAACAGGTAGGAGGGATCCAACTGGATTCCTCAAATTATATGAATTTGTTTCATATGTAGTATGAATTTGTTTCATATGCTGTGTGGTGATTATTGATAATCTGTGAATGATTATATTGACGATTGAATGTGTTGAAGGCTATAATTTAGCCAAATGTATTTTTGGTATCGTTGGATACCAAAAATAAATAAATTGGATTTTTGAAATTAAAGTAAGAAATTTCAAGTAAATTCCTTTTGAAAGAATTGAATAAATTTAAAAGAAGGGATTTAAAAGCGTAAAGTTGATTTTTGTAATCTTATCGAATTATTTCCAAAATATAGGAAAAGATTTTTATAAATGGATTTTGAATAGTATTATTCGAAAGCTGGGAAATTTATTTAAAATGGAATTTTAGATGGTTTGGAAGAATAAAGGAATTTATTTAAGTGAAAATTAGTCACGCATCCTTAAAACGGAACTTAATTTCAAAGCGGGTCCCTGTCATAAAGAATATATATTCTACGTCCCTGTTTCTGTTTTCCGCTAATTTATTCCCCAAATTACCCTGCGTTTGTGCGAGCTCTAATTCTTCTTCTTATTTTTCGATTTAAATGAAAAACTGCAATTAAATTGAAGACGAATCAAGTTTTTTTATGAAATATGATATTCTTAATATTTGCAGTTATAAATAATCGCAACAAATTTCTGCAAATATATTCGATAGTTGTAGAAATTTCTGCAACTATACGCAATAGTTGCAGACATTTCTGCAACTATACGCAATAGTTGCATTTGTGCAACTATATGCAATAGTTGCAGAAATGTCTGCAACTATACGCAATAGTTGCAGAAATTTCTGCAACTATTGCAAATAGTTGCAGATAATTCTGCAATTATTTGCAATAGTTGCATTTCTGCAACTATTTGCAATAGTTGCAGAAATGTCTGCAACTATACGCAATAGTTGCAGTTATTTCTGCAACTATAAGCAATAGTTGCAGAAATTTCTGCAACTATACGCAATAGTTGCAGACATTTCTGCAACTATTTGCAATAGTTGCAGTTATTTCTGCAACTATACGCAATAGTTGCAGAAATTTCTGCAACTATACGCAATAGTTGCAGACATTTCTGCAACTATTTGCAATAGTTGCATTTCTACAACTATTTGCAATAGTTGCAGAAATGTCTGCAACTATATGCAATAGTTGCAGATATTTCTGCAACTATACAATATAGTTGCATAAATTTCTGCAACTATACCCAATAGTTGCAGACATTTCTGCAACTATACCATATAGTTGCAGAAATATCTGCAATTTTGTGCAATTTTTATAAATTTGAAAAAAAATCGAACTGTTAAATATTTGCTGAATTGTCTGCAAATATTTGAAATAATTGCACCTTTAATACAAATATAAATTTTTGGTATCAACAATGGATCTCATTTTAAAGATCATAAAATTTGTGATTTTTTGGTGAAAACGGTATGTTGATCAGGTTTTTGTAAATAAAGTTATACACGTTTGAAAAGTTTAAAACATAAAGGGTATTTGTGTATTTTTGCGTGCGTGAATTTGAAAATAGGGAGCGGAAACATAAATGTTGGTTGTGAAGGATGTTTTATCTATTTTAAAACTTGTTAGGGATGTGAGCCAAACTATCCCTTTATTTAAAAGGAGATAAATTTGTTTGAAATCCAATTGATAATTGATTTCATATTTGAAGATAAATCTTTGGGAAATCGATATGGAAATTTATTTGATGTTGAATGAAAAAATTGATTTGTGTTGAAATAAATTGGAAATCAATCTGTAAAATGATTTGGTATTTGAAATAAATTGGAAATCGATTTGTAAAATGATTTGGGATTTGAAATAAATTGGAAATCAATTTGTAATTGGTTTGGGGTTGAAATAAATTTCTAGAAATCCAATTGATAATTGATTTGGTGTTGGAAAGTGAATATTTGGGAATTTAGATTCAAAATAGAATTTATAAAGGAAAGGGAAATTTGTTTTAAAAATAAACACTGATTTATTTTTAAAGTGTGGAAATAAATTTACAAATTTGGAATGTAAATTTGAAATAAATCGATAAGGATTTATTTAATTGGTTTAAATGGACCATTTTGTGGTGAAGTGTGAAAATGTGATTTGAAATTTGTTTTCAAATGTTGAAGTGTGGAAAATATATATCTTGTGAAGATATTTTGGAAATTTAATAATTTGGGAAAAATTATTTAAATTGGTTGATTGTTGTGATATGTTGTTGATAGTTAAATAACCGACTATCAATATTTGCCTTTGAAATGGCACTTGATTTGTTTTTAAAACAAACGCACATTATTCGGTTAAGCCGAGAGAGGACTTTGTGTCATATAACCCATTCCGAATAGTGATACGTCGTGAATAGATAACATTTGAAGACCGGTGTAAAGACCGGGTATTTTCAAAAATGAAAGGACAACCTGTCGAATGTCTCTGCACCGAGTTGCTCCGGTATGGAGATTTATATCACTTTTCTTGTGATGGGAAGTCCGGACGTGATTAGTGAATACCCGGATTGCAAGGGCTTCTTTAGAAGTGCCTTTGGTTCCGTTCGATCCCGGAACGGACTTGTATGGATGTGTGTCTGACATTACACTTTGAGATGTAAAGCTGATTTCTATCAAATACATTTCTGTTGGTGGCGGAGAATTTATTCTCTTAGCTTAACACCCTTCTCTGAGACGTACGAGCTCAGAGGTTATGTAGTTGATGGTTACTAGTGATACATTCCCAATTTGGTAATGTGGCATACGAAGTGCTGTTGATCATTTGTTGATCAAAGCGTGTCTTTGTGAAAAAGCGTGGCTTTGTGGACGAGACTTCGTCGAGCCTCACAACCCGGTAATGGTCGAAACATGAATGTTGCGGCAAGGTTGTTAGGGGTCGCACCCCTAGGGTATGTCATTTCCTTCTGGATAAAAGGTGATATCATGGTATGGAGCCTAGATATTTTACCTATGTTGATGCTGCACATTTATTATACTTTGTGGTTGTTGCTTTGTGGTTGAGGATCCTCGGATAAAGGTCGGTAACGACCGAGGGGATGACATACTTGTGTGCTAGTTACCTAATTACAGCTGTACATCGTGAGGCAGCGTCAGTGTGTTAGTTACCTAGTTATAGCTGTACAGCGTGAGGTAGCGTCGGCCTTGTGTTTGCAGAGATCCGGTTAGCTTCTCGGGGTGTCTTTCTAGAGGCGTTTCCATTTCGTTGTAAGGAAGTTCCTTTGCCTGACCATTTGTTGGAAATCCAAAGAAACAATACGTGCCATGTACGGTTTTAGTTGTAGAACCTGCCATTTACTTATGGTGGTCACCAATGTTTAGATGGTAGCTATAGTAGGCATACAATAATGGTTGTATGTTGGCTAAGATTGATATTATACTTTCGAAATGTTTTCCACACTAGACATTAATAATAATATCAACTGATTTTTCGTAGTAAGCATCTTTGACTATCATAAGGAGAAATCTCCTCTAATTCTGCGTTTGCATTGTGTGTGTGGCGGGAAGCCTTATGGTAGTTTCATTTTCCAAAAGCATAGCGAATCTGTTTTATTTTCTTTGTGAAAATAACTGTTTTACGATCTCACACCAGTCACCATGACTGACCTGGAGTTTATTGTTCCCTTTCTAAACTCTGGGTGCCCATAATTTTCCACACGGGCAGCCTTAAGTTATGTTATCAGGATATTCTGGAGCTTTGGAGATGAGCTGGATGGCGAGACGTACTACCGTACTTGTTTATTTATTCCGCTGTGTATTCTGTGTGAGGACAAGTTTATATAACTGTCCATTGTTGTATTTAGTTGTATATTGACTCTGATTGATGTATGTATAAACTGATATAGTCTTTTGTTTAAAGATTATTGATTCATCTATTGTATATTATTCCGCTGCGAATGTGAGATTCTGTTGTTGTTTCTGTTTCTTCTTCTTTATTTTTCTTCTGTCTTCTTCTAACTCTTCTTTTTAACCCTAATGGTTCGGTTTTCCGGCATTCGATTGCGCGACATTTGATACAGTGGACGTATTAATGTCGACTTTCGAGCGTCGAAAAGCTGTATCATTACAAACACCGTTGGTCTATATATATAAATATTTTGAAAATGATTTCTATGGTTTTGAAAAGGAAATATATATGTGGTTTTATTTAAATTTGAAAATATTATGTATATGAATAAGTTTTAATGTAAAATAGATTTAATAATAAGCTTTAAATCTAGTAAAGTTTGATTTAAGTAAATATGTTTTAGTATTTATTTAAAATTAAATTTAAAATAGATTTTTTTTATGATTTCTATAAGTTAAGGTTGGAAAGATAAATTTGAGTTTATTCGAAATTGTATTTGATTAAGAATTTCGTTTAATTAAATCGATTTGAAAATTATTGAATTTGAGGGTTTTAAGATATGATTTTATAACTTGGTTTGATTTAAAGTGATTAAATAGATATTTCAAGTTTTAAATAAATCGAAGGGAATATTTAGTTTAATGTAATTTAAGGTTATTTAAATGATAATGGATTTATTAAGTGAATATTTCAAAACTAAATAATAATGAAGTTAAAATAAGATATATATATATAGCTTTGAGAGTGCTATAATTTGGATATATATATATATTTGAAATGGAAATGACATTTTGGTTTTGAAGTATAAATTATTTTGAATGACCACGGTGTTATAATGACGTTTGGTTGTTTTTTTTGAGATCATGAGGAATCTTAAGATCATGGTTTTCATTGATACTCACTTAAGTAAACCCCACGCCGTGTGTCTACCCCGCTTTTATTTAGTCGTCGCACACGGATGCTTAACGTTGAAACTCCCACTGATGGTTTTGGCGCTGGGATTCGAACCTGCCCGGACACAGTCCTTTGGTTTCCATCTCCCAGCTCCCAAACCAACCGAGCTACGAATGGCGGGTGACGTTTGGTTGTACATTTCTGTATTGTAGATAGTTCCACGGATCCTCAGAGGATGGTTATCCCAAACATCCTTTAAGTTACTTGTATTTCAGTTGATATTTCACCTGAGTTGGATTTATTGATATAAGAATGTTAATCCCGACTCGAGTGTTTTGTGTTTTGCTTTACTCTCGGGTCAGACTGAGTGATATACAGCATTTGAGACTCACCTTTGGTGTTTGGAGCTTCGCTTGGAGATCCAACTATCAATTCATCTTTCAGATATTCAGTTGATTCCAGTGTTGTATTCAAATTTGATTATTGTATCGAGACTCCCGTGTATTTGAGACTTCTGCTGTATTTTGTTTTACTCTATTATATATAAATGGTAGCTTCATGAACTACTATTCTCTTGTTTCCGCTGCATTCTGTTATAATACTCTGTGTCTGTGATTATTTTATTTACTGTATATACTGAGTTTTTCCAAATATAAATTAAATGTCTGATATTTTGAGCAATTCAAGTCCGACATGTGCGGATGCGAATGGTTGAAAATACCGGGTTGTTACAACCAGATTTAAAGTTTTTCTCGGCTTTGATAATTTGATTAGATCCTACTCCTCTTCTCTAGCATCCTCTACAATTCTCCATTGTATATACATAAAAACTAAAACTAATTTTACGAATTTAGAATTTTGTGGAAAAGAAAAAATGGTGGATCTTCTATGGGTTTGGAAGTGAAGGTCAAGGTCTGTATTTATAGGGGTTCAAACCAATATAAGCAACTTGATTAAACTGTTTTAAATTCGGACCATTTAGGCCAATGTTTACCGACAATTTTATCTTGGCAACGGTTGACCGTTCATGACCTAGGGTCGACCGCTATTGGTCGACCTGGATGCATATTGGGTCGATCATGCGGTTTGTTTTACGGTGAATTATTTTATGTGCCGATTTGTTTAGTTTTATTCTTTATTTAACCGTTCAATAACATTTATTTCCATTAACGTTTTTCTTAACATCTAAGCTAATGTTAACTATCCGTTAAATCTAACTATCGGTGATTAATGTTAGTTGATTATTTTTATTTTCTTAATCACATATATAATTATTTCCAAATCGAAAACTTCAAACGTCAATAACCTTTTCGTTTGAACTTTGATCGAAAAACTTTATATATGAAAATTGATCAAAAAATCGTCACGAACCCAATGGTGCAAGTTTCATAGCCATATTACGATGTTTGAAAAATTCTATTTTTGATGTGTTATTTATTAATTTAATTTTCTTTAAATTAATTATCGTATAAATTACGGGGTGTTACTTTCTTCTTCTCTTAACAGAATTTCATCCTCGAAATTCCTTAAGGGCTCAATCATTTAACATAACATACATCCATTCTAAGCTAACGATCAATTAGTGTGCAAACAATGTTTCATATAGTCGTATACAAGTGCATAGTGTATCATAATACATATGATATGTATGGAGAATAATTCTAATCGGTGCATGTTATATGAATGCTTTCTTTTAAATCAATTTCAAAAGTATGGTGCAAACACCCTAAATATACTGATAGTTTTATATGCACACAACTTTGAAAACTAAAAACTTGTTTTTCATCCAAATTGTCCTACATTTTTATGAATAGAAGTATAGTTCAATCGATTTTTCATCCAATTCCTACCATCCAAAATCCTAGCATACCTTGCTAACATCAAGCTTTTTGAAAAATCCAGTTTTCTAAACCTATATTCTTATGTCGACAAAGGGTCTAGATGGAAAATTCCATATTTCCATACTTCTCTTATGTATCCTTTTCTCTAATGTACCTTGGAACCTTCTCTTTCGCCCCTTTTTCTCTTTCAATTTTTTCAAGTATAGTTCGCATAAGTAATTTTTTTTTTGAATATTTAAAATTTTAAAACAGAATTAGTTTAAAACTAGTTTAGTTCACCTACCGACAAGGTATGGAGAAAGTGATTCATAGTTAAACATTTTTTTCCCTTGTATCTAACCGTATTTTATTTTACTGTCACTTTTGCTGCATAGTAAAATCTGTAATAGCTAACATGTCAACTATTCCCCCACTTCAAGTTTATGTAATTTTGGAAATTGAAAAATTCCTTCTGTTTTCTACTCAAAAATATTTTTATATTACTTTTTGAAATATCGTTAAAAAAATTTAAATTTAAAATTTTCATCACAAATTTTTTTGAAATCTTTTCACAAAGGTGTTTTTTTCCAAAATCAAGAATTTTGAACAAAATTTTTCAAAAGTACACATACATACATACAAATACACACACAAACAAACATACATACATACATACATAAATACATACATACATATATATATATATACATATGCATATTCTCAAAACAAATTATGCCACACCACATGAATTCCTGGTTTAGTTAATAGTTTAACATCCATAGTAGACTCTATCTAACTACATGGTAAATTTTATTTTTTCCAAAAACTTTTCTTTTATTTATAATAACAACCAGCACATAAGTTCATTAATAATTTCTATTTTTAAGGTACATGGACCTTGACCCATGGCTTCGCAACATACTTTCCTTGTCCTTCCCTCATCAAAATTTATCTTCCCTAAATTTCCTAGGCTTTTGGAACTTAACTTTACATTTATTTTTGTAGCTAATTTAATAAATTCCCTAATTTATTTTGTAAACTTCCAGCCTTTCATTCATTTATTTTCCATTAGTTACGTGTTTACATGAGATTTCATTACTTATACAGTTTTCCAATCAATATCTTGGTCCATCCAGAAAACCAATTTTCAATGGAACATTTCTCATGATATCGTTCGTGTTTTATAGAAATAACTAATGCTTATAACCCAAACCTCAAAGAAACTATTGTTGGAAGCTGCCTTCAACATCAACAGACTAACGATATTGTGTCCATATCACTTCTTACTTAATTAGATAGACCTTTCTAACGTGTCATCCTTCTGCAGTCCACATATCTTAAATTTCCTTTATGGCTTCTAATGAATAAGGTCTATCCATTACTTCCATCACCATACCAAATTATAGTATAACCGTGCATCCCCACACTATAGTGGGTAAGAAATAAAAACTGTGCACATTTAGAAAATATCTTTGATAAATTGGTTTGGCAGAATAATTTTTCCACCCTCTATCTTGCCTTCCTTACTTTGAGTCTACCAATGTCCTCTACGTGATCGCCATCTCATTACCCTCTGTTACTATCTTCTCTTAATCCAAATCTCTTTATAGTACTCTCAAATCCTTCCTACAAGCATACCCTATAACTTGTTGAAGTGTAATTTAATACCATGTATCATTCCTTTGCGGATTCTTCTCATGGCTTGTACACATGTCTAACAAAATATTCCTAGGTCCTCAACAGTATTCTTTACACTCTACGGAGATTCCTTATTACTAATCTATGAACAGTCATCGCTATCATCTTCATAGCCTTACCTTTTACCCTAACTTACCTAGGCAATCATTCATATCTACTCCATATTTGAAATTTTGGTTTGGTCTTGCTCAAAAAAGTTTCAAACATTAAAACTTAAAATTTTGAAGTATTTTAATCGTAAAACTTTTATTTTTAAAAGTGCAAATTAAAAACTTTTAGGAAATTTTAAAAATAACTCAATGCCTTAACTTTTAAAATCACAATTAAATTTTTAAAGCTCTTTTCCTTTTAAAGACTGTTTCCAACTTTTACTTCTTAAAAATTGGGACTTTTATTCAAACCAACAGTTCAGTTTTTATTTTAAAAAATCGATTGTTATACCAAACCATTTTTCTCAAAAATGTACTTTACAGTATTTCTAAACATACTTTATAATTTTTAAATAATAAAAACTGGAGTAGATAAGAATAACTCCCACTCTATCATTTTCTTCCAACTCATACTATCTCCCTTTCAATCATTGGCGAAGTCTCTAATATAATGTGAGAGAGACTTTTAAAAGATATTTGTAATAAATGCGCACATCAATGGAAAATGTTCACGTTTTTTTGTTTTTCCTTTAATTTCCTATGTTGCTTCAAGCTTACTAGAATTATTTTTAATATAATCTCCTAACGTTATTTCTAATTACTAACATAATTTTATATAAATTCCTAATATTGTTTTTATTTATATTTTATAATGTTATTACTTTTCAACCCTTCCTCTACCTAAACCGCCATAAGTCCAATTGTTTACTGCCTTCTTAGTTAAACCATTAGTGTGTTCGCCTACTGCTATATTTTGGGTTTTAATATTCTTTCTCGTTCTTCTTACCCCATTTCAACTTAAAAAAAATCGTCTTAGGAAAATCAAAGAGCTACATATGCTATACTATTTTTTTTTAAATTTACCTTTTTATTAAAACCCATTATTGTAATTTTCAGTCTAAAAAATTTAAAAATCTTCTACTAAAACTTTTTCTTTAATATAACATAGTATTTTTTTCGAAAATTTAATATTTACTTTCCAAAAAATAGGGTTTTTACCTTCAAATAATTCCTTTGAAAATTATTTCAAATATGTTATATATATTTTCTCAAACTTTTATATTAAAATTGTTTCAACCTTTAAAACTATTCTCTATTGGGTCGGACTCAGAGTGGATTTCTATTTATCCCTTCTTTTGGACTTTTCTTCCTTCAACTACTTGTTGACTTATCTTCCTCCAACTATAAGATCTAGCAATCATCTTGGAGTGACTGCTACACACCATCCTTCGAGAACTCAATTGCTTTTGTATATCTACAACATTTGGACTCTTACTTTCTCCTTATTGGGACCTTCTGTACATCATCAATCGACATTACATGGGGATCTACAATCATTGGGCTATCGGAAGCCCAACAAGGGAGTCATGTACTATCCAGCTTTAGGGACCTTCTATATGCTGCACTCATACTCGTTTAAGTCAACGCCTTTCCATACAACCTATTTTCCATGGGTTAATAGAGAGAGGTGTACATCTTCGACTTCATCCATTGTTCCGATTCATAATCAACTTATCCATATTTTGGCGTATGGTTGCAACTACTCTATAGTCGAAATTTACAGGAGTTGACGTAAAATATTTTTAATTTATAGGCAAAATACTAACATGTTCACTCAATATTTCCTAAATTTTTAAGATCGACTAACCTAAACTTTAATACCAAATGTAAAAATCTACACCCTAATAGGCCGAATTTTTGCTAAATCGAAAACACAAGTCCACCAGGATACAGATCGTTGGTTTGGTATTCTGCAAATAAATAAATAAGTGCATATTAAAGCTTTATCAATATAACTCACAATGGAATAGTAAAGTATAATAAATCATATAATTACCGACCAAGATTGATACTTCTAATATTTAGTGTACTTGTTATGTGCCTACAATGCTTAAGGAAACCTATCCTTTTACTGCTCCCGCCTTGCACCAGTACCTATACCTCTAAATCTATCATGTGAGTTGTAATGAGGAGGGGGTCTAAAAAATGTTCTAGTGACTGGTGCATTATACATTTTACACATAACACTAGTTTATACCGATTATCTTCTATTACATGTTATGTATATTAATTTTACTTAGTCCGCTCGACCCCGCGTACGCGTACGATATGACCTATCTATCCAAAGTAGACCATAACTATATACACATATATATAAATATATAAGTACCACAGTCTCCCTTTGGACCAAGAACTATCCCTACTAGTATCTACAATCTGGCACCATGTTAGGATCCATCATCAAAGCAATATCACGTTCGTATGGAACTACATCTCATATTATGAATATTCGTACAACTATGCATTGGGGAGAGGAATCTGAAATGTCGACTCGTCGGTGTGTCTCATCGTCTTCATCTGTGTCCACATCTCAATGGTAGTTTATGCCTCGTCATGCTTCTCATAGTGCCTAATATGACATCACAATAGCTTTGTCGTATTCTATCTTTCCTTGGGGATTTACTACTTGTTTGCTTCCTATTGATTATAGAGGACTCATCTACTCAGACTACCCCATTCCCTTTTGAAGAAATCTTTTATAGGTTAACTATCCTTGCCATAACAAACAAACTAGCAAACAACTGCGATAGTTCATTACCTAATGGGACCTACCCCGGTAGAAGGCGTAGTCTGTTAGGTGTAACTCTGTTTTTTCCATTGACTGTGCAGAGCCGATTACGCACTCAACCTATGTACAACTCATACTCCTAATTTGGTACCAACACATACTGACATGGCGTCAAACTGCTCACTATACTATTTAGATTGCCTAATGCAATCAAGGAAGTACCCTCCCCTTAATTCATTGAAGCAGACTTTACTGAGGGTATTCCTTCATCTATATGCAAGCGTATATACTCCACAGATCCTACGGTTGGATATGTTCCACATTAGTATAATGTATACACAAGGTGGTCCCTTGCGGTGGGCAAACTTCTATTATTTAACACTACTTACCTTGCAATCCAATCCATACTAATGAATACATCATTCTTATCCATTTATGTTATTTACATTCTTATATAACTCACATTTGTATAAACGCATACTTAGGGTTACAAAGATATATGTATGTATGTATATGTATATGTATGTGTTTGCACCAAAAATGGTCACAAACCCCAAGTGTAGTGAAAGCACCAGCGTATGAATACAAATCAACAGTATTCACACACAAATCACAGATCTAAGCAAATAACAAGCAACAATCTAGAAATAATGAACAGTGACACGCAATTTATAGTGGTTCGGCTATCTCCGGCCTACGTCCACTTCAAAGTTTTTATCTTTTTATTGCTCGATGCTTGAAGATTACAATTTCGTGTGTTGTATTACAACTGATTTGCTGAGCTAAGTCTGAATCTAAGGCAGCAATGGTGATCTGGAGTAAATCTGGCAGAATCTGGGCGCTCTTTAGCTCTCAAAATTGTCCGACCCCTTTTCTGAATGACCAGGGGCTCTATTTATAGGTGTAGGAGGCTGATATTTCGCCTAAATTGAGGGGAGACCAGTTCTGGCACGTGAGGGAGCCCACATGGCCGAGATCTGGAGATCCGGGCCCACTTTGGGATCGATTCGACCCTTGGTTCGAATCGATCAAGAAAGAGTCCAATCGAGCTGAAATTTTGTGTGAACATTCTTCATCATGTGTTTAAGCTTCTATGAAAATTTCATGGCGTTTGGACTTGTAGAACTTGAGTTATGATCGATTCAATATGGTGTTTTTCGCTTCCTGGAGTTGTTCGAATCGATACCTTCGAATCCATAGGGTCGACTCCATCTCCTAGCACGTGAAGGCAATGATGTGGTTCGCGTGCTTCAGGTCAACCCCTCTTTTTCTCCGAGTTTTACTGAGTCGAACCCGGGGTTTCAGCTAGGCGGACTTGGCAGATTCAAGGCAATCGATTCGAAGGCATGTTTCTTCGAATCGATGGAATTGGTGCTTGGTCGAATCGATCCAGATATGCCACTGTGGATCGATTCGAAGTTATCTCAATGTGGGGGTTCGAAGATGCTGGAGTCGAAGTTCCTATCACTGCATGGATTCGGAGGTAATGGAGTCGAAGTAAAGGTGCCCTCTATCGATTCGAAGCAACGTAGGCCTGATGGATTCGAACTTGACGGAGGCGAAGCTTTGCTCCTTCTAATCGATACGGAGGTCGTGCTCTGTTGATTCGAAGGTCTTCATGGTGATGGATTCGAATCTTGGTCGATTCGAATACAATGAACAACATATTTCCTTAATCTTGCAACGTTCGTATTTTGAGCATACGTACTCGGATCGACTCAAAATTTGGAACGTTGGTTTCTACGGCTTCGCTTGACGCGTCTTATCAATTGCAGCCCGATCCGGACTCGGACAAAATTCATCGATATCCATGGTGAACCTGCGATGCACAATCGATGTTCATGACTAATAATCATTGATTTTCAGTTAATCTTTGGGTATCTCGGCTTTGCCAAAAGTTGGGATAACATTTTGCCCCCCAAAACATGCCTTTTGGTAAAAGGCGTGTTTTGATCAGTCTCAAATTAAATGCAGTGAGTTCATGTGTATCTCATAGCTTATAGCATTTTCAATCAAGTCCATGGCTGTTCGAAGCCGAATTATTATCAATTCCTTCCAGTAGAAGTTAAGAATGAAATTCTGAAGCCTCTCCGGACTGTCGATGGTCACTCCGGACCCTTGTCAAACCCATTCTAGATTTAGCGATTGAATAGAAAGGTCCTATTGCACTCCGGCGTTGCTTTCTATCCCTTGCACTCTGGCCCCAGCTAGGGCGTATAGCGATGTCTTGGTCATTCTGGACCGATCGTAGCCTCTCTGGGCTCTTACTGGATCCCATCCTGTCACTCTCCGGTGAAGGGGAAACAACGTTAAGCGAGTCAATCCTGTCGCTCTCCGGCGAAGCGACTCACCTCCTGCACTCCGGTTCAGTGTATCTGAACATTAAGCGATGTCTTGACCTGAATCGTCGGTCGATCACAGCCTCTCCGGGCTCATGCTGGATCCCATCCTGTCACTCTCTGGTGAAGGGGAAACAGCGTTTAAGTGAGTCATTCCTGTCGCTCTCCGGTGAAGCGACTCACCTCCTGCACTCCGGTTCAGTGAATCTGAACATTAAGCGATGTCATGGCCTAAATCGTGGGCCGATCATAGCCTCTCCGGGCTCTTATCGAATCCTGATCCAATCACTCTCCGGTGAATAGGAAACGATGCTTAAGTGAGTTGATCCTGTGGCTCTCCGGCGAAGCAACTCACTTCTTGCACTCCGGACCCTGCCTCTCCAGGTAGGATCATAAAGCGATCAATATCATATCAAGTTTCATTATTTGTCCTTCAACTCTCTAGTCAAAGGGAAATTCATGTTTATTTACTGAATTCAAGTTCCAGTGTTCAATCTCAAACAAAGGAAAAAAAAACTAGATAATGCCTCTCCGGGCGGAGCGGTCTATTACCATCTCAGAGCATGCCTAGGGATCTCTCCGGTTCCCGTACATGAGTAAGTGGAATAGCCGTTTTATTTTGAAATCAAATCTAAGGAAACTAAGTGACCAAAGCACATATCCTGAACTTGGTCCTTGCCATCGTGATCAGTTGATGACGAGTCGTGATCCCGATCCGGGATCAGCCCTGTTAGGTTGAGGCGGTAGTTGTTCGGGCCTAACCGCCGTTGCACGTTCTCTGACATACTGTGGCAATCTACCACTCCTGGCATGTTCTTCCACCTCATCCTTCAGGTGGCGGCATTCATCGGTAGTGTGCCCATCTAGCTCATGGAATAGGCAGTATTTTCCAGTCCTGCGTTCCCGCTCCGTGGGATCTCTCCTGGGTGGTTTTCGATACGGGAGTTGCCCCCGAGTTTCAGTGTAAATCCTTTCTAGGTTTGCCGTCAAATTTGTGTATTGCGTGAACCTAGGCTCTCGGAATTTCTTCCGTTTATCAGGTCCATCATGTACGCCTTCCTGCTTTCTCTTTCCTTTGTCTGCCCTGGACTATTCCGTGGCGGTTCCTTCGCCTTGTGCAACATTTATTTCCTGCCTCTCGGCTCGTGATTCTTCTAACCGAATGAATTTTTCAGCTTCATGGAAAAACTCTCCAAGATCTTGCGGTGGATCTTTAGTCAAAGAGTCTTTGAATTCGGTGCCTTCCCCAACTCCTGCCACCACCGCCATCAGAATCATTGATGGATCCGGGTGACCTACAGAAGCCACCGTTGCATTGAATCGTAGCAGAAAATCTTTTATGGACTCTCCGGTCCTTTTCTTTATTGAAGCTAGAGTCATCACACTCTTGGGCCGTGTTACGTGGACCCTGAACTGTCTCATGAAGCAATCCACAAGCTCGCCCCATGTTCTGATTGATCCAGTCTCTAATTGTCTGAACCAAAGTGCAGCCAGATCTGATAAAAATAAAGGGAAACATCGTGCCATCACTTCCTCGGATGCTCCAAGTACTTCCATGTGTCTAATGTATTTGGTAATATGCATGGTTGGATCCGACTTCCCGTCATACGAATCCAGCGTTGGTAGTTTGAACTTTGGAGGGTTCCTTGCATTCCTGATATTCGGAGCGAATGGACTCCGACTAACTTCTTCCAATCCTCCTCCTGACAACCCTCCTCTCATGAGTCGTCTCACTAGGCCAATCATTCTTTCATCTCCATCTAGGGGTTGCCCCCTTGTCATGTCTCTTTCTTTCCCTCCGAGTCTGGTAGGGAATTCTGGTACGTACTCTTCGGGTGGCTCGTTAGCATTTGTGTTGGCCCTAGCCGGTTGAGCTCCTTCCAAAGGTCCTTCTACGTCGGATCTTGTGGGCCTGCCCCCAAGCCCTTGTTGATTGCCTTCTGGTTCTGTATTCACAGCCGCTGTAGCTGGTCCAGGGTTCTGTGTCCCTGTAGCTCTCATTTGCTCGAAGAAATTTTGCAGCATCTCTTGTTGGCTTTTCATCATCCTTTCCTGCATTAGGTTATTCATAGCCTCCATCTCATCTCTAGTAATGTAGATCGAAGCTTGTCCTTCTCTAGCGCCAGAGGATGCCTCCTGACTTCCTGCCTGTTGGCTCCTCTCAGTTCTTTGTCTAGTTTGTCGAGTCATTGTAGAGCCAAATCGGAATCCTTAAAATTTCAAATCTAAACTTTGAATCTGGTGTAGCGGGTGCTAGTTCCTCTCAGTGGAAGCACCAAAGTGTTTGCACCAAAAATGGTCACAAACCCCAAGTGTAGTGAAAGCACCAGCGTATGAATACAAATCAACAGTATTCACACACAAATCACAGATCTAAGCAAATAACAAGCAATAATCTAGAAATAATGAACAGTGACACGCAATTTATAGTGGTTCGGCTATCTCCGGCCTACGTCCACTTCAAAGTTTTTATCTTTTTATTGCTCGATGCTTGAAGATTACAATTTCGTGTGTTGTATTACAACTGATTTGCTGAGCTAAGTCTGAATCTAAGGCAGCAATGGTGATCTGGAGTAAATCTGGCAGAATCTGGGCGCTCTTTAGCTCTCAAAATTGTCCGACCCCTTTTTTGAATGACTAGGGGCTCTATTTATAGGTGTAGGAGGCTGATATTTCGCCTAAATTGAGGGGAGACCAGTTCTGGCACGTGAGGGAGCCCACATGGCCGAGATCTAGAGATCCGGGCCCACTTTGGGATCGATTCGACCCTTGGTTCGAATCGATCAAGAAAGAGTCCAATCGAGCTGAAATTTTGTGTGAACATTCTTCATCATGTGTTTAAGCTTCTGTGAAAATTTCATGGTGTTTGGACTTATAGAACTTGAATTATGATCGATTCAATATGGTGTTTTTCGCTTCCTGGAGTCGTTCGAATCGATACCTTCGAATCCATAGGGTCGACTCCATCTCCTAGCACGTGAAGGCAATGACGTGGTGCACGTGCTTCGGGTCAACCCCCCTTTTTCTCCGAGTTTTACTGAGTCGAACCCGGGGTTTTAGCTAGGCGGACTTGGCAGATTCAAGGCAATCGATTCGAAGGCATGTTTCTTCGAATCGATGGAATTGGTGCTTGGTCGAATCGATCCAGATATGCCACTGTGGATCGATTCGAAGTTATCTCAATGTGGGGGTTCGAAGATGCTGGAGTCGAAGTTCCTATCACTGCATGGATTCGAAGGTAATGGAGTCGAAGTAAAGGTGCCCTCTATCGATTCGAAGCAACGTAGGCCTGATGGATTCGAACTTGACGGAGGCGAAGCTTTGCTCCTTCTAATCGATACGGAGGTCGTGCTCTGTTGATTCGAAGGCCTTCATGGTGATGGATTCGAATCTTGGTCGATTCGAATACAATGAAAAACATATTTCCTTAATCTTGAAACGTTCGTATTTTGAGCATACGTATTCGGATCGACTCAAAATTTGGAACGTTGGTTTCTACGGCTTCGCTTGACGCGTCTTATCAATTGCAGCCCGATCTGGACTCGGACAAAATTCATCGATATCCATGGTGAACCTGCGATGCACAATCGATGTTCATGACTAATAATCATTGATTTTCAGTTAATCTTTGGGTATCTCGGCTTTGCCAAAAGTTGGGATAACAGTATGTATGTTTATATATACATCTTTATTAATTCTTGTTTAATTACTATGCCTCTACTATTCACTGTTTATAATATTTCTTTACTTTTCTATGCGTTTACATCTTATTTAATTTAAGGTCATTTACTACTTTCTTTTAAATATCCTTTTCATTTACTTTCCCTTATCCTTATTCTTTAACTTCCTATTTCTATTCCTTTTTAACTATTAATTCCCTACCTTGTTCCAGAGGACATCCATACCCTTTTATTTCAAATTATGACTTATCTATCTTTGCATTTCTTTTTATTTCATTCCTGTTTTACTTATTTTGCATGTATTCTTTTCTTAGACAATTTATATCACATTTTTAATGCTTTTAATTTATCCTTAGGGATTGTTGTATTTTAACGCATTAGAATTACCTTTCTTCCAAATGGAATTGTTAATATTGAAAATTTCTATATCTTATCCAAAAAGGAATTTGTGTTATGTTGGAATTGCAAGGAATTATCTTTTCATAGTTATTGAAATAGACAGTACAAAATACGGCAAATATCTCTATTTTATACATCTCTTTCTTTTTAGATGTATTCCTTGAAATTTCAACCATTACACCTTTATTTATAAATCTGAAACTTGATAATGTATAGGACTCACATTGCAACATGCTGTATAATCTAATAAATTAAAATATTACTTAAATCTCTACATTTTACTATGATAACTCAATTTACCATTTTATTTGCACAAGTCATATTAAATTTCAAAAATATGGAATTATCACATATTCTATTTAAAGACCAAATTCAGGGACTATTAATACCCAATATTTCTAGATACATGAAATATACAATTTTGGATTATCAATAACAGATTATGTAGGTAGAGTTTATAATTTTATTTTACGTATATAATTTTAGCCTACAACTCTAGTTATATAAAAATGTATAATTTTCCACTCACCTTTTTGGCATTCCAAATCTCCAGATCTAATTTTTATTATTCCAATTTGACTTCATTTTCTCCCTATTTGGACATACACACACATACATACACAGATCCATTAGAAATTTAGATTAGAAAAGAGATTTGTATTTGATTTGTATTTTAGATCTGGATTTACATGGATTTGAATATTTGATTTGACTCTATTCCTCTTCTCTTTCATCACTACAATTCTCCAATTGTATATATATATATATATAAACTAGAACTAATTTTAACAATTTAGAATTTTATGGATAAGAGAAAATGACAGAGCTTCCGCGTCCATAATAAAATATGAGTTTGGAAGTGAGGTCTAGGTCTATATTATATGGGTTCAAACCAACATAAGCCGCTTGATTAAACTGTTTTAAATCTGAGCCGTTCAGGCCAACGTTTACAGTCAATTTTACCCTGGCATCGGTCGATTGTTCATGACCTAGAGTCGATAGCTATCGGTCGACCTGCGTGCATACTGGGTTGACCATGCCGTTTGTTTTACTTCATAATTTTTATGATAATTAATTTAAATAAAATCGTGTAGTTATAGATCAAGAGCAAGTTGTTCGATAGGGTTTATTTATTAAAAGTGTATACTAGTTCGCTGTTTAAAACCATATTGTGTGTTCCACTGTTACATATATTTTTTACGTTCAAAGAGTCAATGTGACTTATTACCTTTTTGAGAAAGTCCTTAATGGACATTTTTGGTAATTTATAACTTTGATTCGAAACCCAATTATTAATGGCATAAATCAGGTTGTCAAAAGAAGTGTTAATGGTGATAAACATTCTTTGGTTCCTTTCAAACCATATATACCAACTAGTGATAGTGAAGACACTATCTAGTAAAATTCTACATTCTTTAACTATATAAATAAATAAACATCTAATCATCCAAAATATCAACCAATAGCCATCCATCACAATCAACATCCAAAACAGTCAACAAATCACAACAATTAACTAGTTGTCAATAATCGAGAATTTTACTAGCAGTTTAATTCCAATTTCAATTTAACTGTTATTCAAAATTTCTAACATATAAATTTCTATGTCGATTTCCATGTTAGTTAAATTACCAAACAATAATCAATAAAAATTAATCACTTCATGATTTTAATTTAACGAACATCAGAAATATTTTAGTACTTCGTAAGGGTTTAAAACACCCATCTTTATTTGAAAATGACAATTTTTCAGCTTCAAATAAATTCCACTTCAATTCCATGTCATAGATGACGTCGATACGATTCCAATGCGACTTGTTTCGCTCGAATCAGACCTCATACGAAAAACATATGCAATTTTAAAAATCGATATAATTAAATGAAAATTTAAAAAATAAAATTAATTTAAAATTTAAACAACCTTACCTCCCTCTCTTTCGTTCATCCAGGCCCTCACACAATTGCGACACTGTAACACAATATCACGCGACAAACATCATCACATGCGCACCTCCCCAGGCCACGGTCCGTCAATCCAACGCCACCACCAACTGCGCCTTGGCCAGCTCCACCACCGCCCCAAATACCATCACCTCCGCTGCCGCCGTTTATGAACGAAACCCAATAAACCCGCGCAACTTCGAACACAGATCCTGGCGAATACTAGATTATTCACGACGATCCCACCGTACAACGTGTAAAGCTCGATGAGATCTACACTTTTCCTTTTGGTGTCATTTGATTTTGATGAGAGGATTGAGGGAAATCGAGGAGAGAAGGTGATGAATTTTCTGCCATTAAACGATATGATAGCGGCTGAACGATTAGGGTTAGGCGAATGAAGATAAACATGGCCTATTATATAAGTTTCCGACCTGATCTATCCGCGAAAATTCCGAACTCCAAACGAAGCGTGTCGCCTGATGTTCTATATGTTATACCCCTATTTCGAATACAATGGAACTAGTTTCGGAAGCCAATTCCATCATATTCATAAGATATAATTTCAAAATCAATTTATTTTAATAAAATTCTTTTAATTAATTTCTATGTGTTTTAAGCTCGCATGGCCAAACGATAAGTCCGATCGCTACGAAACTTGAAATCATATAATAATTCACTATTACGGATCTAATGAAACTAGTTTCTTCGAAATCCGACACAGTGGCCAAAAAGGCTATTTTTACCCGTTAATTAAAACGAGAAATTTCCAAAATCAATTTAATCACTTTTAAATTCAATTTTAAAAGTTAACAATCTTCATTCTTGTTCAAATAAAATTTAAATCAACTTTTGAAATCATTTTCATTCGTATTAAATTTAGGATTCAATTATTTAAATGAATTCCAATATTAAATTTAAACAATTTTAATTATCCAATAAATCACCATATTTTAAATATAAGTTATTTAGCTAATAAAATTTAACTTTTAAAACGAATTTAAATAATAAATAAACCACTTTCATTTTACGGTAATTCAACATTTATTATTCAATTCATGTTATTGATTACAACACATTAAATATATTGAACTCCATTCTAACACAAATAATTCCTTAATTCTTATCGAGATTGTTATTTAAAATTTTTGTTCAAGTTCATATTCAATGAATTACATTAACAAATCATTAAATTTTTATTTCTAACCATTTTTGTTCAATAATTATATTAAATTTAATAATTTAAAATAGTTAAAAATACGGGTCGTTACAATACCGCTCAAGATTTGGGATGATCATACCCTACTTGGATGTGACCCACTTAGCCCTGCCGTATGTCCCTGCTTTATTTATTTTCCGGGTGCGATGCTCGAAGCTGCATTCTACCTTTTCTATAGCACTTCCCACTTAGAATGCTAACAATGCCTTCCAAGCAACAATGCAATACTAGCATTCACAAGTTCGGTCTGGGACTAAACGAAATTTTTGAGAGCTCCGTCTCCAATTCCATCATCTTCCAGATGTCTTCACTTTGAACACTTGTGTTGGATCGAAGTGGTTTCCAGATAATAGATCTGATACCGGTCGCTTCGAAATAACATTAGACAGTTCCCGGTAAACTCAACCCCTGTTCTTTCGGAAATAAACAGTCAAAGATAAGATCGGAGATCACCTCCTAACCGTTAGTAGACAGATTTCCTTATCATTTGTCCTTAAAGAACGAAACGAGATTTACATGCACAATTCAGCACCATCGGAGATGACTATGCCACATAACTCACGTGTTTATCCTAGATATTTCCAAAGTTACGTTTGGATCCAAATTCGATAGTCGGTTATTTAACCATCGAATAAAATAATAATTCAATCAGAGATTTATATCTATAGGGAAAACCAACATTGGCTAAGCACTGAGCAACACTAAGCCTTCTTAATTAATCTTTTCATTAATTAAAATCATCTTGTAAATGCTTGTATCAAAATACTTTTACAAAGATATATTCATAACCCTTATATTTTCAATACATAGAAAATTTCCATATACTTATCTCAACGGATAAGTATATTTGCCAAACACTAAGGAATATCTCCTTTTTAATAGAATTCTAAAATCATTTATAAAATCCATTATAAATTACTAAAACCCTTTATAAACCATTCATAAATTATTTCCCAAGTCATTTATAGACCCTTTATAAAACCATGCAATTATTTATAAACTCTTTTTATAATTCTATAAACCCATCTCTAAAATTCGTTATAAATATCCATCTATTTATAAACCTCTTTACCTTATAAATAATCTTCCTTTAAATCTTCAAACCATTTTATAAGCTCCTCTTATAAAATCCAAGTCTGTTTACAAAACTCTATTTATGAATCTTGAAAACATCATAAATAAGTCCAAATCACTTTCTTTAAAACATTATTATATAATAATGTTTATTCATAATAAACATCATAAATAAATCATAATTATTAACTTTTAACCATTAAAATGTAATAATTAATAATTCAAAACGTTATGAATAAAATAATCTCTAATCTTTACCATACAAATAACAATGATAAATTACTAATATATTATAAATAATCATTATTATTAATTTCAAACCATATTAATGATTTAAATAATTAACTTTTCAAAATTATCTAAATATTTACAAACAACTTTAAGCAATATTAACATGAATAACCAACTTTATAACATAATATATTTTCTTGATAAAAATCCATTCTTAAATCTTTAACCCAGTCATTTTCATATTTATAAAATTACATTTAAGAATCTCTTTCCATTTTATAAAAACTTCCTTTTATAAAACCATTTATTTAAGAACTCCATTTATAACTCTATTTCCTTTATGAGTCACTTATTCGTAAATCTCATTTAAAACATCGATCACCATCCATTTTAACATTACTTCCATATAGATAAATTCCTTTTATAAATCACTTTCTATTTATAAAGTATCGTTTAACATTCCAAATTTACAATCGCCTTCAATTTCCAAAATAGAGTCAACTATTTTTAAAATATCATTCCGTATCTTATTACAAATGCACCATTTGATTTATTTCTCCAATTTATTAAACGATAATAGTTTCCTATAATTTATAAACCCCGTTTATAAATTCATACTTTAATAAAAAAATACGATTTTACAAATCTACACTTCCTTTGTAAAAATATCACTTTTATAAATTATTCCATCTATAAATTTCACATATATGAATAAATCATAATATATGTACCTATATACATATATATCACTTTATACAAAGGTGATTAATAAATATTATATCAAAATATTTCTACTTCCTTTTTAAAACCATGTCCCTTCATTATAAAAGACTGACATATTCTTCAAGATTTTAAAAACCTTTATTCACAATTCAAAATCTCGCTTTACAATTTTTCATAAAACGATTAAATTATAATATCCAAAAATCTTACTTTTTAATTTCAAAATAAATTACTCCTTCAATACTTCAAAACTAATTATTTAAAGCATATATAATTTTCAATCGCTTGGAAATCCCCTTTTTAAATTAATCACTATTTTATGGTATATTAAAATACCAAAACAGGAAGCTCAGTGCTACTAAAGCACTAATAAGCAAAATCATGTTCATGTCATCCAATATAACATCTAATATGTCATATATCATAATATATATGAAAAATAAAATCTACAGTGTGAGGAATCCTATTGGATCCTCTGCATCACATACAACATTTAATCATAAAAATATAAATCAACCGCTTCAAGGCGGGATTCGTATACTAAGGGACGTCTGCTCCAATAGGTAGGAATATATTTAATCAAACTAATAATAATTAGTAAATTATCCAAACAGTCAATAACTATCAAAAATAAATATCCAAACATCCACTAGATAATTTTTATTGACTATATAAAATTTTCTGATTAACCAAAAGAGTGAGGTTAACTCACTTTGATTTTTAATAGACGCCAAACATTTCGTTTTGAATTAAAATTGAACGGATGTTCAATTTTAACCAAAATTCCCACTAGCTCCGAATTTGTCCAATCCAATTACATAGCTTAGTCTTCGCTGATACGATTGCAATGCAATTTGTCCCGTTCGAAAGGACCTCGTATGAACAAGTTATGAATTAATTATCGTACGAGATAATTAAATTAAATAATTAACTTAATTAAAATTAGTTTTAAACTTTACTCTTACTCTGCTCTCCCTCTTCTTCTCTGTGACGCCCCACCTCTATACCCACGCTAACCAAGAACACTACGATGTAGTGCTGTCAATTAGCATGGAGAATAAGGATGTGGAGGAGCGACCATCCATGTAACTTCTTTGTGCGAGCACCGATATGTCAGATAGAATATAATGCATATCTTTTAAGGAGGAAATCCGACATACCGATACAAACACAAAGCTATCACACGGTGGCTATATATAATCTTCGGAAACAAACATAGAAGTAATCATAACATAAATCAGTCACAGACATCCATATCACAAAGGCGGAAGAAGATATGAATAGATATATATAACACATGAAAGTGTACATTAGAGTAGTGGTCAGAAAGATCCACGATAATACAAAAGAATAGCAACACGTGCTATACAAAAGAATAAGTACACAACATAGAGTCTATATCTCAAATGCGTACATCTAAAAACTACTAATCTAAGTAGTTAGCCAAAAGTCAGAATAATCCTGAAGAGAAGTCAAGCAGAAGCACTTGTAACATCTCGGTCTGACCCGAGTATTATTTATAAGAAAATAATAAACGGATCAGTCTAGCTATAAATATCAGATGATAATGTATAGGATAAATAATATGGCATGAACATGTAACAACCATAACGGCATACTACTATAAGTATGTAAATGATAATCTACAAAAGATTAATCAATATCACCAGAATCTTCTCAAAGATAAAGTAGGGTATCATACCCTAAACTTGTATTCATAACAAGTCAATAACACATAAATTCACCAATGCACAAAAACTGATATCATATCAATGAAAATCATGAAAATTGGTGAAGCATAAATTCCAGAAATCATCACAAGAAATCCAGAAAACACATAAAAAGGGGGGGAGGCCTAACACATGAATGGGAGCATGAAATCTCACCTACGCGTAAAACACATGACGAGAAGCTATCTCATGGAAGCTATCCATTAAATTTTCACACAGGAATGGCCCGAAGACCGTAGGGTGCTACCCTACATATGTGATGGCGAAACATCACACAAACGGGGTATAGTCTCCCTCGCAGACAAAGAGACATCGCTCAATCGCTAGTCTAAATCACAAAAATGATCGTCATGATCATCAGGAAGTGTCAATCACACCAAGCTAGTAAATATATGAGTTTAGCTTCATGTCCCATAACCACTTGCTTAACTTAAATATTTACGAACAAACTGTAGATCTTCACTAGAAAATTGTCACAAAAAGGGTTCAATCGAACAAGTCCAAGAGCTAACCGATGAAGTGAACGCAAGCGTTTCATACCACTCGTTTTACTAAGTCGTTTAAGTCGATTTCTCATTCGAGTGAAGTAAAGGCTTGTATATACTAGTAGATTGGAAATCGTTTTGAGAAAACGAACTTTTGATATTTAAAATAGTGTTGAAATCGCTTTGATGAAAGAGTTTTAATATTTACTACTAGTATTGAAACCTTCATATATCTTTAAAGTGACAAGTCATAAAGCGATTGTTGAAACAATCTATCACAAAAATTCACATTCGAAGACGTGAACAAAATCCAAGGAAATCAGCTCAAAATGCATCAAAGTGGAAGTTTTGTTGAATGCTTTTCAGATAAGATCGCCTACGTAGAGGTGTACGGGGTTCGACCTGCCCGGTCAGGTCGTGGGGGTCTAGGGGGCAGCGCCCCGTCAAAACGGTATGACCTAAGTGAAGACAAGCGGCGTACGACCTAAAGCAAAATGAGGTCTAACGACCTAAGGGTTCACACGACCTAACACAATGGCCGAGCGACCTAACAAAATAGCCGAGCGACCTAACTGGAGCAAGCGACTTATAGGGAGGTGAGCGACCTAAGGAACTCGCGACCTAAAGAAGGGTGCGCGACCTAAGGAGAGTGCGCGACCTAACAGGTTCGCGACCTAAGAAGGGTGCGCGACCTAAAACTCGCGACCTAAAGAAGATGCGCGACCTAACTGGGTTCGCGACCTAAAATAGGCGAACGACCTAACTAGGTACGCGACCTAAAATAGCGAACGACCTAAGGTACAAACGACCTAAAGTGGTGGACGAGCTAAGTTACGACGCGACCTAACTGGGTTCGCGACTTAAGGTCTTACGACCTAAGGGAAAAAGGGTCTTACGACCTAACAGTTTAAAGGTCCTACGACCTAGAGGGGAACAAGGCCATGCGACCTAAAGTGCCACGCGACCTACGACTTAAGGCCTGGAACGACCTAAAGCTTTAACTCGTGGACGACCTAAGGCATGCGAACGAAAATATGATGGCCGTGACTTTTCAATGCACGCGAGCTAGCAGTCTGGGCGACCTAACCTGGGCAGAACGAGCTAAAGGCTGGAATTCACCAAAAACACTAAAAATTGGAGTTTTTCGCCAATCCAATCCAAACCAAATGAAGATATTCATACAAATGCAATAGGGGATCATTCCCAACAGCCCAATGATATCTATAGGCAAGATGTGAGATCAAAAATCTCACCTTTTCAACGAAATTGATGAAGATGAGACTTGAGAGCAAAGCAAGAACACCAACAAGCTTGAATCAATGTTCTTCACGTGAATTTGATGTTGAATCTCGGATTTGCAATAGAATTTAAGTTTGGAGTTTTAATTTCCACTTCCCACCACCATTTTTGATGAAGCTTGAATGTTATTTGATGAAGTGATGAAGAGAAGAGGGGGTTGGGCTGAGTTAGTGTGTGTTCAGCCCCTAACCAAAGTCCTAAGCCAAAAAGTGACGAAAATTTCACTATCTCCAAACATATCGAAGTTTACACTCCAAAAGATCGCAAACGTCATTTTGAACTCAATGGAAGTGGTCTCGAGTCCTAATTTGACCGTATGCAAAAAGTAGCTATTCGGACTAACATCCGACTAACGATAAAATATTTAAATAAAATATTTAAATATAAAATCGATAGATATGCGGGTTGTTACACTCTCTTTTCTCATGCGTTCCAAGCGATGAGCTTTCACTTTTTTTTAATCGAACCGCGCGCCACCAAGGTACAGTCGTCGCCCCACCGCCGAGCCACCTGCCACCTCGCCCTCCACTGTGCATGTAAATATGCGAAAATCACGACCAAAACTACTGCAAATGCAGCCACTTTGCCGCCACCTCGGCTCATTGATCGACAATCCAACTGTAGATTAGCTTCATATCGACGTGCTCTCCATTTTCCTAGTTGAAGTCGAAGGTTAATTTGGCCTCTAGTGGCTTCGATCGTTATCGGTTGTTGATTTCTAGGTTTTTAATGGCGAATGTAAATTATTAGGGTTGCAAATGAAGATAGTTGATGTTCTTTATATACAAAATTTTCCAGAGTACTATTCATCCGTGAAAATTTCAAACTCCAAATGAAGTGTATCGGAAGCCAATTCCATCATATACAGAAGTTAGCGTCTCAAAATCGAATTATATTAAAATAAATTCCTTTAATTAATTTCTACGTGTTTCGAACTCGTATGACTAAACAATACGTCCGATCGCCACGAAATTCGGCAGCATATAATAATTCACTATTACGGATCTAATGAAGCTGGTTTCGTCGAAATCCGAGGCAGTGCCCTAAAATGTTATTTTTACACGTTAATTAAAATGAGTAATTTCCAAAATTAGTTAAATCACTTTTGAATCCAATTTAAAAGTTTACTATCTTCATTCTTGTTCAAATAGAAATTAACTCAACTTTTGAAATCGTTCTCATTCATATTAAATTCAAGATTCAATTATTTAAACAATTTCAATACGAAATTAAATAATTTAATTATCAAATAAATTGGTATATTTGAAATTCAAGTTATTTAACATATAAAAATAACTTTTCAATATTTAAATCAATTAATAATCTAAATTCAAATGACTGAAATTTTGGGTCGTTACAATGCACATCACTATGCACAGCTGTGCATAAGAAACCCACTTTGTTGATCCTTCTCTCCTTGATTTCTTCCTCCACGCTCGATGAAATCACAAACTGGCTTCATGTGACGACCGCCCATGACCCCTGCACCGAATCTAGAGATAGAGCGCTGTAAAGTGTGCCAGGCGACCATGGACGATTGTCAAGGTAAGAATTTAAACAATAGAATCTATCGTATTACTCACAGCGCATGGACAAAATACAATAGAACATAAGTATAGTGAAGCTTTACAGAACAAAGTGACATCATATAAAACTCCATAATAGTTGAATACAAGCATCCACATAGTCAATACATCCAGCCTCACTACATATCTCTCAGAGAATACAAAACAGCGGAATATCCAGTACATATAAGAAGATAATATGCAACCCTCCAGCTCGTCTTCGATATCAGCATCGTGAGGAGAGAACAGCACCTGTCACCTGCTACCTAGTCTGTCCGTCCCAAAATGGACGAACAGCCCAAGGCAATAAGAATTAAAACATAAAGCCTTGAGTCAGACAACAGTCTTAGTGAGCAGTAAATTAACTAACAACATACCAAAAGAGCATAAAGGAAAAGGAATAAGAATACAACCCTCCCACTCCAACCTCATTCTACAGTGATAGCCCCCAGACACACACTAAACAGAAGCAAACATAGCAGAGCATACAATTTAAAGTAAAACTACTATCACTCGAGTCAAGGGCGATGTTTTCCAAGTACCAAGGCCTAAATCAGATAAGCACCCAGAAAATACCGCTCTTGAGTCCGAATGACGATACAACCAAACATCCATGACTCTGGCTATCACTGTTATCATTGCTTCGATATCACCGTTAATTGAATGACCGGCACATTCTTTCAGCCGTCCGTCAAGGGCTAATGGAAACCCCGGTTCTAGACATAACTCCCGCACGTCGTCGCAGCCCGTGCCTAGGACTATCGAATCTGCCCAGAGTACTCGACCATCAACAGTTGGCCGTTGGGACTATCGAATCTGCCCAAACGTACTCTTGCTTAAAGCATGCTAGAACCTTCAACAACGATGCTATCCAAGCCTCCTAGTCATCCTCCTCGACGACTATTCTCATATCCATTCATTATCTTCAACTCGAATCATATCACCGAGTTATCAACATGCTTGGAATGATCCCGTCTGGATTAGACCAAGTCTTCATCATATGATTGCCTCGCTTCATTACATCCTTGCAAAGCCCCATCTCTACATCACATCATCGAATCTATGCATAAGAGCTTCATCATCCCGCTACATATGCCACGAGCAGCTTTTCCAATTCAAGAGCCTTTCCCTTAGCTTTTGAATCATCTTCGATCTAATCTAATCATCAATCATCTAGTTCATAACAATCAATCAAATCAAACATCAATCCAAGCAATCAAGCATTCAAAAATGATCTAAGTAGACAATTATAACAATAATGGCATTTTCGTAATTAAAGAGTTGAAAGTCCAATAAGCATGAAAACATGGATTATATCTCTACAAACTTGATGAATGAACTTGCATAGGTTAACATATGATAAAATGGATGCAACATCATTATGAACAATGGATCTATATGGATCTACACATAGGATGGAGAAAATGCATGGAAGTCTCTATTTTAACACCAAAACGAGCCAACAATCCGATATACTCCTTTGGATCCGTGTGAGAGATAATCACCACTCACCAAATCACCTAAACAATCCAAAAGATATCAACTTCAGATCTGGACAGCGAAGGATGAAGCTAGATCTACCACAAATCCGCTTCAAATGAAGAAATCTCTCTAAAAAAGATGAAGATCTTCAATCTAAGCTCTTGAATCTTCAATCTTGATCTTCGATTTGGATGGATGGAAGCACTAGATTAGAGTGGAGAAAAGAAGTGAAGAAGTGTAGAAGTCGAGCTCTCAAAATGGCAGCACTTCGTCGCTTCAAAATCCGGATCCAAAAAGTGAGAACAACCCCTCCTATTTATAGCTGAAAACTGGCCTTAAGTCGTAACTCGGCTATCTTCTTAAGTCGGTGCCGACTTAACACCATGCCGACCTAATGCCTTGCCGACCTAGTGCCTTGCCGACCTAAAAACTCATCTGCCTGCCGAGTTAACCAGCCTATACGACCTAACGACTTAACTGCCTCGCCGACCTACGACTTAACCAAATGACCGACTCAACGAAGCAGACTTATCATACTGCCGCAAAACCCAAGTCCTAAGTCGGTTGACGACTCAACAACAAAGCGCAACTGCGACTTAACACATAGGCGCGACTTAACTTAGGTCGTTGCCGACATAAGTGCCTTGCCGACTTAAGACATACGAAGGAATACAACTACGACTTAACTCGTAACTGGGTTACGATTTAACACAAGAGACGTACTGCCGACTCACAACTCAACACACGTTGCCGACTCAACTACCTACCGACTCAATTACCCTGCCGACCTAACACTTAACACCCAAACACTTAGGTCGCTCACAACATGTCCTTAGGTCGTTGCCGACCTAACTCTTAAGTCGGTCAACCCCACTTCCTTAACTCGGCAACGACTTAACAAATAACTGGTCAGACATACTAACTACTAAGTCGTCCAGGTCTTAAGTCGACCACTATCTTGACTCGTCAGCCGACTTAACACTTAACTCACCACTATCCTTAAGTCGGTTAAAACTATAAGTCGGTCACTTCCTTAGGTTGTTATCCCTTAACTCGGCAACGACTTACAACCTACGACTTAACACTTGCCGAGTAAACTTCAACCTACTAACCTAGCCCAGCTACGACTTATCTCCTTGAGTCCTTAACTCGCCCAGAACTCCTCTCCTAAGTCGTATACGACTCACGACTCATGCTAAGTCGTGAACGACTTAGGACTTAGGCAAAATTTGCCTAAAATCTGAAATGACTTTAAAATGCAAAAATTCCAGATTTTGACGAACTTGTCGATCCGTAAAAATACGGGTCGTTACATTCTCTCCCCCTTAGGAATTTCGCCCCCGAAATTCCAAGCAATCAAAAACTATTCTGTACGCCTACCATCCATAGCAATCAACAAACCATGCATCCAATTCTAACTTAGCGTACAGAAATTCTAAAATTAGAACAAGTTACAATATCGCGAGATGACACGACACCTTAGGGCCATACCTCGAAGAGTTCAGGATGAGCTGCTTTCATCCTCTCTTCCACTTCCCACGTACAGTCGTTATCATCATCACTCCATTGTATCTTGAGCAACTTAACTACCTTCCTCCTAAGCTGTTTCGTGTCGGTTTCAACAACACGAAGCGGCTTACGAGGTCTTCTATCAACTGGATCAACTTCTAAGTCTTCACAGCTATCAGCAGAAACCACTGTTCTCGAGTCGTGCACATACTTCCGTAGATACGATACATGAAAAACATTGTGCACACCCGACATCTTCTCCGGTAACTCCAATCTGTAAGCGAGCCTTCCAATTCGCTCGATAATCGGGAATGGTCCGACAAATCTCGGAGTCAATTTTCCTTTCTTTCCGAATCGAATAACATTCTTCAGTGGAGAAATCTTCACAAAAACCATATCTCCTACGTCGAATTCCAAATCCTTCCGACGCTTATCCGCATAACTCTTCTGACGGTCTTGGGCTGCCTTCATTCGTTGCCGAATGATCTCTATGCAATCCGAAGTCTGTCGAATCATCTCTGGCCCAAGCATCAGCTTTTCTCCAGTTTCCAACCAACATGTCGGAGAGTTACACGGCCTTCCATACAATGCCTCATACGGTGCCATACCAATGCTTGACTGGTAACTGTTGTTGTACGCAAACTCCACCAAATGAAGGTGATCTTCCCATGACCCTCCGAAGTCCAAAACACATGCTCTAAGAAGATCTTCCAAAACTCGGTTGACTCTCTCGGTCTGACCATCTGTTTGGGGATGATAAGCTGTACTTAAACACAACTCGGTTCCCAAGACTTCCTGGAAGCTCTTCCAAAATCCACTAGTGAACAATGGGTCTCGATCGCTCACTATGCCCTTCGGAATACCATGGAATCGAACTATCCACTTAATATACAACTCAGCCAACTTTGATGCAGTCCTAGTCGATCGAACAGGAATGAATCGTGCACTCTTAGTCAGACGATCCACAATGACCCAAATTCCTTCATTTCCCGTTCTGGTTCTAGGCAATCCATCAATAAAATCCATCGACACTAGTTCCCACTTCCATGTAGGAACTTCTAAGGGCTGAAGCAATCCACTTGGCTTCTTCTGTTCGGCTTTAACCAACTGACAATTCATACACTTGGAAATGAAATCTCCAACATCCTTCTTCATGCCTTCCCAATAGTAGGTTCTCTTCATATCCCGATACATCTTATTTCCACCTGGATGAATTGTCAACCTCGAGTGATGACTTTCCTTCAGAACTTCACTCCTCAACTCATCTATATCGGGAACAACTAGTCGTCCTTGCTTCCGAAGCCAACCCTCTCGATCGACCTCGAATCCTTTATCCTTTTCTGGATCCAATCCAGATTCCAATTCACGGATAATCTTGACAAGCTTATCATCTCGCTTTTGGCCCTTGCCAATCCTTTCCACAAGAGTGGGTTTTATCGATAAGTTTGCCAACATCTCAGGTTCCAATTCACATCTAGGCCTGAAGTCAAATCCAGCTATATACTCGAGACTCTTCCATTCTGAAAACATGGCTCCCAATCCTGCATGTCTTCGACTTAACGCATCAGCCACTGCGTTACCTTTTCCCGGAGTATAAGCTATACCAAAGTCATATGATGCCAAAAACTCTAGCCAACGTTGCTGCCGAAGATTCAAATCCTTTTGGGAGAAAAGATACTTCAACGACTTGTGATCCGTAAACAACTCGAATCGAACTCCCAACAGATAATGCCTCCACATCTTCAGAGCAAATACAATCGCCGCTAACTCCAAGTCATGAGTTGGGTAATTCCTTTCATGCGGCTTCAGTTGTCGACTGGCATACGCAACAACTTTATCCTTCTGCATCAGCACTGCTCCAAGTCCAGTACCACATGCGTCGGTGTAAACCACCATCTCATCATTCCCACTAGGAATAGTCAAAACAGGAGTACTCGTCAATCTCTCTTTCAGGATTCCGAAAGCTTGCTCACACTTAGCATCCCAACTGAACACTTTGTTCTTCTTCGTCAATCCTGTTAACGGTGCAGCTATCTTGGAGAAGTCTTTGATAAACCGTCGATAATATCCTGCTAATCCAAGAAAACTTCTCACATCAGATGCATTCTTAGGTCTAACCCAATCCTGGATTGCTGCCACCTTAGCGGGATCAACCGCTATTCCACTTCCAGAAATCACATGGCCTAAGAACCTCACTTCACTCTTCCAGAAGTGACACTTCGAAAACTTAGCCTTCAGCTGATGTTTCCGTAAGATCTCCAAAACAATATGCAAGTGCGTCTTGTGCTCTTCCTCCGTTCTGGAATAAATCAGAATATCATCCACGAACACAAGTACGAACTTGTTCAACTGATCTCTGAACACTCTATTCATAAGATCCACAAAATATGCTGGCGCGTTAGTCAATCCAAACGGCATTACCAGCCACTCAAAGAAACCGGATGGTGTCCTAAAAGCAGTCTTCGGCACACTATCCTTAGCTACTCTCAACTGGTGAAATCCCGTTGCCAAATCCATCTGAGAAAACACCTTAGCTTCGTGAAGCTGATCAAACAAGTCATCTATTCTTGGCAATGGATACTTGTTCTTCTTAGTCACCTTATTCAGCTCACGATAATCCACACACAATCTCAACGACCCATCTGCCTTGGTTGCAAACACAACTGGTGCACCCCACTCGGACACACTACGCCGAATGAATCCTTTCTGCAAAAGGTCATCAACTTGCACCCTCAACTCCTGCTGTTCCCTAGGCGCCATCCGCCTAAGAGGCATCACAACAGGTCTGGCTCCTTCAACTAGATCTATACGAAACTCGATCTCTCTATGCGGCGGCAACCCTTTGACTTCGTCAAAGACATTCTCGAATCCATTTGCGATTGGCACTAAAGACAGTCCATCCCGTGGAACAACTAGCGAATACATGAAGCTCATGAAGACGCCTTCCTCATGCTTACATCGTATCACAATCTTTCGCCCTTCCACATTCTCGACTGCCACCTCTAGCCTCTCACAATCAACCTTAGCCGCATACTTCCTAAGCCAGTCCATACCCAAGATAATTCCGAACCCCGCAAAGTTCAGAACAAAACAATCACAAACAAAAGAGCAACCATGACTCGATACAACTAGACCACGGCATAACATACACAAACAAGACGAACCCCCAACTGGATTAGTCACAACCAATGGCCTATCAACAATATCCGGTTCCAAACCTAACCGGCCTACTAGTTCATTACAAACAAACGAGTGCGACGCTCCAGTATCAAACAGAACTCTAACTGGAACACCACATAGGAAAAGAATACCTTGAACAACCACACTCTTTCCCTTCTCTTCCGCAGTAGGAGCTTTCGAAGACGACGGAACAGCTCCCAAAGCATAAGCTTGCACAATCTGCCTGTCCTTCCTTGGTTCTGGACAATTCTTCCTAAAATGCCCCGGCTTGTCACAGTTGTGACACTTCATCGGTGCCTTCGGATTCTTACAATCCTTAGAGAAATGGCCCTTCTGTTGACAATTGTAGCAAGTCACCTCGCCTTTCGGCTTCTTCTGGCCATCCTTACCTTTCTGCTGCTGCTGCTTCCTCTTCTGGTTTCCACCCTGCTGTGGTTTAGATTCTCCCTTGGTCACAGCAACAACAGATCCTTCCTTAGGAAACAGACTCTCATGCCTAAGAGCTTTCTCTACAAGCTTCTCAAATGAATCGTCCAAATGATCCACCAATTGTCTCCCAAGATAACTATCCAAGCCGGTCACAAACTTCTCATTCTTCTGATAAGCAGATTCAATATATGACCGGGCATACTTGGACAAAGCTTCGAACTCAGAAACATACTCAAGAACTGATCTTCCACCTTGCTTAAGCTCCACAAACTTCTTGAACAGAACAGACTTCTGAGCTGTAGAAATGAACTTAGCTTCAAATCTAGCTTGGAATTGCTCCCAAGTAATCTCTTCCTCCGCAGTATCGATGGTAATAGAGTTCCACCAATCAGAGGCTCTCCCTTGAAGCTGCCTCGATGCCAACTTCCTTTTAGTTGCATCATCAATTCCCAAATCACCAAAGATCCTTCTACAAGCATCTATCCACCTCTGGACCTCAATAGTAGATTCTGTTCCCAAGAAAACCTTCCCTCCAAGAGCAGTATAATCCTTGCACAACTTAGCAAAATCCACTGGTTTCGGAGTTTGGACTTGAACTCCAACATCAACTGCCGCCCCCGGAACTGGTATCCTTCTCATGATCGAAGTCATCATAGCTTCGAACATGGCTGCATAATCAGCAGTCTCTTCAGTAGCACGGCCTTCCCTAGCAGCTGGTCTCCCTCTTCGACTCATTCTCAATATCTATAAAAAGGAATGATTAGAACATCTAGAGAAACAACTGCACAAAGGACTCAAACTCTACTAAGCTACTATATTATATATAGTAATCATCCATCAAAATACAATTACGTCTCTCATACGTAGTTACGACAGCGAGCGTTGGGTAAAATCGATTAACCAATGCTCTGATACCAAATGTGACGACCGCCCATGACCCCTGCACCGAATCTAGAGATAGAGCGCTGTAAAGTGTGCCAGGCGACCATGGACGATTGTCAAGGTAAGAATTTAAACAACAGAATCTATCGTATTACTCACAGCGCATGGACAAAATACAATAGAACATAAGTATAGTGAAGCTTTATAGAACAAAGTGACATCATATAAAACTCCATAATAGTTGAATACAAGCATCCACATAGTCAATACATCCAGCCTCACTACATATCTCTCAGAGAATACAAAACAGCGGAATATCCAGTACATATAAGAAGATAATATGCAACCCTCCAGCTCGTCTTCGATATCAGCATCGTGAGGAGAGAACAGCACCTGTCACCTGCTACCTAGTCTGTCCGTCCCAAAATGGACGAACAGCCCAAGGCAATAAGAATTAAAACATAAAGCCTTGAGTCAGACAACAGTCTTAGTGAGCAGTAAATTAACTAACAACATACCAAAAGAGCATAAAGGAAAAGGAATAAGAATACAACCCTCCCACTCCAACCTCATTCTACAGTGATAGCCCCCAGACACACACTAAACAGAAGCAAACATAGCAGAGCATACAATTTAAAGTAAAACTACTATCACTCGAGTCAAGGGCGATGTTTTCCAAGTACCAAGGCCTAAATCAGATAAGCACCCAGAAAATACCGCTCTTGAGTCCGAATGACGATACAACCAAACATCCATGACTCTGGCTATCACTGTTATCATTGCTTCGATATCACCGTTAATTGAATGACCGGCACATTCTTTCAGCCGTCCGTCAAGGGCTAATGGAAACCCCGGTTCTAGACATAACTCCCGCACGTCGTCGCAGCCCGTGCCTAGGACTATCGAATCTGCCCAGAGTACTCGACCATCAACAGTTGGCCGTTGGGACTATCGAATCTGCCCAAACGTACTCTTGCTTAAAGCATGCTAGAACCTTCAACAACGATGCTATCCAAGCCTCCTAGTCATCCTCCTCGACGACTATTCTCATATCCATTCATTATCTTCAACTCGAATCATATCACCGAGTTATCAACATGCTTGGAATGATCCCGTCTGGATTAGACCAAGTCTTCATCATATGATTGCCTCGCTTCATTACATCCTTGCAAAGCCCCATCTCTACATCACATCATCGAATCTATGCATAAGAGCTTCATCATCCCGCTACATATGCCACGAGCAGCTTTTCCAATTCAAGAGCCTTTCCCTTAGCTTTTGAATCATCTTCGATCTAATCTAATCATCAATCATCTAGTTCATAACAATCAATCAAATCAAACATCAATCCAAGCAATCAAGCATTCAAAAATGATCTAAGTAGACAATTATAACAATAATGGCATTTTCGTAATTAAAGAGTTGAAAGTCCAATAAGCATGAAAACATGGATTATATCTCTACAAACTTGATGAATGAACTTGCATAGGTTAACATATGATAAAATGGATGCAACATCATTATGAACAATGGATCTATATGGATCTACACATAGGATGGAGAAAATGCATGGAAGTCTCTATTTTAACACCAAAACGAGCCAACAATCCGATATACTCCTTTGGATCCGTGTGAGAGATAATCACCACTCACCAAATCACCTAAACAATCCAAAAGATATCAACTTCAGATCTGGACAGCGAAGGATGAAGCTAGATCTACCACAAATCCGCTTCAAATGAAGAAATCTCTCTAAAAAAGATGAAGATCTTCAATCTAAGCTCTTGAATCTTCAATCTTGATCTTCGATTTGGATGGATGGAAGCACTAGATTAGAGTGGAGAAAAGAAGTGAAGAAGTGTAGAAGTCGAGCTCTCAAAATGGCAGCACTTCGTCGCTTCAAAATCCGGATCCAAAAAGTGAGAACAACCCCTCCTATTTATAGCTGAAAACTGGCCTTAAGTCGTAACTCGGCTATCTTCTTAAGTCGGTGCCGACTTAACACCATGCCGACCTAATGCCTTGCCGACCTAGTGCCTTGCCGACCTAAAAACTCATCTGCCTGCCGAGTTAACCAGCCTATACGACCTAACGACTTAACTGCCTCGCCGACCTACGACTTAACCAAATGACCGACTCAACGAAGCAGACTTATCATACTGCCGCAAAACCCAAGTCCTAAGTCGGTTGACGACTCAACAACAAAGCGCAACTGCGACTTAACACATAGGCGCGACTTAACTTAGGTCGTTGCCGACATAAGTGCCTTGCCGACTTAAGACATACGAAGGAATACAACTACGACTTAACTCGTAACTGGGTTACGATTTAACACAAGAGACGTACTGCCGACTCACAACTCAACACACGTTGCCGACTCAACTACCTACCGACTCAATTACCCTGCCGACCTAACACTTAACACCCAAACACTTAGGTCGCTCACAACATGTCCTTAGGTCGTTGCCGACCTAACTCTTAAGTCGGTCAACCCCACTTCCTTAACTCGGCAACGACTTAACAAATAACTGGTCAGACATACTAACTACTAAGTCGTCCAGGTCTTAAGTCGACCACTATCTTGACTCGTCAGCCGACTTAACACTTAACTCACCACTATCCTTAAGTCGGTTAAAACTATAAGTCGGTCACTTCCTTAGGTTGTTATCCCTTAACTCGGCAACGACTTACAACCTACGACTTAACACTTGCCGAGTAAACTTCAACCTACTAACCTAGCCCAGCTACGACTTATCTCCTTGAGTCCTTAACTCGCCCAGAACTCCTCTCCTAAGTCGTATACGACTCACGACTCATGCTAAGTCGTGAACGACTTAGGACTTAGGCAAAATTTGCCTAAAATCTGAAATGACTTTAAAATGCAAAAATTCCAGATTTTGACGAACTTGTCGATCCGTAAAAATACGGGTCGTTACACTTCATTAACATGTCATTCTTCGTGAGTACTTCGCTCCCGATCTAAAAAAATTCAAGATCAATTGACGATAGAGAATTGCGACCTGATTCTTCAACTACGATAATGAAAATGTCGCACCACTCCGGAAGCAGCCGTACACCTCCAAACTGCCTCCTCCTACTTGTCTTCAAATGAGAAACTCAACGGCGGTCTTCGATTTCCCCTTGCCTCCTCCAGCTCCCTCCAAACTCGAGCCCGAGCCGTCAAACAAAATGCCGACCACCCCCAAACACTACCGCGCCTACTATTAAGACAATGGATGTGAACTCCCTACCGTACGATCCCAACGGATCTAAAATCGTCGACATTCGACGCCTCTAGCTCTCAAAACGATTGATTAAAGAAGTGGAAGAGGAGGCATCTAGATCTTTTTTTTACAGGAGATGAAGAGGGAAAGAAGGGTGAGGTTAGGTTATAGGTTAAGTGTGTATTTATAATAAAACAAATATTATTTTAAATTTCTCTTTTAAATCGATACACATTTCGAGCTCGTACTATCGCATAGTACATCTGATCTCCACAAAACTCATCGACGAACATCGCCTCATTATTTCAGTTTCGATGGAACTAGTTTCATCAAAATCCGAGACAATGCCCCAAAATGATAATTTCATGCGTTTCGAGATCGTTTACCGATAAAACGATTTTCGATCGCATTATCGATATTTATTTGAACTATTTATTTTTTAAATAAATTTTGGAAACAAATTTATTATCATTAGTTATTATTTAAAAGGGGTTATGGTTATTAAAGTAATTTAATAACATTAATTCATATTACATCCAATATTAAAATGTTTAAATAATTCAGATTTTTAAATATGAATTGTCCGAAATTCTGGGTCGTTACACTAATGCAGCCTTATATTTTGTAATTAATTTAAATAAGCATGGATTTTCGATGTTGAATTATTTTCTTTATTTTTGAAATTATATAATTATACATTAAAAAATAACATACTCTTGGATACTAAAAGAAGATCAATTAGAATGTAAAATTTAGAAATTAATAACTAAATTACAATGTAAAATTTACAAATATTAATACCAACATATCATGATCGAGAAATCTATATTTACATGTTTGAATTATGTAGCTTTCACTTAAAGCTCTTTTCTTAACTCGCTATATCTCCAAAAAAGGATCCAAATCAAACCACTTATCTAATTCTTTTAACATATATGATATGAAGTGGGCTCACTCAGCTCATTATGTGAGCTTAATCCCCATTTATTACTCTCAAATAAAAATAAATAGTAGATTGAATAAAATATTCAGCACTGTGTATTTTATATGGTTAGATATATTTTTTCTTTTTACTATAATCAAGCTCTTTTTTTGTCAAATATAAGGTTAACCTAAAAATAAATTAACAATCATCAATTCACTTTTTCTGTTGAGGATTAATTATTTTTGTCATTCTTTCTTTATTTCACCTCAATGCTTCTAACATTTTATCTTTGTTAACTTTTGTTATTTCATGCTTTTATTCACCCATAATTTTTCTAGGAGAAATAATTGGAATATAATTTCAATGCACATATAAAAAAAAGAGATGGTTCATCTACATTTACAAATTAAGTATTTATCCATCGTCATCTTCCAATATAATAACATATAATTCTTCTTCCTCTTCCACTTTTATTTTTTTAATGATATCCATAAAAAAATTCCTAATATATTTTTTAGTAAGTTAGAGACACGAAATTCCCTTTATTGCTTTGTGAAGTAGATCCATATGCATTTTGGTAATACTTGTAAGTCTCACAGCACTATGCTTAACACATTTTATTACCTAAATACAAGATTCAAGTCTGTTTGCATTTGGTCTTGTTTAAACTTTAAGAGTCTACAATATCAAAGAATTTGGTTGAAGGTTAAGCATGACCATTACCTCACTGCAACCTGGTTTATGTCAATAGCCATCATTCAATACCCATTAGAGGTCTGCACCACAGTCTTATTTGGGTTTAATCCTTTAAATAAATTGTTTGGAACATGATGTTTACATATATGTGCAAAATTTTACTTGGTATGCTAGATTAAGTTAGCATTTGTTTACTTGTATTGTTTTCCACTGACTGGGCTTTAATTCACACTACTACCACAATAATAATAGGACTGTTACATACATTTGAATCCAGATATAAGTATTTGTACATGACATAAAAATATCATTAGTGAAAGGAATAAGTACCCCGGGCTAAACTCACAAGCTTGAGTTGTTTTAACACTTAATATGAAATTCAAAAGAAAAACTATAAGTGTTAAACTCCTGATTTCACAAATGAAAGGAAAGTATTGACTGAAAATCTGGAAATTAATCAATTGGATTAAGAAAAAAGCTGAAAAATAGAATATGAAAATATTAAAAGAATATTATTTAAATTAAGAAAGAATTTAGCTAGTTAAAGAAAAAAAAGATTAAAACCAGAAAGAAGCTATGTGACATAATATCTCTCAGATATGAGAATATTATGTGATTGATTTTTGTAACAACCCGAGCTTTTGTGAAAATTTAATATCGTCATTATACGATTAGAATGCTATTTAATTACTCGATTGAGTTTTAATCGGTTGAAAATTCTTTTGGTAATTTGATAAAATTTGGTGGGCTTTGAAATGCAATCTGGTCCAGACTTTATCTTTCTTTGTTGCCGTGAAAAATCAATTTTTCACCCATCCCTCTTTTTTTTATTGTGATTAGCAACCCGTTCCCTTTACCCATTATTCATTTTTGTTCATCCCAAAAATTATGACGAAAGAAAAATGGTGATTAACAAACTAGGGCTTCGGCGATTTTTCGATTCTCTGGCGAATCTGACTCGATCTTCTTCAAGGCTTGCTCGTCTGAATTAGGGCTTTGCCCTTGTTCGTTTTGCTGGCGAATTGAAGCTTCTGCTTCGTCTTCTTTTGTGGCGACTCCGGAAGTATCTTTGTTACTTGCGTCGATTAATTAGCTGCTAGAAAGCCAAAGTGAGTGAATTTCTTTCACTCACATCTAATTTTTACTGTGTTTCGGCCATTCGAATTTGTTTTGTTGTGATGATTTCTATGATGTTTTCAATCCACATGGTTTTGATTTTTGATGGTTCGATTTGGCACTGACTGTTTAAATGTCGGCTTTAACACTTGTGTTGGTATTATTCGAAACTGCTACATATTCGAACCCCTGTAACTTGTTACTTTCGGCTACTGGATGCTATTATGAGATTCTTTGACTTTATCGAGTTAGTACAAATTGATGGAATTTCGGTCAGTTGCTTTGAACAGTTCGTCATTGACTTTGATGACCTGAGTTTTGTTTTGACGAATTCACTGTGATTTCGGTTACCTTGCTATTTTGTTTCCTTTCGATTTGATTTGAGATTGCATGGAGTTATATCTGTGGCTTTGGTTTGTTTGGCATTTTTTGTTGACATGTATTTGCTCGACTGTTTTTAGTCTTCCTTGTTGGCTTCGGCGTCGACTTTGACTTGTAGTTGCCTTCGGCTGCGCACTTGATTTTGTGATGTTGATCTTGTTCGACTTTTGCCATATCATCCACTGCCTCTAGTAGCACTTTGATATTGTGTAGCTTTTGAATCATCCCTTACCTGTTGCATTTGCATATCACTGTAATTCCATCACTACACTGTTTATCTGCATATAAACTTGAGTTCTGACTTGATTAGATTTCGTGACTCCCTGGTTACTTGGTATAGTTCGAACTTGGTTCTGGTTATCTTCGACATTGGTTTAGATATTGAACTGTACTTCATTTGATACTCGACCTGATCATGTAACATCACCTGACTTTGACATGCTTTCTGTCATCGCCTTACTTTGATCTTATCTGACTATTGTTTGGTGATGATCACTATTTTAATCTGGTCATTTGAACTGTAGCTTTTGTGTAGTCTAGTATCACCTGTGACTTGAGTTCCTTGCTATGTCTTTTGTGCATTAGTCACTTGAACTTGTTTCTCTGTCTTGTAGCCTCTGTACATTCATGTAGTATGGTTCACATGCATACTGCCTATACATGCTTGGTTCTTGATTTCTGAATTGATGTACATGCGTTCACTTGATCATGGTTTCATTGTGGTAGCTTCACTGTAGTATGTTATCTGACATCACCTTGTAGTCTTCACCTATGATATTTTCATATAGTCTGTTGGTCTTCATTCACTTGGTTGCTTCACTACGGGTCTCTGTTCATGTTGACACTGGATTTTGCTGCAATCTTCACTTTGAGTTATATACTTCCTGCAGTCTATTTGGTCACGGTAGTTGCATTCACTTCACGTTTGCACTGTCATGATGTATTGAGTTTGCTAGCCTGTCTGCACATGCTTGAATGCATTTGAGTCTGGTATATTTGCATTTGTATTGGAGTTGCACATTTTTGCTGGCACTTGACTTGTAGTCTTCAGTAAGCATTGCCTTGCCTTTGATCTTGTTGTGGGTGCATGTATTATTTGAGTCTGTTGGCACTGGTCTGTGATGTTCAGGTCATTTTGAATTGAGAGCCTTTATGTTGATTTGGACTTGCAGTTTTTAACTTGTACCATTTGAGATAGTTTGCTTGTGCTTGTCTTTCCTAGTCACTGCATGATTATGTGGTTTGGTTCCTTTTTGGTAATTTGTACCATTGCCTTCGTGCACTTGGTCATTCGAGCCTTTGTGTTCTGCATTCGAGTTGAATCAGTGTCTTGACCCTGGTAGATTCGACGTACGGTAGTGGCGAGGCAGTGCACGCGTGCGTGTACTGCAGCCACACCGAGATCTAATTTGGTTTGATGTCATCTGTTTCTGATTCTTTGAGCTTTTGGATATTTCATAGGCGGTATTGGCGAGGCAGTACACGTTAGCGTATACTGCAGCCAATCAACATTGATGTTTTTAACTTAACATTTCAATTGTTTAAATTGCTTTGGATTGATGATTTGTTGTTTAACACTGTTTAGTGTTATATCTACCGTTATCCGATTCTTTATCGAGGAGTCGGATATACGAGATTTCTGTGACTATCGTCTATTTGATATTTGATTATTATTGCTTCTATGCACTAATAACTGAGTTTGAATTAGACTAACCCGTGTATTATTTTCTTTTGAATGTAATACTCGGGTCAGACCCGAGTTATTTCAGGTTGTAGATTTCCTGCTTTGAGTTGGTTTTGAGCTATGAAGACTTTTCATATCATTTGAAGTGGTCTACGTTTATTAGTAGTAGTCAGTGTGTCTGTTAAGTTGATATGTATTCATGTATATTAGTCAATAATGTACTTGTATATATAACTTCTTGAGTCGACAGTTGTAGTTGTATCATATGTATTGTGTCAAATGTATTGTAACTGACATCAGTTATATATATATGAGACTTTTGTTATTTGTGTTCCGCATCTTTTTGTATCTGTGTTAGTATTATATATATTGTCCTAAACCATTATGAACCATCGTAGTTCGTTTTATACTGGAATTGGGTATGTCGATGGGAGTGAATAAATAAGAGATGGAAAAATATAAAATATATACCACTCCTATCGAGGTAACCAATACTAGTGTAAGGCCAACTACGGATGGCCGCTCCTATCCAGCCTTATTCTTCATAATAACAGACAGTATTTCTTTTAATACTCTTTGTTATTGTGAGTATAGAGGTGGGGCGTCACAGTTGGTATCAGAGCTTGGGGTTTATGGACATAATATAAAACATAACTTAGATGGAACATGTGTTACAACTATTGGTCGATGTTTTATTTGTGATTTGAGTCAAAACTAAAGTTTTGAAATTATGATGAAAATTTTAAATATCTTTATTTAAAAATAAAAGTGAAACTGTGTTTTGTTGATTTGATTAAATTTTGTTCTATTCATCAGAGTGCGCAGCGGAAACAGTGAAACTGTCTTCGCTGAGTACAACTGATAATCTTTTTGATTTAAAAATCAAAATATGAAATTGAAATAAATTTCATTTGTTGTTTACATAGCTGTGTTTATTTTGTTTCTTTGAGAATTTCGAATCCGAATTGAGGATTCGAAACGATTGCAGTTATGTGATTCTTGTTGAGATTTTTGCTGATTTTCTTTTATGCTAATCACATGTTGATTAGATTTTTGCTGTTTTGAATTATCTTCATTGAAGATATATTCGAATGATTTCTTTGTTCATTATGTACTACGTGCAAATTTGAGTTGCACGTTACTGCATTAATTTTACGTTAAACCGATGCTTGGTTATGAAACGTATTTTGTTGCCGTTACCTTTATAACGGGATTTTTACACTAGTGCTATATTTTGAAGCACGGTGCTTAGTTGAAAATTTTTATGAATAAAAATTCACTGGTGTTACATTGTGGGGTAAATTATTTTGATGAGATTTTGACGTTTAAAAATTACTGTCGCTTTGGCTTCAGTAACCGTCAAATTTTAAAAGTGGATTTTCAAGCGGTTATACCGCAATGCTGATTGTGACCCGTTTTTAACGGTATTTTGAGAAGTACAATTTCCTTATCGAAATTGTTACTAATATTGCTACTTTAATCACGTGATTGGAAATCATTTTAAAATGAAAATTGTTTTATAAATTTTTTTTAACTGTTTGCACTTTCAAAAGAAGAGGAAGGTGAGTGATAATCACTTATGAGATTTATGGCATTAAGACCCAAGTAAGAGCAGTCAATTATTTTATATGAAAATCATATTACGATTTTTGTTAATCTTTATTTCTCTGAATAAATATATGATGATCATGAATGACATTTTGGTTGAATTTTTGGTTGCTGTTTTGATTTTCTTTTGGCATTGACTAATTTTGTTTTAAAAATTGTTTAATCAATCATATAACCCGATTACAGAAATGAGTTTGTAACTCAGTTTTTATAAGAAAATAATTTGATTAATTTACTGAGAAATAGGGTATTAGATAATAATAATGGATTAGGCAGTATGAATAAAGAGGTTTATGCTCATGTCTAGTTCATTTAAAAATTGATATGAACAAAGCAATATTGAGAAAAAAAATGTGATCAAGCAGAAATGACTTTGAAATGGGTTGTGAAATTTGGCATGAATGTTGGTGTGTTTAGATATGATTTTTAAGGAAATTAAATTCCCTACTTATGAAATGAAGAAAGGATTACAAGAGTATTTCCGGAGTTAAAAAGGAAAATTCCTTAAATGAATAAATATGTATGGTCTCTAAATTACCAAGTAATTTAGGAGAGGTGCCTTGATCTACTCATCATCAGGTGGATGATGGGTATGTGCATGACTTGTTCAAGTCCTGAAGGCCTCTGTGCAAAGGTTAACAGAATTGAGTCCTTTGCAATGCACACTTTGTGTTCAAAGGCAAGAGTTTAGACCATATAAAAATGAAAGGAGCATTGGCAAAATATGTGGCAAATTGTTTGACATGCCAACAAGTAAAGGCAGATTATCAAAGACCCTTAGGCCTATTGCAACCTTTGGCAGTTCCTACTTGGAAATGGGAAAGCATATCAATGGATTTTGTGGATGGTTTGCCAAGAACAAGAAGAGGCAATGATAGTATTTGGGTAGTGGTTGATAGGCTTACAAAAACAGCACATTTAATTCCTATAAATTCAAACAGAAATGCCCATAAACTAGCTCAGTTATTTGTGAAAGAGATAGTGAGATTGCATGGCATCCCCAAGACTATCATTAGTGATAGAGATACTTTGTTTACTTCAAGTTTTTGGAGTAGCTTTCAAGAAGCTATGGGGACAGAACTAAGCCTAAGCACAGCCTACCACCCACAAACAGATGGGCAAACTGAGATTGTTAATAAGGTTTTAGAAGATTTGCTTAGAGCATGAATACTTGATTTTGGAGGTAACTGGGAGGATCATATTTATTTAGCTGAATTTGCTTATAATAATAGCTACCAGTCCACCATAGGAATGGCTCCATTTGAGGCTTTGTATGGGAAACCTTGTTTATCTCCTGCATGTTGGATGGAGGCTGGTGAAAGGGTGTTGCTTGGACCAGACAATGTAAAAGAAACTTCTGCAAGAATTGAATTGGTGAGGAAAAGAATGAAAGTAGCTCAAGAGAGACAGAAAGCATATGTAGATAAAAGGAGAAGGCCAGTAGAATTTGAGGTGGGAGACTATGTGTTTCTCAAAGTTTCACCAATGAGGAAAATATTGAGATTTGGCAAAGCAGGGAAACTATCACCAAGGTATATAGGACCATATGAAATTGTTCAAAGAATTGGGACTTTAGCTTATAGGTTGAAGTTACCAGAGGAATTGAGCAAAATACATGATGTATTTCATGTATCCCAATTGAGAAAATGGGTGCATGATAAAGAGTCCATTCTTGAATCTCCTACACATGTTGAAATTCAAGAAAATCTGGTTTATAAAAAGGAACCAGTGGGCATTGTGGCTAGAGAAGAAAAGAAACAGAGAAATAAAATAATAAAACTAGTTAAAATCCAATGGAGTTTAGATGGGAATGACTGCACATAGGAGGCTGAAGATAGGATGAAGGATAAGTATCCTAATCTATTTTCTGCTTGAAGGTATGTCTAGAACTGTAATGACTTTGAATATTACTTAAGTGTATTTGACTGATCTTAGAATGAATGAATTTCTGATATGTCTGAAATATACTAATAAACCAGTATATAATTGTGGGACACAATTCCTTTTAGGAGGAGAGTATGTGAAGACCCAAATTTTTTTACAATAAAAATTACTTTAAAAAAAACAAGAAATGGAAAATAAATACCAAGAATGAATGAAGTAAATAAGTGAGAGAATGAGAGATAGAGAAAATAAAAAGGGGGAGAAAATTAGCTGAGTAAAGAGTAGCATTATATTCACATATTTTATGAATATATATATATATATATATATATATATGTATTATATAAAATAACCAAAGAATAAAAATAGCTTGAAAATGAATATCAGAAGTAAGTGAAGTAATTATGCAAGGGGATAATTATTTTTATATACAGTGATGAGAGGAAAATGATTAAGTATAAAATGAATTCTAAAATTCACATGACTTGTATATATGTGAATATTGCATAGAAAGTATATACATATGATCAGAGAAGTATGGGATGATAAAATAAAAATCCTCTTGATAATTAAAATGCATAAAAATCAGTTAAGAAATATTTATGAGTGTGAATGCATTTTTGAAATAAATCAAGAGTAAACAAATAGGCCGAGATAATAGCTAGGAATGAGAAATAACTCGGGTATAATGAAAGGTATTGTGAAAATAAGCCACATGAAAATAGTACACAAGTGAATCATGCAAATTGCATGCACATAGGAAAAGCAGTGGATAACTGCTTTTACCAGAAATAGAAACCAAGAGAAAGTGGCATATTTAGCCATAACAACAGACACATAATTCTCAGAGTAATGTGAGGATAAAATGGGTTTTTCCTTTAGTAAAACCCTAGTAAAATGATTTAAATCAAAAGGGAAAGAAGAGGTTTTCTCCGAGGAGGAAAAACAGAAGTTTAATTCAAAAAAAAAGAGCTAACACTGTTTTCAAGCTTAGGCATTCTCGGGGAAAAGGAGAGAAAGGTGAGTGATTAATCAATCTCATGAGGCTAAGGCATTAAGACCCAAGTTAAGGGCAGCCATTTTATTTTTGTGCTTAATCAATTTGTTTTTCTAAATAAATGAATGCTGAGAATGGTTGGTGTTTTGATAAATCTCAAGTTGATGCTTTGATCTGTTTTGTTTGATAAGAAAATACCATTATCTCTGATATGGATCCAGTACCTTAAAATATCAGTTTGTAAATATGTTTAGTAAGATAAATGCATTTTATTATGAAGTAGGGTATTACTGGAAAATAAGCTAGGCAGTGTGAACAAAGGAGGTTCATGCTTATGTCTAGATTGTTTTAAATTTGAGATGAACAATGCAATAAATTATTTATGTGCTGATTTGTTCAGATCAAAAGCTAAAATGTTTTATGGGTTTTTCTCAAAACCATATCCTATGTTCACAGTAAAAACAAATATGGTAATTCTTATAATTTCAGTAGATTTAATAAGCAAGGAAAATTTCTACAAACCATTGTACTAGCAAGTTTTAAGAAAAGAAAAAGTGATCTAGCAGAAATGACTTTGAATTGGGTTGTGAAATTTTGTATGAATGTTTGGTATGTTTGGATATGATTTTTAAGGAAATTACAATTCCTGACTTATGAAATGAAGAAAGGAATACTAAAGTATTTATGGAATTAAAAGGAAAATTCCTCAAATGAATATATAGACATGGTCTCTAAATTACAAAGTAAGATCTTCTCATCATCAGGTGGATGATGGGTATGTGCATGACTTGTTCAAGTCCTGAAGGCCTCTGTGCAAAGGTTAACAGAATTGAGTCCTTTGCAATGCACACTTTGTGTTCAAAGGCATGAGTTTAGACCATATAAAATATAAAATGGGATTGAAAGGTTATGCTATGGATTTTAAGAAGCTAAAATCCATAGGAGTTTGTACATGTACAACTGAATGGATTGAATGGATGAATGCTTGGGTATATGTTTGTTAGATGAATTTGAATGCACATATGCTCAGGTTTAACATGAAATTGAATAGTGTCAAAAATATATATTCTCTGCATAGTTTTAAGAATTTTTAAGTTGATTTAATAATGATTTCACTCATACCAGAATTTTATTTCTGACCCCATTTGTTGCTTTGTAACATTTGGGGTGTCTCATTTTTATTGAGGCAGCTCTAGATGTTGCTGCAGGAAAGGAAGCATAAGAAACTTGCATGCATGGACAATTGAAGATTTACTTGAATTTAGAACGCTTAAGGAATTTGGCAGAAATGTTGTAATAAATAGGCCAGGCAAAAACTTCATTAAGATTTAAGTATTTTCTGGATTGATATGTGTTTGTTTTTCTGAGTAAAGGATATGTAAGAATCTTAGTATTATATATGTGCATTTGTGGGTTTATGTTTTAAGTAACTGATCTGGATAATCTCTGGTGAAGTATGATACAGGGGATCATGTCATATAATTTGATATGTGATCATGTCTCCCTTGGTAATGTCTGATGAACTTTTAAAATGGGAAATATAAATAATTATAGGAAGAAAGGAATATAGAACAATCAATGAATCTATTAAAAACTGAGTTGAACCAAAACTGGGCTAACCAGAAATGCATGAACATGACTTATAATTGATATAAGTATTGTAACGACCCCAGATTTTAATTAAATTTAAATTGATAATTAATTGAATTTTTGAAGACAATTTGTAAAATTAATTGTAAAGTGATGCGAGAGTCCCCGAATTAAAATAAATCTTGTATAAATCATTTAAAAGTTAAAAATACTGTATATGTGTATATATATGTATTTGAGCATATATGAGTAAATTTGAAATAATATATATATATATATAAGTATATGTGTATTTGATTTGAATCTAAATCTTTATATAAATGGTTTAGAAATGAAGATATATAAGATAGATAGATAAAATAAATACATTGGATAAAATCCAACAACACATTAAAAATAGAAATACAAACAGAAATTTATAAGTACCTATATACAAACATATATATATATATAGAGAAATAAGACAAGACAAAAGGAAAGATATCTATATATACATATAGGAATGCAAGTGTAAGTAAGACAAAGATAATAACATGTTCATGGATATGCTCATAAAAAAAATGAATGCAAGAAGATAAGTATGTAAACAAAGACAACAATATATATTCAAGTGCAAACAAATAAGAATATATATATCTATAACTAAGCTTGCTGAAGAAGACAATATCATGTATACAAGTTGGATAAATATATATATGATGATTCAACATTTTATATAAAAACAGAGAAGTATGTAGGCTGGAAAATATATATATATATATATATATATATATATATATATATATATATATGAGAAAGAAGACATAAAGGACTTGAGCAATTAATGCATGAATCCTTAGTACACAACATAGATTTATACAAGCCACATTTAAACTATTTCATTTTCTTTTGTACAGCCGAAATAAAATAATAAGATGAGTGTATTGTACAAAGCCAATTAATGCAAGCACACTAAAAATTCACATCAGCAACCTAAAGAAGAAAAATCTCTGAAATGATGGTACAAAACAATATTAACTTGTACAATAATAACATCAACCTGTAACTTACTTTCTTTTATACATCAACTTCTACATCTTATTCTCGTCCATTCCAAGCTATGAAAAATCTGAAGTAAATATTCTTCAAAACTTAAACTTTAAAACTTCAAACTTAAACAACAACAACAACAATCTACCCAACTCAAACCAGATCAATCAGAGAATCAGGAAGAAGATTCCAGCTTGAATTTCAAAGCCAGTGTCAAAGAGCTCTTTTCTTCTTCTGGAAATTGGTGAGTAACATCACAAATTTAAATTGTTTAAGTTAAAAATTCTGTTACATTCTCATCTCTATGTTTGTGATGTGTTCTTGCCTGTTCTAGAATTCCAAGTTTAAATTCTGATCAAAATCATGATCTCATGTTCAAATCTTTGTTAAGATTTAAGATTCAAACAATATATGGTTTTGTAACATAAGTTAATGTTTAAAATTTTATTTAATATATAATTAAGTCTGTATTGTTTCTGGAAATTCAAAAATAAAATAAAATAAAAATACAGTGCATGTGTAATAATCTAAAAAATTCAAATACCATAATTTATAAATTCAGGAATGTAATCTGAATTCTTAAACCAAATGGTGATTTTTAAAACTAAAATCTTAATTTTTAGCATTAGGATTTAGGCTCTGTCCTTGTTTGAACTGAGATTGATGTTGGAGCAATTTCTGGTGGTCCACTGGCTATGGAAGATTGGATTTCTTCCTGGAGGTAGAAGCATGATCATGGTTTCAGGGAAAATTATGGGGAAGAGGATTTAAGCATTGTGGTGATGGTGATTTAGGATTGAAATTTATAACCCTAGTTTTCTGTTGCTCGAAAAATTTATTGTCGCGGCCCCTATGAATGATCGAGCTTTCCTAGATTCGAGTAGGTGATTGATGGAGTATGGAAGAAGTAGTGTTGGAGGTGAAGTTTCCCTGGTGGTCGGAGATAAGGAGGCGAGGCGTTGACAGGTGTGGAGGTTGGGTTCTGTCTCGTGTTTCCAGGTTTGTGGCTCGAACTCTCGAATTTGATTTCGAGTTGATGATGTTGTGTTGATGCTTGCAAGAGAGTTTTTGGGTGATGGATGATGTGGGAAGATCATCGATTATGATCAGCGATGACCATCGCCACCGTGCATATGCACGGTGCACTGTGTTGTGCCTGGAGGAGTTTGTTGAAGCAGAGGGTACTCGAGTTTTTCACTCGAGTTAATTCGCGAGTTACTTGAACTTTAAGGGTTTGACTCGGGGAAACTTCATGTCGAAATCGAACTAAATTAGGGAGGCTCGGGTAGGAGTTTGTTCAAGGTTTTAAACCTGTACCTAGTTAAAAGTTTTTAGATTTTTTTTGTTTTAATTTAAAACAAAGTTAAACCTAGTTCTAAATCAAAGTTTAATATTGAATTCAAGTTAGTTTTGAAACTAAGTTGGGAAAAATAAAGTTTCATAATTTAAATTATTTTAATAACTTAAACGTGCTTAATATTTAATTGTATTCAAAAGAGTTAAATTCAAAATAAATTTTTGAATTTAAATTGTTTTAACTACTTTAAAATGGTTAAATAATTTGAATTTTTAAATGGAAGTTTTTAAATATAAAATGATTTAAACAATTGTGATTGTTAAAGTGTATTTTTAAAATGGAAGTTTCTAAAATGTTTTATCTTTAAAATGAATAAAGGTCAATGATTTAATCTAAGGAAATTTCTTAAGAAAGTAATTAAAGAAATGTTATTAGTTAATGAAGATAATTAACTAGGAATTAATTAAGATAAATTTATATCTTGATTAACTTTGATTTCTTGAATTAATTAATGTGTTAATAATGATAAATTGTAAGGTTATTAATTGAAGATTTTGATATTAATGAAGATAATTAAGAATAATCACTTATTGACATTAATTAAAGGAAATTAATCAATGTGATAAATTAATTTGAGAATTATTAGTTAAGTTAAGGTCAATTAATTAATGAAGGTGATTAATGAATGATAATTAATTAAGGAATAATTAATTGAAGTAATTAATTTAAGATAATTAATTAAATGGTGAATTAAATAATTAAAGGTTAATTATTTAATAATTGAAGGTTGATTAATTAATAATTAAAGGTTAGTTAATTTATTATTAATGATTAAATAAATAAATGATTAAAGAATAATTAATCAAAATGATTTGTAAAATTACTGATGTTAATTAACCAGGATTAGAAATTCATAAGAAATTAATATGATTTGAATTAATCAGACAATTAACTGATCTTACTTATGGATATTTGGATTCTATTGGATGACTTGATTGTTTGACATCCCTGATATATGATGCTTTGTGATACATCCTGATTTATGTTGTGATCTGTAAATTACTTATCTGTGATATATATCTGTGATCTGTGATCGGTGAATGAAAAAGATAAGCGTTATCATTATACCGCTTATCAATTGTATTTCTATATTTGATTTGTGATGATTGAATGATGTTGCACTTTTGTGTTAAACCCCTAGACCACACTTTTACACACACAAATATGGATTTCACGAGGAAATCGGTTAAGTCACAGATGATTTAAATTTGATGTTTTTGAAATTGAAATTTTAATTTCAATTGATTTTGAAATAGGAAATTTGGGTTTAAAGTGAAAAGCTTTTGAAATGGAATTTCAAGATAAAATTTATTTTTGAATAACTTGGTATAAATTTCCAATTTAAATAATTAAATTTGAATTTGAATTCAAAATTTGGAATTGAATTCCGTAATTGGAAATTATGGTTAAAGATGTTATAAATGTGTTTATATGAATTGGAACCATTTTAAAATATTGGTTTGAGAATTTGAATTTAATCCAAGAACCTTAACTCGTATAAATGAATCAGATTTCCAAAATGAAACTGTTTGTTTTCAAATGATAAAAGCTTTCAGATAATGTAACATTCCCCCTTTTGACCATCTCCAGTCGGTAATTAAACCAACTCGAAACGTTCAAAAAGACGAATTGTTATTTAGTTTATAAGGTTTAAACAGAATCAGCCACAGAAACACAGATAATAACAATCAATTAAAACAAATGAATCTTTTATTTCATTACTACAAATCTTTTTATATACATCAGAGTTTATACAATTTTAATACTAATACAGCGGAATATCTTAAAATACAATTTTCTTCTGAAACTAAAAATGGTTCTTTACTCTCTCTCTCTAACTTCGCTGCTCGAAAATCTTCAAGCTGTAAAAATACTCGGTCTGACCCGAGTATTATATTCAAAAGAAAATAATACACAGGTCAGTCTAATTCAAACCAGTTTATTAGTGCATAGAGGCAATAATAATTTAAATAGACGACAGTCAAAATAATTCTCGTCTATCCGACTCTTTAAACAAAGAAATCGGATAACGAAAATATAACACTTAACAGTGTTTAACAATAAATCAGCAGATTTAAATCATCAACAGAGATAAATAAACAATTTATCAACTCAACTAAATCAATTTTAAAAAAAATTGAAATTGTCACTTTAAAACCATCGAAATTCGATTGGTTGCCGTACACGCACGCGTGTACGGCCTTGCCAATATGGTATAAAAATCAATGCATCACGAGCAAAGAATTATCAATTCAAAACTGTCGATTTGGGTGGCTGCAGTGCACGCACGCGTGCACTGCCTCGCCACCACAGCATATAAAATCATCACAACAGTGAATACTAACAGCAATCAAAACTGCTGAGGTAAAATATTTACAAAATGCAGAGGTCAAGTCATTGTTACCAAGACTCAACACAACTGCGAAGCCAAATCAGAGATATCAGCAAAACCATAAGAATGTCCAAGTGCACAAGGGCAATGACCCACACGTATGCATGAACAGCAGAAGCAATTGAAGTGCAACAGTGGAACAACAAGGCACAAAGGCTACAAGTATGAATTGAACAAAGCAAGGCTACAGAGCTCGAGCTTATGCCAAGTCAACATCAATTATCAGTTTTGAACTAAGATAACTGTAGTGTAAATTAAGGTATGCCGAAGTCACCAGTAACAACTACATGAGACTGGACAGCGCAACTCAAGTAGAAATCATATATGAACATAAACCAGTAGCTGATGTACATGTATCACAATCAATAACCAGGTGCAGTGCCAAAGTAAGAAAAAAAAAATATTTTTCTTTCAAAACTGAATATTTGAATTCAAACAACTGCAGTTCAAAGTCTCGCCTGCAGTTCATTCGAACCATTGTAGTTCGAATTTAAACGACCCAAAAACAAAATCAGTGCCAAACCCCATTTATTTTCATAAAATCAACATAATCAATACTGCAGCCACCACAAGGAATCAAGGGTAAAACTGCAACGAAAATGCAGCCACCACTTGATCGCAAGGGCGAAACTACACAAAAGAAAGTGGAAACAACTGCATAATAAAACTGCAGTTGAAACAAGCGAATAACCAGGAAAATAAACAGTCAAACAACGACCACTCAAGTGTCAAGTTCAACTGGATGGCACGACCTGGTCAAACTACACAAAAGATCCACAAAAAAAAACCCACAGACAAGCACAAGGTCAAACCCAGAAAAAAATCGGGTTCAACACATCTGCAACTTCAAATGAGATAGTCAAGACATATAATCAAGTCTCGACTCAAAATCAGTGACTCAGTGCAAATGCAACAATAGAGCACAACACACCAAGTAATAGCAAGTAACAGGGCCAAAAAATGCAGACATCAATCTACCTGGCAACAATGATGAATCAACAAATGCAGTACTCAAGTAATAGTCAAAAGTATCATGTACAAGTCTACAAATATCACATGTATGGTGTCAAGTGAAGCTCGGTAGAGACCAAACTATTACAAATGCAACATATTCAAGTTGATACAAATGCACAGTTACAGTTCAACAAGACAAGTGTGTCAGTAACTCAACATCACAATATCAGGGACACAGAGCAACAGTTTAAATAACATGCACAGTTCAGTCTAATATCCTAAATTAAGGTCAGGTTTTATTTCATGAAGTCAGGGTTCATAACAGTGAAAATGCTTGTTTACTCACTTCATTATCAAAGCAAATAAACAGGGGACAGGCTTGACTTCAAGTCTGAAATGTTCCCTGAATCTGGTATTGCTCGATTTCTTTAAAACTGAAAAAAAACTTTGCAACTGGAATGCTTTAAACCTGGAACACGATGGTGATGATCCAGACTTTGATTTAGTTTGCAAAGTTTGAAACGAATTTTGGTTTACAAGTTTAAATATTCATATCTGCAGCCATTTAATCATATTACAGAGCAAAGAACATTCATGCAAAAAACATTCCATATAAATTTATCCCAGGCATCAAGTAAGATTTTGATTTAAGAACTGTTTTTAAATTTTAGTGATTACTCACCTGAAATAATTTAACAGAGAGTAAATTTCAGTTTTCCCGATGAACACAGTCTTGAGTTTTACTTCCCAGAGATATGGCCAAATTATTTTAACTTAAATAAATTTTAACTAAAATCTATGATGGAACACGCAAGTTTCATTTGAAACTTAAGTTTAACAGAGATTAAATGAAAGGGTTTTGAATTTAAATCAAAACCAGAACATAAATCCGTGAACAGGGAAATTATAGATATTCCAACGCATAAAAGTGGAGTTACTCACAAATATATGCAAACTGAAACTAGACCAGTAGACAAAATCAGAGTCGACACAAACAGCAAAATCAAAAGCCTCGAATTGGTTCCAATTCACGACCGAAGCCATAACTATGTGACAAAATAAAAGGGTTCGAAGCAAAAAGGTGAACAGGTCACGAAAATCGAACACACGATCAAAATCAAGATAGCCACGAGACAGATTGAATTAGATGTGAGAAATTTCTCACCTTTGTCAGAAGCGGTCGCGAGCGAGAAGAGGAGTACGAAGCCCTAATCTTTGCAGATCGAAGGAGAACGGGAGGCGAAGCCCTAAATTCGCCAGAACGAGCAAGTGTTGAAGGAGATCGAGGAGTTGAATCGCCGAACCCTAGTTTTATCAAGTCGCCATTTTTCTTTCGTTCGAATTTTTCTGATTTTTGAAAATGAATGGGAAGAGAGGGGGGTTCGTGATTTAAGGCGTGAACTAAGGCGAGTGCGTGGGTTAAGGTATGGCTGGTATGGGTTGGGTATGGGTGGTGTAAGATAGATTTTTTTTCTTTATTTATTATTATTTTTTTTCTTTTTAAAAACTGATTTATTTTGTAAAGATATTTCCTTTAATTTGTTTTTGTTTTAAATTTGTTGTTAAAATCTTACTAGGTGTATTTATTCATTTATTTTGTATTAATAAAATTCAACAAAAGAATTTCAATCGATTTACAAATTCCAATTCAAACAGAAATTAACAGTCGATATTAAATCGTTAATTTACGAAGATTTTATCGTTATAAAATTTTCCAACAATATCATCAATTTAGCTGCCAACACAAATCGTTTATTGATGATTATAATTTTGGGCAAAACCCCAGTTGTTACAGAAATTCAAATTGAATTCGATTTAATTTTATACGCGTTTATACGCCATATGTTCATAAAACAATTCCGATAAATACGAAAATTGAAATCCAGTAATAATTCAATATTACGGACCCAATGAAACTGGTTTCGTCAAATCCCGAGACTGTGCCTCGGAAGACTATATTTAAATTCGATTCAAACGATACAATTTCAAAATTGAACAAATCGCTTTCAAATTCAATTCTGAAGCTTCTATTATCTTCAGTATTATCTATATGAATTTTCTAAGCCTTTAAATTATTTTTATCCGGCTTAATATTGAAGATTCAAATTTTATTCAACTTTCAATAGATTAAATTCAAAAATTTAATCGCCAATTCCTTCTGATAATTTGAAATTCAAGTCAAATCATCGTTCAAATATTTAAAATTAATTAAATATTTTCAATTTAAATTGTTCAAAATTCAGGGTCGTTACAAACTCCCCTCCTTAAAAACTTTTCGTCCACGAAAAGGAAAGGTTGTTAAAATTTCATTAACATTTATACTCTAGTCAATTTTTACTAAACTTAAAACTTATTACAAATAAATGAATATAGGATTCATTCCATTTGTTTAATCTCACTAGTTATGTTTATCTTCTCTTTTATTCAATGATTTCTACAATCATTGATTTCTAAAATCAAAACGCAAAAGTCTTTTATCAACATTTTCGATTTACAACTCAGATTCAAACTTAAAATTCTTCACGTTAGAAATTTATATAATATATATCTTCCAAAGCTGTGGACTTTCAAAACATTACAAAGATCCTCTTCCTTAGTTCATTAGGTAGGAATTTCGTAATTTTAATTTCAAATCATTGATTTGCTATGTACAGTTTGAAAATACTTGCTAACTCGAAATTTAACAAGTCCATCTTCGTTCTCACAGACATTAGACATACGCTGGCCAGGCGCAGGTCTAAAAATCTCCAAGTACTAAATATACTTGCTTCAATTCCCAGTGAAAATACTTTTAAAAATTCTTTTAAAAATGGATATGGAAAGCACGTTCCCCCATGGATTACAGTTCCACACGGCGGTTACGCTACTATCCCAGTAGAGTCGCTTGTGGCTGCAGATTTCTCATCTCTTAAATTTCGCCATGGTTGTCGCCATAGATTGCAGTACACACGGCGGTTACGCTACTATCCCAGTAGAATCGCTCGTGTCTGTAGGCATCACGCCCCTCAAATTTCGCCTGGCATTAGATTGCAGTTTACCCGGCGGTTACGCCACTATCCCAGTGGTATCGCTTGTAACTGTGGGCATCTCGCCCCTCAAATTTCGCTAATCATCAATCAAATCTAATCTCATCGCGATGAACTATCGCGAAGGATTTCCGATAAGAATAGTCACTCTGACTAAAATTCTACGTAGCTACGAATTTCAAATGGATACTCTTCACGAGTTCCAATACCTTCTTTAATAATAAATGGAAGGTACTTTTCCACATCCTCAGTTTGGAAAACATAATATCATATATATGTAGTACTACATTTCACATTTCGTACATATCATATCCATGTAAGCTTACATAAGATTTCCATAACAATGTGTTTCCAAACTAACGGTTTCAAATTTACCGCATTCATATATATAAGTTCTAAAAACTTACATATTCCATATTCATAACAAAATAGAGGATTTCAAAATTTTCCTCTAAGTCGATTTGGAAATTTAAGGTTATCTCAAACCTAATTCATATTCAAAATTCCATTTATTATCGACTTTCACATTCAATTTGGATTTCACGCTTACATCGTCAATTCTCAACACAGAATTGATGTCTATCGATATATAACCTCTGAGCTCGTACGTCTCAGAGAAGGGTGTTAAGCTAAGAGAATAAATTCTCCGCCACCAACAGATATATATTTAATAGAGATCAATTGCTATGTCATCAATCCACAATGTTAGACATACAATCCAAATCATCATCTGAAATTCAAAGCTCAACTTATATTGTCTTTGATGTCGAAGTTAAACTCAATTTTAACTTAACGATTCAATCTTTTTGAAAAATTTCAAATTGAACTAATTGTTCAAATTTCTCATTTAACTTTTCAACTTCGACTTCAAAAATGAATTTCAAATCATTTATTCCTTACGGAATATATTCACAACATTTCATATTTGGAAAAACATTTCCATACTTATTTTAAAAATAAGTAATTCACAAATCCATTTATTTTCAACATTTGAAAATATTCGATATACTTAAATCAAAATTAAGTATATATTTCATCTTTAAGGAAATCATTCTCTTTCACATATTCATTTGAGTTAAAACGAATGTTACGTAAAACATCGTTACGACAACTCAAAATCACTAGTATAGGGATTCGAAATTTATATAGATGTATAAATCCCAATACTATACAAAACATTTCCTTTCGGAAATCATTTACTATAACAATAGTGTTATAGTCCACCATTTCCTTATATTCGAAAACGTCTATTTCAACAATGAATGTTGAAATCTATGGTTTCGATATTCAATGCCTTTGAAAACATCTTTTTAAAACAATTAACTTCATTTTAAAATATCACTTTCCCAAACATGTCCATTTTATTCAATAATATATTCACGGTCCAAAATTGTGAATATACATCGTTTAACAAATTATACAGAATTTTACTTATCAAAATAAGTCAGTTTCGAATTTATAAACAACGTTTATAAATTCTATTCCTATTTATAAAGACTTCAATTCATAAAAATTGCTTTATTAACCCTTCCTTTATAACTCAGTTTTATATCAGAATTTTAATTTACAAGTAAATTACTTATAAATTCTTTTATTTCGAAACTTCGATTCATTTTATAACTTCACAATCTTAATTCTGTAATTTCCATTCACTTATGAAATCCATTAAATATTTCATTTTTAACACTTATACAAATCCAATATTATATTAACACTTTCAAATCTTCAATTTAAGCCGTTTATAATAATTCAAAAATTCCAATTTAAACTATTATATAAATTTATCAGTTTTCCATTTCCAAGATAATCAACTAGTTCTTTAGTAAATCATTCATCGACTTGGTTTTCAATTTAAATCACATTCGATTCATTCACATTGGATTTTACTAACATTCATTCATATCCAATTAGTTCACATTCACTAATTTATACTCAAGTTAGTTTGCTTTCAATTCAAATCAAATTTGGTTCTATTTAGATTTCTTACCTTTCAATTTGAATTCAATTTACATAGTTTTCAAATTCCATTAATACAATTTCATTAACACTTAATGAATTCCCATACAATCAACTAGCAACCAATGCACATTCAACTTAACCAAATTTATTTACTTTGCTTACGTTCAATTTGGTTCAACATACTTAATTTCAATTGGTTTATATTCTAATTCAGATTGAATTCTTATACTCACCATATTCACTAATTCACTTTTACAATTAAGTTGAATTTCCTTTATATAACTCAAATTCACATTCATTACTTCACTTTATTAATTCATTTTGATATCAAATTCAATTTCATTCAACATTACTTAACTATATTTCATTTTATCTTCACTTGACTTATTTTCACTATACAGCTTAAGTTCACCTCTAAGTTATTTGAAATTCTATTTTATTTAACTTTACTAAGGTCAAATTCATATCACATTCAAAATTCAGATTTTGTTTCACTTAACAAAACTGTTTAACCATTTTAACAATTGGTTTACTTCATACAGGTAAAGCACAAGTAAATTTTTCTCCCCAAAACACAATTTCATCAAGATATTTCTTCCAAATCTTACCATAAACATTCACGTACAAACTATACATAGCTTAAAGTTTTCATAATACATACTTAGAAGTTTTTAGATTACAAAAGATAGTATTACAAAATATATTGATCGCTTCAAATATATTGACTGGTTTAAGATTCAGACTCATAGAGGACTATCGTCTTCCCGTCTGGTAGTACTCATCTGTTCCGAACTTTCATCTTCGGTTTGCACTATTTCAGGTTGGATTAAAGGAGGATTGACGCATTCAAAGTCAACGTGCCCCCAGCTCCTACAGTTCCCGCAAAAACACGTGACGTTCCCATCCTTATCTATCCGTTTTACACTTTTCGCTCTAGCGGGATGGGCTATAGCTTGCTTTCCACGCTGCCTTTCGGTGCAGTTTCTGGCTATATGTCCATTCTGGCGACAATGATAGCAGACTGTCAATCTATCGACAGGTAAATCTAGTGCACTCTTCTTCCTTTTCACTTTAGGGCAATGACTAAGAAAATGTCCTTTTTCTTGACATTTAAAACATACTATCTCAGGACGAGCGAAACGGTCATTCACATTCCTTTTCTTTCTCTTCTCTCGTAACGGCGAAATGTCCTTTTTTATGACATCGATAACAAGTAACATCATCATAGGGACCAGGTCCTTGCCTTTCATTAAATCTCCTTTCGATTTCCGCACGTGTCAATTGTGCTTCTCTACGGGCAATTGCTCTTTGTTCACGACGTGCTGCTTTTTGTGCTTCGGTTTTCGCCATTTTAATTAACAAGATGTTTCGAAGTTTCCTATTAAAATTGACAATTCCATTAGAAAAGGTTGGATTATTCAATCATTTTCCTAAGACAAATTTGTAAATTTACATCATCCTGATATATACGATTATCATTCATATTAAGTAATCACTTACCCTTTTAGTTTAATTTTCCATCACACTAATTTATCTAATCAATTTCAATTTATTTAACTTCCTTTAGTTAAATTTCAAATCATATATTTATTGATACTAATTCAATTCAATTTAACTTTTCTTTAAGTTAAAAATCTTTATTTTCAAAAACAATTTTATACTTCTTTAGATTTGAAAAACGTTCCCTTTTAAAGTGTTTCTAGTAACTATTCATATTAAACATCATAAACTAAGCTTTGTGTAAACCAAAGCTCTGATACCACGCTGTAACATTCCCCCTTTTGACCATCTCCAGTCGGTAATTAAACCAACTCGAAACGTTCAAAAAGACGAATTGTTATTTAGTTTATAAGGTTTAAACAGAATCAGCCACAGAAACACAGATAATAACAATCAATTAAAACAAATGAATCTTTTATTTCATTACTACAAATCTTTTTATATACATCAGAGTTTATACAATTTTAATACTGATACAGCGGAATATCTTAAAATACAATTTTCTTCTGAAACTAAAAATGGTTCTTTACTCTCTCTCTCTAACTTCGCTGCTCGAAAATCTTCAAGCTGTAAAAATACTCGGTCTGACCCGAGTATTATATTCAAAAGAAAATAATACACAGGTCAGTCTAATTCAAACCAGTTTATTAGTGCATAGAGGCAATAATAATTTAAATAGACGACAGTCAAAATAATTCTCGTCTATCCGACTCTTTAAACAAAGAAATCGGATAACGAAAATATAACACTTAACAGTGTTTAACAATAAATCAGCAGATTTAAATCATCAACAGAGATAAATAAACAATTTATCAACTCGACTAAATCAATTTAAAAAAAAATTGAAATTGTCACTTTAAAACCATCGAAATTCGATTGGTTGCCGTACACGCACGCGTGTACGGCCTCGCCAATATGGTATAAAAATCAATGCATCACGAGCAAAGAATTATCAATTCAAAACTGTCGATTTGGGTGGCTGCAGTGCACGCACGCGTGCACTGCCTCGCCACCACAGCATATAAAATCATCACAACAGTGAATACTAACGGCAATCAAAACTGCTGAGGTAAAATATTTACAAAATGCAGAGGTCAAGTCATTGTTACCAAGACTCAACACAACTGCGAAGCCAAATCAGAGATATCAGCAAAACCATAAGAATGTCCAAGTGCACAAGGGCAATGACCCACACGTATGCATGAACAGCAGAAGCAATTGAAGTGCAACAGTGGAACAACAAGGCACAAAGGCTACAAGCATGAATTGAACAAAGCAAGGCTACAGAGCTCGAGCTTATGCCAAGTCAACATCAATTATCAGTTTTGAACTAAGATAACTGTAGTGTAAATTAAGGTATGCCGAAGTCACCAGTAACAACTACATGAGACTGGACAGCGCAACTCAAGTAGAAATCATATATGAACATAAACCAGTAGCTGATGTACATGTATCACAATCAATAACCAGGTGCAGTGCCAAAGTAAGAAAAAAAAAATATTTTTCTTTCAAAACTGAATATTTGAATTCAAACAACTGCAGTTCAAAGTCTCGCCTGCAGTTCATTCGAACCATTGTAGTTCGAATTTAAACGACCCAAAAACAAAATCAATGCCAAACCCCATTTATTTTCATAAAATCAACATAATCAATACTGCAGCCACCACAAGGAATCAAGGGTAAAACTGCAACGAAAATGCAGCCACCACTTGATCGCAAGGGCGAAACTACACAAAAGAAAGTGGAAACAACTGCATAATAAAACTGCAGTTGAAACAAGCGAATAACCAGGAAAATAAACAGTCAAACAACGACCACTCAAGTGTCAAGTTCAACTGGATGGCACGACCTGGTCAAACTACACAAAAGATCCACAAAAAAAAACCCACAGACAAGCACAAGGTCAAACCCAGAAAAAAATCGGGTTCAACACATCTGCAACTTCAAATGAGATAGTCAAGACATATAATCAAGTCTCGACCCAAAATCAGTGACTCAGTGCAATGCAACAATAGAGCACAACACACCAAGTAATAGCAAGTAACAGGGCCAAAAAATGCAGACATCAATCTACCTGGCAACAATGATGAATCAACAAATGCAGTACTCAAGTAATAGTCAAAAGTATCATGTACAAGTCTACAAATATCACATGTATGGTGTCAAGTGAAGCTCGGTAGAGACCAAACTATTACAAATGCAACATATTCAAGTTGATACAAATGCACAGTTACAGTTCAACAAGACAAGTGTGTCAGTAACTCAACATCACAATATCAGGGACACAGAGCAACAGTTTAAATAACATGCACAGTTCAGTCTAATATCCTAAATTAAGTTCAGGTTTTATTTCATGAAGTCAGGGTTCATAACAGTGAAAATGCTTGTTTACTCACTTCATTATCAAAGCAAATAAACAGGGGACAGGCTTGACTTCAAGTCTGAAATGTTCCCTGAATCTGGTATTGCTCGATTTCTTTAAAACTGAAAAAAAAACTTTGCAACTGGAATGCTTTAAACCTGGAACACGATGGTGATGATCCAGACTTTGATTTAGTTTGCAAAGTTTGAAACGAAATTTTGGTTTACAAGTTTAAATATTCATATCTGCAGCCATTTAATCATATTACAGAGCAAAGAACATTCATGCAAAAAACATTCCATATAAATTTATCCCAGGCATCAAGTAAGATTTTGATTTAAGAACTGTTTTTAAATTTTAGTGATTACTCACCTGAAATAATTTAACAGAGAGTAAATTTCAGTTTTCCCGATGAACACAGTCTTGAGTTTTACTTCCCAGAGATATGGCCAAATTATTTTAACTTAAATAAATTTTAACTAAAATCTATGATGGAACACGCAAGTTTCATTTGAAACTTAAGTTTAACAGAGATTAAATCAAAGGGTTTTGAATTTAAATCAAAACCAGAACATAAATCCGTGAACAGGGAAATTATAGATATTCCAACGCATAAAAGTGGAGTTACTCACAAATATATGCAAACTGAAACTAGACCAGTAGACAAAATCAGAGTCGACACAAACAGCAAAATCAAAAGCCTCGAATTGGTTCCAATTCACGACCGAAGCCATAACTATGTGACAAAATAAAAGGGTTCGAAGCAAAAAGGTGAACAGGTCACGAAAATCGAACACACGATCAAAATCAAGATAGCCACGAGACAGATTGAATTAGATGTGAGAAATTTCTCACCTTTGTCAGAAGCGGTCGCGAGCGAGAAGAGGAGTACGAAGCCCTAATCTTTGCAGATCGAAGGAGAACGGGAGGCGAAGCCCTAAATTCGCTAGAACGAGCAAGTGTTGAAGGAGATCGAGGAGTTGAATCGCCGAACCCTAGTTTTATCAAGTCGCCATTTTTCTTTCGTTCGAATTTTTCTGATTTTTGAAAATGAATGGGAAGAGAGGGGGGTTCGTGATTTAAGGCGTGAACTAAGGCGAGTGCGTGGGTTAAGGTATGGCTGGTATGGGTTGGGTATGGGTGGTGTAAGATAGATTTTTTTTCTTTATTTATTATTATTTTTTTCTTTTTAAAAACTGATTTATTTTGTAAAGATATTTCCTTTAATTTGTTTTTGTTTTAAATTTGTTGTTAAAATCTTACTAGGTGTATTTATTCATTTATTTTGTATTAATAAAATTCAACAAAAGAATTTCAATCGATTTACAAATTCCAATTCAAACAGAAATTAACAGTCGATATTAAATCGTTAATTTACGAAGATTTTATCATTATAAAATTTTCCAACAATATCATCAATTTAGCTGCCAACACAAATCGTTTATTGATGATTATAATTTTGGGCAAAACCCCAGTTGTTACAGAAATTCAAATTGAATTCGATTTAATTTTATACGCGTTTATACGCCATATGTTCATAAAACAATTCCGATAAATACGAAAATTGAAATCCAGTAATAATTCAATATTACGGACCCAATGAAACTGGTTTCGTCAAATCCCGAGACTGTGCCTCGGAAGACTATATTTAAATTCGATTCAAACGATACAATTTCAAAATTGAACAAATCGCTTTCAAATTCAATTCTGAAGCTTCTATTATCTTCAGTATTATCTATATGAATTTTCTAAGCCTTTAAATTATTTTTAACCGGCTTAATATTGAAGATTCAAATTTTATTCAACTTTCAATAGATTAAATTCAAAAATTTAATCGCCAATTCCTTCTGATAATTTGAAATTCAAGTCAAATCATCGTTCAAATATTTAAAATTAATTAAATATTTTCAATTTAAATTGTTCAAAATTCAGGGTCGTTACAGATAAGGAATGAAATTCCAGTTTAATTAAAGGAATTTCAAGATTGAATTAAAAAATGGTTTTCCAAGTTATGAATGAATTCTTTTAGAAAGCTATGAATTGAATCTGTTTATTTTTAACAGATTTAAAATGATGATTTGTTTAAACCATTTGAAATGGAATTGTTTTGAAAGCTATAAGTTAAATCTTTGATTTAAGGATTTAACGAGTTAATCAATTAAAATGGGAATTAAATTTGGAAAATCTGTGAATGAATCTTTTGTTTAAAAGGTTAAAGTGTGGAAATTGTTTAAACTGTTGAAGGTTGTTGAAATGAATCTTTTTGTTTAAAGATTTGAAAATGGTAATTTGTTAAACCATTTGAAAAGAAAGTTTGGGTTTAAGTTGTGACTTGATTGAAATCCCAATATCCATATATTTTTAAATATTGCGCTCATTATTCGGTTTAGCAGAGAGAGGACCTTTTAAATATGTGGCAAATTGTTTGACATGCCAACAAGTAAAGGCAGATTATCAAAGACCCTTAGGCCTATTGCAACCTTTGGCAGTGCCTACTTGGAAATGGGAAAGCATATCAATAGATTTTGTGGATGGTTTGCCAAGAACAAGAAGAGGCAATGATAGTATTTGGGTAGTGGTTGATAGGCTTACAAAAACAGCACATTTCATTCCTATAAATTCAAACAGAAATGCCCATAAACTAGCTCGGTTATTTGTGAAAGAGATAGTGAGATTGCATGGCATCCCCAAGACTATCATTAGTGATAGAGATACTGTAACGACCCAGAATTTTTGATAATTAAAATTCGAATATTTAATTGATTTTAAATATTAATAAATGAATTTAATAAGTCGAATAATTTATTTAAAGGATATTGGATTTAATTTGACAATTTAATCGATAAATTAATAATTGAAATTCCAGAAATAATTGAAAATCGAGTTAATATGATTGAAATTGATTTGGAAAATTTTATTTAATCATACTGGAGTTATAAAAATATTTTAGAACTTTCAGAACTGAATTTGGAGTTAAATTGTGAAAATCGAATATTTTAATATTTAATTATCGACTGTAAAAATAGCCAATTTTCGAACAGTCTCAGAATTGAACGAGACCAGTTCCATTGGATCCGTAATAGTTAGTTATTATCGGATTTCAATTTTCGTATCAATCGGAGTTGTCGTTTGACCGTGACAGCTCGAAACGCATCGATATCGTTTTAATTTTAAATCGTCGAGTTAAAATAGTCATTTTCCAAAAAGTCTCGGATTTCGACGAAACCAGTTTCATCGGATCCGTAATGTGATATTATTGTAAGATTTCAAATTTCGTAATTTTTAGAGTTACCGTTTGTCCGGTACGAATTAAAACGCCTCGAAATCGATTTAAATCGGTTTAATTTAATTTGATCGTTTTATTGCATATCTCGCACAGACGATCGAATTAGCTTCCGAAACCTATTCCATTGTGTCCGGAACGCAGGATAAACCCTAGAAATGCCGGTCACCGTGCGTAAATCGGAGATTTGAAAAACCCGGATGAATAGTGTTCGTAAAATCTCTATAAATACCCCCTTTATCTTCATTTTTAGAAAGTTAAAACCCTAGTCCTAAAAACTGAAGCCAGCCGCCACTTCATAACCAACGGCCAGAAAACTCGATCATTCCCCTTCCTTTTTCTCTTGATCCATTCACTTTCAAGCCTAGATTCCTAAATGAAAGTTGGAGAGGGGAGTGAGGTCTACAATCTGAACGGCTGTGATCTGATTTGGGGTGGTGGATCATCGGGAAATGGGCCACTAAGTCGGCATGGTTGCACGCGTTTTTAGGCGCGATGATGAGGTCGAGTGCCACCTGTCTCTGGCCGAGAGTAGCGTTCGAGCGGGGCTTCAATATGCCGTTGCCTGATCGTCTCCATGTTGCTCGAATTGGTCGTGTATATTAGGGTTTGTGAATGAAGATGGGTTCGGTCGTATTTTCGTTGCCTGGGCAAGATGAAATGCGTGAGAAGAAGGGGGGGTGCGGCTTTGATCACGTGAATAGATTTGAATGGCCATGATTTGAAATTTGGGTAAAGATATAAATTGAAAGTGTAAATAAATTTTAATTTATATCGTGTAACTTTAAAATGACGTATCTTGTTCATACGAGGTCGGATTGTGACGAAACAAATTGCGTTGCGTTCGTATTGTCGAATACTATGCTATGGAGCTAGATTGGAGTCGATTGGAGTCAAGAAAATTTTTGGGTAAAATTAAACGTCTGTTTAGTTTTATCCGAAATAAACCGCTACGACTGTTATTGAAAAGCAAAGGTGAGATCTTCTCACTCAATTGAATGTGGAATTATTTACAGTTATTGATTGATGATTGACTGTTTGAATGTGCTATTAGATATTATAGGATATATATCTATATATAGCAATATATACATATTGACATATGTATATATTGGATTGATTGATTTCCCGCCTCGTATAGCGGATGAGACCCTATTGCGCCGTTAGTAAGCGGATTTATAAAAACCCATATACCGCGATAATTCCGTACTGGAGCGGAATTGGTATTGTGCTAACATCTGTGGATGCAGGGAAACAGGTTGGAGGGATCCAACTGGATTCCTCACCAGTAGTTATTTATTTACAGATATTGTGATATATTCTGTTATCATATGATGATATATGATATTTGACTGTTGTGATGGACTGATTGGTGTTGTGACATCATCGGATTCAGTTTTGAAGTTTAAAAATAACGACTTTTATTTTAAAAAGATTTTTAAGTGATTTTTGAAAAGTAGACGTTTATCGAATTTTTGAATTGATTTATTTCAGAAAAATAAACGTCTAGAATTTTAAAGTTATAAGAGTTAAGATTTTTGGTGAAATATAACCAAAGTGTGATTTTTGAAATGAAAGTTGATTTAATTGTAAAATGGGTTAAATTGAGATTTTTTTTAAAGTATTATAAAAAGATGTACAGAAAAATTGATGTATTTATCAATTAAAATTTTTGGAATTTTAAAACGAGTTTTTATCAGTGAGGACATGAATCTTATAGAATTTTAAAATTGTGAAGGTATGGAATTTATAGATGTATAAATTGTGAAGTTAAAATGAATGGAATTGTAGAATAGAAGATTTATAAGGAATTAACTTATAAATTGGATTTTTGCCTACAAAAGAAATATTGATCGAATTTGTTAATAAAGGAGATGTACAAATCGAAGTTGTTATAAAATATAAAAGGTGAAATTTATAAACATTGTTTTATAAATCCAAAACCAATTGAAATTAATAGGTTAAACATAGAAGTTTAATAAAGGAGATATGTCCGCGATTTTGGATAGTGGATAATTCTTGAGATAAAAGTGTAGAAAATATTGAAATGTGGCTAGTGAAGTATATTCACGATTTTGGACAGTGAATATATTGTTAAGTAAAATGGATATGGTTTTGGAAAAGTGATATTTGAAATGAAGTTAATTGTTTTAAAAGATGTTTTAAAACGTGTGAACTATCGGAATCATAGATTTCAACATTTATTGTTGAAATAGACGTTTTCGAGAAATAAGGAAATGGTGGACTATAACACTGTTGTTATAGTAAATGATTTCCGAAAGGAAATGTTTTTAATGTAGTATTGGGATTTATATATCTATCTAAATTTCGAATCCCTATACTAGTGATTTTGAGTCGTCGTAACGATGTTTTACGCAACATTCGTTTTGACTCAAATAGATGTTAAAATGTATGATTTCCTTAAAGAATGAATATATACTTAATATCGATTTAAGTATATCGAATATTTTCAAATGTTGAAAATAAATGATTTGGGAATTACTTATTATTAAATAAGTATGGAATGTTTTCCAAAATGAAATGAAACATTTGAGATTTTTATCTTCTTAAAAGATAAATTGAAATTGAATATTTGAAAACGATTGAAAATCGAATATTAGTAGATATTCGAAAAATGTAAATTCAATATGAAATTTATAAAGGAAAGGGAAAATGTTTAGAAAAATAAATATTGATTTATTTTTGAAGTGTGGAAATTTTATATCTAGTAAAGATATTTTTAAAGATGAAATAATTTGGAAATTATTTGGAATCTGATGATGTTGCGCATCTTTATTGATAGTTAAATAACCGACTATCGATAATTACCTTGAGTAGGTATTTGTTGTGAATTGGATGAATTTGAATGCCACACTTATTTTTGAAAAATCGCTCACTATTCGGGTTAACCGGGAAAGGACCATGGGGTCGTATAACCCATTCCGAATATGTGATACGTCGTTATGAATTGCATTTGAAGACTGGTGTTGAAGACCGGATATTTTTGAAAACGGAAGGATTGCCGTCGAGTTACTCTACATCGGCTGATCTCCGATTTAGAGGTTTTTATCACCCTTAGTGACGGGAAGTCCCGACGTGATTGAAAATTATCCGGATGTGCAAGGGCTTCGTGAGAAGTGCCTTCGGTTCTGTTCGATCCCGGAACAGACTTGTATGGATTGTGTGTCTGACGTTACAATTTGAGATATAAAGCTGATTTCTTTCAAATACATTTCTGTTGGTGGCGGAGAATTTATTCTCTTAGCTTAACACCCTTCTCTGAGACGTACGAGCTCAGAGGTTATGTAGTTGAAATTTATCAGCGATATATCCCAATTTGGTAACGTGGCATACTGAGTGTTGCTGTGAAATGATCAGTGTTTGATCATTTGTGATATGATCATTTGTTTGATCTTATATCTTTGTGATCATAGGTTGATCATTTTGTTTGACCCGAAGCAGGGCTTTTTGAGAAAGCGTAGCTTTGTGGACGAGACTTTGTCGAGCCTCACACCCCGGAAATGGTCGAAACAGGAAGGATGCAGCAAGGTTCTAGGGAGTAGCGCCCCTTAGTGTATGTCATTCCTTCTGGATAAAGGTGGTATCATGGTATGGAGCCCAGATACTTAACCTCTGTGGTTACTGCATTATTATTATCTATGTGGTTTGTTGGAAATCGGGGATCCTCGGGAAGATCGGTGACGATCGGGGGATGGCATACGCGTGTCAGTAGTTACCTATTTTTGCAGAGGTAACCCGGCCTTGTGTTGGCAGAGATCCGGTTAGGTTCTCGGGTCGTCTATTCCAGGGACGTACCCATCGTGGATAGGAAGTTCCTTAGCCTGACCATTTGTTGGAAATCCAAAGAAACAATACGAGCCTTTACGATTTCAATTGTATAACCTGTCTCCTCAGGAGGCAGCTATAGCAGGCATAATATAATGGTACCTATGCTGGCTAAGATTTATATTATACTTTCGAAATGTTTTCTACACTATGCACTAATAATAATATCAAAAGTGATTTGATTTTTGCGTAGTAAGCATCTTTGACTATCATAAGAAGAAATCTCCTCCAAGTCTGCGTTTGCATTGTGTGTGTGGCGGGAGGTCTTATGGTAGTTTCATTTTCCAAAAGCATTTCGAATTGACTTTAAAAATTCTCTGCTGTTTATTTTTAAAGAATAACTGTTTTACGATCTCACACCAGTCACCATGACTGACTCGGAGTTTATTGTTCCCTTCTAAACTCTGGGTGCCCACAAATTTCCACACGGGCAGCCTAGAGTTATGTTATCAGGATATTCTGGATATTCTGGAGCTTTGGAAGCAAGCTGGATGGCGAGACGTAGTATTTGTATCTGATAGTATTTATTTCGCTGTGTATTCTGTATGAGGACAAGTTTATATAACTGTCCATTGTTGTATATTGACTCTGATGATTGATGTATGTATAAACTGATATAGTTCTTTGTTTTAAAAGACTAGTGTTTATTTATTATATATTGTTCCGCTGCGATATGTGAGATTCTGATATTGTTCTGTTTCTGTTGCTGTTCTGTTGTTCTTCTTCTTTCTTTCTTCTCTTTTCCTTCTATCTTCTTTTTCTTCTACCTTTTCTTTTTCTTAAAACCATAACTTTTCGGGTTTCCGGCATTCGATGGCTCAGCAGTCGATAAAGTGAGTATCGATGTTGAATTTTCGAAAGTCGAAAATTTTCGGGATGTTATATTTGGTATCAGAGCATATGGTTAAGCGACAACCCTGCTCTGTTGGGTGTTACTCATTAGAGATAGAGTCAGTAGTACTCTAGAATGAGTTGAGTGTAATAATAGATACGAGTGCGTATTTGTTAGTGAATATAAAATTGTTTTATATTGTGATGATTGGTTTGTTGAGTGGTATATGGATTCTGGTCGGTATTGTCCGTACAACTCTATCGATAGGGATCTCTAAACACTTGAATAGAACAATTCGGCATAATATTGTTTTAAAATAGGGTAAATGAGATAATTTTGCCCAAAACTATTTTTGTATAGAAAAGAAATCATTTTCTATAAAGTACTATAGTATATGGTTGCATGGATGTTAGGAAGTAATAATGGTAAATCATTATCATTGAAATTGAAATCGAAACTCCAAAGTTAAGAGATAAATCCATATACAAGTAAAATTTAAGAATGTAAATTATAAATGTGATTTGTAATTTGAAACGGAATTCCAGAGAAGTATTTGGAAATGTTTTGAAAATGATTTGAAAATTTTGGCGATTTGAAAAGTTTAAATCCTTTTTGAATTTGAAAATGGATTTCAAAAGATTTGAAAAGTATTTTGGAAGAGATGAAAAGCTCTAAACTCTTTTAGGTCGCTGGGAAATAGCTTCGATGATGACCGCGGCATCATTGGTGTTCATTTTCGGGTTTCCAAAAGAGGAAATTTCTGCCGATTGTTTTAAAAGGAAGTTGTTTGGAAAATTTGGATTTTGTTTTGGAAATTCAAAGGATGATTTGAATTGTTTTCAAAAAAAATGGTTTTGAAAAGGTTGAAAAGACTCTGGAATTGAGTATTGAATTATGAAAATAAAATTGTGGATGAATGAATCAATTTGAAATTGCAAGTACATGAATGTAAATTGAATTCGAATTGAAATCCAGTTTAATATAAGTAATTGCAAACCAAGTTAGTGAATTGTAAATAAATTTTGGGAACGAACAAAGGTGAATAAAACTGGAATGGAAACTGAATGTTGAAGACAAATTTGAATAAAGTGAATTAAAATTTGTGATGAATTAGTAATTGAAACTAATTTAAAATAAGCAGTTGTAAATGAAGGTTAATCGATGAAATTCAATATTTCAGAATTGAAGATGAATTGAATTCAATTAGAATTGAAGTTATGAATTAAATTCAAATGAAATTGGAATGTAAAATTGAATTCGCTTTGTTTAAAAATGAATATGTAACTTCAACAGTGAAGTAATCTAAAGATATATAAGCAGTTGATATTGAAAATTTTGTAATAGAATTTGCAAAATGGTTTGGATATGTAACTAGATATAATGGCTAGTAGGATATACAGGTGTATAAAGGGATTGGAAAATTTATTTCACAGATAAATTTGAATTGCTCGAAAAAGGTACGTATTTGAGTTTTAATATGAGTTTTTGATGATTTCTCTCTAGCCGCTTGGCTTTTTCTTTTTCTTTTTGAAATCTGAGAGTCCGTAGGGACGTTTTGTAGTCGTACCATATTAGCCGCGCAAAGGAGACGCTGGCGAAATTTTTCGGAAATTTAGGGCGTTAGAAATTTTTGAGAAATTTTGAAAGTTTAAAATTTGAATTTAAACTCGAATTTGAATTGAGAAGTTAAACAATGTTGTTTGAACTTATAGTTGAAGTTGAAATTTAGTTGAATTAATAATGAATCTTTAGTAGGAAGATTTGTTTTAATAAAATTGATAAAACTATTAGATGTTGAAAAATAGTAGACGAGTTAAGGACCTTTCTTCCTAACTTGTAATTTCGAGGACGAAATTCTTTTAAGGGGGGAAGTTTGTAACGACCCAGAATTTTTGATAATTAAAATTCGAATATTTAATTTATTTTAAATATTAATAAATGAATTTAATAAGTCGAATAATTTATTTAAAGGATATTGGATTTAATTTGACAATTTAATCGATAAATTAATAATTGAAATTCCAGAAATAATTGAAAATCGAGTTAATATGATTGAAATTGATTTGGAAAATTTTATTTAATCATACTGGAGTTATAAAAATATTTTAGAACTTTCAGAACTGAATTTGGAGTTAAATTGTGAAAATCGAATATTTTAATATTTAATTATCGACTGTAAAAATAGCCAATTTTCGAAAGTCTCAGAATTGAACGAGACCAGTTCCATTGGATCCGTAATAGTTAGTTATTATCGGATTTCAATTTTCGTATCAATCGGAGTTGTCGTTTGACCGTGATAGCTCGAAACGCATCGATATCGTTTTAATTTTAAATCGTCGAGTTAAAATAGTCATTTTCCAAAAAGTCTCGGATTTCGACGAAACCAGTTTCATCGGATCCGTAATGTGATATTATTGTAAGATTTCAAATTTCGTAATTTTTAGAGTTACCGTTTGTCCGGTACGAATTAAAACGCCTCGAAATCGATTTAAATCGGTTTAATTTAATTTGATCGTTTTATTGCATATCTCGCACAGACGATCGAATTAGCTTCCGAAACCTATTCCATTGTGTCCGGAACGCAGGATAAACCCTAGAAATGCCGGTCACCGTGCGTAAATCGGAGATTTGAAAAACCCGGATGAATAGTGTTCGTAAAATCTCTATAAATACCCCCTTTATCTTCATTTTTAGAAAGTTAAAACCCTAGTCCTAAAAACTGAAGCCAGCCGCCACTTCATAACCAACGGCCAGAAAACTCGATCATTCCCCTTCCTTTTTCTCTTGATCCATTCACTTTCAAGCCTAGATTCCTAAATGAAAGTTGGAGAGGGGAGTGAGGTCTACAATCTGAACGGCTGTGATCTGATTTGGGGTGGTGGATCATCGGGAAATGGGCCACTAAGTCGGCATGGTTGCACGCGTTTTTAGGCGCGATGATGAGGTCGAGTGCCACCTGTCTCTGGCCGAGAGTAGCGTTCGAGCGGGGCTTCAATATGCCGTTGCCTGATCGTCTCCATGTTGCTCGAATTGGTCGTGTATATTAGGGTTTGTGAATGAAGATGGGTTCGGTCGTATTTTCGTTGCCTGGGCAAGATGAAATGCGTGAGAAGAAGGGGGGGTGCGGCTTTGATCACGTGAATAGATTTGAATGGCCATGATTTGAAATTTGGGTAAAGATATAAATTGAAAGTGTAAATAAATTTTAATTTATATCGTGTAACTTTAAAATGACGTATCTTGTTCATACGAGGTCGGATTGTGACGAAACAAATTGCGTTGCGTTCGTATTGTCGAATACTATGCTATGGAGCTGGATTGGAGTCGATTGGAGTCAAGAAAATTTTTGGGTAAAATTAAACGTCTGTTTAGTTTTATCCGAAATAAACCGCTACGACTGTTATTGAAAAGCAAAGGTGAGATCTTCTCACTCAATTGAATGTGGAATTATTTACAGTTATTGATTGATGATTGACTGTTTGAATGTGCTATTAGATATTATAGGATATATATCTATATATAGCAATATATACATATTGGCATATGTATATATTGGATTGATTGATTTCCCGCCTCGTATAGCGGATGAGACCCTATTGCGCCGTTAGTAAGCGGATTTATAAAAACCCATATACCGCGATAATTCCGTACTGGAGCGGAATTGGTATTGTGCTAACATCTGTGGATGCAGGGAAACAGGTTGGAGGGATCCAACTGGATTCCTCACCAGTAGTTATTTATTTACAGATATTGTGATATATTCTGTTATCATATGATGATATATGATATTTGACTGTTGTGATGGACTGATTGGTGTTGTGACATCATCGGATTCAGTTTTGAAGTTTAAAAATAACGACTTTTATTTTAAAAAGATTTTTAAGTGATTTTTGAAAAGTAGACGTTTATCGAATTTTTGAATTGATTTATTTCAGAAAAATAAACGTCTAGAATTTTAAAGTTATAAGAGTTAAGATTTTTGGTGAAATATAACCAAAGTGTGATTTTTGAAATGAAAGTTGATTTAATTGTAAAATGGGTTAAATTGAGATTTTTTTTAAAGTATTATAAAAAGATGTACAGAAAAATTGATGTATTTATCAATTAAAATTTTTGGAATTTTAAAACGAGTTTTTATCAGTGAGGATATGAATCTTATAGAATTTTAAAATTGTGAAGGTATGGAATTTATAGATGTATAAATTGTGAAGTTAAAATGAATGGAATTGTAGAATAGAAGATTTATAAGGAATTAACTTATAAATTGGATTTTTGCCTACAAAAGAAATATTGATCGAATTTGTTAATAAAGGAGATGTACAAATCGAAGTTGTTATAAAATATAAAAGGTGAAATTTATAAACATTGTTTTATAAATCCAAAACCAATTGAAATTAATAGGTTAAACATAGAAGTTTAATAAAGGAGATATGTCCGCGATTTTGGATAGTGGATAATTCTTGAGATAAAAGTGTAGAAAATATTGAAATGTGGCTAGTGAAGTATATTCACGATTTTGGACAGTGAATATATTGTTAAGTAAAATGGATATGGTTTTGGAAAAGTGATATTTGAAATGAAGTTAATTGTTTTAAAAGATGTTTTAAAACGTGTGAACTATCGGAATCATAGATTTCAACATTTATTGTTGAAATAGACGTTTTCGAGAAATAAGGAAATGGTGGACTATAACACTGTTGTTATAGTAAATGATTTCCGAAAGGAAATGTTTTTAATGTAGTATTGGGATTTATATATCTATCTAAATTTCGAATCCCTATACTAGTGATTTTGAGTCGTCGTAACGATGTTTTACGCAACATTCGTTTTGACTCAAATAGATGTTAAAATGTATGATTTCCTTAAAGAATGAATATATACTTAATATCGATTTAAGTATATCGAATATTTTCAAATGTTGAAAATAAATGATTTGGGAATTACTTATTATTAAATAAGTATGGAATGTTTTCCAAAATGAAATGAAACATTTGAGATTTTTATCTTCTTAAAAGATAAATTGAAATTGAATATTTGAAAACGATTGAAAATCGAATATTAGTAGATATTCGAAAAATGTAAATTCAATATGAAATTTATAAAGGAAAGGGAAAATGTTTAGAAAAATAAATATTGATTTATTTTTGAAGTGTGGAAATTTTATATCTAGTAAAGATATTTTTAAAGATGAAATAATTTGGAAATTATTTGGAATCTGATGATGTTGCGCATCTTTATTGATAGTTAAATAACCGACTATCAATAATTACCTTGAGTAGGTATTTGTTGTGAATTGGATGAATTTGAATGCCACACTTATTTTTGAAAAATCGCTCACTATTCGGGTTAACCGGGAAAGGACCATGGGGTCGTATAACCCATTCCGAATATGTGATACGTCGTTATGAATTGCATTTGAAGACTGGTGTTGAAGACCGGATATTTTTGAAAACGGAAGGATTGCCGTCGAGTTACTCTACATCGGCTGATCTCCGATTTAGAGGTTTTTATCACCCTTAGTGACGGGAAGTCCCGACGTGATTGAAAATTATCCGGATGTGCAAGGGCTTCGTGAGAAGTGCCTTCGGTTCTGTTCGATCCCGGAACAGACTTGTATGGATTGTGTGTCTGACGTTACAATTTGAGATATAAAGCTGATTTCTTTCAAATAAATTTCTGTTGGTGGCGGAGAATTTATTCTCTTAGCTTAACACCCTTCTCTGAGACGTACGAGCTCAGAGGTTATGTAGTTGAAATTTATCAGCGATATATCCCAATTTGGTAACGTGGCATACTGAGTGTTGCTGTGAAATGATCAGTGTTTGATCATTTGTGATATGATCATTTGTTTGATCTTATATCTTTGTGATCATAGGTTGATCATTTTGTTTGACCCGAAGCAGGGCTTTTTGAGAAAGCGTAGCTTTGTGGACGAGACTTTGTCGAGCCTCACACCCCGGAAATGGTCGAAACAGGAAGGATGCAGCAAGGTTCTAGGGAGTAGCGCCCCTTAGTGTATGTCATTCCTTCTGGATAAAGGTGGTATCATGGTATGGAGCCCAGATACTTAACCTCTGTGGTTACTGCATTATTATTATCTATGTGGTTTGTTGGAAATCGGGGATCCTCGGGAAGATCGGTGACGATCGGGGGATGGCATACGCGTGTCAGTAGTTACCTATTTTTGCAGAGGTAACCCGGCCTTGTGTTGGCAGAGATCCGGTTAGGTTCTCGGGTCGTCTATTCCAGGGACATACCCATCGTGGATAGGAAGTTCCTTAGCCTGACCATTTGTTGGAAATCCAAAGAAACAATACGAGCCTTTACGATTTCAATTGTATAACCTGTCTCCTCAGGAGGCAGCTATAGCAGGCATAATATAATGGTACCTATGCTGGCTAAGATTTATATTATACTTTCGAAATGTTTTCTACACTATGCACTAATAATAATATCAAAAGTGATTTGATTTTTGCGTAGTAAGCATCTTTGACTATCATAAGAAGAAATCTCCTCCAAGTCTGCGTTTGCATTGTGTGTGTGGCGGGAGGTCTTATGGTAGTTTCATTTTCCAAAAGCATTTCGAATTGACTTTAAAAATTCTCTGCTGTTTATTTTTAAAGAATAACTGTTTTACGATCTCACACCAGTCACCATGACTGACTCGGAGTTTATTGTTCCCTTCTAAACTCTGGGTGCCCACAAATTTCCACACGGGCAGCCTAGAGTTATGTTATCAGGATATTCTGGATATTCTGGAGCTTTGGAAGCAAGCTGGATGGCGAGACGTAGTATTTGTATCTGATAGTATTTATTTCGCTGTGTATTCTGTATGAGGACAAGTTTATATAACTGTCCATTGTTGTATATTGACTCTGATGATTGATGTATGTATAAACTGATATAGTTCTTTGTTTTAAAAGACTAGTGTTTATTTATTATATATTGTTCCGCTGCGATATGTGAGATTCTGATATTGTTCTGTTTCTGTTGCTGTTCTGTTGTTCTTCTTCTTTCTTTCTTCTCTTTTCCTTCTATCTTCTTTTTCTTCTACTTTTTCTTTTTCTTAAAACCATAACTTTTCGGGTTTCCGGCATTCGATGGCTCAGCAGTCGATAAAGTGAGTATCGATGTTGAATTTTCGAAAGTCGAAAATTTTCGGGATGTTACAGATACTTTGTTTACTTCAAGTTTTTGGAGTAGCTTTCAAGAAGCTATGGGGACAGAACTAAGCCTAAGCACAGCCTACCACCCACAAACAGATGGGCAAACTGAGATTGTTAATAAGGTTTTAGAAGATTTGCTTAGAGCATGCATACTTGATTTTGGAGGTAACTGGGAGGATCATATTTATTTAGCTGAATTTGCTTATAATAATAGCTACCAGTCCACCATAGGAATGGCTCCATTTGAGGCTTTGTATGGGAAACCTTGTTTATCTCCTGCATGTTGGATAGAGGCTGGTGAAAGGGTGTTGCTTGGACCAGACAACGTAAAAGAAACTTCTGCAAGAATTGAATTGGTGAGGAAAAGAATGAAAGTAGCTCAAGAGAGACAGAAAGCATATGTAGATAAAAGGAGAAGGCCAGTATAATTTGAGGTGGGAGACTATGTGTTTCTCAAAGTTTCACCAATGAGGAAAATATTGAGATTTGGCAAAGCAGTGAAACTATCACCAAGGTATATAGGACCATATGTAATTGTTCAAAGAATTGGGACTTTAGCTTATAGGTTGAAGTTACCAGAGGAATTGAGCAAAATACATGATGTATTTCATGTATCCCAATTGAGAAAATGGGTGCATGATAAAGAGTCCATTCTTGAATCTCCTACACATGTTGAAATTCAAGAAAATCTGGTTTATAAAAAGGAACCAGTGGGCATTGTGGCTAGAGAAGAAAAGAAACTGAGAAATAAAATAATTAAACTAGTTAAAATCCAATGGAGTTTAGATGGGAATGACTGCACATGGGAGGCTGAAGATAGGATGAAGGATAAGTATCCTAATCTATTTTCTGCTTGAAGGTATGTCTAGAACTGTAATGACTTTGAATATTACTTAAGTGTATTTGACTGATCTTAGAATGAATGAATTTCTGATATGTCTGAAATATACTAATAAACCAGTATATAATTGTGGGACACAATTCCTTTTAAGAGGAGAGTATGTGAAGACCCAAATTTTTTTACAATAAAAATTACTTCAAAAAAAACAAGAAATGGAAAATAAATACCAAGAATGAATGAAGTAAATAAGTGAGAGAATGATAGATAGAGAAAATAAAAATGGGGAGAAAATTAGCTGAGTAAAGAGTAGCATTATATTCACATATTTTATGAATATATATATATATATATATATATGTATGTATTATATAAAATAACCAAAGAATAAAAATAGCTTGAAAATGAATATCAGAAGTAAGTGAAGTAATTATGCAAGGGGATAATTATTTTTATATACAGTGATGAGAGGAAAATGATTAAGTATAAAATGAATTCTAAAATTCACATGACTTGTATATATGTGAATATTGCATAGAAAGTATATACATATGATCAGAGAAGTATGGGATGATAAAATAAAAATCCTCTTGATAATTAAAATGCATAAAAATTAGTTAAGAAATATTTATGAGTGTGAATGCATTTTTGAAATAAATCAAGAGTAAACAAATAGGCCGAGATAATAGCTAGGAATGAGAAATAACTCGGGTATAATGAAAGGTATTGTGAAAATAAGCCACATGAAAATAGTACACAAGTGAATCATGCAAATTGCATGCACACAGGAAAAGCAGTGGATAACTGCTTTTACCAGAAATAGAAACCAAGAGAAAATGGCATATTTAGCCATAACAACAGACACATAATTCTCAGAGTAATGTGAGGATAAAATGGGTTTTTCCTTTAGTAAAACCCTAGTAAAATGATTTAAATCAAAAGGGAAAGTAGAGGTTTTCTACGAGGAGGAAAAATAGAAGTTTAATTCAAAAAAAAAAGAGCTAACACTATTTTCAAGCTTAGGCATTCTCGGGGAAAGGGAGAGAAAGGTGAGTGATTAATCAATCTCATGAGGCTAAGGCATTAAGACCCAAGTTAAGGGCAGCCATTTTATTTTTGTGCTTAATCAATTTGTTTTTCTGAATAAATGAATGCTGAGAATGGTTGGTGTTTTGATAAATCTCTAGTTGATGCTTTGATCTGTTTTGTTTGATTGTTTGATAAGAAAATACCATGATCTCTGATATGGATCCAGTACCTTAAAATATCAGTTTGTAAATATGTTTAGTGTAACGACCCGATATTTTCAACCATTCGCATCCATTATAAGTGTATAGGTAGACACTGATGCCGGAATTGAATTGCTCAAAATACCGCGTTGTAAATAAAATTTGGCAAATCTCAGAATATGCAGTAAATAAATATAATCACAGATCACAGAGTAAAATAATGCAGCGGAAGTAAAAGAAATAGTAGTTCATGAAGCTACTATGTAAATATATCAGAGTTACAAAAGATACAACATAAGAAATAAAGTACAACAGAAGTCTCAATATAATAACCAAGTACAGGCTGAATAGAACAACGGAACCGAAGTTGATAGAACAGGACTAGTGGATAATCTCCAGCGATTCAAATCTCCAGAAGGTGGAAATCCAAATCTGTGAATACTCAGGCTGACCCGAGCGTAAAGCAGAACACAAAACACTCGAGTCAGGACAATATATACTTATATAATGTAAACCAACTCAAGTGAACTGTAATAAAGGTACAAGTAACTTAGAAGATGCTTGGGACCGCCCATCCTCTAAGGATCCGTTAAAATATCTACTATGTAGTAATATTCGCTATTATAATAATGTCTAATAAGTAAAGTATAATCATATAGAAAATAGCGTTAAGGGGATGGAGAACCTTAACGCGGTCGGATCTTAAAATCATAATCGTAGTAAAGCTCGATATGGTAGGTGACACGGCAGAACTAGGCAATGCCAGGGTAGATATACCAATTACGCACACGGACTGATGGAGCGCATAGCAGCCACTATCGTCCACCTCGAACAACACTCCCAAATCGGAGGATGGCCATCTAATCAATCACAAGTAAGAGTATAATATCGAAGAAATGTGTCCGAGAAGAGGTGCTACCTAACTAGTCCGAGATCGCTCCTGTTTTAGCCACCTTATGCCAACTCACGGGAGTTGGGTCCACGTAACATACCTTAAGAACGTCGCCACCATCCTACTTCATTCTGGAATCTCCACCGCGTACACGGTTGTCAAAGTGGTTTTCGGTATCGACAGAGAGTATGTCCATATCCGATCCCGGTCTCTTTGCCAACCAATCGTTATTATAACCCGTGGTTATAACTTTTAAAAACAATACTTCACTTCAAAATAAAATATCATTTCAAACCATATCTTTATAAAAATAAAGATTAAACCAATTCCAAACCATTTCCATATATTTAAATTTTCATATCATTTCAAAACTTCATTTCAAATCATTTTAATATAATAAAATATCCTATCAGTTCAAATCCAAATATTCAACTTTAAATACCTTTTAAATTCAAAGATATCGTTCATTTACTATCATTTCAAATCACCTTTAAATAGTTTATATTCCAATCAAAATAATTCATTTAAACCTTTTAAAAGTGTAATTATTATATTTTCAAATCAAGTATTCAATTTCCAAAGTTTCAAACCATTCTGAGTTCGTTTACTAAGTTAAAAACCCTAATTATTAAAATTTCAGCATTTCACAGCATTTAAAAACAACTGCTATAAGTTATATTTGAAAACATTTTTAATTCAGCAAAGACAGCACTTAAAACTACTGTTAAAACTCAGTTTTAGTTGAATTATAGTTCAATAACAGAAAAGACAGCATTTCAGAAGTGCTGCGGTAGTTCAGATTTCAAAACAAGGGTTAAATTTGGTTTCAGCAAAGACTGCAGACCATTATAGCATTTCTAGAGAATGCTATAATATTCCTGAGTTCAATATTAGCCTATAAGTTCAATTACAGCAACTACAGCATTTTAGAAATGCTGTAATAGCTCTTTTTACACAATTTTAGTCCAAAACAGAATCTATAGCATTTCTGAATGCTATTAAAAGTAGATTTCAGGTGTTAGTGTATTTCCAGCAATTAAATAACTTTAATTTAAAACACATAAACATTTTAAAAATCATATTTTAACATTTAAAATGTTCATTTACATATCATTTAACATATATCTTTTTCACAATAAATTTCTTATAATTAAATCCAATTTTCAACAATTTACTTAATAAGTTTAAGTGTAAAGGTTCCAATTCTTCACATTTCAACAAATAGACTTAACACTTCAAATTTAAATTACCATTTCACAATTTAACAAAATTTCCAATTTTATTTAATTAACTTAAACCTTTAATTAAAACCAAATTTCATATTTCCAAGTCAAGTTATATTTTAAAAGATCACTTTTAAACATTCATTTATTTAACCACTTAAATTCATAGAAAAATCAATAATACTTTAATAAATCACTTAAATTCAAATTTAATCAAATTATCATATTTACCATTTCCAAATAAAATTTAATATCCATTTTATTTATATAACTTAAAATATCATTTTTAACCAAATTCCAAATTTCCAACTTAAGTTATATTTCAAAAATCCAGTTAAACCATTCATTAATTACATTTTTAACACATAGAAAAAATCATAATTTCTTTATTTTAAAACATTTCAAAATCTATTTAAATCAAATTTCATAAATTTATAATTTTTAAAATACTTAAAAATATCCAAAACACTTTATAAAATAACCACGGGCATGTATATAATTTTCTAACTTAGGTCAAGTGATACGGATATGTATCATTTCAATCCGTAGTTAAAAAAGAAAAATCCGGGTTCTATCATTTCAAACTCACAATCCCAAGTTAAAATAATTTAAATAAAAATCGTTCAGGCCTATCATTTCAGCCCATAACGATTTTTCCCTATTCTAAAGTCCGTTCGGGTATGTATCATTTCAACCCATAGTGATTCTAATCTACAGGGAACTTGCAATGGTGATAACAGATATAAATAATAGAATAACATTAAATAACAGTTACATATGATATAACAGGTGTAATAACAGGTGTGAACATCATATGATAATAATATAAGCATATATAACATGATAATATATTTCTACAGATTCACAGGGTGTCAATTTACTAGTTATATAGGTACATATTGTTTGGTGAGAATAACTCACCTGTATTGAGCTGGAGATGACAACTAACACACACATCATAGAATCCACAAAGGCACGAGAGTATGATAGTGATTTGAGTGTGGGAGAGACAAGACTAAATGCCTTGAATACATGAAACAAACCAATACAATATACATGAATAAACACTACACAACAATTTAAATAACTTGTATATTCAAGCACAAATCCATTCCAAACCAATTGCACTTGCCTCCATCTAGCATAGGATCAGCCATGGATGGAAAATACATGAATAAGGCTGGCTCTAAGGTCTGATTGTGGACCTATAGGGGTCGGCCTAACCTAGAGAAGGTGGTGGACAAGTTTGTGAAGCAAAAATCTAATATTACAAGGCAAAAGCATTGAATTCAAGGCAACTAAAGGGCTCGGCCTAGGTCATGGAGGACATGGCTATCTCAGGTGGGGTCAGTAGGTGGTGTGCAGAGGTGTCTCAGGTCTGAAACAGGTTGGTGGTGGTGGTGGTTGGTCGGCCTAGGTGGTGGAGAGAGGTGGTGGAAGGAGGATGTGCTTGGCTATGGGATCTAGGTGATGTTGCAACAAAACTATGGTGGTTCTTCATCACATAGGGGCTAGGCTATGGCATGGGAAGGGGCTGGAGGAGGTGTTGGTCAGAGGGGATGGTGGTGGAGGTGGCCAAGGTGGTGGATGTGGTGTTGGCCGATCCAAAGAAGAGGAGGACAAGTGCAAAATCATGTGAAAACAAAGGAAAACATAGAAAAGAAGAAGGTTTTTACCCAAAAATCTTTGCAAATGATGATGGCCATGATTTTTGTGATTGAGAAGAGTTTGTATACGGAAATAAAAAGAAAAATAAACAGCTGAAAGAAAAGTTAAGGTCGGCCCAAAGAAATTGAATGAAAAAGGTTGGAAAACGAAGAGACGGGAAAACAAAGAGCCTTAGGCAAACCAAGAGTCACAAACTCTTCAAATTTCCATTATTAATTTAGAAATTTGTAAATACATATAAAACTGATAAATAAAGATAAAACTCAGTAAATAAAATTAATATATAAAATAAATAATTAAATTTTAATTATATAGCATTTAAATTAAGAAAATGGCTAAAATTTGCAAACTAGGCTTTAAAAATTTAGAAATAACCTCAATACACTTTGGAAACATTTATTTTAATTTGAATACATGTAAAATGAATAAAATAAAGTAAAACACAGCAAATAAGAGTGAATGCATAAAATAAATAAATAAATTTTAATTATATATAATTAAATTAAGAAAATAGCAAAGAAAATAGAAATTAGGCTTTAAAATTACAAAACAATTTCAGTAGACTTTAGAAAAATTATATTATCATTTGTAAAAATATTAAAAGACAAAATATACATCAAATAACATATTAGCACATATTTAAAATAAAATATAACAAAGAAAAAGTAATTTATACAATTTAAAATAGACAAAATTGTTAAGTAAACAGTTTATACTCAAAATTGAAATATACATAACTTTTACATTTTAACTCCGTTTTCAACGAAACGAAAAGCAGTATTCATGTTATTAAATCTATTTTCATAATAAAAGATAAAATTTATAATTTAAAATATTTAAAATTTAAATTTAAAAGTCAAAGTTTGACTATTGACCAAAATTCACAAATTTGGAAATATTAAATTTAGTCATATTTGGAATTCTAATCCACATCAAATCAAAGTTTATACTTAAAATAACAAAATTTATTCTTTTTCATAAATAAAGCTTTTGAATCTGGAAAAATCAATTTAAAAATATTTGTAAAATACAGGGTTGTTACACTCTCCCCCACTCAAAACTTTTCGTCCCCGAAAAGGAACGAGGTACGGGAAAGCACAGAAAAAGATAGAATGAAATAGAATTAAGACAAGATGATAAGAAGATTGGAATTACCCCTGATAACTATTGTTATAGTTAAGTTTAACAAGATGGAGGTGGCCAAATCAAGAATATAAGCACGAAAAAAATCTTCTAGAGTCTGAATCTCCCTTTTCACTTGACCGACGGTCTATGAATGGAAAAACAGTGTTCAGATCCAGATGAGTAACAAAGATTATCAAAGATTACAGAAAGATTTCTAAATAGACTGGTATAAGCAATAGCCTTTCCATTCTGTAACAAGATAAGAGAAATAAGGACAACCAAAAGATAGTTTGGAAAAAAAAACAAAACAAGATAATAATTTAAAACCATAATGCTTTGAAATCATAACAATTTAGGGATGTTTATCATTTGGAAATCACACTACTAAAATCATAACACTTTGGACAAGTTAATTTTTTAAAAAAAAAAAACATAATACTTAGAAAATCATAACACCCTAAAAAAATCTTCATTTAAACCATTTTAATTCAAGGTCAAATAATATTTATTTTAAAGTTGTAACATTTCTAAGTTCATTCAATTATAAAAATTTCCAAAACATTGTATTTTCAAAACAGCAGCACTTATAAAATGCTACAGTAAATATATATATATTTCAAATCAGTTTTATTCTAGAATATTCATTTGGATATCATTTAACTTATGATTTATTAAAACAAACTTTTATGAATGGAATATCCAAATTAAACTATACTTCGTTTATTAAGTCAAAATTTCACTATTTTACTTAACTCTTAATTTAACACATAGCCTAACTCTTTATTTAAAATACCCATTTCATAAATAGATATTCCTTTAATAAGTTACACTTAAAATTCCATTTGGAAAAAAAATTCTCAATTATCAAATTTTAGTGATGTTAAAATACATTTTAACTCTTTAAATCATAATTATTCATTTTTAAGACATATCTATTTCATAAATAAAATATTTATATAGCAAATATAACAATCAAATTTCTTTACACATTTATTCATTTAGACATCAATTAAACTATGAATTCAAGTTAAATAAACTTTATTACAAAATGTCCAATTCCAATGTATTTTATTTTATCTATTCAAAGATACATTATTTATTATACAACATATTCATTTCAGGAAATAACCATTATTAAAGTTCCTAGGTTAGACTTAAGGTTCCATATTAAATCAAATTTGATTATTAAGTTATTTAAATAAAATCTCTTTAGATTCCTTTTTCAATATTTACCTCTGTTAATCTTTTATAACTAAAATTTAAGTGTATAACATTTATTATAACCATTCAAATTTTATTTATAAAAATCCTTTCTATATTGTATATTATCCAATTACATTGTTAACTTCTAAAAAAATTTTTTAAGGTAAGTTGAATGCAATTGTATTATACAAATAAAACTTTCCAATTCAATTATCTCAAGTTTGAATCATTTATTCAAATTTTTGATTTTCTTCTTATAACTGAAATTATTCTTTAAAATAAAATTTAAGAATTAAACTTCCGATTCCTTTCAAACAATTTAGAGATAAGTAATTATATATACATAATATGTCAAATCAAATTTAAATCATATATCTATATATATTATAAATCAAATCATATTTAGAAATTCAAATAAATTAAATCTTTCAAAACAAAGCTGTAGTAAGACTACAGAACGGTCTCTTCAGTTCAAAACTCGAAAATGAATGTCGATGATGCTGCAGTCATCACCGAAATTATTTTCCACCGACAAAGAGAAGAGCACTAAATTTAAAACTTTAAAATCCTTTAGAGACAAATTTTTATTCAAAAATACTTTAAATAATATATCCTTTTAAAACTTTAAACACAAGGTTTGAAACCATCAGAAATTAAATTCTCAAATTCTTGATTTAAATTCATTTCAGTTTCCAAAATCAATTTATAAACATCTATTTATAAATTCATTTATAGAATGATAAATCAAGTATTATCATTTCAAATAATCAATTTAAATCAATTTATTAAGTTCCATAATATTTACTTATATCAAAATTTATTTCATTAACCAAATTTAAAATAATATTGTGTCAGTTTGTTCTGTCAAAGTGTTTTAGAAATCCTATCGATAGCGTTGATCAGACGAATCGATCGAAAGCCCAAATCAACATCAACAGCTCAAACAACACAATATATAAAACAAAACATAGATTTACAAGTACAATTCAAAATGTTTTGGAGATATTTTGGAAACAAAACAAGATGATTGATTATCAAAATATGAAGATGGATAAGCTTAGATAAATCACGGCCAACCTTAACCGGGTCAACCGTGACTTAATGAATAAGATCAAATGTGGATTTTCTGGGGTAAATCTACATCCGATCTCAAGAGATAGAGTTTGGAATAACAAAAGATATTAGCATCTAAACCAAGGATAGATATAAATCTCTAGTGAATCGATGCCAATTTGTAAAGGAGTTTCCCCCTTTACCAGAAAATTAGAATATTGGCGAGACAGCCAATTCACTATAAAGATCATTCGAAGTGGAGTTATGTGATACTCCAAAATCAAAAGAAGATGAATAGTGAGGGACAAGAATGAATTTTGGAACCGCAGGGAACGTTCCAAAAATTCAAAGGAAGTTCGAATCAAGAGGAAAAGATTCAAATTCGAACGAAAGTGATTCTGTAAATAAATCTACTCCATATGCTGAGTTTTGCCTCAAAGCCAAAGCTCTGATACCAACTGTAACGACCCGATATTTTCAACCATTCGCATCCATTATAAGTGTATAGGTAGACACTCATGCCGGAATTGAATTGCTCAAAATACCGCGTTGTAAATAAAATTTGGCAAATCTCAGAATATGCAGTAAATAAATATAATCACAGATCACAGAGTAAAATAATGCAGCGGAAGTAAAAGAAATAGTAGTTCATGAAGCTACTATGTAAATATATCAGAGTTACAAAAGATACAACATAAGAAATAAAGTACAACAGAAGTCTCAATATAATAACCAAGTACAGGCTGAATAGAACAACGGAACCGAAGTTGATAGAACAGGACTAGTGGATAATCTCCAGCGATTCAAATCTCCAGAAGGTGGAAATCCAAATCTGTGAATACTCAGGCTGACCCGAGCGTAAAGCAGAACACAAAACACTCGAGTCAGGACAATATATACTTATATAATGTAAACCAACTCAAGTGAACTGTAATAAAGGTACAAGTAACTTAGAAGATGCTTGGGACCGCCCATCCTCTAAGGATCCGTTAAAATATCTACTATGTAGTAATATTCGCTATTATAATAATGTCTAATAAGTAAAGTATAATCATATAGAAAATAGCGTTAAGGGGATGGAGAACCTTAACGCGGTCGGATCTTAAAATCATAATCGTAGTAAAGCTCGATATGGTAGGTGACACGGCACAACTAGGCAATGCAAGGGTAGATATACCAATTACGCACACGGACTGATGGAGCGCATAGGAGCCACTATCGTCCACCTCGAACAACACTCCCAAATCGAAGGATGGCCATCTAATTAATCACAAGTAAGAGTATAATATCGAAGAAATGTGTCCGAGAAGAGGTGCTACCTCACTAGTCCGAGATCGCTCCTGTTTTAGCCACCTTATGCCAACTCACGGGAGTTGGGTCCACGTAACATACCTTAAGAACGTCGCCACCATCCTACTTCATTCTGGAATCTCCACCGCGTACACGGTTGTCAAAGTGGTTTTCGGTATCGACAGAGAGTATGTCCATATCCGATCCCGGTCTCTTTGCCAACCAATCGTTATTATAACCCGTGGTTATAACTTTTAAAAACAATACTTCACTTCAAAATAAAATATCATTTCAAACCATATCTTTATAAAAATAAAGATTAAACCAATTCCAAAACATTTCCATATATTTAAATTTTCATATCATTTCAAAACTTCATTTCAAATCATTTTAATATAATAAAATATCCTATCAGTTCAAATCCAAATATTCACCTTTAAATACCTTTTAAATTCAAAGATATCGTTCATTTACTATCATTTCAAATCACCTTTAAATAGTTTATATTCCAATCAAAATAATTCATTTAAACCTTTTAAAAGTGTAATTATTATATTTTCAAATCAAGTATTCAATTTCCAAAGTTTCAAACCATTCTGAGTTCGTTTACTAAGTTAAAAACCCTAATTATTAAAATTTCAACATTTCACAGCATTTAAAAACAACTGCTATAAGTTATATTTGAAAACATTTTTAATTCAGCAAAGTCAGCACTTAAAACTGATGTTAAAACTCAGTTTTAGTTGAATTATAGTTCAAAAACAGAAAAGACAGCATTTCAGAAGTGCTGCGGTAGTTCAGATTTCAAAACAAGGGTTAAATTTGGTTTCAGCAAAGACTGCAGACCATTATAGCATTTCTAGAGAATGCTATAATATTCCTGAGTTCAATATTAGCCTATAAGTTCAATTACAGCAACTACAGCATTTTAGAAATGCTGTAATAGCTCTTTTTACACAATTTTAGTTCAAAACAGAATCTATAGCATTTCTGAATGCTATTAAAAGTAGATTTCAGGTGTTAGTGTATTTCCAGCAATTAAATAACTTTAATTTAAAACACATAAACATTTTAAAAATCATATTTTAACATTTAAAATGTTCATTTACATATCATTTAACATATATCTTTTTCACAATAAATTTCTTATAATTAAATCCAATTTTCAACAATTTACTTAATAAGTTTAAGTGTAAAGGTTCCAATTCTTCACATTTCAACAAATAGACTTAACACTTCAAATTTAAATTACCATTTCACAATTTAACAAAATTTCCAATTTTATTTAATTAACTTAAACCTTTAATTAAAACCAAATTTCACATTTCTAAGTCAAGTTATATTTTAAAAGATCACTTTTAAACATTCATTTATTTAACCACTTAAATTCATAGAAAAATCAATAATACTTTAATAAATCACTTAAATTCAAATTTAATCAAATTATCATATTTACCATTTCCAAATAAAATTTAATATCCATTTTATTTATATAACTTAAAATATCATTTTTAACCAAATTCCAAATTTCCAACTTAAGTTATATTTCAAAAATCCAGTTAAACCATTCATTAATTACATTTTTAACACATAGAAAAAATCATAATTTCTTTATTTTAAAACATTTCAAAATCTATTTAAATCAAATTTCATAAATTTATAATTTTTAAAATACTTAAAAATATCCAAAACACTTTATAAAATAACCACGGGCCTGTATATAATTTTCTAACTTAGGTCAACTGATACGGATATGTATCATTTCAATCCGTAGTTAAAAAAGAAAAATCCGGGTTCTATCATTTCAAACTCGCAATCCCAAGTTAAAATAATTTAAATAAAAATCGTTCAGGCCTATCATTTCAGCCCATAATGATTTTTCCCTATTCTAAAGTCCGTTCGGGTATGTATCATTTCAACCCATAGTGATTCTAATCTACAGGGAACTTGCAATGGTGATAACAGATATAAATAACAGAATAACATTAAATAACAGTTACATATGATATAACAGGTGTAATAACAGGTGTGAACATCATATGATAATAATATAAGCATATATAACATGATAATATATTTCTACAGATTCACAGGGTGTCAATTTACTAGTTATATAGGTACATATTGTCTGGTGAGAATAACTCACCTGTATTGAGCTGGAGATGACAACTAACACACACATCATAGAATCCACAAAGGCACGAGAGTATGATAGTGATTTGAGTGTGGGAGAGACAAGACTAAATGCCTTGTATACATGAAACAAACCAATACAATATACATGAATAAACACTACACAACAATTTAAATAACTTGTATATTCAAGCACAAATCCATTCCAAACCAATTGCACTTGCCTCCATCTAGCATAGGATCAGCCATGGATGGAAAATACATGAATAAGGCTTGCTCTAAGGTCTGGTTGTGGACCTATAGGGGTCGGCCTAACCTAGAGAAGGTGGTGGACAAGTTTGTGAAGCAAAAATCTAATATTACAAGGCAAAAGCATTGAATTCAAGGCAACTAAAGGGCTCGGCCTAGGTCATGGAGGACATGGCTATCTCAGGTGGGGTCAGTAGGTGGTGTGCAGAGGTGTCTCAGGTCTGAAACATGTTGGTGGTGGTGGTGGTTGGTCGGCCTAGGTGGTGGAGAGAGGTGGTGGAAGGAGGATGTGCTTGGCTATGGGATCTAGGTAATGTTGCAACAAAACTATGGTGGTTCTTCATCACATAGGGGCTAGGCTATGGCATGGGAAGGGGCTGGAGGAGGTGTTGGTCAGAGGGGATGGTGGTGGAGGTGGCCAAGGTGGTGGATGTGGTGTTGGCCGATCCAAAGAAGAGGATGACAAGTGCAAAATCATGTGAAAACAAAGGAAAACATAGAAAAGAAGAAGGTTTTTACCCAAAAATCTTTGCAAATGATGATGGCCATGATTTTTGTGATTGAGAAGAGTTTGTATACGGAAATAAAAAGAAAAATAAGCAGCTGAAAGAAAAGTTAAGGTCGGCCCAAAGAAATTGAATGAAAAAGGTTGGAAAACGAAGAGACGGGAAAACAAAGAGCCTTAGGCAAACCAAGAGTCACAAACTCTTCAAATTTCCATTATTAATTTAGAAATTTGTAAATACATATAAAACAGATAAATAAAGATAAAACTCAGTAAAGAAAATTAATATATAAAATAAATAATTAAATTTTAATTATATAGCATTTAAATTAAGAAAATGGCTAAAATTTGCAAACTAGGCTTTAAAAATTTAGAAATAACCTCAATACACTTTGGAAACATTTATTTTAATTTGAATACATGTAAAATGAATAAAATAAAGAAAAACACAGCAAATAAGAGTGAATGCATAAAATAAATAAATAAATTTTAATTATATATAATTAAATTAAGAAAATAGCAAAGAAAATATAAATTAGGCTTTAAAATTACAAAACAATTTCAGTAGACTTTTGAAAAATTATATTATCATTTGTAAAAATATTAAAAGACAAAATATACATAAAATAACATATTAGCACATATTTAAAATAAAATATAACAAAGAAAAAGTAATTTATACAATTTAAAATAGACAAAATTGTTAAATAAACAGTTTATACTCAAAATTGAAATGTACATAACTTTTACATTTTAACTCCGTTTTCAACGAAACAAAAAGCAGTATTCATGTTATTAAATCTATTTTCATAATAAAAGATAAAATTTATAATTTAAAATATTTAAAATTTAAATTTAAAAGTCAAAGTTTGACTATTGACCAAAATTCACAAATCTGGAAATATTAAATTTAGTCGTATTTGGAATTCTAATCCACATCAAATCAAAGTTTATACTTAAAATAACAAAATTTATTCTTTTTCATAAATAAAGCTTTTGAATCTGGAAAAATCAAGTTAAAAATATTTGTAAAATACAGGGTTGTTACATTTAGTAAGATAAATGCATTTTATTATGAAGTAGGGTATTACTGGAAAATAAGCTAGGCAGTGTGAACAAAGGAGGTTCATGCTTATGTCTAGATTGTTTTAAATTTGAGATGAACAATGCAATAAATTATTTATGTGCTGATTTGTTCAGATCAAAAGCTAAAATGTTTTATGGGTTTTTCTCAAAACCATATCCTATGTTCACAGTAAAAACAAATATGGTAATTCTTATAATTTCAGTAGATTTAATAAGCAAGGAAAATTTCTAGAAACCATTGTACTAGCAAGTTTTAAGAAAAGAAAAAGTGATCTAGCAGAAATGACTTTGAATTGGGTTGTGAAATTTTGTATGAATGTTTGGTATGTTTGGATATGATTTTTAAGGAAATTACAATTCCTGACTTATGAAATGAAGAAAGGAATACTAAAGTATTTATGGAATTAAAAGGAAAATTCCTCAAATGAATATATAGACATGGTCTCTAAATTACAAAGTAATTTAGGAGAGGTGCCTTGATCTACTCATCATCAGGTGGATGATGGGTATGTGCATGACTTGTTCAAGTCCTGAAGGCCTCTGTGCAAAGGTTAACAGAATTGAGTGCTTTGCAATGCACACTTTGTGTTCAAAGGCAAGAGTTTAGACCATATAAAATATAAAATGGGATTGAAAGGTTATGCTATGGATTTTAAGAAGCTAAAATCCATAGGAGTTTGTACATGTACAACTGAATGGATTGAATGGATGAATGCTTGGGTATATGTTTGTTAGATGAATTTGAATGCATATATGCTCAGGTTTAACATGAAATTGAATAGTGTCAAAAATATATATTCTCTGCACAGTTTTAAGAATTTTTAAGTTGATTTAATAATGATTTCACTCATACCAGAATTTTATTTCTGACCCCATTTGTTGCTTTGTAACATTTCGGGTGTCTCATTTTTATTGAGGCAGCTCTAGATGTTGCTACAGGAAAGGAAGCATAAGAAACTTGCATGCATGGACAATTGAAGATTTACTTGAATTTAGAATGCTTAAGGAATTTGGCAGAAATGTTGTAATAAATAGGCCAGGCAAAAACTTCATTAAGATTTAAGTATTTTCTGGATTGATATGTGTTTGTTTTTCTGAGTAAAGGATATGTAAGAATCTTAGTATTATATATGTGCATTTGTGGGTTTCTGTTTTAAGTAACTGATCTGGATAATCTCTGGTGAAGTATGATACAGGGGATCATGTCATATAATTTGATATGTGATCATGTCTCCCTTGGTAATGTCTGATGAACTTTTAAAATGGGAAAGTATAAATAATTATAGGAAGAAAGGAATATAGAACAATCAATGAATCTATTAAAAACTGAGTTGAACCAAAACTGGGCTAACCAGAAATGCATGAACATGACTTATAATTGATATAAGTATTGTAACGACCCCAAATTTTAATTAAATTTAAATTGATAATTAATTGAATTTTTGAAGACAATTTGTAAAATTAATTGTAAAGTGATGTGAGAGTCCCCGAATTAAAATAAATCTTGTATAAATCATTTAAAAGTTAAAAATACTGTATATGTGTATATATATGTATTTGAGCATATGTGAGTAAATTTGAAATAATATATATATATATATGTATATGTGTATTTGATTTGAATCTAAATATTTATATAAATGGTTTAGAAATGAAGATATATAAGATAGATAGATAAAATAAATACATTGGATAAAATCCAACAACACATTAAAAATAGAAATACAAACAGAAATTTATAAGTACCTATATACAAACAAATATATATAGAGAGAAATAAGACAAGACAAAAGGAAAGATATCTATATATACATATAGGAATGCAAGTGTAAGTAAGACAAAGATAATAACATGTTCATGGATATGCTCATAAAAAAAATGAATGCAAGAAGATAATTATGTAAACAAAGACAACAATATATATTCAAGTGCAAACAAATAAGAATATATATATATCTATAACTAAGCTTGCTGAAGAAGACAATATCATGTATACAAGTTGGATAAATATATATATGCTGATTCAACATTTTATATAAAAACAGAGAAGTATGTAGGCTGGAATATATATATATATATATATATATATATATATGAGAAAGAAGACATAAAGGACTTGATCAATTAATGCATGAATCCTTAGTACACAACATAGATTTATACAAGCCACATTTAAACTATTTCATTTTCTTTTGTACAGCCAAAATAAAATAATAAGATGAGTGTATTGTACAATGCCAATTAATGCAAGCACACTAAAAATTCACATCAGCAACCTAAAGAAGAAAAATCTCTGAAATGATGGTACAAAACAATATTAACTTGTACAATAATAACATCAACCTGTAACTTACTTTCTTTTATACATCAACTTCTACATCTTATTCTCGTCCATTCGCTATGAAAAATCTGAAGTAAATATTCTTCAAAACTTAAACTTTAAAACTTCAAACTTAAACAACAACAACAATCTACCCAACTCAAACCAGATCAATCAGAGAATCAGGAAGAAGATTCCAGCTTGAATTTCAAAGCCAGTGTCAAAGAGCTCTGTTCTTCTTCTGGAAATTGGTGAGTAACATCACAAATTTAAATTGTTTAAGTTAAAAATTCTGTTACATTCTCATCTCTATGTTTGTGATGTGTTCTTGCCTGTTCTAGAATTCCAAGTTTAAATTCTGATCAAAATCATGATCTCATGTTCAAATCTTTGTTAAGATTTAAGATTCAAACAATATATGGTTTTGTAACATAAGTTAATGTTTAAAATTTTATTTAATATATAATAAAGTCTGTATTGTTTCTGGAAATTCAAAAATAAAATAAAATAAAAATACAGTGCATGTGTAATAATCTAAAAAATTCAAATACCATAATTTATAAATTCAGGAATGTAATCTGAATTCTTAAACCAAATGGTGATTTTTAAAACTAAAATCTTAATTTTTAGCATTAGGATTTAGGCTCTGTCCTTGTTTGAACTGAGATTGATGTTGGAGCAATTTCTGGTGGTCCACTGGCTATGGAAGATTGGATTTCTTCCTGGAGGTAGAAGCATGATCATGGTTTCAGGGAAAATTATGGGGAAGAGGATTTAAGCATTGTGGTGATGGTGATTTAGGATTGAAATTTATAACCCTAGTTTTCTGTTGCTCGAAAAATTTATTGTCGCGGCCCCTATGAATGATCGAGCTTTCCTAGATTCGAGTAGGTGATTGATGGAGTGTGGAAGAAGTAGTGGTTGGAGGTGAAGTTTCCCTGGTGGTCGGAGATAAGGAGGCGAGGCGTTGACAGGTGTGGAGGTTGGGTTCTGTCTCGTGTTTCCAGGTTTGTGGCTCGAACTCTCGAATTTTATTTCGAGTTGATGATGTTATGTTGATGCTTGCAAGAGAGTTTTTGGGTGATGGATGATGTGGGAAGATCATCGATGATGATCAGCGATGACCATCGCCACCGTGCATATGCACGGTGCACTGTGTTGTGCCTGGAGGAGTTTGTTGAAGCAGAGGGTACTCGAGTTTTTCACTCGAGTTAATTCGCGAGTTACTTGAGTCTTTAAGGGTTTGACTCGGGGAAACTTCATGTCGAAATCGAACTAAATGAGGGAGGCTCGGGTAGGAGTTTTTTCAAGGTTTTAAACCTGTACCTAGTTAAAAGTTTTTAGATTTTTTTTGTTTTAAATTAAAACAAAGTTAAACCTAGTTCTAAATCAAAGTTTAATAATGAATTCAAGTTAGTTTTGAAACTGAGTTGGGAAAAATAAAGTTTCATAATTTAAATTATTTTAATAACTTAAAAGTGCTTAATATTTAATTGTATTCAAAAAGAGTTAAATCCAAAATAAATTTTTGAATTTAAATTGTTTTAACTACTTTAAAATGGTTAAATAATTTGAATTTTTAAATGGAAGTTTTTAAATATAAAATGATTTAAACAATTTTGATTGTTAAAGTGTATTTTTAAAATGGAAGTTTCTAAAATGTTTTATCTTTAAAATGAATAAAGGTCAATGATTTAATCTAAGGAAATTTCTTAAGAAAGTAATTAAAGAAATGTTATTAGTTAATGAAGATAATTAACTAGGAATTAATTAAGATAAATTTATATCTTGATTAACTTTGATTTCTTGAATTAATTAATGTGTTAATAATGATAAATTGTAAGGTTATTAATTGAAGATTTTGATATTAATGAAGATAATTAAGAATAATCACTTATTGTAATTAATTAAAGGAAATTAATCAATGTGATAAATTAATTTGAGAATAATTAGTTAAGTTAAGGTCAATTAATTAATGAAGGTGATTAATGAATGATAATTAATTAAGGAATAATTAATTGAAGAAATTAATTTAAGATAATTAATTAAATGGTGAATTAAATAATTAAAGGTTAATTATTTAATAATTGAAGGTTGATTAATTAATAATTAAAGGTTAGTAAATTTATTATTAATGATTAAATAAATAAATGATTAAAGAATAATTAATCAAAATGATTTGTAAAATTACTGATGTTAATTAACCAGGATTAGAAATTCATAAGAAATTAATATGATTTGAATTAATCAGACAATTAACTGATCTTACTTATGGATATTTGGATTCTATTGGATGACTTGATTGTTTGACATCCCTGATATATGATGCTTTGTGATACATCCTGATTTATGTTGTGATCTGTAAATTACTTATCTCTGATATATATCTGTGATCTATGATCGGTGAATGAAAAAGATAAGCGTTATCATTATACCGCTTATCAATTGTATTTCTATATTTGATCTGTGATGATTGAATGATGTTGCACTTTTGTGTTAAACCCCTAGACCACACTTTTACACACACAAATATGGATTGCACGATGAAATCGGTTAAGTCACAGATGATTTAAATTTGTTGTTTTTGAAATTGAAATTTTAATTTCAATTGATTTTGAAATAGGAAATTTGGGTTTAAAGTGAAAAGCTTTTGAAATGGAATTTCAAGATAAAATTTATTTTTGAATAACTTGGTATAAATTTCCAATTTAACTAATTAAATTTGAATTTGAATTCAAAATTTGGAATTGAATTCCGTAATTGGAAATTATGGTTAAAGATGTTATAAATGTGTTTATATGAATTGGAACCATTTTAAAATATTGCCTTGAGAATTTGAATTTAACCCAAGAACCTTAACTCGTATAAATGAATCAGATTTCCGAAATGAAACTCTTTGTTTTCAAATGATAAAAGCTTTCAGATAAGGAATGAAATTCCAATTTAATTAAAGGAATTTCAAGATTGAATTGAAAAATGGTTTTCCAAGTTATGAATGAATTCTTTTAGAAAGCTATGAATTGAATCTGTTTATTTTTAATAGATTTAAAATGATGATTTGTTTAAACCATTTGAAATGGAATTGTTTTGAAAGCTATAAGTTAAATCTTTGATTTAAGGATTTAACGAGTTAATCAATTAAAATGGGAATTAAATTTGGAAAATCTGTGAATGAATCTTTTGTTTAAAAGGTTAAAGTGTGGAAATTGTTTAAACTGTTGAAGGTTGTTGAAATGAATCTTTTTGTTTAAAGATTTGAAAATGGTAATTTGTTAAACCATTTGAAAAGAAAGTTTGGGTTTAAGTTGTGACTTGATTGAAATTCCAATATCCATATATTTTTAAATATTGCGCTCATTATTCGGTTTAGCCGAGAGAGGACCTTTATGTCACATAACCCATTCCGAATAAGTGATACGTCGTATATGGATCACATTTGAAGACCGGTGTTGAAGATCGGGTATTTGCGAGAACGATAGGATAACCTATCGATTGTCTCTGCACTGGGTAGCTCCTGGTATAGAGATTTCCTAAGTGATGGGAAGTCTGATCGGGATTGTGAATACCCGGATTGCAAGGGCTTCTTTGGAAGTGCCTTCGGTTCTGTTCGAACCCCGAACAGACTTGTATGGTTACATGTCTGATATTACATTTTGAGATATAAAGCAGATTTCTTTCAAATACATTTCTGTTTGGTGGTGGAGAATTTATTCTCTTAGCTTAACACCCTTCTCTGAGACGTACGAGCTCAGAGGTTATGTAGTTGAAATATATCGGCGATATATTCCCAATTTGGTAATGTGACATGCTGAGTGTTGCTGTGTGATGATCATTGTTTGATCATTTGTGATATGATCATTTGTGTGATCATTTATCTTTGTGATCATTACTTTGATCATCTGTGGACCCAAAGCATGGCTTTGTGCCAAAGCGTAGCTTTGTGGATGAGACTTCGTCAGGGCCTCACAACCCGGAAATGGTCGAAACAGGAATGTTGCGGCAAGGTTATGAGGGTCGCGCCCTTTAGGGTATGTCATTTCCTTCTAGAAAGGGGTGGTATCATGGTATGGAGCCCAGATACTTACTCATGTGGACACACTTTATTTATTATATGTAATGTTGGTTACCGAGCGCTCGGATAAAGGTCCCAAAGGACCAGGGGATGGATTATTCGTGAGTTACCTATTACAGGGGTAACCCGGCCTTGTTGGCAGAGAGCAGTTTGTCTCTCGGAGCGTCCAGCCAGAGGCGTTTCCTTCGTGGCATAGGAAGTTCCTTAGCCTGACCATTTGTTGGAAATCCATTTTCCAATACGAACCTTGTACGGTATTAGTTGTAGAACCTGCCATTTACTTATGGTGGTCATAACTGTTTAGATGGTAGCTATAGTAGGCATACGATACTGGTCGTATGTTGGCTACGATTGATATTATACTTTCGAAATGTTTTCTGCACTATGCACTAATAATAATAATCCAATGATTTTGCATAGTAAGCATGTTTGACTATCATAAGAAGAAATCTCCTCCAATTCTGCGTTTGCATTGTGTGTGTGGCGGGAGGTCTTATGGTAGTTTCATTTTCCAAAAGCATTGCGGATTTCAATGTTTAAAAGCCTTTTGTATTTGTTTAAAGATAAACTGTGTTTTTGTTGCTCACACCAGTCCCATGACTGATCCGGAGTTTATTGTTCCCTTCCTAAACTCTGGGTGCCCACCATTTTCCACTCGGGCAGTCTAGAGTTGGGTTTCTTAGATATTCAGGTTGAGTAGATTATCTGGAGCTGGTCAGTCCTTGGACGACTGACCTTGCTTTCCTCTAGCTATGGATTGGAGCATTCTATTGGAGATATTCTATCCTCTGCTAGTGTTATCTATTTATTTTCCGCTGCTATTTCTTGTATCATATCTCTGATGTATATTGATATCTGTTGTATCATTCCGTTGTATCATATTGTATCAGATTTTGTATCTGTCATTGTATCAATGTTATATATATTGATATATTCTTTTTCCTCCGCTGTGTTGTTTACTTAATTGTGTTATAAGCTCCGGCGACTCGGATTTGAACGGTCGAATTTACGGCATTCGAGTACGATGTAAAGTATGGATGTCGATTTTCGAATGCGAAAAATCCGATATCGTTACATTTGGTATCAGAGCTGAGGGTAAAACTTTAGCTCAGGAGTATAATACATTAAGTAGCTCATTAGAGATAGGGTAAAGTATACCCTAGAATGAGTAATTCTCAAATATCCGTCCGTAAGCCTCAGTAAATTCTCTTACTATCCAATGATAGTAAGTATGAGTGCAAGAAGAGGATGAGATAGGGGACAGGGAAATACGACTACGAAATGGTCAATACCCTGTAACAACAAGGCACAATCTTTTCTCTATCAATCTCTTTTGTTCGACATATTTTCTCAATTCTTCGATAATTTCTGGTAGATCCAGGAAGGAGATTCGATATATTAATATGGGACATAAACTCCAGATAGACCAAAATTGTTTATATGGATGAATTGGTTGCTTTGTTTGCTATGGTTGATAGGTATACTTTAGTTTTAAACTAAAAGTTTTGAAATTGTATCCACATATCTATCTATTTTTTGGGTCCCTGTATATTCTACGAATGGTTAGTTATCCCTTCGAACTAACCGATGCCCTTGCATACTTCGTAGATCCGGATGACCCGAGTATCTTGTGAAGTTTTAAACAGATTCGTTCTTGTATCTGTTATGATATTCTGATTTGGTAAGCCAAATGCAGAATAAATGTTCAGTTTGATTTGATGAAATATTCTTCATCTATCTTTGTATCTCCTTGGCAATTTCGAGGACGAAATTCTTTTAAGGGGGGAAGTCTGTAACGACCTCGGATTTTAATTAAATTTAAATTGATAATTAATTGAATTTTTGAAGACAATTTGTAAAATTAATTGTAAAGTGATGCGAGAGTCCCTGAATTAAAATAAATATTGTATAAATCATTTAAAAGTTAAAAATATTGTATATATGTGTATATATATGTATTTGAGCATATGTGAGTAAATTTGAAATAATATATATATATATATATGTATATGTATATTTGATTTGAATCTAAATCTTTATATAAATGGTTTAGAAATGAAGATATATAAGATAGATAGATAAAATAAATACATTGGATAAAATCCAACAACACATTAAAAATAGAAATACAAACAAAAATTTATAAGTACCTATATACAAACAAATATATATAGAGAAATAAGACAAGACAAAAGGAAAGATATCTATATATACATATAGGAATGCAAGTGTAAGTAAGACAAAGATAATAACCTGTTCATGGATATGCTCATAAAACAAAATGAATGAAAGAAGATAAGTATGTAAACAAAGACAACAATATATATTCAAGTGCAAACAAATAAGAATATATATATATATATCTATAACTAAGCTTGCTGAAGAAGACAATATCATGTATACAAGTTGGATAAATATATATATATATGCTGATTCAACATTTTATATAAAAACAGAGAAGTATGTAGGCTGGAAAATATATATATATATATATATATGAGAAAGAAGACATAAAGGACTTGAGCAATTAATGCATGAATCCTTAGTACACAACATAGATTTATACAAGCCACATTTAAACTATTTCATTTTCTTTTGTACAGCCGAAAGAAAATAATAAGATGAGTGTATTGTACAATGCCAATTAATGCAAAATTCACATCAGCAACCTAAAGAAGAAAAATCTCTGAAATGATGGTACAAAACAATATTAACTTGTACAAATAATAACATCAACCTGTAACTTACTTTCTTTTATACATCAACTTCTACATCTTATTCTCATCCATTCCAAGCTATGAAAAATCTGAAGTAAATATTCTTCAAAACTTAAACTTTAAAACTTCAAACTTAAACAACAACAACAATCTACCCAACTCAAACCAGATCAATCAGAGAATCAGAAAGAAGATTCCAGCTTGAATTTCAAAGCCAGTGTCAAAGAGCTCTGTTCTTCTTATGGAAATTGGTGAGTAACATCACAAATTTAAATTGTTTAAGTTAAAAATTCTGTTACATTCTCATCTCTATGTTTGTGATGTGTTCTTGCCTGTTCTAGAATTCCAGGTTTAAATTCTGATCAAAATCATGATCTCATGTTCAAATCTTTGTTAAGATTTAAGATTCAAACAATATATGGTTTTGTAACATAAGTTAATGTTTAAAATTTTATTTAATATATAATAAAGTCTGTATTGTTTCTGGAAATTCAAAAAAAAAGAAAAAGAAATACAGTGCATGTGTAATAATCTAAAAAATTCAAATACCATAATTTTTAAATTCAGGAATGTAATCTGAATTCTTAAACCAAATGGTGATTTTTAAAACTAAAATCTTAATTTTTAGCATTAGGATTTAGGCTCTGTCCTTGTTTGAACTGAGATTGATGTTGGAGCAATTTCTGGTGATCCACTGGCTATGGAAGATTGGATTTCTTCCTGGAGGTAGAAGCATGATCATGGTTTCAGGGAAAATTATAGGGAAGAGGATTTAAGCATTGTGGTGATGGTGATTTAGGATTGAAATTTATAACCCTAGTTTTCTGTTGCTCGAAAAATTTATTGTCGCGACCCCTATGAATGATCGAGCTTTCCTAGATTCGAGTTATGTCTCGTGTTTCTAGGTTTGTGGCTCGAACTCTCGAATTTGATTTCGAGTTGATGATGTTGTGTTGATGCTTGCAAGAGAGTGTTTGGGTGATGGATGATGTGGGAAGATCATCGATGATCAGCGATGACCATCGCCACCGTGCATATGCACAGTGCACTGTGTTGTGCCTGGAGGAGTTTGTTGAAGCAGAGGGTACTCGAGTTTTTCACTCGAGTAAATTCGCGAGTTACTCGAGTCTTTAAGGGTTTGACTCGGGGAAACTTCATGTCGAATTCGAAGTAAATGAGGGAGGCTCGGGTAGGAGTTTGTTCAAGGTTTTAAACCTGTACCAAGTTAACAGTTTTTAGATTTTTTTTTGTTTTAAATTAAAACAAAGTTAAACCCAGTTCTAAATCAAAGTTTAATAATGAATTCAAGTTAGTTTTGAAACTGAGTTAGGAAAAATAAAGTTTCATAATTTAAATTATTTTAATAACTTAAAAGTGCTTAATATTTAATTGTATTCAAAAAGAGTTAAATTCAAAATAAATTTTTGAATTTAAATTGTTTTAACTACTTTAAAATGGTTAAATAATTTGAATTTTTAAATGGAAGTTTTTAAATATAAAATGATTTAAACAATTTTGATTGTTAAAGTGTATTTTTAAAATGGAAGTTTCTAAAATGTTTTATCTTTAAAATGAATAAAGATCAATGATTTAATCTAAGGAAATTTCTTAAGAAAGTAATTAAAGAAATGTTATTAGTTAATGAAGATAATTAACTAGGAATTAATTAAGATAAAATTATATCTTGATTAACTTTGATTTCTTGAATTAATTAATGTGTTAATAATGATAAATTGTAAGGTTATTAATTGAAGATTTTGATATTAATGAAGATAATTAAGAATAATCACTTATTGTAATTAATTAAAGGAAATTAATCAATGTGATAAATTAATTTGAGAATAATTAGTTAAGTTAAGGTCAATTAATTAATGAAGGTGATTAAAAAGTGATAATTAATTAAGGAATAATTAATTGAAGCAATTAATTTAAGATAATTAATTAAATGGTGAATTAAATAATTAAAGGTTAATTATTAAATAATTAAAGGTTGATTAATTAATAATTAAAGGTTAGTAAATTTATTATTAATGATTAAATAAATAAATGATTAAAGAATAATTAATCAAAATGATTTGTAAAATTATTGATGTTAATTAACCAGGATTATAAATTCATAAGAAACTATTATGATTTGAATTAATCAGACAATTAACTGATCTTACTTATGGATATTTGGATTCTATTAGATGACTTGATTGTTTGACATCCCTGATATATGATGCTTTGTGATACATCCTGATTTATGTTGTGATCTGTAAATTACTTATCTGTGATATATATCTATGATCTGTGATCGGTGAATGAAAAAGATAAGCGTTATCATTATACCGCTTATCAATTGTATTTCTGTATTTGATCTGTGATGATTGAATGATGTTGCACTATTGTGTTAAACCCCTAGACCACACTTTTACACACACAAATATGGATTTCGCGAGGAAATCGGTTAAGTCACAGATGATTTAGATTTGATGTTTTTGAAATTGAAAATTTAATTTCAATTGATTTTGAAATGGGAAATTTGGGTTTAAAGTGAAAAGCTTTTGAAATGGAATTTCAAGATAAAATTTATTTTTGAATAACTTGGTATAAATTTCCAATTTAAATAATTAAATTTGAATTTGAATTCAAAATTTGGAATTGAATTCCGTAATTGGAAATTATGGTTAAAGATGTTATAAATTTGTTTATATGAATTGGAACCATTTTAAAATATTGGTTTGAGAATTTGAATTTAACCCAAGAACCTTAACTCGTATAAATGAATCAGATTTCCAAAATGAAACTGTTTGTTTTCAAATGATAAAAGCTTTCAGATAAGGAATGAAATTTCAGTTTAATTAAAGGAATTTCAAGATTGAATTGAAAATTGGTTTTCCAAGTTATGAATGAATTCTTTTAGAAAACTATGAATTGAATCTGTTTATTTTTAACAGATTTAAAATGATGATTTGTTTAAACCATTTGAAATGGAATTGTTTTGAAAGCTATAAGTTAAATCTTTGATTTAAGGATTTAACGAGTTAATCAATTAAAATGGGAATTAAATTTGGAAAATCTGTGAATGAATCTTTTGTTTAAAAGGTTAAAGTGTGGAAATTGTTTAAACCATTGAAGGTTGTTGAAATGAATCTTTTTGTTTAAAGATTTGAAAAGGGTAATTTGTTAAACCATTTGAAAAGAAAGTTTGGGTTTAAGTTGTGACTTGATTGAAATCCCAATATCCATATATTTTTAAATATTGCGCTCATTATTCGGTTTAGCCGGGAGAGGACCTTTGTGTCACATAACCCATTCCGAATAAGTGATATGTCGTATATGGATTGCATTTGAAGACCGGGTATTTGCGAGAACGATAGGATAACCTATCGATTGTCTCTGCACTGGGTAGCTCCTGGTATAGAGATTTCCTAAGTGATGGGAAGTCTGATCGGGATTGTGAATACCCGGATTGCAAGGGCTTCTTTGGAAGTGCCTTCGGTTCTGTTCGAACCCCGAACAGACTTGTATGGTTACATGTATGATATTACATTTTGAGATATAAAGCAGATTTCTTTCAAATACATTTCTGTTTGGTGGTGGAGAATTTATTCTCTTAGCTTAACACCCTTCTCTGAGACGTACGAGCTCAGAGGTTATGTAGTTGAAATTTATCAACGATATATTCCCAATTTGGTAATGTGACATGCTGAGTGTTGCTGTGTGATGATCATTGTTTGATCATTTGTGATATGATCATTTGTGTGATCATTTATCTTTGTGATCATTACTTTGATCATCTGTTGACCCAAAGCATGGCTTTGTGCCAAATCGTAGCTTTGTGGACGAGACTTCGTCAGGGCCTCACAACCCGAAAATGGTCGAAACAGGAATGTTGCGGCAAGGTTATGAGGGTCGCGCCCTTTAGGGTATGTCATTTCCTTCTGGAAAGGGGTGGTATCATGGTATGGAGAACATATACTTACTCATGTGGACACACTTTATTTATTATGTGTGATGTTGGTTACCAAGCGCTCGGATAAAGGTCCCAAAGGACCGAGGGATGGCATATTCGTGAGTTACCTATTACAGGGGTAACCCGGCCTTGTTGGCATAGAGCAGTTTGTCTCTCGGAGTGTCCAGCCAGAGGCGTTTCCTTCGCGGCATAAGAAGTTCCTTAGCCTGACCATTTGTTGGAAATCCATTTTCCAATACGAACCTTGTACGGTATTAGTTGTAGAACCTGCCATTTACTTATGGTGGTCACCACTGTTTAGATGGTAGCTATAGTATGCATACGATACTGGTCATATGTTGGCTAAGATTGATATTATACTTTCGAAATGTTTTCTGCACTATGCACTAATAATAATAATCCAATGATTTTGCGTAGTAAGCATGTTTGACTATCATAAGAAGAAATCTCCTCCAATTCTGCGTTTGCATTGTGTGTGTGGCGGGAGGTCTTATGGTAGTTTCATTTTCCAAAAGCATTGCGGATTTCAATGTTTAAAAGCCTTTTGTGTTTGTTTAAAGATAAACTGTGTTTTTGTTGCTCACACCAGTCCCATAACTGATCCGGGGTTTATTGTTCCCTTCCTAAACTCTAGGTGCCCACCATTTTCCATACGGGCAGTCTAGAGTTGGGTTTCTTAGATATTCAGGTTGAGTAGATTATCTGGAGCTAGTCAGTCCTTGGACGACTGACCGTGCTTTGCACTAGCTATGGATTGGAGCATTCTATTGGAGATATTCTATCCATTGTTGGTGTTATCTATTTATTTTCCGCTGCTATTTCTTGTATCATATCTCTGATGTATATTGATATTTGTTGTATCATTCTGTTGTATCATATTGTATCAGATTTTGTATCTGTCATCGTATCAATGTTATATATATTGATATATTCTTTTTCCTCCACTGTGTTGTTTACTTAATTGTGTTATAAGCTCCGGTGACTCGGATTTGAACGGTCGAATTTACGGCATTCGAGTACGATGTAAAGTATGGATGTCGATTTTCGAACGCGAAAAATCCGATATCGTTACAAGTATATATCAAACCTGCAAATGAAATTTGTAATTCTTAGACTAGGCATTTAAATTACAGGAGAGGTTTGCATTGCTTTGTGAAGTAGATCCATATGCATTTTGGTAATACTTGTAAGTCTCACAGCACTATGCTTAACACATTTTATTACCTAAATACAAGATTCAAGTCTGTTTGCATTTGGTCTTGTTTAAACTTTAAGAGTCTACAATATCAAAGAATTTGGTTGAAGGTTAAGCATGACCATTACCTCACTGCAACCTGGTTTATGTAAATAGCCATCATTCAATACCCATTAGAGGTCTGCACCACAGTCTCATTTGGGTTTAATCCTTTAAATAAATTGTTTGGAACATGATGTTTGAAAGTTTATATGGATCGATAATATAGTTAAACTACTACTAGCAAGTGCGGAATTATAAATAATAGTAAATGGCAATAATAAAAAAGACACCAGGGATTTTTATACTGGTTCGAACTTCTCGTTCTACGTCCAGTCCCAGACTCCTTCTGGAATTTCTCTAACAACCCTCACTTAACCCGGAGGAACAGGTATTACACCGCCTGAGCAACCGAATAGGACTTTTCCGCCTAAGCAATCGAATAGGACTTCAAATACAATTTGGTAAATTGTTTCTTGACTTGTGTTTTCTTTGAATAACACGAATATAGTCAATGTAGTACACCCTTCCTATAATCTTCTTGATATGATGATTTGAATGTGCAAAAGATAGGAAGTAGAGATTGAAAATCGCTTGTGATTATGATAATACAAAGCAAGTATAGATAGAAAGAATTGGTTATTGAAATAGTGGATTTTCATCTCTATTTATAGTATTGAATAGTTTTAATTCAATAGTTGCAACCATTAGAAGGAGTGCAACTGTTGGTGAAGAAGACAACTCTTCAAAATTTGAATTTTCATGAAGAGATGTTTCAGTTCGTCAAGTTCAGATGTCTGAGAAAAATAGTGAGATGGCTGAGTAAGTTTAAAAAGTCAAAATAGGCAGAAGAAACAAATTTCAGTGAATTTAGACGTCTGTTATTTAATTTAGACGTCTGTTGTTTATGACAGACGTCTGTATTAAATTATCAGACGTCTGTCATTGATGACAGATGGCTAAATAAAAGTTCAGATGTCTGAACTTGTACTGATTTGCTCCTCTTCTTTATTTTAGTGATTCTGAACTTGAGAAATTTTTTGAAAATTCTTTTATGTCTATAAAAAGATATTTTATTTTTGTAGAACATGTTTTCCAAAAACTATTTGTGTGTGTGTGTGTGTGTTGTTATCATCATATCAGAGATTGTACAAAAATATCTAACCGAAAATAATAATCAGTATACTAGAGAGCTTGAGCTTAGTTTGTTGACGATATGATAATAGCTTTTCTTTGTAGATTCCTGCAAGAATATTTGACATCATAGTATATAGGTTGAAATATATAGTTGTCGCATTAAAATCGAAGAAGGCAGTTTCCAACATTCTCCCCCTTTTTGATGATGACAACTATATAATTCAACGGTTAGTATAAACCATACCTTTTGCTCCCCCTGTCAACATGACCATATTATATAGCAGAATGATTAATATTTCTCCCCCTTTGTCATTAACAAAATGGAATTTGTAAGGGGTTTTGTTAGAAATATGATGATAAAACACATTGTTGAATAGCAATATGAACTTTGTTCAGAACATACCAATGATAAAATTTTGTTGTGGAAGAGTCAGAATATTTGGAGTATAAAAACAGATTTGAACATATGTTTGAACAGGTTCCACATCTTAATATACTAAACAAAGAGAAAAAGTGATATAGGACTGAAATTAGATTGTTGAAAATATATTATCAGACGTCTATGCACAATGACATACGTCTGTGATAATATAGACAGACGGCTAAATAAGAACCAGAGATTTAGACTTTATGGACTAGAATCAGACGGCTCAATTTTTGTTGTCATACGTCTATATTTGAGTACAGACGTCTGAAGTATTTTGTTCAGACGGCTCAGAGGTCTCAATTTTAAACAGAGAGTAAAAAACATTTTGAACTAAATTTAGACGTCTAAATTTTTTGTTACAGACGTCTAAATTATACTACAAACGTCTGTGACATAAATTTCAGACGGCTCAAATTGGGACATAGAATTTAAGATTTTTTTTAGGCTAAAGTTAGACGTCTGATGTTTTGTTTTAGACGTCTGTGTGGCTGATTTTTAGTATTATATCTTTGTAAGGTAAAAATTTTGAAAATAAAAACAGAAATGAGTTGAAGTAAACTTTATAAATTTTTGAATGAGATGATTCCAAGTTCTCGTCTCAATTTTACAAAAGTGTTTTCATTTAATGGTACCAAATTCATTAAAAAAATGAGGGAATATAATAAATTATATAAAAATATCTTGTAAATACAAGATAAACTCATTATTAATTATGAAGAAAAAAATAGATTTTACCATATTTGCTGAAGTCCATATTTCATTGTAAACACGTAATTCTATTAAACGTATGGAACATTCTTTAAAATTCCAAAAATCTATCCTTTTCCTTTTGTTTCTCCGAGTACCTGCAATAAATAATAATCATTTTTGGTATCCACTTAATATGTTAGGGTCCGGGGGGTTAGATCTTGGGAAACCATACCCATTTGGGTGTGGTTGAACCTTTATAAATATAATTTTCATTATTAACTACCATATCAAAATAACCATTAATGTATTTTTCTCTATTTTTCTAATTAACAGGAACCCAAATACTTAGATAATTTTTATTCATATTTCTAGTCAATGATTTTGTACTTCTAGAGAAATTATAAACATTATTGGTCATAGCAGTATTTGAATTTCTATAAAAATTGGATTTAGACTTTACTCGAAATTTAGTACTAGCACTAACATTTTTACTATACATGAAAGCATATCTAGTGCTATTTCTACGATCAAATTTATTATATCCTAAACCACTTTTATCATTGTGAGCTTTTGAATTTGTAACTAAAGAAGATAAGATATCTTTACCTTTGTTAAAATTTATGATTTTTGTATTTAATCTTTCAAAATTTGCTTTAGAATCACAAACTTTTTTTTGAAAAATATTATTATTAACTTTTAAAATCTCACATTCTTTAGATAATTCTAAATTCTTTTTAATTAAAGCTTCATTCTCTTTTTCAAGAGACAAAATTAAGGAACTAGAATTATTTAAAGAATTTTCCAAAAAAGTATTTTTATTTTGCAAAACATTGATTTCCTCTAAAAGATCATTGTTTTTATCTTCTAACTGCTCATTTTCTTTTTGTAGGAAATCTTTTTGTAAAACAATTTCTTCGACGGTATTTTCAAAACATTTAGTTTGTTTTACAAAAAATTTATTTTCCTCTTTTAAATTGGAAATTTCTTGCTCACAATCTTTTAACTTAGCTAAAGCAATTGTATTAACTTTATTCAAAGTTTTACAATCTTTTAATAATTCGTCATGTGCTAACAGAAGATCTTTATATAAAGAATCTAAACATACCAATTGTGATCTGAGTTTAGCTATGAAACATTTGTTTGTTTGCTCCTTTGATTCTTCTTTATTGCTTTGACTAGATCTCTTTGTAGCCATTTATTCTAGGAGGTTGTTACGATCTCTAGAATTCCAGGCTCTGATACCAAATGAAAGTTTATATGGATCGATAATATAGTTAAACTACTACTAGCAAGTGCGGAATTATAAATAATAGTAAATGGCAGTAATAAAAAAGACACCAAGGATTTTTATACTGGTTCGAACTTCTCTGTGACGACCGCCCATGACCCCCGCACGGAATCTAGAGATAGTGCGCTGTAAAGTGTGCCAGGCGACCATGGATGATTGTCTGGGTAGATCAAAATAACAGAATCTATCATATTACTCACAGCGCATGGACAAAATACAATAGAACATATATGTAGTGAAGCTTCACAGAATAAAATCCCATCTATAAAACTTCATAATAGTTGAATACAAGCATCTGAATAGTCTATACAACAAGCCTCACTACATAACACTCAGAGAATACAAACAACGGAACATCCAGTACATATAATAAGAAGATAATATGCAACCCTCCAGCTCGTCTTCGATATCAGCAACGCGGGAAGCAAGAACAGCACCTGTCACCTGCTACCTAGTCTGCTCGTCCCAAAATGGACGAACAGCCCAAGGCGATAAGAATTAAAACATAAAGCCTTGAGTCAGACAACAGTCTTAGTGAGCAATAAATTAACTAACAACATACCAAAAGAGCATAAAGGAAAAGGAATAGGAATACAACCCACCCACTCCAACCTCATTCTACAGTGATAGCCCCTAGACACACACTAAGCAGAAGCAAACATAGCAGAGCATACAATTTAAAGTAAAGCTACTATCACTCGAGTCAAGGGCGATGTTTTCCGAGTACCAAGGCCTAAATCAGATAAGCACCCAGAATATACCGCTCTTGAGTCCGAATGACGATACAACCAAACATCCATGACTCTGGCTATCACTGTTATCATTGCTTCGATATCACCGTTAATTGAATGACCGACACATTCTTTCAGCCGTCCGTCAAGGGCTAATGGAAACCCCGGTTCTAGACATAACTCCCGCACGTCGTCGCAGCCCGTGCCTAGGACTATCGAATCTGCCCAGAGTACTCGACCATCAACAGTTGGCCGTTGGGACTATCAAATCTGCCCAAACGTACTCTTGCTTAGAGCATGCTAGAACCTTCAACAACGATGCTATCCAAGCCTCCTAGTCATCCTCCTCGACGACTATTCTCATATCCATTCATTATCCTCAACTCGAATCATATCACCGAGTTATCAACATGCTTGGAATGATCCCGTCTGGATTAGACCAAGTCTTCATCACATGATTGCCTCGCTTCATCACATCCTCGCAAAGCCTCATCTCAACATCACATCATCAAATCTACGCATAAGAGCTTCATCATCCCGCTACATATGCCACGAGCAGCTTACCCAATTCAAGAGCCTTTCTCCTAGCTTTTGAATCATCTTCGGTCTAAATCAAACCATCAATCATCTAATTCATAACAATCAATCAAACCAAACATTAATCCAAGCAATCAAGCATTCAAATATGATCTAAGTAGATAATTATAACAATAATGGCATTTTCGTAATTAAAGAGTTGAAAGTCTAACATGCATGAAATCATAAGAAATATCTCCACAATCTTGATGAATGAACTTGCATAGGTTAACACTTAGTAAAATGGTTGTCAAATCATCATGAACAATGGATCTACATGGATCTACACTTAGGATGAAGAAAATGCATGGAAATCACTATTTTAACACCAAATCGAGCCAACAATCCGATATACTCCTTTGGATCCGTGTGAGAGATAATCACCACTCACCAAATCACCTAAACAACCCCAAATTAACACGCTTCAGATCTGGACAGCGAAGGATCAAGCTTGATCTATCACGAATCCGCTTCAAATGAAGAAATCTAACTTCAATGGATGAAGATCTTCAACTTTAGCTCTTGGATCTTCGATCTTGATCTTCGATTTGGATGAAAGGAAGCACTAGATTAGAGTGGAGGAAAGAAGTGAAGAAGTGTAGAAGTCGAGCTCTCAAAATGGCAGCACTTCGTCGCTTCGAAATCCGGATCCCAAAATTGAAGCCAACCCTTTCTATTTATAGTTGAAAACCGCCCCTAGGTCGCTCGGAGTTAGGTCGTATACGACCTACGACCTACGACCTATAAACCCCACCGACCTAAAGCCTCTTCAACTTAACAAGGTTACGACCTATGACTTAGCGACTTAACCATAGGTGCGACCTAACAGTGCTACGACCTAACACTTAAACACATCAGCGACCTAAGGCTTAAGCGCTTACGCGACCTAACAATCGTAGCGCCTCAGCGACCTAACTGTGTTACGACCTATAACCTCAGCGACCTAACACACTAACGACCTAAAGCACTGCGCGACTTAACTATGCGCGACCTAATACTAAGCCAAAACCCAGCGACCTAACAATCTTAAGTCTTCACGCAACCTAAAACATGTTACGACTTACGACTTAACTCGTACGACTTAACTCCCATAGGTCGTATACTCCCTAAGTCGTTAACCTATAGGTCATACCAAGACACTAGGTCGCTACACAGCTATCTCCAAACTCCTTAGGTCGTTGCCGACCTAACAATGCTAACTCGGAACCACTAGGTCGCTAAATACTGGGTTGTTAACTCGCTAACCCTTAGGTCGCGAACTACTATAGGTCGCTAACTACTGGTTTACTTAGGTCGCTACCAACCTATCTCTTAGGTCGCTCAAAACTTGGGTCGCCTACCCCATAAGTCATCTAGACTCTATAAGTTATCAACTCCTAGGTCGCTCAACCGACCTAAACTGCCATACGACCTAACCACCTCATCCTTAGGTCGCACACGACATAACTTTCAACATGACCTAAGCTAACCTACAACCTAACTCTTAGGTCGCTCCACCTTCCCAGGTCGTCTACGACCTAAACCATCAAACGACCAACCCACTATCTTCTTAAGTCGGTCATGACCTATCACTTAGGTCGTTTACGACCTAAGACTTAGCGAAATTCTGCCTAAAATCTGAAATGACTTAAAAATGCTAAAATTCCAGATTTTGACGAACTTGTCGATCCGTAAAAATACGGGTCGTTACATTCTCTCCCCCTTAGGAATTTCGCCCTCGAAATTCCAAACAATCAAAGCAATCAAAGACTATTCTGCATGCCTACCATCCATAGCAATCAGCCAACCATGCATCCAATTCTAGCTTAGCATGCAGAATTCTAAAACTTAGAACAAGTTACAATGTTGTATAGATGATACGACACCTTAGGGCCTTACCTTGAAGAGTTCGGGATGAGCTGTTTTCATCCTCTCTTCCACCTCCCACGTACAGTCGTTATCATCGTCACTCCATTGTATCTTGAGCAACTTAACTACCTTCCTCCTAAGCTGTTTCGTGTCGGTTTTCACAACACGAAGCGGCTTACGAGGTCTTCTATAGACTGGATCAACTTCGAAATCTTCACAGCTATCAGCAGGAACCACTGTATTCGAGTCATGCACATACTTCCGTAGATATGATACATGAAAAACATTGTTCACACCCGACATCTTCTCCGGTAACTCTAGCCTATAGGTGAGCTTTCCTATTCGCTCGATGATCGGGAATGGTCCAACAAATCTCGGAATCAATTTTCCTTTCTTCCCGAATCGGATAACATTCCTTAGTGGAGAAATCTTCACAAAAACCATATCTCCTACGTCGAATTCCAAATCCTTTCGACGCTTATCGGCATAACTCTTCTGACGGTCTTGGGCTGCCTTCATTCGTTGCCGAATGATCTCTATACACTCCGTAGTCTGTCGAATCATCTCTGGCCCAAGCATCAGCTTTTCTCCAGTCTCTATCCAACATGTCGGAGAGTTACACGGTCTTCCATACAATGCCTCATACGGTGCCATACCAAGGCTTGACTGGTAACTGTTGTATGAAAACTCCACCAAATGAAGGTGATCTTCCCATGATCCTCCAAAGTCCAAAACACATGCTCTAAGAAGATCTTCCAAAACTCGGTTGACTCTCTCAGTCTGACCATCTGTTTGAGGGTGATAAGTTGTACTCAAACACAACTCGGTTCCCAAAACTTCCTGGAAGCTCTTCCAAAATCCACTAGTGAACAATGGGTCTCGATCGCTCACTATACTCTTCGGAATACCATGGAATCGAACTATCCACTTAACATACAACTCAGCCAACTTTGATGCAGTCCTAGTCGATCGAACAGGAATAAATCGTGCACTCTTAGTCAGACGATCTACAATGACCCAAATCCCTTCATTTCCCGTTCTGGTTCTAGGCAATCCATCAATAAAATCCATCGATACCTGCTCCCACTTCCATGTAGGAACTTCTAATGGCTATAGAAATCCACTTGGCTTCTTCTGCTCGGCTTTTACCAACTGGCAGTTCATACATTTGGAAATAAAATTTCCAACATCCTTCTTCATGCCTTCCCAGTAGTAGGTTCTCTTCATATCCCGATACATCTTATTTCCTCCTGGATGAATTGTCAGCTTCGAGTGATGACTTTCCCTCAGAACTTCACTCCTCAATTCATCTATATCGGGAACAACTAGTCGTCCTTGCTTTCGAAGCCAACCCTCTCGATCGACCTCGAATCCTTTATCCTTTCCTGGTTCTAATCCAGATTCCAAATCACGGATAATCTTGACAAACTTATCGTCTCGCTTTTGGCTCTCGCCAATCCTTTCCACAAGAGTGGGTCTTATTGATAAGTTTGCCAACATCTCAGGTTCCAATTCGCATCTGGGCCTGAAGTCAAATCCAGCTAAATACTCGAGACTCCTCCATTCTGAAAACATGGCTCCCAATCCTGCATGTCTTCGACTCAACGCATCTGCCACTGCGTTACCTTTTCCCGGAGTATAAGCTATACCAAAATCATATGATGCCAAAAACTCTAGCCATCGTTGCTGCCGAAGATTCAAATCCTTTTGGGAGAAAAGATACTTCAATGACTTATGATCCGTAAACAACTCGAATCGAACTCCCAACAGATAATGTCTCCACATCTTCAGAGCAAATACAATCGCCGCTAACTCCAAATCATGAGTCGGGTAATTCCTTTCATGCGGCTTCAGTTGTCGACTTGCATACGCAACAACTTTATCCCTCTGCATCAGCACTGCTCCAAGTCCAGTACCACATGCGTCGGTGTAAACCACCATCTCATCATTCCCACTTGGAATAGTCAAAACAGGAGCACTCGTCAATCTTTCTTTCAGGATCCCGAAAGCTTGCTCACACTTAGCATCCCAACTGAACACTTGGTTCTTTTTCGTCAATCCTGTTAACGGTACAGCTACCTTGGAGAAGTCTTTGATAAACCGTCGATAATATCCTGCTAATCCAAGAAAACTTCTCACATCAGATGCATTCTTAGGTCTAACCCAATCCTGGATTGCTGCTACCTTAGCGGGATCAAACGCTATCCCATTTCCAGAAATCACATGGCCTAAGAACCTCACTTCACTCTTCCAGAAGTGACACTTCGAAAACTTAGCCTTCAGCTGATGTTTCCGTAAGATTTCCAAAACAATACGCAAGTGCGTCTTGTGCTCTTCTTCCGTTCTGGAATAAATCAGAATATCATCCACGAACACAAGTACGAACTTGTTCAACTGATCTCTGAACACTCTATTCATAAGATCCACAAAATATGCTGGCGCGTTAGTCAATCCAAACGGCATTACCAGCCACTCAAAGAAACCGGATGGTGTCCTAAAAGCAGTCTTTGGCACACTATCCTTAGCCACTCTCTACTGGTGAAATCCCGTTGCCAAATCCATTTGAGAAAACACCTTAGCCTCGTGAAGCTGATCAAACAAGTCATCTATTCTCGGCAATGGATACTTGTTCTTCTTTGTCACCTTATTCAGCTCACGATAATCCACACACAATCTCAACGACCCATTTGCCTTGGTTGCAAACACAACTGGTGCACCCCACTCGGACACACTACGCCGAATGAATCCTTTCTGTAAAAGATCATCAACTTGCACCCTCAACTCCTGCTGTTCCCTAGGCGTCATCCGCCTAAGAGGCATCACAACAGGTCTGGCTCCTTCAACTAGATCTATACGAAACTCGATCTCTTTATGCGGCGGAAACCCTTTGACTTCGTCAAAGACATCTTCGAATCCATTAGCGATTGGCACCGATGACAGTCCATCCCGTGGAACAACCAGCGAATACATGAAGCTCATGAAGACGCCTTCCTCATGCTTACATCGTATTACAACCTTTCGCCCCTCCACATTCTCGACTGTCACTTCCAACCTCTCGCAATCAACCTTTGCCGCATACCTTCTAAGCCAGTCCATACTCAAAATAATTCCGAACCCCGCAAAGTTCAGAACAAAACAATCACAAACAAAAGAGCAACCATGACTCGATATAACTAGACCACGGCATAACATACACAAACAAGACGAACCCCCAACTGGATTAGTCACAACCAATGGCCTATCAACAATATCTGGTTCCAAACCCAACCGGCCTACAAGTTCACTACAAACAAACGAATGCGACGCTCCAGTATCAAACAGAACTCTAACTGGAACACCACATAAGAAAAGAGTACCTTGAACAACCACACTCTTTCCTTTCTCTTCAGCGGTAGGAGCTTTCGAAAACGACGGAACAGCTCCCAAAGCATAAGCTTGCACAATCTGCTTGTCCCTCCTTGGTTCTGGACAATTCTTCCTGAAATGCCCCGGCTTGTCACAGTTATGACACTTCTTTGGCACCTTCGGATTCTTACAATCCTTAGAGAAATGGCCCTTCTGCTGACAATTGTAGCAAGTCACCTCGCCTTTTGGCTTCTTCTGGCCATCCTTACCCTTCTTCTGCTGCTGCTTCCTCTTCTTGTTTCCACCCTGCTGGGGTTTAGACTCTTCCCTGGTCACAGCAACAACAGACCCTTCCTTAGGAAACAGACTCTCATGCCTGAGAGCCTTCTCCACAAGCTTCTCAAATGAATCGTCCAAATGATCCACCAACTGTCTCCCAAGATAACTGTCCAAGCCTGTCACAAACTTCTCATTCTTCTGATATGCAGATTCGATATATGACCGAGCATACTTGGACAAAGCTTCAAACTCAGAAACATACTCGAGAACTGATCTTCCACCCTACTTGAGCTCCACGAACATCTTGAACAGAACAGACTTCTGAGCTGTAGAAATGAACTTTGCTTCAAACCTAACTTGGAATTGCTCCCAAGTAATCTCTTCCTCCGGAGTAGTGATGGTAATAGAATTCCACCAATCAGAGGCTCTCCCTTAAAAGCTGCCTTGATGCCAACTTCCTCTTAGTTGCATCCTCAATTCCCAAATCACCAAAGATCCTTCTACAAGCATCCATCCACCTCTGGACCTCAATAGTTGATTCTGTTCCCAAGAAACCCTTCCCTCCAAGAGCAGAATAGTCCTTGCACAACTTAGCAAAATCCACTGGTTTCGGAGTCTGAACCTGAACTCCAACATCAACTGCCGTCCCCGGAACTGGTATCCTTCTCATGATCGAAGTCATCATAGCTTTGAACATAGCTGCATAATCAGCAGTTCCCTCAGTAGCACGACCTTCCCTAGCAGCTGGTCTCCCTCTTCGACTCATTCTCAATATCTATAAAAAGGAATGATTAGAACATCTAGAGAAGCAACTGCATAAAGGACTCAAACTCTACTAAGCTACTATATTATATATAGTATTCATTCATCAAAATACAATTACGTCTCTCATACGTAGTTACTTCAGCGAGCGTTGGGTAAAATCGATTAACCAATGCTCTGATACCAAATGTGACGACCGCCCATGACCCCCGCACGGAATCTAGAGATAGTGCGCTGTAAAGTGTGCCAAGCGACCATGGACGATTGTCAGGGTAGATCAAAATAACAGAATCTATCGTATTACTCACAGCGCATGGACAAAATACAATAGAACATATATGTAGTAAAGCTTCACAGAATAAAATCCCATCTATAAAACTTCATAATAGTTGAATACAAGCATCTGAATAGTCTATACAACAAGCCTCACTACATAACACTCAGAGAATACAAACAGCGGAACATCCAGTACATATAATAAGAAGATAATATGCAACCCTCCAGCTCGTCTTTGATATCAGCAACGCGGGAAGCAAGAACATCACCTGTCACCTGCTACCTAGTCTGCTCGTCCCAAAATGGACGAACAGCCCAAGGCGATAAGAATTAAAACATAAAGCCTTGAGTCAGACAACAGTCTTAGTGAGCAATAAATTAACTAACAACATACCAAAAGAGCATAAAGGAAAAGGAATAGGAATACAACCCTCCCACTCCAACCTCATTCTACAGTGATAGCCCCCAGACACACACTAAGCAGAAGCAAACATAGCAGAGCATACAATTTAAAGTAAAGCTACTATCACTCGAGTCAAGGGCGATGTTTTCCGAGTACCAAGGCCTAAATCAGATAAGCACCCAGAATATACCGCTCTTGAGTCCGAATGACGATACAACCAAACATCCATGACTCTGGCTATCACTGTTATCATTGCTTCGATATCACCGTTAATTGAATGACCGGCACATTCTTTCAGCCGTCCGTCAAGGGCTAATGGAAACCCCGGTTCTAGACATAACTCCCGCACGTCGTCGCAGCCCGTGCCTAGGACTATCGAATCTGCCCAGAGTACTCGACCATCAACAGTTGGCCGTTGGGACTATCGAATCTGCCCAAACGTACTCTTGCTTAGAGCATGCTAGAACCTTCAACAACAATGCTATCCAAGCCTCCTAGTCATCCTCCTCGACGACTATTCTCATATCCATTCATTATCCTTAACTCGAATCATATCACCGAGTTATCAACATGCTTGGAATGATCCCGTCTGGATTAGACCAAGTCTTCATCACATGATTGCCTCGCTTCATCACATCCTCGCAAAGCCTCATCTCAACATCACATCATCAAATCTACGCATAAGAGCTTCATCATCCCGCTACATATGCCACGAGCAGCTTACCCAATTCAAGAGCCTTTCTCCTAGCTTTTGAATCATCTTCGGTCTAAATCAAACCATCAATCATCTAATTCATAACAATCAATCAAACCAAACATTAATCCAAGCAATCAAGCATTCAAATATGATCTAAGTAGATAATTATAACAATAATGGCATTTTCGTAATTAAAGAGTTGAAAGTCTAACATGCATGAAATCATAAGAAATATCTCCACAATCTTGATGAATGAACTTGCATAGGTTAACACTTAGTAAAATGGTTGTCAAATCATCATGAACAATGGATCTACATGGATCTACACTTAGGATGAAGAAAATGCATGGAAATCACTATTTTAACACCAAATCGAGCCAACAATCCGATATACTCCTTTGGATCCATGTGAGAGATAATCACCACTCACCAAATCACCTAAACAACCCAAAATTAACACGCTTCAGATCTGGACAGCGAAGGATCAAGCTTGATCTATCACGAATCCGCTTCAAACGAAGAAATCTAACTTCAATGGATGAAGATCTTCAACTTTAGCTCTTGGATCTTGATCTTCGATTTGGATGAAAGGAAGCACTAGATTAGAGTGGAGGAAAGAAGTGAAGAAGTGTAGAAGTCGAGCTCTCAAAATGGCAGCACTTCGTTGCTTCGAAATCCGGATCCCAAAAATGAAGCCAACCCCCTCTATTTATAGCTGAAAACTGCCCCTAGGTCGCTCGGAGTTAGGTCGTATACGACCTACGACCTACAACCTATAAACCCCACCGACCTAAAGCCTCTTCAACCTAACAAGGTTACGACCTATGACTTAGCGACTTAACCATAGGTGCGACCTAACAGTGCTACGACCTAACACTTAAACACATCAGCGACCTAACGCTTAAGCGCTTACGTGACCTAACAATCGTAGCGCCTCAGCGACCTAACTGTGTTACGACCTATAACCTCAGCGACCTAACACACTAACGACCTAAAGCACTGCGCGACTTAACTATGCGCGACCTAATACTAAGCCAAAACCCAGCGACCTAACAATCTTAAGTCTTCATGCGACCTAAAACATGTTACGACTTACGACTTAACTCGTACGACTTAACTCCCATAGGTCGTATACTCCCTAAGTCGCTAACCTATAGGTCATACCAAGACACTAGGTCGCTACACAGCTATCTCCAAACTCCTTAGGTCGTTGCCGACCTAACAATGCTAACTCGGAACCACTAGGTCGCTAAATACTGGGTTGTTAACTCGCTAACCCTTAGGTCGCGAACTACTATAGGTCGCTAACTACTGGTTTACTTAGGTCGCTACTAACCTATCTCTTAGGTCGCTCAAAACTTGGGTCGCCTACCCCATAAGTCGTCTAGACTCTATAAGTTATCAACTCCTAGGTCGCTCAACCGACCTAAACTGCCATACGACCTAACCACCTCATCCTTAGGTCGCACACGACATAACTTTCAACACGACCTAAGCTAACCTACAACCTAACTCTTAGGTCGATCCACCTTCCCAGGTCGTCTACAACCTAAACCATCATACGACCAACCCACTATCTTCTTAAGTCGGTCACGACCTATCACTTAGGTCATTTACGACCTAAGACTCAGCGAAATTCTACCTAAAATCTGAAATGACTTAAAAATGCTAAAATTCCAGATTTTGACGAACTTGTCGATCCGTAAAAATACGGGTCGTTACATTCTCGTTCTACGTCCAGTCCCAGACTCCTTCTGGAATTTCTCTAACAACCCTCACTTAACCCGGAGGAACAGGTATTACACCGCCTGAGCAACCGAACAGGACTTTTCCGCCTAAGCAATCGAATAGGACTTCAAATACAATTTGGTAAATTGTTTCTTGACTTGTGTGTTCTTTGAATAACACAAATATAGTCAATGTAGTACACCCTTCCTATAATCTTCTTGATATGATGATTTGAATGTGCAAAAGATAGGAAGTAGAGATTGAAAATCGCTTGTGATTATGATAATACAAAGAAAGTATAGATAGAAAGAATTGGTTATTGAAATAATGGATTTTCATCTCTATTTATAGTATTGAATAGTTTTAATTCAATAGTTGCAACCATTAGAAGGAGTGCAACTATTGGTGAAGAAGACAACTCTTCAAAATTTGAATTTTCATGAAGAGATGCTTCAGTTCGTCAAGTTCAGATGTCTAAGAAAAATAGTCAGATGGCTGAGTAAGTTTAAAAAGTCAAAATAGGCAGAAGAAACAAATTTCAGTGAATTTAGACGTCTGTTATTTAATTTAGACGTCTGTTGTTTATGACAGACGTCTGTATTAAATTATCAGACGTCTGTCATTGATGACAGATGGCTAAATAAAAGTTCAGATGTCTGAACTTGTACTGATTTGCTCCTCTTCTTTATTTTAGTGATTCTGAACTTGAGAAATTTTTTGAAAATACTTTTATGTCTATAAAAAGATATTTTATTTTTGTAGAACATGTTTTCCAAAAACTATTTGTGTGTGTGTGTGTGTTGTTATCATCATATCAGAGATTGTACAAAAATATCTAACCGGAAATAATAATCAGTATACTAGAGAGCTTGAGCTTTGTTTGTTGACGATATGATAATAGCTTTTCTTTGTAGATTCCTGCAAGAATATTTGACATCATAGTATATAGGTTGAAATATATAGTTGTCGCATTAAAATCGAAGAAGGCAGGTTCCAACAATGTTTACATATATGTGCAAAATTTTACTTGGTATGCTAGATTAAGTTAGCATTTGTTTACTTGTATTATTTTCCACTGACTGGGCTTTAGTTCACACTACTACCACAATAATAATAGGACTGTTACATACATTTGAATCCAGATATAAGTATTTGTACATGACATAAAAATATCATTAGTGAAAGGAATAAGTACCCCAGGCTAAACTCACAAGCTTGAGTTGTTTTAACACTTAATATGAAATTCAAAAGAAAAACTATAAGTGTTAAACTCCTGATTTCACAAATGAAAGGAAAGTATTGACTGAAAATCTGGAAATTAATCAATTGGATTAAGAAACAAGCTGAAAAATAGAATAAGAAAATATTAAAAGAATATTATTTAAATTAAGAAAGAATTTAGCTTGTTAAAGGAAAAAAAAGATTAAAACCAGAAAGAAGCTATGTGACATAATATCTCTCAGATATGAGAATATTATGTGATTGATTTTTCTTTGCAAATTTTAATTACTCTGATGGGCAAAGAAACATTTATATATCTTCATATATATAAATGACATGTTTTGATTCATGTACTAATATTTTTATATTGGTAAGATTTTGGACCTTGGGGAAAATGAATTAAAGAAGTGATCACTTGTTTTAAAAGAAAAAAACTCACTAAAAAATCACATAAATTAGAATAAAAAGAAGTGGGTCACTTCACTGAGGCAAATCGACATCTGATCACAAGAGATAGAATTCGGGCATAGTAAGAGATAGCAGCATTTAAACCGAGGATACAGAAATCTTTGATGAATCAATGCTTGTTGTAAAGGAGTTTCACCCCTTTACAAATCATTCTATGATTAGCGGGGCCGCCGATTCATTATAGAGATCAACCGAAGTGGAGTTATGGGATACTCCAGAATAAAATAAAAACACGATTAGGGAGAGACAAGAATGGATTCCAGAACAAAAGGGAAAGTTCCAAAAATTCAAAATAAATTCGAGTCAAAGTGGAGGAACTCAAGCTTGAACGAAGGTGATTCTGCAATTAAATTTACTCTATATACTAAGTTTTGCCTAAAATCAGAGCTCTGATACCACATGTAACATCCTGGTATTTCGTGCCATTCGCATCCACACATGTCGGACTTGAATTGCTCGAATTATCAAATTTTTAATTTATATTTGGCAAAACTCAGCATATACAGTAAATAAATAAATCACAAAATCACAGACAAAGAGTAATATTACAATAAGCAGCGGAAACAAATGAATAGTAGTTCATGAAGCTACTATATATATATATATAACAGAGTTAAAACAAGATACAACAGAAGTCTCGAATACATAGAAGTCTCAATACAATAGTCTATAAAAAAATCTGAATATATATCACTGGAGTCAACCGAATAACTGAAAGCTGAATAGGTAGATGAATCTACAAGCGAAGCTCCATCTCCAAAGGTGAGTCTAAAATGCAGTGACACTCAGTCTGACCCAAGTGTAAAGCAAAACACAAAACACTCGAGTCAGTATTAACATTCTTATATCAATAAATCTAACTCAAGTGAAATATCAACTGAAATACAAGTAACTCAAAGGATGTTTGGGATAACCATCCTCTAAGGATCCGTGGAACTATCTACTATGTAGTAATATACGCTATTATAATATGTCTATAGTAAAGTAAACTATTAAAATAGCGTTAAGGCTTTACCCATATCCCCCTTAACACATTTTATATATTCCCATAGTCTATACAGTACCGTAATCTCCCCCGTACTGGGCGTCGTCAGAGGGTACTCCATAGGTATGGTATAAAACAAACTCGTAGTGGTCTCGATAAGGTAGGTGACACGGCACAACTAGGCAATGCCAGGGTAGATATACCAATTACACTTCCGGGCTGGTGGTAACGCATAGCCGCAGCTACCGCCCACCTCGATCCACACTCCCAAAAATCCGAGGGGTGCACCCAATCAATCACAAAGTAATAGAATGGTATCGAAGAAGTGTGTCCGATCGGAGGAGCTACCTCACTTGGCCCGTCAATTGCTCCTGTTTTAGCCACCTTAAGCTAACTCACGCGAGTCAGATCCACGTATATACCTCAAATAGAATCGTCACCACCATCCTACTTCATTCTGGAATCTCCACCGCGTACACAGTTGTTAAAGTGGTTTTCGGTATTGGAAGAGAGTATGAAAATAACTGATCCCGGTCTCTTTAACAACCAATCGTTATTATAACACCGTGGTCATGTCAAAATACCATACTTCAAAACCAAACAATCATATCCATTTCAAAGCCATATCAATACGATATCATTTCTCACTTAAAATAATATTCATTTCGAAAATCATAACACTTTCTAAATTTTAACTCTTTTGAAATTATAACACTTTGAAATTATAACACATGGAAACTATAATACTTTGAAATTCATAACACTTTCCTCTTAAACAGTTTAGATATTAATAATAGTATATATATTAAAATAGTTATAAATTAAATAGTCTATATATTAAAGTAATTAGTATATTAAAAATAGTTTATATTAAAATGATTTATATTAAAAATAGTTTATATTAAAATAATTTGTATTAAAATAATTTATCAAGAAGAATATATATATATATATTAAAATACTTAAGATAGTAAAATAGTTTCCTCAAGTTCACAAATCGATTCAAATCATTTGAATTCAAAATTTCAATTAAATTAAATCTTAATTCACAAATATCAATTTAATTCAACATCTCAATAAACCGTTTTATATCGATTTCAAATATAGATTTGAACTACAAATCAAAATATTTCAATTTCACTAGATTTCAAAGCGTTAAATATTCAAACATTTATAATAAATTAATTTTGATAAATTCGTTTATATTTCAAATTCAACTTTACTATTATTTAATATTGAAATATTCACCTAGTCAATTCAATATCATTTAAATAAACCTTAAATTACAATTTAAATAAACTAAATATTCCTCTCAATTTATTTAAACTTGAAATATTCATTTAATCACCTTAAATCAAAAATCAAGTTATAGAATCATATCTTTAAATCTCAAATTCAATAGGTTTCAAATCGATTTTTAATTGAGTAAAATTCTTAAACAAATACAAATACAAATTTCAAATCAACTTCAGATTTATCTCCAACCTCAATTTATGAATTTATCATAAAATCTATTTTTAAAATAAAATTTTAAATAAATACTTAAACATATTATATATATAATTAAATTAAAGTTTTATTAAATTAAATCTTATTATAAATTTGTATTATATTAAAACTTATTTTATATATATATATATATTTTGAATAGTAAAATTATAAGAAAAATCTTAAAATTTATAATTTCAAAACTAACTTATATATTTAAATTTCCCAAAACATATAAATTTAAAAATCAATAATTTTAAACATATATAAAATAACATTTATATATAATATTTTAAAATCAATATTTATATAAAACCATATATATTTCCTTTTTAAAACCTTGGAAATCAATTTTCAATATATATATATATATAGACCAACGGTGTTTGTATAAAATTTTCTATCCCATGGTCAAGTGATACGGATATTTATCATTTCAATTCGCAATTTAAATATCTATGGGTATATATCTTTTCAACCTGTAATCGCAAATTCAATTAAATTGAAAATCTCTAGGGTTTATCATTTTAACCCATAACGATTTTCTCCTATTCTACAAGATCGTTTGGGTATGTATAGTTTCAACCCATAGGGAATTCTATACTAATAGGGAACTTGCAGAGTGATAACAGTTATGAATATAATATAACATATCAATAACATGCATATATCATCAATAACAAATAAAATATAAATAACAGATCATGATGTCAGGTGTCATAGGTGAACAGTTGCATATAATAGCATATCATATATGGCAGTTAATTAACTACCAGCAGCATATTTCATTTGTCGTTTCAAATGAAATCAAATTTAATACATATAAGAACATTAATCGTGAGTGATTGCTCACCTTTCGAGGCTAGAGAGATTCGACAATGAGGTGAGTTGCGAATCTAAGCACGAATTCTAAAGCAAAGTAAGATTGGCACGAATTTGACGGATAAAGCTGACAAATAGGAATCAATGAGAGAAAAAATCAATCAGTTTGATAGAAACAGAAAATATATTATTATTATTATTATTTTAAAATCAATATTTATTAAAATTAATATTTAAATTTTAAACACCTATAAAGTACATCTTTAGAAATATACAAAACTAAACTCATGCATTGATATAAATTAATATATAGACTAATATATATTTTATTTAAAACAGTATCTATATTTATTTCAAAATGACAATGCCCATATTCCACTCAAAATTAAACTTTCAAAACAACAAACTTTCTTCAAACTGCAACCACTGAAAGAAAACTATATATGTTTGTATATATATATATATATATAACAGCAATTTTCACTGGCCCAAATTCACTTTATAAAAACCAATATAATACTAATACATAATCTGATATACAACAGAATATATATATCTATATATTTCTAATATAACTTACATAAATTTGTATATAAAACAAATAGATTTATTTCTTATATAAACATGTATTTATAAACATATATACATATGTATACAACATATAATAACAACTTATATAATATATATATATATTATATAAATAAACACGTCGAAATTGCTATATTATATTTTGAAATCAAATAAGAACTTATATAAACTTTTATAACTTTATAAACTGTATAAACCAAAATCAATAGCTTGATATATATATATAAACTATACAACTTTTATAACTTAACATATACAACAAATCATATACAATTATACTAAGATATATGTATATCAACTATATAATATAAATCAAAATCAATATATCAACTATAAAATGTACAAGCAAATAAAACAAAATATTTATACACACGCTATATATATGATATATATTATATAAGACCCAGGTAATAAACTATATATATAACTACATAAATTTTAATACTTTAAACATATATATCTAAAACCAAACTTATTTATACTTATATATGCTTTGAACAAAATTTTACCAGTAGACAATAACTGCAACATAAAATTATAAACAACTAAACTTTGAAATAATAAAAACTGTAAACAACAACTATGAATAAACAAAACTATGTAAATAATAATTGACATATAAAAATTACATATTATTCATATATATACTACCCTAGCATTATGTAATATATACAACATAAACAACAAACTCATATAACTTCATAAATATATAAAACTCATGGCAAAATAGAAATAGGCAAGCAGGGTTGGAAAGCGAAGCACAAGTGAGAAGGAGACAGAAGTGGTGATTGGCTTTGGACGAGACAGGGCTGGCTTCAGCTGCGAAAGAGAAGGGGCTGCGAAGCTTGGTTGGCTGAGCCTTGCGTGGACAGAGGAGGGAAAGGTAGGAAGACTTCAGTGGTGGGGAGGAGAGGAGTGAGAGTGGTGGTTGCGGCATGCTTGGTCTCGGCTGAGGGGAAGCTTGGTGGAAGCTCGGTGTAAGGGAGAGAAGGGAGGAAGGAGCTAAAGTTGGCGACTATGGGAAGATGGGTGGCAAGCGGACAGAGGCGAGGCTTCGGCCTAGGCATGGTGGATGACTGGGCGAGGCAGTTTCATGCAACATGGTGACGAGTAGGCTCTTGAAAGTGAATTACAAAGCAAACATGAATGGGATTTAATATAAATAAACTTCATTATATAAATTTTCTTTTTTTCAGAACGAAGGAGCTGAAACAAATTGAAAAATGGAACCAAGGAAAATGGAACGAACCAGAAGTTAAATTGAAGTGGTGGAATATCGAAAGTCAAATAATAAATTTCTGGGAATGTACAACAAATGGCCATTCGAATTTACACGGTTGATAAACGAATAGATAAATGAATTCAAAAAGTTTAAAACGGTACTGATACGGATGACCATTTCGTAGTTTCCGCAGCGTTCCAAACTACGAAATATACAAATGAGTATACTGTGATGATCAGCACACTGAGACGTTCAAAATGGTACACAGATATCAGTGATACGACCATCCTATCTAAAATCGATATTCGGTACCGGAAATGCTGCTAAAACGCCAGAATTAAGATAAACGGAGTAATAATAGTTCAAATTTGAAGAAACGAAATATGACGTCTCACTCAGAAGATGATTTACATTTTTATTATATAAAAATATTCAAGTTTGGAAAACATTTTATTATCATCAAATATTAACTTATTTAAAGTAAATAATATAACAATAAAATAAATATCCATATTATTAGATGAAAATTTATCATTTGCTATGTTTATATAGATGTATTCCAAATATAAAAATTTTATTTCAAAATTCAAATATTTAAAATTTCACAAAAATTCAGTTAAATATATTATTAGAACAAATAAAATTTTACGGGTCGTCACACTCTCCTCCACTCAAAACTTTTCGTCCCCGAAAAGGAAGAAAGTAGGAGAATGAAAACAACCAAAAAAAAAGATTTGATATATAAAATAAAACAATTAATTAAAACCATATAAATTTAATTTTTTTAAATTAATTAATATTCAACAATTGATTTTAATTCATTTGATTTCACTTAAGTTAATTTCGCTTATAAATCAATTTTAACTATTTCTAAATTCATATTTATCTACTCATTATCATTTTATTCTAATTATCTCTATTAACATTTTTATAATTATAAGTTAAGTATATTGACACTCTCAAATTTATTAATAAATTTCATTAATATCATTTTAAATTGTATATTATTCAATTACATATTCAACTTCTAAAAAATTTAGGTAATTTATATATATTAGAATGCAATTGAGTATTATACAAGTAACAATTTCCTAATTCAATTTATTTCAAGTTTAAATATTTATTCAAAAATTTTCACTTCATTTTCTAATTGAAATTATCCTTTAACCAAAATTTCTAGTTTTCACGTTCGAACTGGGCATTAGGGTTCGGTTGTGTTCTAGGAGGGTGGCGTGGCCTATGGGTTAAGAGAAGGTAATGTTTTTTTATTTATTTTATTTTAATTTTAAACGTATAATGTTCTAACTATCATATCTTTTCCATACGAGCTCGGATTCATGCGCGATTTGTTCCACTGGGATTATATCGAAATTCCAGACATTATGGAATTGGTTTGGGCATATTCTGAGAAAGTTGAATTTTGGACTATTTTTGTATTTTAAAATCGACTAAAAATCAAAGGTGAGTGTTGTAACACACTCACGAATACTAAATTATCTTGTGTTAGTTAAATTAAATTTGTGATGTGTGTTTGCACCAAAATTGGTCACAAACCCCGAATATCGTGAAAGCACCAGCGTATGAACACAGATCAGTAGTATTCTAACACAAATCTCAGATCCAGACAAAGCAGAGAACAACAATTGAAAGATAACAAACAGAAACACAAGATTTATAGTGGTTCGGCTATCTCCGGCCTACGTCCACTTCAGAAGATAATCTTTTATTGCCTTTCCTTGTTGGCTACAGCGGATTATAGCAGTAATTTTCGAGTACAACAATAGAATTTCAGTCTAATGGTGAATCCGACAGAGTCTCGACGTAGCAGAACCCAAAAGTCCCCTTTCTGTAGGCTCTAGGATGCTATTTATAGGCGCTCCATGCAAATATCTCGCTCAAACTTCGAGAGATCTCTTTTGGGATGTGAGCGGGCCCACACGATCGATCCTAGGCGATTTCGACTCGATCTGTGATCGATACGAATGTAATTCGTATCGATCAAGGTTTTCTCCAATGGAGTCGAAATTTGGCATGAACCTTCTTCAGCTTGTACGTAAGCTCCTGTCAGAATTTCATAGCATTTGAACTTATGGATTGTGAGTTATGATCGATGCAAATTCAGGTTTTCGATTGGCTGTTTGCTTCGAATCGATACATTTGTATCAATCTCTTCGAATCGATCTAGGCACGTGCTAGTGGGTTGACGTGGCACGCACTCTTCGGATCAATCCACTTTTATGCCGAGTTGATCGAGTCATTCCAAGGCATTAGCCACATTTGTATCGAAGACCGTTGCATAGTTCGAATCGATGGAAATGGTTTAGTTCGTATCGATTGAAATGATTCTGTTCGTATTGAAGGAAATGACTTCGTTCGCATCGATTACTACGGCGTTGTTTGCATCGGTTATTGTAAAGGTGGGGTGTACTGTTCGTAACGATCAACCATGACTCTGTTCGTATCGATCGATTGTATGATCGATACGTATTAGTGGTTTGATATGGATGCGAATAAAGCCCTCACTTAATCGATACAAACAGTGCAATTTTGGAGGAGTTCGAACAGAACCGTTGCGAATAGGACCGATGCGATCTGTATGGATTCGAACGAATCGATACGAACAAGACTTCACGATCGATACGAACGGCGTGCCTTTCTCAACTTGTATCGATCATATCTCGAACTTACAAACTCCGATCGACTTGAAATTTGAAACGTTGGCTTTCACGGCTTTGCTTGTCTTGTCTTGTTAATTGTAGCTCGATCCGAACTCGGACAAAATTCATTAATATCCATAGTAAACCTGCGATGTATTATCGATATTTAGGAAGAACAATCATTGATTTTCAGTTAATTTCTTGATATCTCGGCTTTGCCAAAAGGTGGGATAACATTCTGCCCCCTAAAACATGCCTTTTGGCAAAAGGCGTGTTTTGAATAGCTTCAAATCAAATGCCGTGAGTTCATATTTTATCCACAGCTATAGTATCGTCAATCAAGTTTATGGCTGTTCGAAGCCGAATCAGTGTCCATTTCCACCTGTGGAAGTCAGGAATTAAATTCTACAACCTTTTCGGACTATCGACGGTCACTTCGGACCCTATCCAAGTCCATTCCAGACTTAACAATCGAATAGAAAGATCCTGTTACGCTCCGGTGTTGCTTTCTATCCCTTGCACTCTGGCCCCAACGAGGGCATATAGCGATGTCTTAGTCCTTCTAGACCGATCATAGCCTCTCCGGGCTCTTGCCGGATCCCATCCTGTCACTCTCCGGTGAAGGGGAAACAGCTTTGAGTGAGCCAATCCTGCCGCTCTCTAGCGAAGCAGCAGCACCCCCTGCACTCCGGTTCAGTGTCCCTGAACATTAAGCGATGTCATGGCCTAAACCCTAGGCCGATCATAGCCACTCCGGGCTCTTATCGAACCCCGATCCAATCACTCTCCGGTGAACGGGGAACGACGTTAAGTGAGTCGATCCTGTCGCTCTCCGGCGAAGCAACTCACTTCTTGCACTCCGGACCCTATCTCTCTAGGTAGGGTCATAAAGCGATCAGTTTCAAGTTGACTTTCAATATTCATCCTTTAACTCTCCGGTCAAAGGTTTGTCTTATAAAATTCAAGTTCATTTATTAAATTTAAATTCCAAAATGTTCAATCTCAAACAACAGGAAAAACTAGATATTACCTCTCCAGGAAGAGCGGTCTACTACCATCTCAGAGCATGCCTGGGGATATCTCCGGTTCCCATACATGTGTAAGTGGAGTAGCCATTTTATTTTGAAATCAAATCTAAGGAGTTTAATCGACCAAAGTTCAAATTCTGAACTTGGCCCTTTCCATCATGATCAATTGATGATGATTTGTGATCCCGATCTAGGATTAGTCCTGCTAGGTGGAGGCGATATTTGCTCAGGTCCTACGGCCGCTGTCCGATCTCTGGTATACTGTGGAAATCTACCACTTCTAACATGCTCTTCCACCTCATCCTTCAGATGGCGACATTCATCGGTTGTATGCCCTTCCAGCTCATGGAATAGGCAATACTTTCCACTTCTACATTCCCGTTCTATGGAATCTCTCCTGGGTGGTTTCCAATAGGGGAGCTGCCCCCGAGTCTCCATGTAAATCTATTCCAGGTTTGCTGTCAAGTCCGTGTATTGTCTGAACCTGGGTTCTCGGAACTTCTTTCGTTTGTCGGGACCATTGTATCTGTCTTCCTACTTTCGCTTTCCCTTGTCTGCTTTGGACTATTCTTTGGAGGTTCCTTCGCCTTGCACAGCGTTTGTTTCTCGCCTTTCGGTGCGTGAATCTTCTAACCGAATGAATCTTTCAGCTTCATGATAAAATTATCCAAGGTCTTGTAGGGGATCTCTTGCTAAAGAATTCTTGAACTCTGTGCCTTCCGCAACTCCTGCTACCGCCGCCATCAAAATCATAGATGGATCCGGGCGATCTACTGAAGCCACTTTTGCATTGAATCGCAATAGAAAATCTTTTATGGACTCTCTGGTCCTCTGCTTTATCGATGCTAAGGTCATCACATTCTTGGGTCATGTCACGTGGACCCTAAACTTCCTCATGAAGCATTCCACTAGCTCGCCCCATGTTCTGATTGATCCATTCTCCAGCTGCCTAAACCAAAGCGCAGCCAAATCTGATAAATATAGAGGGAAACATCGTGCCATCACTTCCTCGGGTGCCCCCAGCACTTCCATATGCCTGATATATCTGGTAATATGCATGGTTTGGTCTGATTTCCCATCATTAGGGTCCAGCATGGGTAATTTGAACTATGGAGGATTCCTTGCATTTCTGATATTCGGAGTGAACAGACTCCGACTAACTTCCTCTAAGCCTCCGCTTGGTAATCCTCCCCTCATAATCCGCCGCACTAGTCCAGCCATTCTTTCGTCTCCATCTAGGGGTTGTCTCCTTAGCATGTTTCCATCCTACCCCCAGGTCTTGATGGGTATTCTGGGTAATATTCTTCGTGTGGCTCATTTATGTTGGCGTTGGCTCTTGCCTGTTGAGCTCTATCTATGGGTCTTCCAGCGTCAGATCCCGAGGGTCTGCCCCCAAGTCATTGTTGATTGCCTTTAGGTTCTTTGTTTTGACCTTGGATCTGACCTCCATTGGCCTCTGTGACTCTAACTCCTTGTCCTGTGTTAGCAGCCACTATAGTCGGTCCAAGGTTTTGTGCTCCGGCTGCTCTCATCTGCTCAAAGAAGTTTTGCATCGTTTCCTGCTGGCTCTTCAGCAATCTTTCATGTATTGAATCCATCATAGCCTCCATCTCGTTCCTGGTGATGTAGATCAAAGCTTGACCGGCTTTAGCTCCAAAAGAGGCCCATTGGCTTCCCTCTTGCTGGCTCCTTTCACCTCTATGCCTTCTCGTTGATTGTCGTGTCATTGCTTCTCAAATCTGAATCCTTTAAGCTTTCAAATCCAATATCTATGCGGTAGAATTCTTGATTTAGGCGTTCTCAGTGAAAGTACCAAAGTGTTTGCGCCAAAACTAGTCACAAACCCCGAATATCGTGAAAGCACCAGCGTATGAACACAGATCAGTAGTATTCTAATACAATATCAGATCCAGACAAAGTAGAGAACAACAACTGAAAGATAACAAACAGAAACACAAGATTTATAGTGGTTCGGCTATGTCCATCCTACGTCCACTTCAGAAGATAATCTTTTATTGCCTTTCCTTGCTGGCTACAGCGGATTATAGTAGTAATTTTCGAGTACAACAATAGAATTTCAGTCTAATGGTGAATCCGGCAGAGTCTCGGCGTAGAAGAACCTAAAAGTTCGCTTTCTGTAGGCTCTAGGATGCTATTTATAGGCGCTTAATGCAAATATCTTGCTCAAACTTCGGGAGACCTCTTTTGACACGTGAGCGGGCCCACGCGATCGATCCCAAGCGATTTCGACTCGATCCATGATCGATACGAACGTAATTCGTATCGATCAAGATTTTCTCCAATGGAGTCGAAATTTGGCATGAACCTACTTCAGCTTGTATGTAAGCTCCTGTCAAAATTTCATAGCATTTGGACTTGTGGATTGTGAGTTATAATCGATGCAAATTCAGGTTTTCGATTGGCTGTTTGGTTCAAATCGATACATTCGTATCGATCTCTTCGAATTGATCCAGGCACGTGCTAGTGGGTTGACGTGGCGTGCACTCTTCGAATCGATCCACTTTTTATGCCGAGTTGATCGAGTCGTTCCTAGGCATTTGCCTCGTTCGTATCGAAGACCGTTGCATAGTTCGAATCGATGGAGATGGTGTAGTTCGTATCGATTGAAATGATTCTGTTCGTATTGAAGGAAATGACTTCGTTCGCATCGATTACTACGGCGTTGTTAGCATCGGTTATTGTAAAGGCGGGGTGTACTGTTCGTAACGATCAATCGTGACTCTGGTCGTATCGATCGATTGTATGATTGATACAAATTAGTGGTTTGATATGGATGCGAATAAAGCCCTCGCTTAATCGATACGAACAGTGCAATTCTGGAGGAGTTCAAATAGAACCATTGCGAACAGGACCGATGCGATCTGTATGGATCCGAATGAATCGATACAAACAAGACTTCACGATCGATACGAACGGCCTGCCTTTCTCAACTTGTATCGATCATATCTCGAACTTACGAACTTCGATCGACTTGAAATTTGAAACGTTGGCTTTCACGACTTTGCTTGTCTTGTCTTGTTAATTGTATCTTGATCCGGACTCGGACAAAATTCATTGATATCCATAGTAAACCTGCGATGTATTATCGATATTTAGGATGAACAATCATTGTTTTTCAGTTAATTTCTTGATATCTCGGCTTTGCCAAAAGGTGGGATAACAATGTGATTTGAAATTTATTAATGACTGTTTAGTAATTTAATTTGTCATTTATGTTAAATTTGGATTTATATTGAATTAAATTTCCATTTAATTAATATTGGGTATAAATTGCTAGTTAAACACCTAATAATGATAACAAATAAATTGTTGTGATTTATTGGTTGATTTGGATGTTGAATTTGTGATGGATGTTATTGGTTGACGTTTGGATGATTGGATGTTTATTTATATCTTTATCTCTGTTATCCCTATGGGTTGAAATGATACATACCCGAACGATCTTAAAGATTAGGGAAAATCGTTATGGGTTGAAATGGTAAACCCGAGCAGTTTTCATTGATTTGAAAATGTTGATTTTGATGCTGGTTTAAATGATATATATATATATATATATATATATATATCCATACAGTTCATGAATTTGAATTATGTATTGGAACTGAATTGTTTGAAAGTTAAGTTTTAATTTAACTTCGGACTTATTTTTAAATAAAATGATTAAGATTAGTATTTCCAATTATTTAAATCTTTAAAATAATTATATCCACATTGTACACTTGATAGGAGATGGAAATCCCGTAACATCTCCGAATCCATTGCACTAATATTTCTATTTTACTTATTTTAATTTGACTCACATAAGCTCTTTTAGTTCTGACTCGAGTGTTTTGTCTTTTCATTATGCTCGGGCCAGTCTGAGCTTTTTAGTGTATTGAAGACTATTTTCTGGAGGACGAAGACATAGGTTCAGTATATTATTGTTATTGATTATTATTATTCCACTACATCATGTGTTCCGCTTCATTAGTTGTTTATTTCTGATGTATGTATAACTCTGATTTGAATTGTAAAAGTGTAATCAAATGTTATTTGTAAAACAGCTTCATGAACTGTTTATTTGATTATTATTTTTTGTCGTTTCGCTGCGAGATTCTATGTTGTGTTTTTCCTTCTTTTTCTCTTATTTTCTTATTTATCCCATTAACAATCCCCCGTTTTAAATGGTTTGGATTAGACCTGAGTGGTTCATTGCTGATTTAAACGTCCAAAATGGTCGGTCGTTACAACACCCGAGAAATTGTGAAACAGAGGTTGCTTTAAAGCTAAGTGGATCGCAACACCTATCTATATTTATTTATTTCTACCCGCTATGACGTCAAGTTTAAATTATGTGGTGTATGCTATAGGATCCCGATAAGTCGGTAATGGCCGGGGTGATATCATATTCGATGTTATCCGCCACTAGATAGGTCTATGGGTAAGCCGGTCTTAATTCGCAAATGTTTCGAAGATGTCGATCCTCGGTACATTCCTCTAAAAATGTACTATATGGGAGGTAGTCCCTAACCTCGCTATTTATTGGAAATCCAAATCTCCAATAAGTACCTTCGGTTTTAGTTGTAAACCTATTATGCCGTCAAATTTAATCAATGTAACAATTTCGGCTGTTTGAATATTTTTATTTGAAAAGTTTTCAAATAATGTCATTAAAATAATATCACTAAATTTTACGTAGAAATGATTTGGTTATCATAAGGTAAAAACCCCTTTTGTGTTTATATGTAGTGTGGTCTTATAAGATACCCTTTTTATTTCCCAAATACTCGTATTTTGAGTTTCTCACACCGGTCCGATGACTGACTCGGAGTTTATTTTCCTTTTCCTTTAAACTCCAGGTGCCCTACTTTCTCGGACAGCCAAGCAGTCAGGTAACTTGGAGCATTTTGGAAGGAGCAATGGATCATGAAGACTAAAGGGTCCTTTTGTCAATAGTGATCTATTTCAAATTTTCGTTGCATCATGTATTATGTATTTAGTATCTACCAGCATCTATAAGGATAGGCAGTTATAACTATCCCTGGCTGGCTTAGTACTTATTGTAGCTATGATGGATCACTTGGAGTGATTCTACGTACTTTCCATATGTATAATTAATACAAATTTGAGATTTTGTTGTTATTCTATCTTCTATCTTTATTTATTTTAAAAACCCCTGGTCATCTGCCTCTCCGGCACTTGAATTTACACCACATGAATACCGAGGATGTATTAGTATCGGTCTTCGAGGGTTTAAAAGGCGGGTCGTCACAATTCCTATCATTAGTATTAGAATATTCAACTATTCTCTGTTTTTTTGAAGCCAACATTATTGTGTATCCCTAAAGAAATATAAAAAGGTTGGAAAAAGTCAAATATCGTAAACTTAACTTTTATTACTATGTAAATTTTGCTATATATATAGGGTTTTCTCTTTGATGTCTAATCTAAACCCATTAGGTTTTGATATTGATTTTCTTTGACTGAAAAAATCTTTGTTCGAAAGTGCACCCAAAAATGATGAAATGTATAAAAAATAAATAATGAACAAAAAATAAAAATTAAACATATAAGAGATTAATAGGTCCAATTAAGAAGATAAAAAGAAGCTATATGTTTATTTTGATTTAGAAGATTACAAACCTCTCATGTAATTTAAATGCCTAGTCTAAGAATTACAAATTTCATTTGCAGGTTTGATATATACTTATATCCATTATAAGTCATGTTCATGCATTTCTGGTTAGCCCAGTTTTGGTTCAACTCAGTCTTTAAAAGATTCATTGATTGTTCTATATTCCTTTCTTCCTATAATTATTTATACTTTCCCATTTTAAAAGTTCATCAGACATTACCAAGGGAGACATGATCACATATCAAATTATCTGACATGATCCCCTGTATCATACTTCACCAGAGATTATCCAGATCAGTTACTTAAAACAGAAACCCACAAATGCACATATATAATATTAAGATTCTTATATATCCTTTACTCAGAAAAACAAACACATATCAATCCAAAAAATACTTAAATCTTAATGAAGTTTTTGACTGGCCTATTTATTACAACATTTCTGCCAAATTCCTTAAGCATTCTAAGTTCAAGTAAATCTTCAATTGTCCATGCATGCAAGTTTCTTATGCTTCCTTTCCTGCAGCAACATCTAGATCTGCCTCAATAAAAATGAGACACCCCAAATGTTACAAAGAAACAAATAGGGTCAGAAATAAAATTCTAGTATGAGTGAAATCATTATTAAACCAGCTTAAAAATTCTTAAAACTAGGCAGAGAATATATATTTTTGACACTATTCAATTTCATGTTAAACCTGAGCATATGTGCATTCAAATTCATCTAACAAACATACACCCAAGCATTCATCCATTCAATCCATTCAGTTGTACATGTACAAACTCCTATGGATTTTAGCTTCTTAAAATCCATAGCATAACCTTTCAATCCCATTTTATATTTTATATGGTCTAAAATCTTGCCTTTGAACACAAAGTGTGCATTGCAAAGGACTCAATTCTGTTAACCTTTGCACAGAGGACATCAGGACTTGAACAAGTCATGCACATACCCATCATCCACCTGATGATGAGTAGATCAAGGCACCTCTCCTAAATTACTTTGTAATTTAGAGACCATGTCTATATTTTCATTTGAGGAATTTTCCTTTTAATTCCAGAAATACTTTTGTATTCCTTTCTTCATTTCATAAGTCAGGAATTGTAATTTCCTTAAAAATCATATCCAAACATACAAAACATTCATACAAAATTTCATAACCCAATTCAAAGTCATTTCTGCTAGATCACTTTTTCTTTTCTTAAAACTTGCTAGTATAATGGTTTCCAGAAATTTTCCTTGCTTATTAAATCTACTGAAATTATAAGAAATACCATATTTGTTTTTACTGTGAACATAGGATATGGTTTTGAGAAAAACCCATAAAACATTTTAGCTTTTGATCTGGACAAATCAGCACATAAATAATTTATTGCATTGTTCATCTCAAATTTAAAACAATCTAGACATAAGCATGAACCTCCTTTGTTCACACTGCCTAGCTTATTTTCCAGTAATACCCTACTTCACAATAAAATGCATTTATCTTACTAAACATATTTACAAACTGATATTTTAAGGTACTGGATCCATATCAGAGATCATGGTATTTTCTTATCAAACAATCAAACAAAACAGATCAAAGCATCAACTAGAGATTTATCAAAACACCAACCATTCTCAGCATTCATTTATTCAGAAAAACAAATTGATTAAGCACAAAAATAAAATGGCTGCCCATAACTTGGGTCTTAATGCCTTATCCTCATGAGATTGATTAATCACTCACCTTTCTCTTCTTTTCCCCGAGAATGCCTAAGCTTGAAAACAGTGTTAGCTCTTTTTTTTTTGAATTAAACTTCTGTTTTTCCTCCTTAGAGAAAACCTCTGCTTTCCCTTTTGATTTAAATCATTTTACTAGGGTTTTACTAAAGGAAAAAGCCCTTTTATCCTCACATTACTCAGAGAATTATGTGTGTGTTGTTATGGCTAAATATGCCATTTTCTCTTGGTTTCTATTTCTGGTAAAAGCAGTTATCCACTGCTTTTCCTGTGTGCATGCAATTTGCATGATTCACTTGTGTACTATTTTCATGTGGCTTATTTTCACAATACCTTTCATTATACCAGAGTTATTTCTCATTCCTAGCTATTATCTCATCCTATTTGTTTACTCTTGATTTATTTCAAAAATGCATTCACACTCATAAATATTTCTTAACTGATTTTTATGCATTTTAATTATCAAGAGGATTTTTATTTTATCATCCCATACTTCTCTGATCATATGTATATACTTTCTATGCAATATTCACATATATACAAGTCATGTGAATTTTAGAATTCATTTTATACTTAATCATTTTCCTCTCATCACTGTATATAAAAATAATTATCCCCCTTGCATAATTACTTCACTTACTTCTGATATTCATTTTCAAGCTATTTTTATTCTTTGGTTATTTTATATAATACATATATATATATATATTCATAAAATATGTGAATATAATGCTACTCTTTACTCAGCTAATTTTCTTCCCCTTTTTATTTTCTCTATCTATCATTCTCTCACTTATTTACTTCATTCATTCTTGGTATTTATTTTCCATTTCTTGTTTTTTTAAAGTAATTTTTATTCTCAAAAATTTTGGGTCTTCACACTCAGAATTTTGTATCGATCTTATTCTTGAAGTCACGGTTGACCCAGTTAAGGTCGCCCGCGATTAATATCGGTCTATCCATCTTTCTATTTTGTTATTTAATAACCTTATCTTCAATTCGAGCCTATCTTCGAGTTGAATTCACTTTGATTAGGGTTCCTCTAATTTGGATCTCTACTCTTGTTTTGAAATCCATTTTTGAATCATCGAGTGAGGGAGTGTATTTGTTATTAATATAAAAATGTTTTATATATTGTGTTGTTTGAGTTGTTAATGTTGATTTGGGGTTTCGGTCGATTCGTCTGATCAACGTTATCGATAGGAATTCAAAAATACTTGAACAGAGCAAACTGACACAATATTGTTTCCAAATTTAGTAAGTGAAATTAAATTTTGTATGATTATATCATATATATATATTTAAGTATATTTTTTTCTGAAATTAAATAGTTAAATGAATTGTTATTTTTTGAAATGATAATATTTGATTTTCATTTATTACTTTGTAAATCATTGACTATTCCGACATGATGTAAATAAAAGAAATTATAAAACATGGTTACAAATTGATTTGGAATTTAAATGAATTTAAACTAAGAATTTGAGAATTAAATTTCCGGTATTTAGAAAATTTGGTTTAAAATTTATAGAGTATATTATTTAAAGTATTTTCAAATAGAAATCGTTTCTAAAGAAATTTAAAAGTTTTAATCAGTACTCTCCTCTTTTGTCGCAGGGAAATAATTTTGGTGATGACGGCCGCATCATCGACATTCATTTTCGAGTTTCAGAGTGGAGAGACCATTTAGTAGCTTTGCTACACTTTTGTTTTGGAAATTTTTTTTTGAGAAAAATATGTGATCCTCTGTAAGTAGAGGAGAGCACCATTTGAATTTCTCAAGTATGACTTGATTTAAAATATATAGGTATATGTTTATAAGTTTGATTTGATATATAAATAAATAAATAAATAAATATATGTATATATTTATTTACAATGGTTTGAAAAGATATCGGAAATTTAATTCCTAAATTTTGGTTAAAGGATAATTTCAATTAGAAAATGTGAAGTCAAAATTTTTGAATAAATATTTAAACTTGAAATAAATTGAATTAAGAAATTTTTACTTGTATAATACTCAATTGCATTCTAATATATATAACTTACCTAAATTTTTCAGAAGTTGAATATGTAATTGAATAATATACAATTTAAAATGATATTAATGAAATTTATTAATAAATTTGAGAGTGTCAATATACTTTATTTATAATTATAAAAATGTTAATAGAGATAAATAGAATAATAAGATAATGAGTAGATAAATATGAATTTAGAAATAGTTAAAATTGAATTATAAGTGAAATTAACTTAAGTGAAATCAAATGAATTAAAATAAATTGTTGAATATTAATTAATATAAAAAAATTAAATTTATATGGTTTTAATTAATTGTTTTATTTTATATATCAAATCTATTTTTCTTTCTAGTTGTTTCCATTCTCCTACTTTCTTCCTTTACGGGGACGAAAAGTTTTGAGTGGGGGAGAGTGTAACGACCCGTAAAATTTTATTTGTTCTAATAATATATTTAACTGAATTTTTGTGAAATTTTAAATATTTGAATTTTGAAATAAAATTTTTATATTTGGAATATGTTATCCCGCCTTTTGGCAAGGCCGTGACACCAAGAACTCGACTAGAAACCAAGAACAGTTCGCCTTGAAAACCGGTTATACATAGGTCTACTATGGATGTCGATGGATTTTGTCCAAGTCCAGATCGGGTTGCAATTAATAAGACACGTCAAGCAGAGCCGTGAAAGTCAACGTTCCGAATTTCAAGACAATCCGAGCTCATATGACCAAGTTATTGTCAAGGAAAAACGGAGTGAATGGCCCTAAGGTCGAATCCATAGGCCGAGCCTATGATTCGAATCCATTAGCATATGTTTGCTCCGAATCGTTCATTATTTCCTTGTTCGAATCCATCAGATTGAAGGGCTTCGAGTCCATAAGCCATGCGATGGTTCGAAACCATGAGACATAACCTAGCTTCGAATCCATCGAACACTCCTTAGTTCGAATCCATCCAAACAGACTACGTTCGAATCCAACATTTCGAACCCATCAAGTTTTCCTCTACTTCGAATCCATGCAATCGATGCACTTCGATTCCATCACGTAAGTTACTTCGAATCCACCCTGTTGAGGCAGCTTCGAATCAATCAACCATGGCATACCTTTGTCGATTCGAACGAACATATCTTCGAAACCACTCGCTCGAATCCATTACGTCAAAGCAGCTAGAAACATGGATTCGACCCACTCAACTCAGAGACAAAGTCGGATCAATACAAAGAAGGCGCACCATGTCATCACGAAGGCACATTGAAACATCGATTCGACCTTATCGAGTCGATAAGAATCGATTCGAAGCGATCGACTCGAGTGAAGCGATTGGAAGGGAATCGATTCGAAGGAGCTTTTCAACCGATAACATGATCTTGAATCGATCATATCTCGAGATCTACAAGTCCAAATGCTATGAAATTTTCACAATAGCTTACTGGCAACCAAAGGAGTGTTCATGCCAAATTTCATCTCAATCAGAGCAAATCTTGATCGATTCAAAGTTGAGTTCGAATCGATCCCGAAGTGGGCTCGGATTTCCTGAAAGCGGGCATGTGGGCCCCCTCACGTACCAGAACTAGTCTCCCCGAATTTTAGGCGAAATATCAGCCTCCTACACCTATAAATAGAGCCCCTGGTCATTCAGAAAAGGGGTCGGATAATTCTAAGAGCTAAAGAGTGCCCAGACTCTGCCAGAATTACTTCAATCACCACCGCTACTTTAGTTTCAGACTTAGCTTAGAAAATCAGTTGTGTTACATTATAAGAAATTGTAATCTTCAAGCATTGAGCAATAAAATCATCAAACTTCATAGTGGACGTAGGCGAAACGCCGAACCACTCTAAATCGCTGTCTTCGTGCAATTTACTTTTTGTTATTTGGAGTTTTTGTTAGATAATCCTCAGTTTTAATTTTCTTTCTTCACTTTTATCTCTTCAAAAATTTCCGAAGAGTGTTGTGCCCATTTTTGGTACAAACACTTTGGTTCTTTCACTGAGAAATGAACCAGCTTTTTCTCCTGCTCCTTGGATCTACCATCGATACCGGATTGCATAAATCCAAGAGGAAGATCCAGATCCCTAATCCAAAATCCTTCCATTCTATTCAGATTTGCATAAAATCTAGGAAAGGAACCCACTACTTAAGATGGTTAGTACAAGAACTACCTCTACAGCTGCTGGACAAGAAGGAAGGGATGGCCAGAATCCTGCACAACAGCAGCCATCCAATCAAGACAACACTGCTCACTCGGATCCGTCTGGACCTGTCACCAAACAAGAATTCCATGTGTTGCTCCAAGAATTAACTCAAAGTCGGCAAAAGTTGGCTGAACAGTTGCGTGCTAATATTGAATTGACCAACCAATTGAACCGCCGAAGGCGTAGGAGGACCAGGAGGGATGATGCTTCCCACTCGTCCACTGAAAGTTCTGCTTCATCTGACTATCATGGCAGGTCTACACGTCCCCGATTGGACCCAAGTCATACACAAGCTACCGGATATCAACCTGCCTTGACTGTAGGACAATTGAGGGTCGGACCTTCAACTAGCTTCCAGACCGGGCCCTCGTCACGAGGAGGTGTTGTTCCCCAACATACCACAAACAATCGCGCTACAACCACTGCGGTAGAAACAAGGGTTGATACCCGAAATCTATCAGATCCAAATAATCAACGACGTGGGCGTACTCCTGAACCATACATCCCAGAAGATGTGGAGCCAAGGAGGCGAGACATGGGCCGTCGACAGCGTCCGGTCCAAACTCGCACTGTGGAACCCGACCACACCTTAGCTTAGCATGCACAGAATGTGGCTATGCCCGATATTTCAACCATGATCCGTCAGATGATCCGCGAAAGCCAAGGCCTTACCAATGACGACTAGGGAATTTCCCATAGTCATACTCCTTTCACGGATGAGATATTGTACGCTGAACCTCCTCGGCGATTCAGAATGCCAACTCTCCCTATGTGCGAAGGAAATTCCGATCCCAATCAACACATTTTGAAATATGGATGGTCAATGAGCGCCGCAAGGGCTGACGATGCAGTAAAGTGTCCAAGTTTTCCCATCTCTCTAGGAGGAATCGCAACAATGTGGTTTACGCGATTACCACCTAGATCTATCTCTTCATTTGATCAACTGGCTATGAAATTTGTCGAACAGTTCCGTATGCATGTCGCCAGACCTAAAGACGTTAACACCCTATCTAGCGTCACCCAAGCTAAGGGAGAAACACTCAGACGTTATTTAGAAAGATTCCACGCGGCATGTGTAGAGATTAGCAATCCTAATGATAACTCAATCTTGATGGCATTAACCAAAGGAATCGATCCCGATTCTGAGTTTAGAAATTGGCTAGCTGGGAAACCACCCGCATCGTTGGACCGTTTCTACTCCAAAGCCGCTCAATTCTTACGGCAAGAGGACGCGAAACAGTCTAGGAAGCAGGACGATGCGATGCCCAGAACTGAAGGAATACAAAGTAATGTGGCAGTTAAACAGTCCGGTGAGAGTTCTAGAAAAGTTCAGTTGAATATACAGAACAAACAGACTCAGCCGCAAGGCAGCAATGGTCAGGATAAGAAAAGAGGTCCAAACCGAGGCCCATGACACAGGGCTCCAATGTTCGATAATTACACACCATTGAATACATCGTTGGAAAATGTATACCTACAAAATTTCAACACTGTGCAGTACAAGAAGCCCGCTCCGAAGCAGTCATCGGAGAGGCAGATTCAGACAGGGAAGTTTTGTAGGTTTCACGAAAGTTACGGCCACAATACTAATGAGTGTCGACATTTGCAGGACCTCATATAAAAGTTGATCGGGGAGAGAAAGTTAGATCAGTTTGTGCGAGCGCCGCAGCCTGGTGGTGCGGGCCCGTCAAATTAGAACCGTGCACAAAATCAAGAAAGACAAGAGGAGCCCGCTCGAACGAGCGGGAGGCTAGTTATAAACACGATAAGTGGTGGTCCCCATCTAGTAGACAAAAGCTGGAGGGAAATGGAGTCGTATGCTAGCTCTATCAGGCATGTGAGCTTTGAATGTTGCAGTAATTGCGAAGATGGAACTCCGGCTAAACAACAAAAGACAATGTCCGATGATATCATATTCAGAAGCAGAGATGCTGATAAGATCGAAGCCCCTACAATCGACCCACTAGTCATATCCGCCTAGGTTGGTCCTGCTTGGATGAAGATGATCCTGGTTGACAGTGGGAGCTCTATAAACATTTTACTCAAACGGGCTTATGATTTAATGAAAATGGAAGCAAAGGACTTGAAACCTTGCTAATCTCGAGTTCACGGCTTCAATGGGAGTGCTACAATACCCACTGGAATAGTAGAACTGCTAGTGGAATTGGGAGTTGGAGAGCGCTGGAGAGTCCGGTTGTTGCAGTTTGTTGTTTTAGACATCGATTCACCTTATAATGCATTTTTGGGCCGACCGGCCCTTGCTGAATTCAGGGCAACCATTGCCCCGTGGTGTTTGACTCTGAAGTTCCCCACTGACCACGGGATTGGAGTCATTCAAGGAGATCAGGCAACAGGAAGAGCCTGCTAAGTTGTTGAGCTACGCGAGGCATAGAAAAAGGAGAAAGGAAAGGGCGTGGAGGAATCTCTCTGCGTCCGTTTTACTGACAATTAACAACTAGCGCCTGGGCCTCGGCCCGGGCACCACTACCAATTCCTTAAAGATCTTGACCCTAGAGACAACGAAGATAAAGAAGAATCTAAAGAGAATCAAGCTTCCCTAGCCGAACTGACTGTGGACGTCCCGGTCAGTGAGGATGACAATTCAAAAGTACTAAAAGTTGGATCTCAACTGGGAAAACAGATACAACAGGAATTGGTTGAATTTCTCCAAGCGAATCTCGATGTTTTCGCCTGGACACACTCTGATATGTGCGGAATCTCACCAAACATCGCAAGTCACTCCCAGAATATTGATCTGCGACATGTTTCGGTCAAGCAAAAAAGGCGTGGTATGGATCCAGAGAGATCTGCCGCCCTTAAAGAGGAGATTGGCAAATTACAATCAAATGGGTTCATTCGAGATGCTTTATACCCAGAATGGGTATCAAATCCAGTGTTGGTTCGAAAACCGAATGGGAAATGGAGAACTTGCGTCGACTACTCCGACTTAAACAAGGCTTGTCCAAAAGATAGTTTTCCACTTCCTCGAATCGATCAGCTCGTAGACTCCACGGCTGGACACGAATTATTATCTTTCATGGATGCTTACTCTGGCTACAATCAAATACCTATGCATTTGCCTGATCAAGAACATACTAGTTTCATGACCGATCTGGGACTCTACTGTTACAGAGTCATGCCTTTCGGTCTAAAAAATGCCGGAGCAACGTATCAACGCTTGGTCAATCGGATGTTCGCCGACCAGATTGGGAAGACCATGGAAGTTTACGTGGATGACATGTTAGTAAAGTCCCGATTCTCCACAGACCACGTCAGAGATTTAAACTCAATGTTCTGCATTCTTCGAGAATATGGAATGAAGCTTAATCCATTAAAGTGTCACTTTGGAGTCGCCTCTGGAAAGTTCCTCGGATTTATCGTTAATGCTCGAGGGATAAAAGCAAATCCCGAAAAGATCTGGGCGATAAGGAACTTGCAAACTCCAAGAACCATAAAGCAAGTCCAGAGTCTCAACGGGAAGGTAGCGGCATTAAGCAGGTTCATATCAAAGTCCACTGATAAATGCATTCCTTTCTTCGATCTGATTCGAAAGGGTAAGCGAAACTTTGAATGGACCATGGAGTGTGAAGGCGCATTCCGATCGCTGGTTCAACATCTTTCCACACCACCGATCCTGTCAAAGCCGATTGATCATGAACAGTTGTACCTTTATCTAGCAGTATCGGAGCATGCAATCAGCGCTGCTTTGGTTTGAGAAGAAGACCGAGTGCAGAAACCAGTCTACTATGTTAGTAAATGATTAACATGAGCTGAAAGGAATTACCCAAGATTGGAGAAATTGGCTTATTGTCTGCTCATTGCCTCAAGAAAGCTTCGCCCTTATTTCCAAGCTCATCCTCTTACTGTGTATACCGATCAGCCGTTACGACAGGTCCTCACGCGGCCTGAGACGTCTGGTAGGTTACTCAAGTGGAACATTGAACTAAGTCAATTTGATATCACTTATGCTCCGCGAAGAGCCATTCAAGGACAAGTCCTAGCTGATTTCATAGCCGAATTTACTATTCCAGAGGACTTGCCCAAAACCAGTGAATCACTCGAATACATCTGGAAGCTGTATACTGACGGTGCATCAAACGATCGGTGTTCGGGCGCTGGAGTTGTACTCGAAACTCCCGAAGGCCGATCTATATGTTATGCTTTGAGGTTTGATTTTCATGCAACCAATAATGAAGTTGAATATGAAGCCCTCTTAACCGGACTAAAATTGGCCAGAGATTTGAGAATTATTGCTGTCGAAATTTATTGTGATTCACAATTAGTTGTATGTCAAGTACGGGGATAATATCAAGCGAGAGATCGAAGGTTGGCTGCTTACTTAGCTCGAGTTCAGGAAGTGCTGAATCAGTTTGACTATTATGCCATTTATTATATACCTCGAGAACATAACCGAAGAGCCGATTCATTGGCAAAGTTAGCCAGCACAGGTGAAGCACAGCAAATGGGGCTTGTCCCCGTCGAAAGTTTATCCTCCCCAAGCATCGATCATATTGAGACATATTTTGTGTTTGAAACCGCTCACAATAGAGAATCGTGGATGACTCAGTATCGAAATTACATTGAGAATGGGACATTGCTTGATCATAGAAATGAGAAAAGGCAAATTCTGCGAAAAGCTTCACGATTCGTCATTCAGGATGGAGTCATGTATAGAAGAGGTTACTCTGTTCCTCTCCTCCGGTGTATCGCGCCCGATGAAATCATGCAAGTGTTACATGACGTACACGAAGGAGAATGTGGTGATCACACCGGTGGACAAGCTCTTGCTAATAAAATACTCCGATACGGATACCACTGGCCGACAGTGAACCGAGACGCAGCAAGCTATGCCAGAAAGTGCGATAGGTGCTAGAAACACTCTCGAATTCCAAGAGCTCCGCCCATCGAGATAACTCAAATGGTCAGTCCCTGGCCATTCGCTATGTGGGGCATCGATATCATCGGTGCTTTACCTCTGGCAAAAGGTGGTGCGAAGTACGCCATCGTCGCCGTTGACTACTTTACAAAATGGGCTGAAGCCGAAGCTCTCGCAACAATTACGACGAAGAAAGTAATAAATTTCATAGTCCGCAACATCATCTGTCGATTTGGACTCCCACATACCATCATCACCGATAATGGGACCCAATTTGACAGTGCCGAATTCAAGAATTTCTGTCAGCGGTTTCATATCCATAAATAATTCTCGACAGTTGCACATCCACTGGCAAACGGTCAGGTCGAAGCTGTCAATAAAGTTATAAAATCCATCCTAAAGAAACGAATGGAAAAAGCTGGGGGCAAATGGGTCGATGAACTTCCTATGGCATTATGGGCTTATCGAACCACTCACAAGACCGCAACCGGACACACCCCATTTTCCTTATCTTATGGCTCGGAAGCCGTTATTCCAGTCGAGACGGAAGTGTTTTCCCATCGCGTAACTTATTATGATCTGAAAACAAATGCTATATTGCTTGCTGAATCTTTGGATCTACTGGATGAGAAGCGTGAAGAGGCAGATTTGAGGGCTGCTGCATATTGGAGTCGAGTCGCCCGATTATACAATGCCAAAGTTCGACCTCGAACTTTTGAACTCGGCGATCTCGTTCTCAAGAGAATCTATCCGGTTCCTTCACACATGAAACCAAATTGGGAAGGACCATACGTAATTACACAAATACTTGGAGATGGCACATTCAAACTATCAACCGTTGACGGACTTGATTTGCCAAGGGCTTGGAACAGCGAGAGTCTCCGTCGCTACTATATATGACAGGCTTTATTTACTTCATTGCATTTTTTTCCATTTTTGCAATTTACTTTTGCATTTCGAAATTAGAATTTGTAATAAGGCAACTGACTTTGCCATATTTTCTTATTTCAGCAATAAAATGCCATCTTTTCGAGCCAGAGCTGTGATTCATTAAATACAATGTACAACATCACGATGCACGGAGAGCTGAATTCCATCACATAGTGGAATTTATTTCAAGTAAGGGGTGGCCATGATACGATCGTCCACTCGCTAAATGAAACCCAAGCTCGGGGGCAAGCCATCACATCAGGCTAAAAATGGATTGATACACGACAATCCTTCACTTAACTCCGTACTCCCAGAGTGCGAGGCGGAGTATAAACACTTAACTCCGTACTCCCAGAGTGCGAGACGAAGTATAAACATTTATTCAACTCCGTAACTCCCAGAGTGCGAGACGGAGTATAAACATTTATTCAAATCCGTACTCCCAGAGTGCAAGGCGGAGTATAAACACTTAACTCCGTACTCCCGGAGTGCGAGGCGGAGTATAAACACTTAACTCCGTACTCCCGGAGTGCAAGGCGGAGTATAAACACTTAACTCCGTACTCCCAGAGTGCGAGACGGAGTATAAACATTTATTCAACTCCATACTCCCAGAGCGCAAGACGGAGTATAAACATTTATTCAACTCCGTACTCCCGAAGTGCGAGACGGAGTATAAACATTTACTTAACTCCGAACTCCCGGAGTGCGAAACAGAGTATAAACATACATCGACCCTATATTTATCCCCAAGACTGGGGGCATAACCAAGGCAAATATTGAATTGAAGACAAAAGAGAACATGTTTTCATTATCAACAAAAAGAATCTGATTACAAGCTGGCTCAAAAAATCCATACTAGTGGAAGCCGAATCCACATCTATACACGACTATAGAAAGGTCCACAAAACAAAACAATACCCCCGGACACGACAACAAACCAAAGAAAGAGTTCAATCTTTCTTCTTCCTCGGTTTCTTCTTTGGGGTAGTCCCACTGGATCCGCTGCCCGATTTCTTCCTAAATCTTTTACCCTTCTCCGGTTTGTCCTCCGACGGCGACATAATGTCAACATCTTCCTTGGAGCTTGAGGCAACAGAGACTCCTGGAGGGTTGAACTGGAGGCATAGGAGCAGTAATGGGAAGTGGGGCAGGAGCGTTTTCAATGACCACAGTGCCGCCCGGGGATATCATCATTAGCGGGGCAGGCCTAGATGGGTTCATACCAACAATCACTACTGCCATCTCAGCACTGATTTCAGCCAAAACATCATCCTCACGAGATACTTGGGCCGCGCTGGATGTGCCAGTAGCTGGCATAGAAGAACTAACAGCTGGAGCGACCCCACTCATGGCGTAAGAAGGATCGGTGAAGGGATCGTTGGGTTGACTGAGAAGTTCCTCAATCCTCTGAGCGTTGAAAGACAACATGCTCATTTCTCCTTCTTCGCCGACCACGGCAGATGTCATAATGGCTTCGGTGACAATGGCCCCCTGCGCTTGATATGAAGCTTGAGATGCAGGAGGTGCAGAGATAACGACTCCGGTCACTGAAATATGAAAAGACGACGATTGTTAGCTAAGTGTATTACTTCATGATCATCACACTAAAAAATGGGAAGCGTTCGAGTACCTTCCTTAGCCTGACCCGGAGCATGGACAGGAGTAGAGGCAGGAGCATCAGCAGAAGACAATTGCGGCTGGTCTGGATTATAAGCAGGAACGGGCTGGAGATCGACCGCTCCAACGGCTTCGGGCAATGTCGGAATCACGGCTCCGACATTTGCTTCATAATGGTCGATCCCCGAACCCTCACCTGCCTCTATGTGTTGAGCACCAAGCCTCTCTCTCGCCACAGAAATCACCGCCACATGAAGAACTTTCCACTCATCCTCAGTAAGCAAGCGCATCTCTAGGTCAAAATCATCAAGTGTTTCATCTGGATGCGCCGCTCTCTTATCCTCCACCAGCCTGGTCCATGCTTTGTACAGAATCATGGAATCATCTCCCAGCCACGATAAATTTCTGTGCTCCAACACATTAGCATTATATGTGACCAGGAGATCATTAAAGTCAGTTTCCATCCTGGACCGCTCCACCATAATTTTTTCCTGGATTTCTGCCTCCGCAGACTTAGTCTTGGCCGCCGCCACAGAAAGTTCGGCTCTGAGGGATACAGCTTGGTCGCATGCATCCTGAGCGGTGGTGTTTGCATCGTCTCTCTCTTTCACCACTTCAGCAAATTTGGCCTTGAGCTCATTCATCTCCTTAACAGCTGCATCTCGCTCAGCTACGACATTGGTGTAACGATGGCCCATCTCTTCAACTATGGCACAGTGTGCCTGCTGCATCCTCGCCATTTTGGCCACAGCATCATCATGCTTTTTAAGCGCTTGGAGTTCAGAGTTTCGAGACGACTCCAACTCAGATTGAAGAACCTGGATGATGCGATCTTTTTTGACAATGTCAGCATCACGCTCCTGAATAACCTTTGCCCGGTCAAAAGCTACCTTTGAAGCTTTCACGGCTTCTTTGTACCACTCCTTGTATTGGGCATAGAAGTCGCGAATATAGCTGTGCGTAGTATTTTCGGCATCCTGAGGAATCATCTTGAGATGAGGAGGAAAGACATATGCATCCATACAGATTTCTGGGAAGTCCCTTTTCATTTGAGCAAGCTGTATGGCTCCTTCGCTTGTCAACTCAGCCGGAGCCTGCTCAACGATGGCAAATGTCGGTGGTTCAACTCTAGGCCGCTGAGACTCGTGCCTTGAAGGTTGGGGAGGCTGTTGCTGCTGTGAAGACCCAGGGAGATCTACGAGAGCCCTGGGAGGCGGAGGAGAACGAGATCGCGGTCGGTACTGATAGCTCCTATCTCTGTCAGAGCGATCTTGACTAGAATGGCTACGCCAATGCTCTCGATCTCTGTCATAGCGATCCTGATTGATAAAGCCTCGCCCGTGATCCCTATCTGATTCTCTCCTATGGGAATCATAATATGGGAAGATTGGCGCACATTACGGAGTCTATCCAAAGTGGATCCGCGACCTGACATCTCACCTGCAATAAGAAGAAGCTACAGATTAGAATCCTACAAAACAATAGTTAATATGCGAAAGTCATGTAGTGGTGTGGAAGTGTGTGTAAATGTGTAAACCCCTAGACCAACCGGAAGTGTTGACCGCACTCAAAGGAAAGGGCTCGCTCATATTTAAAACATCTTGAAATTCCTCCAACCCGGGATTACATGGAATCGATATAAAATCCGGGATGGGAATATCGTCAAGCCCTTTAAAAGTATCTCTCGAATGAGAAGGGGCGGCCTCAGAAATCATGACTCCGAAAGTGGAAGGAGACACATCTACAGATTTCCAGCCTTTAGACTGGAGTTTTTTGGAAACGATGGCCTTGCTTTTCCGTCTTTCTCCCAGCTCTTCGAAGTTGCCCGAAAGATCAGCCATCGGCTCTACATCTGTATGGGTCCTTTCTTCATCGCTCACTTCGGTTATTGTGATTCCAAGCGTTTTCTTTGCCATTTTCTTCTTCTTTTTCTTGCTTTTCTTATTTGAGGCAGGCTTTGACATCCCCTCGATGACTATGCTCTGATTTATTTCAATCAAGCCGAGAGCTCTTAAGTTATTATCATTCAACACCGAGTCGATGTGTCTCAGCTCGCTCGGAACTTCCTGGAGACTTTGGACTATGCCCTTGTAGTACCCGCCATCGGGTCTGGAGATAAGGGCTGTAAGAGAGACAAGATGTCAATACCAATGCCAAAAAACTATTGATCAGGGAAAATCATCGACATATGAGGACACTTACGTCTAGACAACCATCGCCTAGCAAAACCAGGAGGACACCAGACATAAAACCATTCATTCTTGAAATAGCTAAGTCTGGTCCAGGCCCCAATAACAACTTGGCAATTTCTGACTGCCTCCAAAAATGTAAAGGACGGACTATCGCCCCTGCTCTTGAAATTAAATATGTATCTAATCTCGGTTGGCCTTGGCGGGCGAAAGAGACAGTCCATAAATATGACGAAAGCACTATTCAGCAACGCATGTCCGTTGGGATGAAGTTGCGAAGGAGCAATTCCTAAGTACGAAAACATTTCCCTGATGTATTGGTTAAAAGGAGGAAGAGTTCCAGCCGTGCAAGCATGGCGGTAGAAGGCAGTATATCCTTCAGGCGGATTATGCGGTCTGTCATCAGCACTGGGTAATAATACATCATTCAGAGATATGTTATGTTTCAAGCATATCCGGCCCAATAAGGATTTAGAGATATTAGACTGGACAGAATCAACAGGATCCTCGATAAATATAGCCTCCGGCAATTCGTCTGGAGCTAGGTCGATTACGTCAGCAGGAATATTGGGAATCTCAAGGATCGAAGGAGGAGAACTCTGAATCTCCTGCTGTTGCGAGCTCGAAGATTCCATAACTGACTAACTCATCATAAAGCAACGTTAAGTACATAAAGAGCCCGTTCATTCCGCAGTGTAGAGTGTGTGAATGTGTCGTGCAGTGCAAGTGCTGTGCGTTACTTAAGCAAATTTTCCAAACTGAAACGAGATGTACGAACGACGAAACTTCGAAAATCAAGACTGGAAATGACCGTCATTGCTGACCGTCATATCCACGCCATCCAAATGCTACCGACCGATTCAAGTATAAATTTGTTATGTTTTTGGTTGAGTCCTGGTTCCATCGACGAGCTTCAAAAGGCAGTCAAATGTGCGGTCCTACAGTCAAGTTCAATTGTGCAAGGCCGAAGCTCGTCGGAATTAAGTATTCGCGTATACTAAAGTTCATTAAGTTCATCAAATTTCAACTCAAAATCGGCCATAGTTCAGATATTAGAACGAGTCAGAGATATCGCATTCTCCAGGTCAAGAACGATCAAATCGATCACTTCGAATCGAAGACAGACGACTCAACGTGCTTCGAGTCGATCAGGGTCGACTCGATGCGCTCCGTATTGATATGGACATTGGAACGATACCTCATACCAATTAAAGGAACGCTTCGAGTCCATCAAGATAGCCTTCACAATCGAATCGATCACTTCGAATCGAAGCCAGACGACTCAACGTGCTTCGAATCGATCAGGGTCGACTCGATGCGCTCCGTATTGATATGGACATTGGAACGATGCCTCATACAGATTAAAGGAATGCTCCGAGTCCATCAAGATAGCCTTCACATCAATCAAGGACAATTATTCGAATCGATCGTAGTGTTATGAATTCGAATCGATCGATTCGAACCACCTTACCTCGCAAGCCTCGATTCGAAGCCACATATAATCGAGATCGATTCGGACTATTCTATCCCGGATCGATGCGAAGCATAGAAATGAAACAATCTCTCAAACTCTTCTTCTCCAAGAAACCTCAACACATTGTCATCCACGATCCATCGATTCGATCAATTTCGCTCGGATCTTAAAAAACCCTTCAAAACCGATCTCAGGAAGGATTCGAGGATGATGGCAATTCTAGATTCATCTTCCTTAACTCAATTTCCATCCATTAACTACCTGGTTTAATGTAATCGTGACTAAAAGATCAGAGCTTTCGATCGAGTCAGAGGAGATTTTCTCTCGAGCTTTTGGGGGATCGATACGAAGGAAGAGGCAGAGTAACAGTAAAAAGTGAAAGTGAGAATGACCCTGCATATTTATATGGATCTCAGATAGGAAACGGGACGCTTCGCCTCCCGGTCAAACCTGACCGATTGCCACCGGTCATAAACCATATCGATTCGAACAACCACATTCGAACCCCTCATGTTCGAATCCATCAAAGCTTCGAATCCCTCAAAGCTTCGAATCCATCAAGGCAACATCGATATGAAGCTTCATCGATTCGAAGCAATCAACAAAAAACTAAATCGGAGTCACCATGTCCCATCGATTCGAAATGCTAGCTTCGCGACCATCGACTCGTAGCGATTCGAAGACTATCGATTCGAATGATCATTTCGAATCCAACGAAAACCATCGATAAGGATGGACGAATCACTTCAATATAAATAATTACTGGTCTACCTTTTACATCGGTTCAGGAGAGGATCGATACAAGGGGATAATCATAGACATTCATCAAAACGATGTTTTAACTCGAATCTCAAATCTATTCAGGAGAGGATCGATGTAGAATTCGATAATTAACTGAACTGGCAACAACGTGCAAACACGCAACGTTAACAAAAGTCAAAATGACACATATATGCACGTATGTTCGACTGATACTTAATCTTTGACATTCACAGGAATCAGACGCTCGTCTCATCGTAAATCTGACATCATACAAATAATCACAATCATACGACGATCAATTACAGCTATACAGGATACAGTTTTCAGCGAAACATGTGATGATTATCAAACAAGAACTGTAGTTTTTCAAAGCACGTCATGTTCACACAAGACGTACTTTGGGGGGCAAAATGTTATCCCGCCTTTTGGCAAGGCCGTGACACCAGGAACTCGACTAGAACCAAGAACAGTTCGCCTTGAAAACCGGTTATACATAGGTCTACTATGGATGTCGATGGATTTTGTCCAAGTCCAGATCGGGCTGCAATTAATAAGACACGTCAAGCAGAGCCGTGAAAGTCAACATTCCGAATTTCAAGACAAGCCGAGCTTATATGACCAAGTTATCGTCAAGGAAAAATGGAGTGAATGGCCCTAAGGTCGAATCCATAGGCCGAGCTTATGATTCGAATCCATCAGCATATGTTTACTCCGAATCGTTCGTTATTTCCTTGTTCGAATCCATCAGATTGAAGGGCTTCGAGTCCATAAGCCATGCGATGGTTCGAAACCATGAGACATAACCTAGCTTCGAATCCATCGAACACTCCTTAGTTCGAATCCATCCAAACAGACTACGTTCGAATCCAACATTTCGAACCCATCAAGTTTTCCTCTACTTCGAATCCATGCAATCGACGCACTTCGATTCCATCCCGTAAGTTACTTCGAATCCACCCTATTGAGGCAGCTTCGAATCAATCAACCATGGCATACCTTTGTCGATTCGAACGAACATATCTTCGAAACCACTCGCTCGAATCCATTACGTCAAAGCAGCTAGAAACATGGATTCGACCCACTCAACTCAGAGACAAAGTCGGATCAATACGAAGAAGGCGCACCACGTCATCACGAAGGCACGTTGAAACATCGATTCGACCCTATCGAGTCGATAAGAATCGATTCGAAGCGATCGACTCGAGTGAAGCGATTCGAAGGGAATCGATTCGAAGGAGCTTTTCAACCGATAACATGATCTTGAATCGATCATATCTCAAGATCTATAAGTCTAAATGCTATGAAATTTTCACAGTAGCTTACTGGCAACCAAAGGAGTGTTCATGCCAAATTTCATCTCAATCAGAGCAAATCTTGATCGATTCGAAGTTAAGTTCGAATCGATCCCGAAGTGGGCCCGGATTTCCTGAAAGCGGGCATGTGGGCCCCCTTATGTACCAGAACTGGTCTCCCCGAATTTTAGGCGAAATATCAGCCTCCTACACCTATAAATAGAGCCCCTGGTCAATCAAAAAAGGGGTCGGATAATTCTAAGAGCTAAAGAGCGCCCAGACTCTGCCAGAATTACTTCAAATCACCACCGCTGCTTTAGTTTCAGACTTAGCTTAGAAAATCAGTTGTATTACATTATAAGAAATTGTAATCTTCAAGCATCGAGCAATAAAATCATCAAACTTCATAGTGGACGTAAGCGAAACGCCGAACCACTCTAAATCCCTGTCTTCTGTGCAATTTACTTTATGTTATTTGAAGTTTTTGTTAGATAATCCTCAGTTTTAATTTTCTTTCTTCACTTTTATCTCTTCCAAAATTTCCGAAGAGTGTTGTGCCCATTTTTGGTACAAACAGAATATGTCTATATAAACGTAGCAAATGGTAAATTTTCATCTTATAATATGGAAGTTTATTTTATTGTAATATTATTTACTTTAAATCAGTTAATATTTGATGATGATAAAATGTTTTCCAAACTAGAATATTTTTATATAATAAATTTGTAAATCATCTTCTGAGTGAGACCTCATATTTCGTTTCTTCAAATTTGAACTGCTATTACTCCGTTTATCTTAATTCTGGCGTTTTAGCAGCATTTTCGGTACCGAATATCGATTTTTGATAGGATGGTCGTATCGCTGATATTTGTGTACCATTTTGATCGTCTCAGCGTGCTGATCTTTGCAGTATACTCATTTGTATATTTCGTAGTTTGGAACGCCCTGGAAACAACCAAATGGTCATCTGTATCGGTACCATTTTGAACTTTCTGAATTCAGTTGTCTGTTCGTTTATCCACCGTGTAAATTCGAATGGCCATTTGTTGGACATTCCCAGAAAGTTATTATTTGACTTTTAATATTCCACCACTTCAATTTAACTTCTAGTTCATTCCATTTTCCTTGGTTCCATTTTTCAATTTGTTTCAGCTCCTTCGTTCTGAAAAAATGAAAATTTATATAATGAAGTTTATTTATATTAAAGCCTGTTCATGTTTGCATTGTAATTTACTGTTCAACAACCTACTCGTCACCATGTTGTATGAATCCGCCTCGCCCAGTCCTCCACCATGCCTAGGCCGAAGCCTCGCCTTTGTCAGCTTGCCACCCATCTTCCCATAGTCGCCAACTTCAGCTCCTTCCTCCCCTCTGTCTCTTACACCGAGCTTCCACCAAGCTTCCCCTCAGTCGAGACCGAGCATGCCGCAGCCACCACTCTCACTCCTCTCCTCCCCACCACCGAAGTCTTCCCGCCTTTCCCTCCTCTGTCCACGCAAGGCTCAGCCAACCAAGCTTCGCAGCCCCTTCTCTTTCACAGCCGAAGCTAGCCCTATCTCGTCCAAAGCCAATCACCACTTCTGTCTCCCTCTCACTTGTGCTCCGCTTTCCAACCCTGCTTGCCTCTTTCTATTTTGCCATGAGTTTTATATATTTATGAAGTTATATGAGTTTGTTGTTTATGTTGTATATATTACATAATGCTAGGGTAGTATATATATGAATAATATGTAAATTTTATATGTCAGTTATTATTTACATAGTTTTGTTTATTCACAGTTGTTGTTTACTGTTTTTATTATTTTAAAGTTTAGTTGTTTATAATTTTATGTTGCAGTTATTGTCTACTGGTAAAATTTTGTTCAAAGCATATATAAGTATAAATAAGTTTGGTTTTAGATATATATGTTTAAAGTATTAAAATTTATGTAGTTATATATATATATATATAGTTTATTACCTGGGTCTTATATAATATATATCTCATATATATAGCATGTGTATAAATATTTTGTTTTATTTGTCTGTACATTTTATAGTTGATATATTGATTTTGATTTATATTATATAGTTGATATACATATATCTTAGTATAATTGTATATGATTTGTTGTATATGTTAAGTTATAAAAGTTGTACAGTTTATATATATATCAAGCTGTTGATTTTGGTTTATACAGTTTATAAAGTTATAAAAGTTTATATAAGTTCTTATTTGATTTCAAAATATAATATAGCAATTTCGACGTGTTTATTTATATATAATATATATAGTATATAAGTTGTTATTATATGTTGTATACATATGTATGTATGTTTATAAATACATGTTTATATTAGAAATAAATCTATTTGTTTTATATACAAATTTATGTAAGTTATATTAGAAATATATATATATATATATATTATGTTGTATATCAGATTATGTATTTGTATTATATTGGTTTTATAAATGGAATTTGGGCCAGTGCAAATTGTTGTTATATATATATATGTGTATATATATATAGATGTGTATATATATATATAGTTTTCTTTCAATGGTTGCAGTTTGAAGAAAGTTTGTTGTTTTGAAAGTTTAATTTTGAGTGGAATATGGGTATTGTCATTTTGAAATAAATATAGATATTGTTTTAAATAAAATATATATTAGTCTATATATTAATTTATATCAATGCATGAGTTTAGTTTTGTATATTTCTAAAGATGTATTTTATAGGTGTTTAAAATTTAAATATTGATTTTAATAAATATTGATTTTAAGATAATATATATATATATATATATATATTTTCTATTTCTATCAAACTGATTGATTTTTTCTCTCTCATTGATTGCTATTTATCAGTTTTGTCCGTCAAAATTCGTGCCAGTCTTACTTTGCTTTGGAATTCATGCTTGGATTCGTAACTCACCTCATTGTCGAATCTCTCTAGCCTCGAAAGGTGAGCAATCACTCACGATTAACGTTCTTATATTTATTAAATTTGATTTCATTTAAAATGACAATTGAAATATGCTACTGCTAGTTATTTAACTGCCATATATGATATGCTATTATCTGTAACTGTTCACCTATGACACCTGACACCATGATCTTTTATTTATATTTTATCTGTTATTGATGATATATGCCTATTATTGATATGTTATATTATATTCATAACTGTTATCACTCTGCAAGTTCCCTATTAGTATAGAATTCCCTATGGGTTGAAATGATACATACCCGAACGATCTTGTAGAATAGAAGAAAATCGTTATGGGTTGAAATGATAAACCTAAGCGATTTTCAATTTAATTGAATTTGCGATTGCGGGTTGAAAAGATATATACCCGTAGATATTTAAATTGCGGATTGAAATGATAAATATCCGTATCACTTAACCATAGGATAGAAAATTTTATACATACACTGTTGGTCTATATATATATATATATATTTTGAAAAATGATTTCCAAGGTTTTAAAAAGGAAATATATATAGTTTTATATAAATATTGATTTTAAAATATTATATATATATATATGTTATTTTATATATGTTTAAAATTCTTGATTTTTAAATTTATATGTTTTGGGAAATTTAAATATATAAGTTAGTTTTGAAATTATAAATTTTAAGATTTTTCTTATAATTTTACTATATAAAATATATATATATATATAATAAGTTTTAATATAATATAAATTTATAATAAGATTTAATTTAATAAAAGTTTGATTTAATTATATATATAATATGTTTAAGTATTTATTTAAAATTTTAATTTAAAAATAGATTTTATGATAAATTCATAAATTGAGGTTGGAGATAAATTTGAAGTTGATTTGAAATTTTTATTTGTATTTGTTTAAGAATTTTACTCAATTAAAAATCGATTTGAAACCTATTGAATTTGAGATTTAAAGATATGATTCTATAACTTGATTTTTGATTTAAGGTGATTAAATGAATATTTCAAGTTTAAATAAATTGAGAGGAATATTTAGTTTATTTAAATTATATTGGATTGACTAGGTGAATATTTCAATATTAAATAATAGTAAAGTTGAATCTGAAATATAAACGAATTTATCAAAAATTGAGTTATTATAAATTTTTGAATATTTAACGCTTTGAAATCTAGTGAAATTGAAATGGTTTGATTTGTAGTTCAAATCTATATTTGAAATCGATATAAAATGGTTTATTGAGATGTTGAATTAAATTGATATTTGTGAATTAAGTTTAATTTAATTGAATTTTTGAATTCGAATGATTTGAATCGATTTGTGAACTTGAGGAAACTATTTTATTATCTTAAGTATTTTAATATATATATAAATATTTTTCTTTATAAATTATTTTAATACAAATTATTTTAATATAAACTATTTTTAATATAAATCATTTTAATATAAACTATCTTTAATATAAACTATTTTTAATATACTAATTACTTTAATATAAACTATTTAATTTATAACTATTTTAATATATATACTATTATTAATAACTAAACTGTTTAAGAGGAAAGTGTTATGAATTTCAAAGTATTATATTTTCCAAGTGTTATAATTTCAAAGTGTTATAATTTCGAAAGAGTTAAAATTTGGAAAGTGTTATGATTTTCAAAATGAATATTATTTTAAGTGAGAAATGATATCGTATTGATATGGCTCTGAAATGGATATGATATTTTGGTTTTGAAGTACGATATTTTGAAATGACCACAGTGTTATAATAACGATTGGTTGTTAAAGAGACCGGGATCAGTTATTGTCATACTCTCTTCCAATACCGAAAACCACTTTAACAATTGTGTACGCGGTGGAGATTCCAGAATGAAGTAGGATGGTGGAGACGATTCTATTTGAGGTATATACGTGGACCTGACTCCCGTGAGTTAGCTTAAGGTGGCTAAAACAGGAGCAATTGACGGGCCAAGTGAGGTAGCTCCTCCGATCGGACACACTTTTTTGATACCATTCTATTACTTTGTGATTGATTGGGTGCACCCCTCGTGTAACGACCCGTAAATTTTAAAAAATTTATTTGTTTTAATAATATATTTAATTGAAATTTTGTGAAACTTTAAACAAAAAAATTTTGAAATAAAAATTTCAATATTTGAAATGCGTCTAGTTAAACATATCAACTGGTAAATTTTCATCAGATAATTTGGAAGTTTATTTTCTAGTGTAATTTTATTCCAATTTATATCAGTTATAATTGATGATAATAAAAGTGTTCCGAAATCTAAATATGTCAACATGAGAAATTTTATTTAGAACATTCTGAATCAGGCTGCGAAATTCATTTCGCAAATTTTGGACCTTTCTAGCTCCGTTTGGATTTTTTCGTACGAAATAGCAGCGTTTATCGATACCGATTATCGACTTTTGATAAAATGATCGTACCACCAACATCTGTATACCGTTTTGATCGTCTCATCGTGCTAATCTCCGTAGTATATTTATTTTTGTAATTCGGTGTTCGGTACACGGTGGAAAAACGACGAACAATTCGTCGTATCTGTGCCGTGTTTGAAATTTTGTTCCTTGTGTTTTCATTTGCTAGCTGAGTAATCCAAACATCCCTTGCATTAATTATTTTACCAGACTTCACCCGTGACCTTTCTTTTCCCATTAGTTATTTTATTGCCGAGTCTTTCCATTTTCTTATCCTCTGGCATTTGAAAAAATTTATAAACAATAAAGCCTTCAACAGTTCGTTCTCCCTTCCACCATTCACCTGCTATTTTCTCTCAAACCCACCTCTGCCACTTTCCTCTCCTCCCTTCCCTATGTGTTACCCCACTGCATGTGACAGCACCAACGCCTCCTCCAGCCTTTCCCGAGCTGCTCACCCGACCTTCCTTCTGTAACGACCGTGATTTTATTACCGTCGTAGTAAAAATTTAAAATAGGAATTATATAAATTAAAATTTGAAAATAATAATAATAATAATGGAACAAATTATTTTTAAAGTCAGTGAACTCATTAGTAATAACATGTTGATTATGAGCGTAAAAGAGTAGATCCAACTGTATAACAATTTAAACCTTCTTGTGCTGTCACTTTCAGTTCATAAAGCAAGTTGAATTCCTTGGTTGCCTTTACATACATGTAACAAAGAAGGTGGTTCAATTCAAAAGCTAGTGTTGGTTCATTTTATTAACCAATATAAACTTGCTATCACTCATTTAAAAGTAAGGCTAGAACATTTTTTACAACCATCCTCATTAGTGCAGATGTGTCCTTTTTCCATCTTTTTGCACGTCTCCTTTTAATGCAATTGTACCACAATTGATACCAAAGCATTCATTTTGATCCGGACATAATATTAGTGACAAGATATTAGCTTCATCATTTTGGTTGCTTCATTTTTCTAGTAGCTCAGTTGAAGAATTTTAATGGCGGTTCAACTCTTTTGATCTGGGTTGCTTAACGTTTTTGGAAGTAAATTAGGTGAGTGAAAATCTCACGTTTCTAATTTAAAAATAACACTACTGGAATCTTCAGTTACCCTGTAAGCTTCCTCAACTATAATAATTCATGTCGGTTCACTTATATCACCAATTTTAGCAATGCACATGGACAGTTGACTAGTGCAAATTGAACTCGGTTGTTCTGAGTTCGACTGCATCAATGGCTTAGTTGCCTCAGGGTAGTTGCTTCCCGTGAGAAAAGAATTTGTTATAAACTTTTTTATATATATACTGACGTGAAGTTAATATTGTTTAAGCATGTATTTCTATGAACGTTTTTATCAGCCGAGCCCAATACATAGAGGAATTATTAGTTTAGAATAATATTCAAAAATACAACTTACGTGTTTTCATGCTGTCCATTTTTCATTAAATACATACAAATTTTAAACATACATTTGAAACCAAGTGCATGCGAATTAAACTATGGTCCTTGCAAACCAAGTGCATGCGTGTCCAGTCCAAGTCCAGGCACAATAATATTATTCATTTGTGTGTGATCAAAGTATTATATACATGCAAACTTGTCATGTACAAGTGTAAGTCCAGGCAAATTCTTGCGTGCATATTAAAGTGAACTGGTCCATATTTATAAAACATCTTCTTTTCACCATTAATTCACATTCTATTATCTCTGTTATTTCGTGCATGTGAAAAATATAGGTGTGAAGATTTTGTTCTTGTTAAAATGTTAATAGTCCAAGCACTGTCTTGAACACATCTAATAATACACATGTAGCATGATGCAAGTGCAAATCCAAATTTGCTTTTGACAAGTTTTATATTTTGTCAACATTCATCTGGATAACGTATGCGTACATGTCATACACGAGAATCAGTCAAGTATACATTAATTTATTTCATTTTACGTGCAAGGGGTAGTATGCATAAAGAAACCAGTTTGAAAGTCACTTTTTACCTTTGCATATTTGATGTGTTTACATAAAAATAACGTGCATGCATTTAGGTGTAGCACCCTACTTCATAATTGCATACAGGAAGTTCAAGTGCTAGATTACCTGCTTTTGTATTTTTATTTGTGCTTGCAATATTTTATAAATATAGTGGTACAGTCCACTATTTAATTTACGTTGAACCGGTGTTTCATTTTAAAACGTATTCTGTTGCCGTTATTTTAATAACGGAATTTTTACGCCGATATTATATTTTTGGAACGTGTTGTTTTGATGAGATTTTTGATGAATGAAAATTTCTGTTGTTTTGACTTCAGTAACCGTCAATCTTAAAGTGAATTTTTAGCGGTTATTCCTTAACGCTGATACTATATCCGTTTTTACGGTGTTTTGTGAAGCGCAATTTCCTCGTAGAAATTGCTACAGATATTGCTATTTTAATCACGTGTTTTAAAAATCGTTTAAAAAAAAATTGTTTCCAAAATTTTTACAGTTTGCGCTTTCAAAAGAATGAGGAAGCGATTTAAACGATTCAGCAAAATTAAGGACTTTGAACCCTTACTTTTACTGATTCGGTTAATTCCGGACTTGTTCATTTGAGAACGAAAAATGTTATTTATAAAATACACATTTTTGCACTTTCAAGGAAACAATGAAGAGATTTAAACGATTTAGCAAAAGGGCGGAGTATGGAACCACACTTTTACTAATTCGGTTAATTCCGGACTCGTTAATTGAAATATTTGCTGAGGATTTACTGGTTGATGATGTTTGATGATTTGTTGGGCTTTCGAGCCACTCTGCTGGACCTTCGGGTCATATGATGGACCTTCAGGTCAATTACCAGTACTAGACCTTCGGGTAACTCTACGGATCTTCAGGTCATTTGATGGGCGCCAAAAATTATAGTACTTGGTAGGCTTTGGCCATTTGAGATGCACGTGCGGCGTAGCTAAAACTCGCCATCTGCTGGGATCGATCCACTTTTATGCTGATTTTTCTAGTTATCTTATTTTTGATTTCTAGATTTTGCGACTGCTGATTTTCTAGTTATCTATTTTGATTTCTAGATTTTGTGAATTGCTGCTTTGTATTCAATTATGAATTTGGAAGTTGAGTTTTGAGTATAGTCTCATCTGAGATTATAAATTTGCGTATTGCTGTTTTGAATTCGATTGTGAATTTGAAAATTGATTTTGATGGGGTTTAAATTGATATTTCTTCATTTAAACTATGTTGATTATTTATGCTGAATAGTCTCATTCGAGACTAAATTATTTGCTTAAGTGTTGCTTATCATACACTTGTTTCTGAGTTTAAATTAGACTGATCCGTTTATTATTTTCTTTCAAATAATACTCGGCTCAGACCGAGTTATTTAAGGATAATCGCTATCTCTGATTCAGTTGCAGCTTCAACTTTTGGGATTTCACATCATCTTTTGTCTAGACTTCGAGGTGTTTCTTTTTGGTGCATGGACTCTCGTCTCATGTATGTTGATGGCATGTATATGTACATTTGGTTCATGTAAACTATCGATTGTTGTAGCATGTATCCAGACTTGTCTTCCGCAATATATCTGATATTTCCGTTCTGATGAGATTATACATATCTGAGTTTTTGTTATTATGAGTAATTTACACAACTCCTATCGATGTAATCAATACTGGTCTAAGGCATAACTTATGGATGGTCGCTTCTAACAAGCCTTATTCTTTGCAATAATAAACGTTATTCCTTATAATAACCTTTGTTATTATGAGCATAGAGGTAGGGCGTCACACGTTCCCTCTCCATCACTTCAACCCGCGACTCAAAGTTCTGTCGCCCGAAACCACCATAGCAGCAGGCCACGCCCCCGTTTGTTTCCCCTAAGCCTCTCAGTGCATCCACGTCACCGCTAGCCCTCTTCCCTGCCGTAGTGTCCCGAGACACTGCCGAGTCCAGTCACCACCTGCCGTGCTTCTCTATATAAGGTAATATAATGTATTAGTATATACAGGATCATATATATATATAGTTGTATATACATTTGCATATGAGTTGGTTTCAATACATATAGGTATTATATATATAACATTTTTGCTTATACAACAGTTTACATTGACATTCGGTGGTCAAAATATTATATACGTTTAATTCAAGTTGCTTATGTTGTTTTTCTAGCCAAGCTTTAGCAGAGATGAATATACATATTTGTTCCATTTTCTGTGCATTCAAACTTGATATTGACTTTATGTTAAAATATAATATATGTAGGCTAGTTATAATATGATAGTTTATATAAGTATTTTGGGAATTGCAATGATATATATATTCACAGAGACATATGCAAAAAAATTATAAGTGTTTTCCTATAACAGTTTGTGTATATGCAGTTATTAGCAATAAAAAGCCTCAGACTTTGCAATTATATATTATAAAGGTTTTCCTCTTTATGTAATGATTTATATACAAAATTCTTTATATTGTATATTTGATTTACTGTATATAATAAGGTGCCAAGCCATTTGTATGTATATATAGCATCTGGCAATTTTATATAATATATACATGTAGTGTTCTAAGTATAAATACTGTTAAAATTTTAGTATTATATATATATATTTATATTTATATTTGCTTTGTTTAAAGCATTATTTCACCTAGGTCAGTATGTTTATATTTTAACTGTGTATAGTTTATAAAAGCTACAATATCTAATATATATTGGTTTGCGCCTGGTATAGTATGTAAGTATAGTGATATTGTTTTATAGTATTTTCTTTTTTGTTGTGGCTACAATATATATATATATATGAGTTTCCTGTGTGCGTTAAAATACGTATATAGTTTATATGTATGCGTGTGTCAAGAACATCTTATATATATACTATGTCCATATTTTTAAAAATTTGACAGTAAAGCAAATATATGTTAGTATACATATTATGGACCAGTTTCATTTATATAATATGTTTAAGAGTGTGTAGACTTTATATTAGTTCGATTTTAGATCTGTACATAAGTCCACTAAATTTATGTTACATTTATATATATATAGTATTAAGTTGGTTCTCGTCTATCTGTCCATATATATTTATATCAATGTGATGTTTATGGTTATATATATACATATATATATATATGTTTTGCAGATAATGATTCTTGTACAGTAATATATGTTAGTAAGATATTTTATGTTGATATTGATATATTTTACAACACATATCTCTAAAGTATATAATATGAGTTGTATATGTATGTATATTAGTTTATATAAATGAGTATACATTAGTTTGATTTTTCACATTTATATATGGAGACTGTAACGACCCGTATTTTTACGGATAGAAACATCGTAAAACTGTTGTCATTATGTCGTAATGTTGTTAAGTCGTCTAGGGTTTAAGTCGTTCGAAGCTTAAGTTGAGTAGAAATTAGATCGTGAGCGACTTAAGGAATTGACCGACTTAAGAAAGGTAGGCAACTTAAGGAAATTGGGATGTGTTGGAATTTAAGTCGTATAGTAGTTAGGTCGGTGGAGCGACCTAAGAAGTAAGCGACTTAAGAATTGGGGCGACCTAAGAAAATGGACGGGTTAAGTGTTAAGTCGGTTGGGCGAGTTAACAACCTAAGGAATTTACCGACTTAAGGCGATAGGTCGTAGGTCGCTTATAGCTGTTAAGTCGTGTGGGTTTTTAGGTCGGCAAAGCTGTTAAGTCGTGTGGGTTTTTAGGTTGGCAAAGCTGTTAAGTCGTAGGAGGTGTTGAGTTGCTAAGTCGCAAGTCGCGCATTGTTTTTAGGTCGGAGAATTGTTAGGACGTAAGTCGCGTGCGTGTTATGGCTTAGGTTGTTGAACCGTTAGGTCGTTAAGTCGTAGGATGGCTAAGTCGTAAGTCGGAGGACTGTTGAGTCGTGAGTCGTGGTGTTCTGATGAGTCGTGGACGACTTATGAAGGCAGACGACTTAAGGGGTTTTCAGCCTATAAATACACGTTCGTTTCCTCACTTTTTGGGATCCGGATTTCGAAGCGACGAAGTGCTGCCATTTTTAGAGCTCGACTTCTACACTTCTTCACTTCTTTTCTCCACTCTAATCTAGTGATTCCTTCCATCCAAATCGAAGATCAAATCGAAGATCCAAGAGCTTAGATTAAAGATCTTCATCCATCGAAGAGAGATTTCATCGTTTGAAGCGGATTAGTGATAGATCGAGTTGGATCCTTCGCTGTCTAGAACTGAAGTGTGTTGCTTTTGGGTTGTTTAGGTGATTTGGTGAGTGGTGATTATCTCTCACACGGATCCAAAGGAGTATATCGGATCGTTGGCTTGATGTTGTGTTAAAGTAGAGATTTCCATGCATTTTCTGAATCCTAAGTATAGATCCATATAGATCCATTGTTCATGATGATTTGACAACCATTTTACTACATGTTAACCTATGCAAGTTCATTCATCAAGATTATAGAGACATTGCTCATGTTTTCATGTTTGTTAGACTTTTGACTCTTTATTTACGAAATTGCCATTATTGTTATAATTGTCTATTTAGACCATATTTGAATGCTTGATTACTTGGATTAATGTTTGACTTGATTGATTGATATGAATTAGATGATTGATGACTTGATTTAAACCGAAGATGATTCAAAAGCTAAGAGAAAGGCTCTTGAATTGGGAAAGCTGCTCGTGGCATATGTAGCGGATGATGAAGCTCTTATGCATAGATTCGATGATGATGATGATGTTGAGATGAAGCTTTGCGAGGATGTGATGAAGCGAGGCATGATATGAGATAGTCTTGGTCTAATCCAGACGGGATCATTCCAAGCATGTTGATAACTCGGTGATATGGTTCGAGTTAAGGATAATGGTTGGCTCGAGAGGCGCTTGAGCTAGTATGAAAATAGTCGTCAAGGAGGATGACTAGAAGGCTGAGATCTCATCGTTGTTGAAGGTTCTAGCATGCTCAAAGCAAGAGTATGTTGGGCAGATTCGATAGTCCCTGAAGGCTACTGATGGTAGTCAAGTACTCTGGGTAGATTCGATAGTCCTAGGCACGGGTCACGACGATGTGCGAGAGTAATGTCTAGAACCGGGGTTTCCATTAGCCCTTGACGGACGGCTGAAAGAATGTGCCGGTCATTCAATTAACGGTGGTATCGAAGCAATGATAACAGTGATAGCCAGAGTCATGGATGTTTGGTTGTATCATCACTCGGTCTCAAGAGCGGTATTTTCTGGGTGCTTATCTGATCTTGTTTTAGGCCTTGGGGGTTTGTACTTGGAAAGCATCGCCCTTGACTCGAGTGATAATTGCTTTACTTTAAATTGTATGCTCTGCTATGTTTGCTTCTACTTAGTGTGTGTCTGGGGGCTATCACTGTAGAAAGAGGTGGAGTGGGAGGGTTGTATTCCTTTTCCTTTATGCTCTTTTGGTATGTTGTTAGTTAATTTACCGCTCACTAAGACTGTTGTCTGACTCAAGGCTTTATGTTTTAACTCTTATTGCCTTGGGTTGTTCGTCCATTTTGGGACGGGCAGACTAGGTAGCAGGTGACAGGTGCTGTTCTTGCTTTCCACGATGCTGATGACGAAGACGAGCTGGAGGATTGCATATTATTTCTTACTATATGTACTGGATGTTCCGCTGTTTGTATATTCTCTGAGTGATATGTAGTAAGGCTTGTTGTATTGACTATTCAGATGTTTGTATTCAACTATTATGAAGTTTTATTGATGAGATTCTATTCTGTGAAGCTTCACTATGTATATATTCTATTGTATTTTGTCCATGCGCTGTGAGTAATACGATAGATTCTGCTGTTTTTAATTTACCCTGACAATCGTCCATGGCTGCCTGGCACACTTTACAGCGCACTTTCTCTAGGTTCAGTGCAGGGGTCATGGGCGGTCGTCACATTTGGTATCAGAGCTTTGGTTAATCGATTTTACCCAACGCTCGCTGACGTAACTACGTATGAGAGACGTAATTGTATTTTGATGGATGATTACTATATATAATATAGTAGCTTAGTAGAGTTTGAGTCATTTATGCAGTTGTTTCTCAAGGTGTGCTAATCATTCTTTTTTTTATAGATATTAAGGATGAGTCGAAGAGGGAGACCAGCTGTTAGGGAAGGTCGTGCTACTGAAGGGGCTGCTGATTATGCTGCTATGTTCGAAGCTATGATCATGAGAAGGATGGCAGCTCCGGGGCCATCGGTGGATGTTGGAGTTCAAGTTCAAACTCCAAAGCCGGTGGATTTTGCTAAGTTGTGTAAGGACTTTACTGCTCTTGGAGGAAAGGTTCTCTTGGGGACAGAATCAACCATTGAAGTCCAGAGGTGGATAGATGCTTGTAGAAGGATCGTTGGTGATTTGGGAATCGATGATGCAACTAAAAGGAAACTTGCATCAAGACAGCTTCAAGGGAGAGCTTCTGATTGGTGGAACTCTATCACCATTGATACTCCGGAGGAAGAGATTACTTGGGAGCAATTCCAAGTCAGATTTGAAGCTAAGTTCATTTCTACAGCTCAGAAGTCTGTTCTGTTCAAGAAGTTTGTGGAGCTCAAGCAAGGTGGAAGACCAGTTCTTGTGTATGTTTCTGAGTTTGAAGCTTTGTCCAAGTATGCCCGGTCGTATATTGAATCTGCATATCAGAAGAATGAGAAGTTTGTGACAGGCTTGGACAGTTATCTTGGGAGGCAGTTGGTGGATCATTTGGACAATCCATTTGAGAAGCTTGTGGAGAAAGCTCTCAGGCACGAGAATATGTTTCCTAAAGAGGGATCTGTTGTTGCTGTGACCAAGGAAGAGTCTAGACCACAGCAGGGTGGAAACAAGAAGAGGAAGCAGCAGCAGCAGAAGGGTAAGGATGGCCAGAAGAAGCCGAAGGGCAAAGTGACCTGCTACAATTGTCAGCAGAAGGGCCATTTCTCTAGAGATTGCAAGAATCCGAAGGTACCGATGAAGTGTCACAACTGTGACAAGCCGGGGCACATCAGGAAGAATTGTCCAGAATCGCGGAAGGACAAGCAGATTATGCGAGCATATGCTTTGGGAGCTGTTCCATCGTCTTCAAAAGCTCCTACCGTTGAAGAGAAAGGAAAGAGTGTGGTGGTTAAAGGTACTCTTTCCATATGTGGTGTTCCAGTTAGAGTTCTATTTGATACTGGGGTGTCGCATTCGTTTGTTTGTAACGAACTTGTAGGCCGGTTGGGTTTAGAACCGGATATCGTTGATAGGCCATTGGTTGTGACTAATCTAGTTGGGGGTTCGTCTTGTTTGTGTATGTTATGTCGTGGTATGATTGTATCGAGTCATGATTGCTCTTTTGTTTGTGATTGCTTTGTTCTGAACTTTGCGGGGTTCGGAATTATTTTGGGTATGGACTGGCTTAGGAAGTATGCGGCAAAGGTTGATTGTGAGAGATTGGAGGTGACGGTCGAGAATGTGGAGGGGCGAAAGATTGTGATACGATGTAAGCATGAAGAAGGCGTCTTCATGAGCTTCATGTATTCACTGGTTGTTCCACGGGATGGACTGTCATCTGTGCCAATCGCTAATGGATTTGAGGATGTCTTTGACGAGGTCAAAGGGTTACCGCCGCATAGAGTGATCGACTTTCGTATAGATCTAGTTGAAGGAGCCAGACCTGTTGTGATGCCTCTTAGGCGGATGGCGCCTAGGGAACAGCAGGAGTTGAGGGTGCAGGTTGATGATCTTTTGCAGAAAGGATTCATTCGGCGTAGTGTGTCCGAATGGGGTGCACCAGTTGTGTTTGCAACCAAAGCGGATGGATCGTTGAGGTTGTGTGTGGATTATCATGAGCTGAATAAGGTGACTAATAAGAACAAGTATCCATTGCCGAGAATAGATGACTTGTATGATCAGCTTCACGAAGCTAAGGTGTTTTCTCAGAAGGATTTGGCAACGGGATTTCACCAGTTAAGAGTGGCTAAGGATAGTGTGCCGAAGACTGCTTTTAGGACACCATCCGGTTTCTTTGAGTGGCTGGTAATGCCGTTTGGATTGACTAATGCGCCAACATATTTTGTGGATCTTATGAATAGAGTGTTCAGAGATCAGTTGAGTAAGTTCGTGCTAGTGTTTGTGGATGATATTCTGATTTATTCCAGAACTGAAGAAGAGCACAACACACACTTGCGTATTGTTTTGGAAATCTTACGGAAACATCAGCTGAAGGCTAAGTTTTCGAAGTGTCACTTCTGGAAGAGTGAAGTGAGGTTCTTAGGCCATGTTATCTCTGGAAATGGAATAGCGGTTGATCCCGCTAAGGTGGCAGCAATCCAGGATTGGGTTAGACCTAAGAATGCATTTGATGTGAGAAGTTTTCTTGGATTATCAGGATATTATCGACGGTTTATCAAAGACTTCTCCAAGGTAGCTGCACCGTTAACAGGATTGACGAAAAAGAACCAAGTGTTCAGATGGGATGATAAGTGTGAGCAAGCTTTCAGAATCCTGAAAGAGAGATTGACAAGTGCTCCTGTTTTTACTATTCCAAGTGGGAATGATGAGATGGTGGTTTACACCGACGCATGTGGTACTGGACTTGGAGCAGTGCTGATGCAGAGTGATAAAGTTGTTGCGTATGCCAGTCGACAACTGAAGCCGCATGAAAGGAATTACCTGACTCATGATTTGGAGTTAGCGGCGATTGTATTTGCTCTGAAGATGTGGAGACATTATCTATTGGGAGTTCGATTCGAGTTGTTTACGGATCATAAGTCGTTGAAGTATCTTTTCTCCCAAAAGGATTTGAATCTTCGGCAGCAACGATGGCTAGAGTTTTTAGCGTCATATGATTTTGGTATAGCTTATACTCCGGGAAAGGGTAACGCAGTGGCAGATGCGTTAAGTCGAAGACATGCAGGATTGGGAGCCATGTTTTCAGAATGGAAGAATCTCGAGTATTTAGCTGGATTTGACTTCAGGCCTAGATGTGAATTAGAACCTGAGATGTTGGCAAACTTATCGATAAGACCGACTCTTGTGGAAAGGATTGGCGGGAGTCAAAAGCGAGATGATAAGCTTGTCAAAGTTATCCGTGTTTTGGAATCTAGATTGGTCCCAGAAAAGGATAAAGGATTCGAGGTTGATCGAGAGGGTTGGCTTCGGAAGCAAGGACGACTAGTTGTTCCTGATATAGATGAATTGAGGAGTGAAGTTCTGAGGGAAAGTCATCACTCGAAGTTGACAATTCATCCAGGTGGAAACAAGATGTATCGGGATATGAAGAGAACCTATTACTGGGAAGGTATGAAGAAGGATGTTGGAAATATTATTTCCAAGTGTATGAATTGCTAGTGGGTAAAAGCCGAACAGAAAAAGCCAAGTGGATTGCTTCAGCCATTGGAAGTTCCTACATGGAAGTGGGAGCAAATATCGATGGATTTTATTGATGGTCTACCTAGAACAAGAACGGGAAATGAAGGGATTTGGGTCATCGTAGATCGTCTGACTAAGAGCGCAAGATTCATTCCTGTTCGATCGACTAGGACTGCATCAAAGTTGGCAGAATTGTATGTTAAGTGGATAGTTCGATTCCATGGTATTCCGAAGAGTATAGTGAGCGATCGAGACCCGTTGTTCACTAGTGGATTTTGGAAGAGCTTCCAGGAAGTTTTGGGAACCAAGTTGTGTTTGAGTACAGCTTATCACCCTCAAACAAATGGTCAGACCGAGAGAGTCAACCGAGTTTTGGAAGATCTCCTCAGAGCTTTTGTTTTAGATTTCAGAGGATCATGGGAAGATCACCTTCATTTGGTGGAATTTTCATATAATAACAGTTACCAGTCAAGCATTGGTATGGCACCGTATTAAGCATTGTATGGAAGACAGTGTAACTCTCCGACATGTTGGTTAGAGACTGGAAAAAAGCTGATGCTTGGGCCAGAGATGATTCGACAGACTTTGGATTGCATAGAGATCATTCGGCAACGAATGAAGGCAGCTCAAGACCGTCAAAAAAGTTATGCCGATAAGCGTCGTAAGGATTTGGAATTCGACGTAGGTGATATGGTTTTTGTGAAGATTTCTCCACTGAAGAATGTTATTCGATTCGGGAAGAAAGAAAAATTGAATCCGAGATTTGTTGGACCATTCCCGATCATCGAGCGAATTGGAAAGCTCGCCTACAGATTGGAGTTACCAGAGAAGATGTCGGGTGTGCACAATGTTTTTCATGTATCGTATCTACGGAAGTTTGTGCACGACTCGAATACAGTGGTTTCTGCTGATAGCTGTGAAGATTTCGAAGTTGATCCAGTCGATAGAAGACCTCGTAAGCCGCTTCGTGTTGTGGGAACTGACACGAAACAGCTTAGGAGGAAGGTAGTTAAGTTGCTCAAGATACAATGGAGTGATGATGATAACGACTGTACATGGGAGGTGGAAGAGAGGATGAAGGCAGCTCATCCTGAACTCTTCAAGGTATGGCCCTAAGGTGTCGTGTCGTCTAATGACATTGTAACTTGTTCTAGTTTTAGAATTCTGCATGCTAAGCTAGAATTGGATGCACGGTTTGTTGATCGCTATGGATGGTAGGCATGTAGAATAGTCTTTGATTGCTCTTGTTTGTTTGGAATTTCGGGGACGAAATTCCTAAGGGGGAGAGAATGTAACGACCCGTATTTTTACGGATAGAAACATCGTAAAACTGTTGTCATTATGTCGTAATGTTGTTAAGTCGTCTAAGGTTTAAGTCGTTCGAAGCTTAAGTTGAGTAGAAATTAGATCGTGAGCGACTTAAGGAATTGACCGACTTAAGAAAGGTAGGCGAATTAAGGAAATTGGGATGTGTTGGAATTTAAGTCGTATAGTAGTTAGGTCGGTGGAGCGACCTAAGAAGTAAGCAACTTAAGAATTGGGGCGACCTAAGAAAATGGACGGGTTAAGTGTTAAGTCGGTTGGGCGAGTTAACAACCTAAGGAATTTACCGACTTAAGGCGATAGGTCGTAGGTCGCTTATAGCTGTTAAGTCCTGTGGGTTTTTAGGTCGGCAAAGCTGTTAAGTCGTGTGGGTTTTTAGGTCGGCAAAGCTGTTAAGTCGTAGGAGGTGTTGAGTTGCTAAGTCGTAAGTCGCACATTGTTTTTAGGTCGGAGAATTGTTAGGACGTAAGTCGCATGCGTGTTATGGCTTAGGTTGTTGAACCGTTAGGTCGTTAAGTCGTAGGATGGCTAAGTCGTAAGTTGGAGGACTGTTGAGTCGTGAGTCGTGGTGTTCTGATGAGTCGTAGACGACTTATGAAGGCGGACGACTTAAGGGGTTTTCAGCCTATAAATACACGTTCGTTTCCTCACTTTTTGGGATCCGGATTTCGAAGCGACGAAGTGCTGCCATTTTTAGAGCTCGACTTCTACACTTCTTCACTTCTTTTCTCCACTCTAATCTAGTGATTCCTTCCATCCAAATCGAAGATCAAATCGAAGATCCAAGAGCTTAGATTAAAGATCTTCATCCATCGAAGAGAGATTTCATCGTTTGAAGTGGATTGGTGATAGATCGAGTTGGATCCTTCGCTGTCTAGAACTGAAGTGTGTTGCTTTTGATTTGTTTAGGTGATTTGGTGAGTGGTGATTATCTCTCACACGGATCCAAAGGAGTATATCGGATCGTTGGCTTGATGTTGTGTTAAAGTAGAGATTTCCATGCATTTTCTGAATCCTAAGTATAGATCCATATAGATCCATTGTTCATGATGATTTGGCAACCATTTTACTACATGTTAACCTATGCAAGTTCATTCATCAAGATTATAGAGACATTGCTCATGTTTTCATGTTTGTTAGACTTTTGACTCTTTATTTACGAAATTGCCATTATTGTTATAATTGTCTATTTAGACCATATTTGAATGCTTGATTACTTGGATTAATGTTTGACTTGATTGATTGCTATGAATTAGATGATTGATTACTTGATTTAGACCGAAGATGATTCAAAAGCTAAGAGAAAGGCTCTTGAATTGGGAAAGCTGCTCGTGGCATATGTAGCGGATGATGAAGCTCTTATGCATAGATTCGATGATGATGATGTTGAGATGAAGCTTTGCGAGGATGTGATGAAGCGAGGCATGATATGAGATAGTCTTGGTCTAATCCAGACGGGATCATTCCAAGCATGTTGATAACTCGGTGATATGGTTCGAGTTGAGGATAATGGTTGGCTCGAGAGGCGCTTGAGCTAGTATGAAAATAGTCGTCAAGGAGGATGACTAGAAGGCTGAGATCTCATCGTTGTTGAAGGTTCTAGCATGCTCAAAGAAAGAGTACGTTGGGCAGATTCGATAGTCCCTGAAGGCTACTGATTGGTAGTCAAGTACTCTGGGCAGATTCGATAGTCCTAGGCACGGGTCACGACGACGTGCGGGAGTAATGTCTAGAACTGGGGTTTCCATTAGCCCTTGACGGACGGCTGAAAGAATGTGCCGGTCATTCAATTAACGGTGGTATCGAAGCAATGATAACAGTGATAGCCAAAGTCATGGATGTTTGGTTGTATCATCACTCGGTCTCAAGAGCGGTATTTTCTAGGTGCTTATCTGATCTTGGTTTAGGCCTTGGGGGTTTGTACTTGGAAATCATCGCCCTTGACTCGAGTGATAATTGCTTTACTTTAAATTGTATGCTCTGCTATGTTTGCTTCTACTTAGTGTGTGTCTAGGGGTATAACTGTAGAAAGAGGTGGAGTGGGAGGGTTGTATTCCTATTCCTTTTCCTTTATGCTCTTTTGGTATGTTGTTAGTTAATTTACCGCTCACTAAGACTGTTGTCTGACTCAAGGCTTTATGTTTTAACTCTTATTGCCTTGGGCTGTTCGTCCATTTTGGGACGGGCAGACTAGGTAGCAGGTGACAGGTACTGTTCTTGCTTTCCACGATGCTGATGACGAAGACGAGCTGGAGGATTGCATATTATTTCTTACTATATGTACTGGATGTTCCGCTGTTTGTATATTCTCTGAGTGATATGTAGTGAGGCTTGTTGTATTGACTATTCAGATGTTTGTATTCAACTATTATGAAGTTTTATTGATGAGATTCTATTCTGTGAAGCTTCACTATGTATATATTCTATTGTATTTTGTCCAGGCGCTGTGAGTAATACGATAGATTCTGTTGTTTTTAATTTACCCTAACAATCGTCCATGGCTTTCTGGCACACTTTACAGCGCACTTTCTCTAGGTTCAGTGCAGGGGTCATGGGCGGTCGTCACAGAGACTTTGTTACATGTGTTTTAAATTTAAACAATGGTTTTATAATATAATATATATAAATACACATTTTATTATTTGTCTTAAGATTAAAATGTTGATTTTATAAATAAATAATATAAATACATATATCCGTTTATATCAAGCCAGTTTGACTGTTCTCATCGATTTCAATTTATCAGCTCTATCCGTCGAATTCATGCCCATCTTGTTCTCTTAGGAATTCTGATTGGATACACAATTCGCTTCCATTCCTGTTGTCTATCTTCTCTAACCTCAAAAGGTAAGTAATCACTCAGATTAACGTTCTTATATTTATTAAATTTGATTTCAATTGAAACGACAATTGAAATATGCTGCTGTTAGTTATTTACATTGCTATATATATGCTATTACCTGTAACTGTTCACCTGTGACATCTGACACCATTAACTGTTATTTATACTAATGATATATGCTTGTTACTGTTGTTATATTATTATAATATCTGTTATCACTCTGCAAGTTCCCTGTTAGTATAGAATCACTATGGGTTGAAATGATACATACCCGAACGATCTGTAGAATAGGAGAAAATCGTTATGGGTTGAAATGATAAACCCAAGCAATTTTCATTAAATTGAATTTGGGATTTCGGGTTGAAAAGATATATACCCGAATATGTTTAAATTGCGGATTGAAATGATAAATATCCGTATCACTTGACCATAGGATAGAAAGTTATATACAGACACCGTTGGTCTATTTATATATTTTTGAAAATGATTTCTATGGTTTTGAAAAGAAATATATGATTTTGATAAATATTGATTTTTGAAGATTTATCAAAGTTGATTTAATAAAGTTGATATATATAATATGTTTAAGTATTTATTTAATATATATATATATTCAAATATAGAGTTTATAATGATTCAGATTGGAAAGATAAATTTTGAAATTGATTTGATGTTTATTTAAGAATTTTACTTAAATAAGTTTGGTTTGAAATTATTAAATTTGAGATCTAAAGATATGATTTTATAACTTGATCTTGATTTAAAGTGATATTTCAAATAAATTGAAGGAAATATTTAGTTTATTGTAATTTGGGTTCGTTTTAAATGATATTGGATTTATCAAGTGAATAGTTTAAGACTAAAATAATAGTAAAATGAATTTGATATATATATGAAATTATCGAATTTAGCTTTGAAATTGTTGAATATATTGACTTTGAAATATATTGAATTTTGAATGGATTATTGTGTGGTTCAAATCTGTATTTGAAATCGGTATAATTTAAAATGGTTTATTGAAAATTTTAATTGAGTTGAAATTTAGCTGAATTTGGAAGTCGAGTTGATTTGAATCGATTTATTAATTTGTGGAAACTATTTTATTCTATAAAGTATTTTAAATTATATTTAAAGCTATTTTATATTATTTTATAAACTATTTTAAATATACTAATTATTTTAATATAAACTATATATATATATATATTTATTTATATATATACTATTATTAATATCTAAACTATTTGAAGGAAAGTGTTATGATTTCGAAGTATTATGATTTCCAAAGTATTATTTTTTAAATTGTTGGTTTCGAAAGTATTATAACTTTGGAAGTGATATGATTTTTGGAAATGGATATATATTTGAAGTGAAAATAATATCGTATTGATTTGGGTTTTGAAATGAAAATGATATTTTGGTTTCAAAGTATAAACTATTTTGAAATGACCGCGGTGTTATAATACGGTTGGTTGTTAAAGAGACCGGGATCGGATATGGACATACTCTCTGTCGATACCGAAAACCACTTTGACAACTGTGTACGCGGTGGAGTTTCCAGAATGAAGTAGGATGGTGGCGACGATCCTAAGGTATATGCGTGGACCCAACTCCCGTGAGTTTGCATAAGGTGGCTAAAACAAGAGCGATCTCGGGCTAATGAGGTAGCACCTCTTATCGGACGCACTTCTTCGATACCATTCTATTACTTTGTGATTGTTTGGGTGCACCCCTTGATTTGGGAGTGTTGTTCAAGGTGGAGCGGTAGTGGCTGCTATGCATTTCCATCATCCTGTGTGCGTAATTGGTAAATCTACCCTGGCATTGCCTTGTGTGCCGTGTCACCTACCATATCGAGCTTTACTACGAGTTTCTATTCGTGTCGTACCTATGGAGTATCTTCTCGTAGCCTCTCGGGGTATGTAGGTACTGTATAGACTATTGGCACTATTATGTGTTAAGGGCTATATGGGTAACCCCTTAACGCTATTTAAAAGTATGTTTAATTTTTATTAGACATTATTGTAATAGCGCAATATTACTACATAGTAGATAGTTTAATGGATCCTTAGAGGATGGTTATCCCAAACATCCTTTAAGTTACTTGTATTTCAGTTGATATTTCACTTGAGTTGGATTTATTAATATAAGAATGTTAATCCTGACTCGAGTGTTTGTGTTTTGCTTTACGCTCAGGTCAGACTGAGTGATACAGTATTCGAGACTCACCTTTGGAGTTGGAGCTTCTCTTGGAGATCCAGCTATCTATCCTGCTTCTAGTTGTACAGTTGATTCCAGTGATGTATTCAGATCTTGTATTTGACCATTGTATTGAGACATCTTTGTATTTGTGACTTCGGTTGTATCTTGTTTAACTCTGTTATGTATATATAGTAGTTTCATGAACTACTATTCCTTTATTTCCGCTGCATTATTTTATATTACTTTGTGTCTGTGATTATTTATTTACTGTATATGCTGAGTTTTGCCAAATTTTATTTACAATCCATTGTTTTGAATTATTCAAGTCCGACATGTGTGTCTGTCTATGCACTTGGAGGGTGCAGCATGATTGGAGGTTCTTGCATTTGGGTTTGGTAGTGAGTGGATGACTCTTACTCCTACATGTCCCTGCGGGGTTGGTGCAGTCGAGAGGCTGGCCATAAAGGCAGAACACAGGTACAACTGTATGCTACGGTGGGCGTTACCCCACTGGCGATGTCCCGTTACATGTGGTATTAGAGCTTTGGTTTTAGGCAAAACTCAGCATATAGAGTAAAATTCAATCACAGAATCACTTTCGTTCGAGCTTGAATTCCTTCTGCCTTGACTCGGTTTCCTTGAGTTTTGGAACGTTCCCTCGGTTCCAAAATCCATTCTTATCTCTCTTATTCGTATTCTTCTTGATTTTGGAGTATCCCATAACTCCACTTCGAATATTCTCTATAATAAATCGGCGGTCTCGCCAATCTTTGAATGATTTGTAATGGGGTGAAACTCCTTTACAACAGGCATTAATTCACCGGAGATTTCTGTATCTCGGTTTACGATGCTGCTATCTTTTGTTATACTCAAATTCTATCTCTGGCGGTCGAATGTCGAGTTGCCTCTGGATTTCTGCCTCGATCTTATGTTAAAGTCACGGTTGACTTGGTAAAAGGTCACCCGCGATTTATATAAGTCTATCCATCTTCCTTGTTTGAAATTCAATCATCTTATCTTCCTTGTTTGAAATTCAATCATCTTATCTTCCTATCGAGTCTATCTTCTAGTTCGAATTCTTTTGATTAGAATCTCTCTAATTTGAATCTCTATCCTTATTTTGAAATCCATTTTCTGAAATTATCGAGTGAGGGAGTGTATTTGAAATTAATATTAAAATGTTTTATATATTGTGTTGTTTGAGTTGTTGATGTTGATTTGGGTTTTCGATCGATACATCTGATCAATGCTATCGATAGGATTTCCAAAACACTTGAACAGAGCAAACTGACACAATATTATTTTCAAATTTGGTAAATGAAATAAATTTGTATGATTATATTATATATAAGTATAATTTTCTGGAATTTAATAAGTTAATTAAAATGGTTGTTTGAAATGATAATATTTGATTATCATTTATTGTTCTATAAATGAATTTATAAACATGATTTATAAATTTAATTGGAATTGAAAGGAATTTAAAAATCAGGAATTTGAGAATTTAATTTTCGGTGATTTCAAACTTTGGTTTTAAAGTTTTAAAATGCATATTATTTAAATTCTTTTCAAGAAGAAATTGTTTCAAAGAATTTTAAAGTTTTAAATTAGTGCTCTCCTATTTTGTCGCTGGAAAATAATTTCGGTGATGGCGGCCGCATCATTGACATTCATTTTCGAGTTTTGAAGTGGAGAGACCATCCTGTAGCTTTGCTACATTTTTTGTTTTGGAAAATTAATTTGATTTGAATTTCCGAAGTATGACTTGATTTATAATATATATATTGGTATATGATCATAGATTTAATTTGATATATATAGTATATATACTTATATCTAAATGGTTTGAATTGAAATCGGAAATTTAACTCTTAAATTCTTGAATAAATATTTAAATTGGAATAGTTAAATTGGAAAATTTTATTTGTATAATACCCAATTTCATTCTAATATAACTTACCTAAATTATTCAGAAGTTGAATATGTAATTGGATAATATACAATATAAAATGATTTTATAAACAAAATTTGAGTGGTTATAATAAATGCCATACACTTAAATTTTGATTATAAAAATATTAACAGAGATAAATAGAATAATAAGTTAATGGAATAATAAATGGAATGAATAAAATAAATTCTGGTTTGAAGAAATTAATAGATTGAAATTAGATCGATTTAATGAAATACCTTGGATCAACAAAATCAATTGTTGATTATTAATTGATTTAAATTGAAAATTTATATGATTAGAATTAACAGTTTGAATTAACAAATTTAAATTGAATGACTATTTATTGATTTAATATAAATGGATTTAGCCAAATGGTTAGATATTAATTAATTTAAATTGAAATTTATATGGTTTAAATTAATGGTTTTATTTTGTTTCCAATCTATTACTCTTTCTGATTATTTCTATTCTCCTATCTCGTTCCTTTTTTAGGACGAAAAGTTTTGAGTAGGGGAGAGTGTAACGACTCGTAAATTTTAATAAATTTTATTTGTTTTAATAATATATTTAATTGAAATTTTGTGAAACTTTAAACAAAAAAATTTGAAATAAAAATTTCAATATTTGAAATGCGTCTAGTTAAACATAGCAACTGGTAAATTTTCATCAGATAATTTGGAAGTTTATTTTCTAGTGTAATTTTATTCCAATTTATATCAGTTAAAATTGATGATAATAAAAGTGTTCCGAAACATAAATATGTCAACATGAGAAAATTTATTTAGAACACTCTGAATCAGACTGTGAAATTCGTTTCCCAAATTTTGGACGTTTCTAGCTCCGTTTGGATTTTTCCATACGTAATAGCAGCGTTTATAGGTACCGATTATCGACTTTTGATAAAATGATCGTACCACCAACATCTGTATACCATTTTGATCGTCTCATCGTGCTGATCTTCGTAGTATATTTATTTTTGTAATTTGGTTTTCGGTACGCGGTGGAAAAACGATGAACAATTCGTCGTATCGGTGTCGTGTTTGAAATTTTGTTCCTTGTCTTTTCATTTGCCAACTAAGTAATACAAACATCACTTGCATTAATTATTTTACCAGACTTCACCCATGACCTTTCTTTTCCCTTTAGTTATTTTATTGCCGAGTCTTTCCATTTTCTTATCCTCTGGCATTTGAAAAAATTTATAAACAATAAAGCCTTCAACAGTTCGTTCTCCCTTCCACCATTCACCTGCTATTTGCTCTCAAACCCACCTCTTCCACTTTCCTCTCCTCCATTCCTTGTGCGTTACCCCACTGCATGTGACAGCACCAAAGCCTCCTCCAGCCTTTCCCGAGCTGCTTACCCGACCTTCCTTCCCTCTCCATCACTTCAACCCGTGACCCCAAGTTCCGCCGCCCGAAACCACCATAGCAGCAGGCCACGCCCCCGTTTGTTTCCCCTAAGCCTCTCTGTGAATCCACGTCACCGCTAGCCCTCTTACCTACCGTAGTATCCCGAGCCACTGCCGAGTCCATTCACCACATGCCATGCTTCTCTATATAAGGTTATATATATATATATTATATAATGTATTAGTATATACGGGATCATATATATATATAGTTATATATACATTTGCATATGAGTTGGTTTCAATATATATATAGATATTATATATATAACAGTTTTGCTTATACGATAGTTTACATTGACATTCAGTGGTCGAAATATTATATACGTTTAATTCTAGTTGCTTATGTTTTTTTTCTAGCCAAGCTTTGGCAGAGATGAATATACATATTTGTTCCATTTTCTGTGCATTCGAACTTGATATTGACTTTATGTTAAAATATAATATATGTAGGCTAGTTAAAATATGATAGTTTATATAAGTATTTAGTGAATTACAATGATATATATATTCACAGAGACATATGCAAAAAATTTATAAGTGTTTTCCTATAACAGTTTGTGTATATGCGGTTATTAGCAATAAAAAGCCTCAGACTTTGCAATTATATATTATAAAGGTTTTCCTCTTTGTGTAATGATTTATGTACAAAATTCTTTATATTGTATATTTGATTTACTGTATATAATAAAGTGCCAAGCCATTTGTATGTATATATAGCATCTGGCAATTTTATATAATATATACATGTAGAGTTCTAAGTATAAATACTGTTAAAATTTTAGTATTATATATATATATATATATTTGCTTTGTTTAAAGCATTATTTCACCTAGGTCAGTATGTTTATATTTTAACTGTGTATAGTTTATAAAAGCATAATTTATAAAAGCTACAATATATAATATATATTGGTTTGCGCTTGGTATAGTATGTAAGTATAGTAATATTATTTTATAGTATTTTATTTTCTGTTGTTGCTACAATATATATATATATATATATATGAGTTTCCTGTATGAGTTAAAATAAGTATATAGTTTATATATATGCGTGTGTCAAGAACATCTTATATATATACTATGTCCAAATTTTTAGAAATTTGACAGTAAAGCAAATATATGTTAGTATACATATTATGGATCAGTTTCATTTATATAATATGTTTAAGAGTGTGTAGACTTTATATTAGTTTGATTTTAGATCTATACATAAGTCCACTATATTTATGTTACATTTATATATATATATATAGTATTAAGTTGGTTCTCGTCTATCTGTTCATATATATTTATATCAGTGTCGATGTTTATGGTTATATATATATACATATATATATATGTTTTGCAGATAATGATTCTTGTACAGTAATATCTGTTAGTAAGATATTTTATGTTGATATTGATATATTTTACAACACATATCTCTAAAGTATATAATATGAGTTGTATTTGTATGTAATTTTTTTTTAGAAACTCAACCCAGAGCCCTGATGAAATCGAAGGGATGAGAGGAGCTCCCCCCTAGCCTGGTTTGACCACAGACAGGTGGCTTTTAAGCCAACCCAGCACAGAGATTTGATGCCCCCCACCCGTTTATAGGTTTTATGGGGACCCACCTCCGCGCCTTGAAATGGGAGTAGGGCAGACGGGAATCGAACCTGCGACCTGCTTACCAGGAAGCGAGTATCTTACCACTGCGCCACTACTTGCGGACTTATATGTGTATATGTATATATGTATATGTATGTATATTAGTTTATATAAATGAGTATACATTAGTTTGATTTTTCACATTTATATATGGAGACTTTGTTCCATGTGTTTTAAATTTAAACAATGGTTTTATAATATAATATATATAAATACACATTTTAATATTTGTCTTAAGATCAAAATGTTGATTTTATAAAAAAATAGTATATATATATATAAATTTCCGTTTATATCAAGCCAGTTTGACTGTTCTCATCGATTTCAATTTATCAGCTCTATCCGTCGAATTCGTGCCCATCTTGTTCTCTTTGGAATTCTGATTGGATCCACAATTCGCTTCCATTCCTATTGTCTGTCTTCCCTAACCTCGAAAGGTGAGTAATCACTCAGATTAACGTTCTTATATTTATTAAATTTGATTTCAATTGAAACGACAATTGAAATATGCTGCTGTTAGTTATTTACCTTGCTATATATATGTGCTATTACCTGTAACTGTTCACCTGTGACATCAGACACCATTAACTGTTATTTATACTGATGATATATGCCTGTTACTGTTGTTATATTATTATCATATCTGTTATCACTCTGCAAGTTCCATGTTAGTATAGAATCACTATGGGTTGAAATGATACATACCCGAACAATCTATAGAATAGGAGAAAATCGTTATGGGTTGAAATGATAAACCCAAGCGATTTTCATTAAATTGAATTGGGGATTTTAGGTTGAAAAGATATATACCCGAATATGTTTAAATTGTGGATTGAAATGATAAATATCTGTATCACTTGACCATAGGATAGAAAATTATATACAGACACCGTTGGTCTATTTATATATTTTTGAAAATGATTTCTATGGTTTTGAAAAGAAATATATGATTTTGATAAATATTGATTTTTGAAGATTTATCAAAGTTGATTTAATAAAGTTGATATATATATATAATATGTTTAAGTATTTATTTAATATATATATTTTCAAATATAGAGTTTATAATGACTCAGATTGGAAAGATAAATTTTGAAATTGATTTGATGTTTATTTAAGAATTTTACTTAAATAAGTTTGGTTTGAAATTATTAAATTTGAGATTTTAAAGATAGGATTTTATAACTTGATCTTGATTTAAAGTGATATTTCAAATAAATTAAAGGAAATATTTAGTTTATTGTAATTTGGGTTCGTTTTAATGATATTGGATTTATCAAGTGAATAGTTTAAGACTAAAATAATAGTAAAATGAATTTGATATATATATATATGAAATTATCGAATTTAGCTTTGAAATTGTTGAATATATTGACTTTGAAATATATTGAATTTTGAATGGATTATTGTGTGGTTCAAATCTGTATTTGAAATCGGTATAATTTAAAATGGTTTATTGAAAATTTTAATTGAGTTGAAATTTAGCTGAATTTGGAAGTCGAGTTGATTTGAATCGATTTATTAATTTGTGGAAACTATTTTATTCTATAAAGTATTTTAAATTATATTTAAAGCTATTTTATATTATTTTATAAACTATTTTAAACATACTAATTATTTTAATATAAACTATATATATATATATTTATATACATACTATTATTAATATCTAAACTATTTGAAGGAAAGTGTTATGATTTCGAAGTATTAGGATTTCCAAAGTATTATTATTTTAAATTGTTGGTTTCGAAAGTATTATAACTTTGGAAGTGATATGATTTTTGGAAATGGATATATATTTTAAGTGAAAATAATATCGTATTGATTTGGGTTTTGAAATGAAAATGATATTTTGGTTTCAAAGTATAAACTATTTTGAAATGACCGCGGTGTTATAATACGGTTGGTTGTTAAAGAGACCGGGATCGGATATGGACATACTCTCTGTCGATACCGAAAACCACTTTGACAACTGTGTACGCGGTGGAGTTTCTAGAATGAAGTAGGATGGTGGCGACGATCCTAAGGTATATGCATGGACCTAACTCCCGTGAGTTGGCATAAGGTGGCTAAAACAGGAGCGATCTCGGGCCAATGAGGTAGTACCTCTTATCGGACGCACTTCTTCGATACCATTCTATTACTTTGTGATTGTTTGGGTGCACCCCTTGATTTGGGAGTGTTGTTCGAGGTGGAGCGGTAGTGGCTGCTATGCGTTTCCATCAGTCCATGTGCGTAATTGGTATATCTACCCTGGCATTGCCTTGTGTGTCGTGTAACCTACCATATCAAGCTTTACTACGAGTTTCTATTTATGTCGTACCTATGGAGTATCTTCTCGTAGCCTCTCGGGGTATGCAGGTACTGTATAGACTATTGGCACTATTATGTGTTAAGGGCTATATGGGTAACCCCTTAACGCTATTTAAAAGTATGTTTATTTTATATTAGACATTATTATAATAGCGTAATATTACTACATAGTAGATAGTTTAATGGATCCTTAGAGGATGGTTATCCCAAACATCCTTTAAGTTACTTGTATTTCAGTTGATATTTCACTTGAGTTGGATTTCTTAATATAAGAATGTTAATCCTGACTTGAGTGTTTGTGTTTTTCTTTACGCTCAGGTCAGACTAAGTGATACAGTATTCGAGACTCACCTTTGGAGTTGGAGCTTCTCTTGGAGATCCAGCTATCTATCCTGCTTCCAGTTATTCAGTTGATTCCAGTGATGTATTCAGATCTTGTATTTGACCATTGTATTGAGACATCTATGTATTTGTGACTTTGGTAGTATCTTGTTTAACTTTGTTATATATATATAGTAGCTTCATGAACTACTATTCCTTTGTTTCCGCTGCATTATTTTATATTACTCTGTGTCTGTGATTATTTATTTACTGTATATGCTGAGTTTTGCCAAATTTTATTTACAATCCATTATTTTGAATTATTCAAGTCCGGCATGTGTGGATTTTTTGTCGATTTGAATGGTCCAAAATATTGGGTCGTTACACCTTGGATTTTTGGGAGTGTGGATCGAGGTGGGCGGTAGTTGCGGCTATGCGTTACCACCAGCCCGAAAGTGTAATTGGTATATCCACCATAGCATTGCCTAGTTGTGCCGTGTCACCTACCTTATCGAGACCACTACAAGTTTGTTTTGTACCATACCTATGGAGTGCCCTCTGACGACGCCCAATACGGGGGAGATTACGGTACTGTATAGACTATAGGATATATAAAATGTGTTAAGGGGAATATGGGTAATGCATTAACGCTATTTTAATAGTTTACTTTACTATAGACATATTATAGTATATAGTTCCACGGATCCTTAGAGGATGGTTATCCCAAACATCCTTTGAGTTACTTGTATTTTGTTAGCACCAAAATTGGTCACTAACCTCGTTCAGAAAGATTGTGTAGAGATATAAGTGATGAAAGTAAATTAAACAGAGAAGACAATGCTAATTTAAATGCAGAAAGTAAGAACACCAAATTTATAGTGGTTCAGCGTAATTGCCTACGTCCACTTTGTTCAACTTTATTGATTTCCTTTATGGTTGATTACAAATACAATTCGTGAATCAAATGCTTGAGTGAAGTTGTTGAGTAGAGAAGATGAGTCTTGAAAATGGCAGAGTCTCCCTGGTGTTTTCTCTCCAAAAAAGGATCCCTTTCACTATGACCCTGCCCCTCTATTTATAGGCAAATATGGGCTGGACTTCCCAAATGGGCTGGATGGTCGAACACTCCAGCCCCAGTACAGTGGTTGCTGTATGTCGAACCATGTATGCCGAACACCCTAATGCCGAACGAACCTTTCTATGCCGAACGGTATGCTTGAAGTATGGGAAGTGCAGGATGGTTGTTAGTCGAAGCCGAACGTGCCCTTGTCTGATGCTCTTGACCGAATAATGCTTTCAGACCGAACGATGCATTCTGGCCGAATGCTAGTGTCATGTTGAAAGTTATCTACACCGAACGTTTTCTGGATGCCGAGTACTCCTGTCGCCGAGCACTAGTTGACGCCGAGTGCTGCTTGATGCCGAGCAGCCCTGTACGCCGAGCTCCAGCTGGTGTCGAGTACTCCTGGATGCCGAGCAGTCCTTCATGCCGAGTTCCAGCTGGTGCCGAGTACTCCTGGATGCCGAGCAGTCCTTCAGGCCGAGCTCCAGCTGGTGCCGAGTACTACGCCGAGTACTCCTGGATGCCGAGCAGTCCTTCATGCCGAGTTCCAGCTGATGCCGAGTACTACGCCGAGTACTCCTGGATGCCGAGCAGTCCTTCAGGCCAAGTAGTGGCCAATGCCGAGCACTCAGTTGCCTGGTCAAATCTCCAGGAAACACTTGCCCCCCAAAGTGTATCGCGTGACCGAACGTGGTACGCTTTGAATCATGTAACCTTTTCGTCTCGTCTCAAACTCTTGGCTAACCTCGAGCGGAGATGCCGCCTTTGTGGATTCCAGCGACTCAAGTGTGTGCCGAGCGTGTTCCAAATGCCGAACGGTACATTCGTAACCGAACGATGCTTCCTTGCCGAACGATACTTCAATGCCGAACCATTATGTGCCGATGCCGAACGACATGACCTTGACCGGTTCCACCGGATATGGCCTTTTCGACTTCCCTTTCTGTCTATAAAAGTCGAGGCCTTCTTCCTCTTTCTCTTTTCACGCTCACTTCTCCTATCTTGTTTTCGAGAAACTCACTTGTTACCGGCCTACAAAGACTTAACAACTCTTCCTAACACCCTCGGCGCTGATCAAAATCGCGGTTCTCAACCCCAAACTTCTTCAAGTCGTGATCTATTACATAGGTAACAATCCCTCTACTAAATCCTTAAAGGGGTTTCGACACGAGACACAGGTGATGTGTGGATTTTTAGGGCCATACGATGCGGAGGAAGGTTGGAGTTGGTTAGAATGCCGAACAGGATGGTTCGGTGTGGACGGAGGAAGGAAAGAAAAAAGAAAAGGGAATGAAGTCACTGTGGAGGACGGTGTGTTTAAGCCAAATAGGATGTCGGGTATGTTCCCGGCCGAACGAGATTTTGGCCGGGCGATGCTTTTCCGAACAGTCACACATGCCGAACAACATAAATGCCTAATTATAAATGCCGAATCACCACATATGTCGACCAATACAACTGCCGAACACCATATATGCCGAACGATATAACCGCCTAGGTTGAACAATATATGTGCCAAACAATATAACTGCCGAACACTACATATGCCGAACACCAAAAATGCCGACCAATATAACTGCCTAGGCCGAACAATATACATGCCGACCTATACTTAGAATGAACAATACAATTGCCGAACAACATTTAAATGCCGAACAGTATAAATGTCAAACTACACTTAGGCCGGTTACTTTATAAATCATATGTTTTCTGAATCTGGAACTATAATCACCACCAGGCGGGCTCTTTGAGACGGTCAGCGATGACGGTCTTCGAAGGCAACGATTCGAAGCTCATTTTTATATCTTCGAAATCTTTAGATTCTTATCGCTTGTACACAATTGCTTGCACTAGTTCACACACCACGTGGGGGGGGGGGAAAACTCGTGTTGCTAATTCTAACGTTCAACGTTTTTTAAGTATAGTTCTCTCAAGCACTTAGCCAGGTTCGTTATTTATTTGGGATGTCGAGAAAATCTAGCTCCGCCACTATATCCGACCGGCCTGGGCCGTCATCAAGGCAAGGAGCCATTGATACTTCTAATCCATCGACTTCTCCTGCTCATAACTTGGCGCCTGATGCTCTGGAGGCGACAATCTTACTAGACAACCCGATCGATTCACAAGCCTCGAAGATTAACGAAGCTGCTCTGCGATGGATATGCTCCATTCATGGGATTTCTTTTGCCGACGTGTTAGTTCCTTTAAGACACGATCGCCGTCATCTGCCCCCAGTCGGGTACACTACCTGCAACAAGTTCATGTGTTGGATGGGCAGCGTGCCTCCATTCAACTTATTTCTCCGGGATGTACTGCAGTACATAGACATAGCTCCGTCGCAGCTGCACCCGAACGGCCATGCATTTTTATATGGGACGTACCTACTTTTCATGGCTGTCTTCTCCAGACCTCCAACTGCCAATGATATCAGATATATTTACATGTTCAAGAGATGGAAAGACAGTCCTTCTTTTATGTTCCTCGAGCCATACCACAAATGCCAGATCTTGACAGGGGCCTGTAGCAAATTCACCCTGTACAAACAGGAATGGTTCTATGTGCGCTGCCCTTCTGGTTTCGCTAGGAGATGGGTTGAAGGCAGTAAGTCTCTCTGCCGAGTCACTATTCATATTTGATCGGAGTCATGCTTTTCCTAACTCTTCATTTCATCTTTTCAGGTATCAACCCGCGCCCGGAAGGCCGAGGATATTCTGAGGCTGTCGATGCCATTAGAGCTCTTCCTACCGAGGATCGAGACATCCGAGTTATCATTTCAAATGAATCACTGTCGGGGTTCGGCTTGCTGGCTCCTGGTCGTCGGATCAGCCTTCCAGAAGGTGTTACCATTCCCAAACCTTCGTCCGGTAAAGGGAAAAAACTTGTCGGATCGTCGTCGCGCCGCGCTCCCGACACGCACGAAGAAGGCAAGCGCAAAGAGGATGATGCCCCTGAAACTCAGGGTGAGAATGCGGGTCCCGCTCAGAATCCGGCAGTCGAAGTTCACGACATTGAGACGTCGTCCTCCCCTTCGAAGGGAAAGAAGAAGTTAAAATATAAAGTTCAGAAGGAGAAAGTTGGTGGCACTTCAAAAGTCACACTTATTCCGCCTGAGAAAGAGGCTTCCTCACATCATCTGGAAAGTTCTCTGAGGGGTCTGTCCAACCTGTCCATCCCCGATGATTTACTTAATTACGGGTTCGATGATCCTGAAGCTCTCAAATTCTCTTTGCCCGCTAGAGGCAATGTAGGAGTTCAACTCCCGGCTCAAGGAGACAACACTCCGATTAGCAAAGATAAACGAACGGGTCCGTCGGGGGGAACACTAGGACACACACGCACATGCGCATTCCATAATATACTTCAAGTATTTTTAACTCGTGAGTTCTCCTTAACTCGTTGTTATCTCCATTCTTTGCAGGTGATATGGGCCGCTCTCACGGACTTGATCGCCTTCAGGAGTCTTCTATATTCCATCACTCTGGACGGGATTCCGGTTCAGGCAGACGCAGGGACCGAGGCGAGTTTGAAGATAGGGATAATCGTCCCCGAGAGTCGTCTCACCGCAAGAAAGCACATTCTTAATCTTCCCAGTCCCGTGATCTTCCTCCTCCAACTGAGCCGGATAGAGAAAAATCCTTACAGAAGGGTTATCAGTCTGATGCTCCTCGAGAACAACATTCCAGTTCATCGAGTACAAGGCAAGTTCGAGAGCAACGTAAAAGAACGGAGTTTTCAAAGCCTCCCCCTCCTACTCCTGTGGTGGACCCAACTGTTGCGGAAATGATGGTCGATCTTAAGGCCAAGTTTCCAAAAATTTGCTTCGATGGTCTGAAGTTCATCCCGACCATTCATCATATTCCTGGGCATGTGAAGCAGAGTGCCATTGCCTGCAATAACGACGTCTATGTTCAACATGACGCGTTTGTGCACTTGGTGGAGAAGGTCTCGGAAGTATCTATTGAGCGTCAACACGAGATTGACCGTCTGAATCTGGAGGCTGACAGCGATAAGAAAATCATCAAACTCCAAGACGAAGAGCTTGCTTCGTATAAGTCAAAGCTAGAAGCCGCTGAACAAAGCGCAAAAAATACTGCTGAGGCAGTTACTCGTTTAGAGGCGGCTCACAAAAAAGAGCTTGACGAATCAGTCCAGCGTAGCGGTGCCCTCGCCCTAGAAAAAGACTCTGTCCAAAAGGAAAGGGACGCACTCGCTACTCAAGTCAAAGAGCTGAAGGAATTACTTTCCAAGGAGAAGGAAGACATAGTAGCTGCTCAAGAAGAATCACAGCGATACTGTGATGAGATTGTTGCTACCCGACTCCTGAAGACAAAGCTCGATGACGAACTCGCCGGGGTCGGGAAAATAAAGGACGAGGCCCGTGAGGAGGGCAAAAGAATGGCTGTGGAAGAGCTTGATTCTCGCCTTGAGGCGGCCGCAGAAGCCGGCAGGGAAGAGGTCAAAAGTATGTTTGACCCGTTGATCGCCGAGTATGGAGCCCGCGTCCTTATGCACCGCGACTTAACATTTGTGGGTGACGGCTACCTCGAATCCCTGGCTGAGGCGTGGGAAACTCTGTTAAGGATCAGGAAGGTCGAGTCGGGCTCCAACGAGGTCGATGAGGTTGTCTTGGTGAAGGAGTTCCTAAGGGGGAATGAGCCATCGGACTTATCCGCAGCATTGGCACTTTATAGCAAAGGCTCTTCCCCTTCGAAAGAGAAGAATGACGAAGCTGGCCCGTCTGGGGCCAATACTACTACTCCTCACATTGCCGCTCCTTACGCTGCTCAATCGGCCGGTCGGCCAACACTTGATCCATTCGAGCAGCATGCTAGTTATGATCCCGAAGATCCCGGGCTTGGTGTTCATGTGCTGTCACCTATCCTGGAGGGTGAAACCCCTCGCGCCACCGATAGCCAACCGGACCCTGGTAGGAAATTCTTCTTTCTCTAGAAGTTGAAGAGATCCCGTCATTTTTCAGCAGTGGCTATTCGTTCTAATGCTCATTCCTTATGTTTTCGTGCAGGTTGCTATGACGCCGAGCCAACTCCGAGGAGCGATGATGCCAAGGAGGAAGCAGAGAAAACAAGCGACGTTGCTCACGCAGGAGTAACTCCCGGTCCAGACGCTCAAGTGATCGGGGCGCTAGATGATGACAAACTTGATACTTCGTCTCCTGCCGAAGGAAGCGATGAAATTGAAATCACTGGCGCCTCTGAGCATACTTCAGAGATGAGCATGAAGGACCGTCTCACCGACGAGGAGAAGAAAAAAATCAAAGTCAAAGTTGAGTCTGAAATACTGGAACTCACTGACCCGCGGAACAGACCTTTGAAAATCATTCTCCCGGGCAGGTCCAAACCACTAGATGTTCCATCTCCTACTCCCGACTCCGTTTCTCTAGCAAGCAAAAAGTCCAAGAAAAAGCGTGAGGGAGAGGAGTCGTCGGAAACAACGAAGGAAGACAAGAAGAAGAAGTCAAAGAAATAATCGATACACTCGTTCAACGAGTTTTTTGCTTAAGTCTTGTAATTGCTTTTATCTTCCACAACTTGTAGTTTGTATAGAGAGGTCTGAATTTTGTAGGAATGATCATGTATCCCCATTTTGGACTTATTGAATAAAGTTTTTAGCTTCTTTTTCGCTTGGGTGATTCTCTTGTCTTTCCTTAGTTTGCTGACTAATTGTAGCCATAACTCAAGTTCTTATGAGTTGCATTATCTCCCGGTCCATTCTTGTGCTGTTCAAACATTTTTGGACATGGCGTACCTCTCGTCCCACATCTTTCGAGTACTTGGACTTCTTGCTGACTCTGTGCTCCGGGGACTTGGAGGCTTGAAACAGTTTATACTCTAGTCCGCGCTCCGGGGAATTAGAGTACTCCGCTCCGCACTCCGGGGATTCAGAGATTTGAAATCGTTTATACTCTAGTCCGCGCTCTGGGGACTTAGAGTACTCCGATCCGCGATCTGGGGACTCGGAGATTTGACCTCGTTTATACTCTAGTCCGCGCTTTGGGGACTTAGAGTACTTCGATCCGCGCTCTGGGGATTCGGAGATTTGAAATCGTTTATACTCTAGTCCGCGCTCTGGGGACTTAGAGTACTCCGATCCGCGCTCTGGGGATTCGGAGATTTGGAATCGTTTATACTCTAGTCCGCGCTCTAGGGACTTAGAGTACTCCGATCCGCGCTATGGGGATTCGGAGATTTGAAATCGTTTATACTCTAGTCCATGCTCTGGGGACTTAGAGTACTCCGATCCGCGCTCTGGGGATTTGGAGATTTGACCTCGTTTATACTCTAGTCCGCGCTCTGGGGACTTAGAGTACTCCGATCCGCGCTCTGGGGATTCAGAGATTTGGAATCGTTTATACTCTAGTCCGCGCTCTGGGGACTTAGAGTACTCCGATCCGCGCTCTGGGAATTCGGAGATTTGAAATCGTTTATACTCTAGTCCGCGCTCTGGGGACTTAGAGTACTCCGATCCGCGCTCTGGGGATTCGGAGATTTGGAATCGTTTATACTCTAGTCCGCGCTCTGGGGACTTAGAGTACTCCGATCCGCGCTTTGGGGATTCGGAGATTTGAAATCGTTTATACTCTAGTCCGCGCTCTGGGGACTTAGAGTACTCCGATCCGCGCTTTGGGGATTCGGAGATTTGGAATCGTTTATACTCTAGTCCGCGCTTTGGGGACTTAGAGTACTCCGATCCGCGCTCTGGGGATTCGGAGATTTGAAATCATTTATATTCTAGTCCGTGCTCTGGGGACTTAGATTACTCCGATCCGCGCTCTGGGGATTCGGAGATTTGACCTCGTTTATACTCTAGTCCGCGCTCTGGGGACTTAGAGTACTCCGATCCGCGCTCTGGGGATTTGGAGATTTGGAATCGTTTATACTCTAGTCCGCGCTCTGGGGACTTAGAGTACTCCGATCCGCGCTTTGGGGATTCGGAGATTTGAAATCGTTTATACTCTAGTCCGCGCTCTGGGGACTTAGAGTACTCCGATCCGCGCTCTGGGGATTCAGAGATTTGGAATCGTTTATACTCTAGTCCGCGCTCTGGGGACTTAGAGTACTCCGATCCACGCTCTGGGGATTCGGAGATTTGAAATCATTTATACTCTAGTCCGCGCTCTGGGGACTTAGAGTACTCCGATCCGCGCTCTGGGGATTCGGAGATTTGGAATCGTTTATACTCTAGTCCGCGCTCTGGGGACTTAGAGTACTCCGATCCACGCTCTGGGGCTTCAGAGATTTGGAATCGTTCGTACGAGTCTGTATGTCGTGCAGGATAATGTAATTTATCATCCAATTAAGAGATATAGAAACTTCATAGAAAATATGGCTTCAAGCCTTTATTAATGAAAATCAACTAAATTGCTTGATTACAACTTTAAAAGGAAACTAAGTCATTATTGAATGGAAACATGCAGGAAATAACAGTGCCTACAACAAGAAAGGAAAACATGCTAAATGTAATAGTGCCGCAAATGTTCACTGTTCCATGCTCGGGGGAGTGTCGCGCCATCAACGGTCGCTAGCTTGAATGTTCCTTCTCCAAGCTTCCGTTCAATGGCGTATGGACCTTCCCAGCTGGGATTCATGCGTGATGGTATCGGGAAGACTCGTTTCAGAACGAGATCACCCACATCAAAGATTCTTGGGCGGACTCTGCCGTCGTAGTAACGCTTGACTCGATGTCTGTGCGCCGCCGCCCTTAATTCAGCTTCTTCACGCTTTTCGTCGATGCAGTCCAGTGATTCCAGCAAGAGGTTTTGGTTCGTCTTGGGATCATAGTATGTCACTCGGTGCGATGGAACTTCAAGTTCCACGGGTATAACGGCTTCAGAGCCGTATGCCAAGGCGAACGGAGTGTGGCCGGTCGCGGACTTGTGGGTAGTTCTATACGCCCATAATGCTGTCGGGAGTTCATCTACCCACTTGCCTCCAACCTTCTCCAGACGCTTCTTCAGTATGGACTTGATTATTTTGTTAACGGCCTCGACTTGTCCGTTAGCTTTTGGGTGTGCAACGGCGGCGAACTTTTTCTCGATGCCGTACTTTAAACAGAACTCTTTGAACTCTCTACTTTCAAATTGCGTTCCGTTGTCTGTAATGATGGTGCGTGGAAGGCCAAAGCGGCATATAATGTTTCGTACAACGAAGTTAATGACCTTCTTAGAGGTGATAGTGGCCAAAGGTTCTGCCTCAGCCCATTTCGTGAAATAGTCGACTGCAACTATTGCGTATTTCGCACCACCTTTGGATAGAGGCAAAGAGCCGATTATGTCGATTCCCCAGATCGCAAATGGCCAGGGACTGATCATTTGTGTGAGTTCCGTTGATGGAGCCCTCGGGATTTTCGCATATCTTTGACACTTGTCGCATTTTCTTGCGTAGTCCGCGGCATCCCGGTTTACGGTGGGCCAGTAATATCCATAGCGGAGGATCTTCTTTGCTAGCGTTTGCCCCCCAGTATGGTCGCCACATTCCCCTTCGTGAACCTCTCTCAAGACTCGCTTTGTTTCATCATGAGCGATGCATCGTAATAACGGGACTGAGAATCCTTTTCGATACATTGATCCATCCTGCATTATGTATCGCGCAGCCTTTCGAAGGACCTGCCGTCTTTCGCTTCTTTTTCCTAGTAAAGCCCCGGTCGTCAGGTACAGTTTGAATGGGGTTATCCACGATTCCTTCTCGATTTCTGTTCCCAACACGCGATCGACTTTCATTTCGTCTATGCTCGGGGCATGCAAGACTTTGACGGGATACAATCCCATTTGTTGCGCATCGTCGGTACTCGCGAACTTAGCCAATAAGTCGGCTTCTTTGTTCTGTTCGCGCGGGATATGTGAGATGTCATAACGCTCAAGATTTGATAGTAGTTCTTGGACCTGAATGAGGTACGGAGCAAGCTTTCGTCCCTTTGCTTGGTAGTCTCCCCGTACTTGGTAAACCACCAACTGCGAGTCACAAAAGATTTCGACTGATTCGATCCCGAGTTCCCTGATGAGCTTCAAGCCAACGATCAGTGCTTCATATTCGGCTTCGTTATTTGTAGCCGGGAAATCGAGCTTCAGGGCATAACAGATCGATCGGTTTTCCGGAGTTACAAGAACTACGCCCGCGCCGGAGCAACGGTCGTTTGATGCACCGTCAGTGTATAATTTCAATCGAACGGGGGGAATGATGTCGTGATCGTCCGGTTTGATGGATATGGTAAATTCAGCGATGAAGTCTTCTAACGCTTACCCTCGGATGGCTCTCCGTGGTAAGTACGCGATATCAAATTGGCTCAACTCGATGTTCCATCTTAGCAATCTTCCAAAAGTTTCCGGCCGTTGGAGTACCTGCCTCAGGGGTTGATCGGAATAAACACCGATTGAATGTGCTTGAAAGTATGGGTGAAGCTTTCGTGATGCAATCACCAAGCAATAAGCCAATTTCTCTATTTTAGGGTAATTCCTCTCGGCCCCTGTTAAACGTTTGCTAACATAATACACCGGCTTTTGGACTCGATCCTCCTCTCGTACCAAAGCCGCACTTATCGCATGTGGGGATATAGCCAAGTATACGTACAACATCTCATGGTCAACTGGTTTTGATAGCATTGGTGGGCTCTCCATATGCCTCACCAGATTCCGGAATGCTTCCTCACAGCTAGACGTCCATTCAAAATTTCTCTTTCCTTTCTTTATTATGTCAAAGAACGGGATGCACTTGTCAGTTGCCTTGGATATAAATCGACTCAGCCAGCTACTTTTCCGTTCAAGCTATGTACCTGCTTTATAGTCCTGGGCGCTTGTACATCTCGAATAGCTTGGATCTTTTCTGGGTTGGCCTCGATTCCCCTAGCGTTGACGATGAATCCCAAAAACTTCCCTGATGCAACGCCGAAAGAACACTTCAACGGGTTGATCTTCATGCCATAAAACCTGAGTATGTCGAACATTTCAGCCAAGTCTTGAATGTGGTCGTTTGACCGTCGTGACTTCACGAGCATGTCATCCACATAGACTTCAATGGTTTTACCCAGCTGGTCCTTGAACATTCGATTCACCAGACGTTGGTAAGTTGCTCCAGCATTCTTCAATCCAAAGGGCATCACTACATAGCAATACAGTCCGACATTTGTAACGAAGCTGGTGTGTTCTTGGTCTGGAATATGCATTGGGATTTGGTTGTATCCTGAGTACGCATCCATGAATGACAGTAACTCGTGTCCTGCGGTGGAATCGACCAACTGATCGATCCTAGCCAACGGGAAACTGTCCTTAGGGCATGCTTTGTTCAAGTCGGAATAATCTACGCAAGTCCTCCATTTCCCATTCGCCTTCTTTACTAGCACGGGGTTGGATACCCATTCAGGGTAGAGGGCGTCGTGGACGAACCCATTCGCTTTGAGTTTGTCCACCTCCTCTCCAAGAGCGGCAGATCTCTCCGGATCCATTCCTCTCCTTTTTTGCTTGACTGGGACGTATTTCGGGTCTATGTTCAACATATGACTCGTGATGGCGGGAGAAATCCCACACATATCAGAATGCGTCCAGGCGAAAACATCAAGGTTCGCCCGGAGGAAGTCACTAAGGTCTTCAGTCATTGCGGGGCCTAGCTGTACTCTTCAGTATTCGCGAAGGGTCGTCACGGCTAACTTAAATGTCAATTGTTAATTCAGCCGGTGCCACCTTCTCTTCCCTGGGTTTCTCATCGTCGTCTCTCGGATCTATATTTCCGTAGATCCGAGAACTATGCCCGATCCAGGGCTCGGGCACTACTTGTCAATTATCCGCATTGAGGATGCGGACGGGATTGTCCGCAACCTTTCCCTTCTCCCTCCGGTGGGCCTCTCGGAGCTCGGCCACATAACAGGAACGACCAGCTGCTTGGTCGCCGTGAACAATGCCTACTCCTTTGTGAGTCGGGAACTTCAAAGTTAAACACCACGGGGCTAACGCTGCCCTAAATTCTGCCAGGGCCGGCCGACCCAAGAAAACGTTATACGGAGAGTCCACATCCAAAACTACAAAGGGTAGAATTCGCACTCTCCGACGCTCGCCTTGTCCCAGTTCAACTGGTAACTCGACATATCCCACCGCATCAGTTGCAGCGCCGTTAAAGCCGTGAATACGAGCTTTGGATGGTTTCAAGTCTTTTGTTTCTAGCTTCATTTGATCGTAGGCCTTCTTGAAGATGATGTTGACTGAACTTCCAGAATCAATCAGAATTCTTTTTACATATGCTGGTCCGATCGTTGCAGATATGACCATGGGGTCGATGGTCGGAGCCTCTACCTGATCAGCGTCTCTGCTTCTGAACACAATATCGTCTGTCATTACGCGCTGCTGCTTAGCAGGGGCTCCGTCCACCACGTTCGAACAACAATCAAAATCTGCATGCTTCTAGGAACTTGCATATCGCTCCATCTCCTGCCAATTCTTATCCGCGGGGTGAGGCCCGCCGATAATTGTATTTATGACCAGTCTACCAACGGTCCGGGCAGGCTCCTCGGGATGACGTGGAGCTGGTGCACGACCTGGGTTGGACGTTCCCTGTCCTCCTTGTGGATCCTTCATAAATTCTTGCAATTTCTTCTGCCTGATCAACTTCTCGATAGCGTCGTGCAAGTGTCTACATTCTTCCGTATTGTGTCCATAAGTCTCATGGAAGCGACAATATTTCCCGGTCCGCTTCTGTTCTTCGGTTGATTCTTTTGGACGTGGTTTTCTGTACTGAAAAGTATTGCAGGTGGATAGGTAAATGTTTTCAAGTGGGGCGTTTAGCGGAATGTACTCGCTGTAGCTTGGAATTCTCGACTTCCACTTTCCTGCTTATTTTCTTTTCCCTTGACTCCTTCCTCCGGACTCCTTGGGTTGCCCAGGCTTGTTCTGGACATTGACTTGGACCTTTCCCGAGCTATCTCCAGATTGCTTCACAGCGATGTTGCTCTTTATTGACTCTTGGACAGGCCCTGGCGCCTTATCTCGTCGTACCCACCTAGCTTCCTCTCTTCTTATGAACTGGTGTGCCTTAGAGTAGAAACGCTCTAGCGTAGCTGGAGGTTTTCCTGCCAGCCAGTCTCCAAACTCAGAGTCTGGATCCACACCTCTCATTACAGCCATCAGAATTGCATGGTCATTGGGATTACTGACTTCAGTTGCTGCTACGTGGAATCTTTGCAAATATTCCTTCAACGATTCCCCAGGATTTTGGATTACACTTGACAGAGACATCACGTCCTTTGGGCGCGTAGTGTGTATCCTGAACTGCTCAATAAACTTCTTTGCCAACTCCTCGAAATTTGATACGGATCGCGGAGGAAGTTGGGTGAACCACATAGTAGCGATCCCAGATAGAGTAATCGGAAAGCACCTACACTTGGTGGCATCATTTGCTCTGGCTAAATCCATCATCCATTCGTACCTCATGACATGTTGTCTAGGGTCAGTCTTTCCTTCATATGCGGGAATAGTAGGCATACTAAACTTCCTGGGGTACGCCGCCTGCAACACATCATCCGTGAACGGAGTATGACTTCTTGACACTCCCCAATCATTATTCGATAACACCTGATTTTCCTTCATCAACTGCCTGATCATGGCTGTCAGATCTGGTGTCTGTATGGAAGGCGGAAGGTTGGAGTCTGTTCTACGCGCCTGTCCATGCTGATGCCTCCTCTCTTGGCAATCTGCCAATCGTGCGTCTTGAGGTTCGACATCGTTAGCATTTTGATGATCTGGGCCTCTATCTTCCATCTGTATCCCGGTCTTGAAGCTTCCAGCTCTTGCTTGGTCGCGGTCTCCAGCTGTTCGAACAGCAGCATCTGCTCGCGCAGCATCAGTTTTACAACGTCTGCGCCTAGGAGGTTCATCAGAGGAAGTAGAGCTGTCAGATGAGGAGTAAGCAGCGGGATTGCCCCCAGCATTCTGTTGCTGCTGTTGAGTAAGTTGTGCCATCAGGTTGGCATTGGCTTGCATCTGCTCTCCTAGTTGTCTCCTACTTTCCCTGAGCTCTCTCATCAAGTCGTTGAACTCTATTCTGGTGACAACTGGAGTTTGGTCCTGAATGGCAACTCCTGTATTTGGAATTGCTGGTTGATTGCTAGGCCCCGCTTGTTGCACGCTAGCAGTCTCGTGGGCATCCGCATTGTGAGAAGCTGACCTGGTACGTGGTCTTGCCATTGTAGAGTTATTGGTATGAACTCTGAGTAGAATCAACGGATGTCCTATCAGTGAGTCGGATCTTCTTTGGGGGATTTGTTCAATCTAGTAGCTTCAAAGAAGATCCTTGAGGTCCTGAGTTCAATTCTCAGTGAAAGCACCAAAGTGTTAGCACCAAAATTGGTCACTAACCTCGTTCAGAAAGATTGTGTAGAGATATAAGTGATGAAAGTAAATTAAACAGAGAAGACAATGCTAATTTAAATGCAGAAAGTAAGAACACCAAATTTATAGTGGTTCAACGTAATTGCCTACGTCCACTTTGTTCAACTTTATTGATTTCCTTTATGGTTGATTACAAATACAATTCGTGAATCAAATGCTTGAGTGAAGTTGTTGAGTAGAGAAGATGAGTCTTGAAAATGGCAGAGTCTCCCCGGTGTTTTCTCTCCAAAAAAGGATCCCTTTCACTGTGACCCTGCCCCTCTATTTATAGGCAAATATGGGCTGGACTTCCCAAATGGGCTGGATGGCCGAACACTCCAGCCCCAGTACAGTGGTTGTTGTATGCCGAACCATGTATGCCGAACACCCTAATGCCGAACGAACCTTTCTATGCCGAACGGTATGCTTGAAGTGTGGGAAGTGCAGGATGGTTGTTAGTCGAAGCCGAACGTGCCCTTGTCTGATGCTCTTGACCGAATAATGCTTTCAGACCGAACGATGCATTCTGGCCGAATGCTAGTGTCATGTTGAAAGTTATCTACACCGAACGTTTTCTGGATGCCGAGTACTCCTGTCGCCGAGCACTAGTTGACGCCGAGTGCTGCTTGATGCCGAGCAGCCCTGTACGCCGAGCTCCAGCTGGTGCCGAGTACTACGCCGAGTACTCCTGGATGCCGAGCAGTCCTTCAGGCCGAGCTCCAGCTGGTGCCGAGTACTACGCCGAGTACTCCTGGATGCCGAGCAGTCCTTCATGTCGAGTTCCAACTGATGCCGAGTACTACGCCGAGTACTCCTGGATGCCGAGCAGTCCTTCAGGCCGAGTAGTGGCCAATGCCGAGCACTCAGTTGCCTGGTCAAATCTCCAGGAAACATATTTCAATTGATATTTCACTTGAGTTAGATTTATTGATATAAGAATGTTAATCCTGACTCGAGTGTTTTGTGTTTTGCCTTACGCTCGGGTCAGACTGAGGTCACAACATTTGAGACTCACCTTTGGAGATGGTGTTTCGCTTGGAGATTCATCTATCTATTCAGCTTTCAGTTATTCGGTTGACTCCAATGGTATATATTCAGGTTTTGTTATAGACTATTGTATTGAGACTTCTATGTATTCGAGACTTCTGTTGTATCTTGTTTTAACTCTGTTATATATATATAGTAGCTTCATGAACTACTATTCATTTGTTTCCGCTGCTTATTGTTATATTACTCTGTGTCTGTGATTCTATGATTTATTTATTTACTGTATATGCTGAGTTTTGCCAAATATAAATTAACAATCTGATATTTCGAGCAATTCAAGTCCGACATGTGTGGATGCGAATGGCATGAAATACCGTGATGTTACATTACGTCAATATTCTACAGTTACCATTTTAATTCATATTAAGTGCAATAATTAATTAGATTAATTGCAATTGAATTTCTATTTAGTTTCAGTGGATTAAATAAATAGGTGATAAATGACAAATGTTACCTTTTACTTAATCTAATCACATTTATAGGTTTATTATCAACAACAAATGTTGTGACTACTTACACAGCCTTGATTATACTCAATTTCCATTAATTACATATAATTTCTCCTCTTATATAACATTTAATTCATTTCCCTATTTCAATCTATCACCAAATAACTTTACAATTGTTTCAATTACTGACATACAAGTCCAACATTAAATTCAACATTCAATTTCCTTAATTCCATTAATTACCCATTCCATATTCAAATGGACAAATTAATGAGAAGATAGTTAATACAATCGTTTATAATAATAATTCATACCATTATCTTATTATTTATAATCAAGGTCAAAATTTTCTTACCCAAAAAGGGTTTTATATTCAATATTAACCTATTTCAATCAATTACATACAAGTTCACATTTAAATACATCATTTAATTTACTTCATTATTTTCAATTATAACCAAATTGACCTACAATTTATTTCAATTGGTAGAAATTATATTAAATAGTTATCAATAGCATTCAAACAACATCACTGATTTCGTATTCAATATTAGCCAATTCTAATTGATTATATATATTTCAACATTAAATGTATTTCCTTATACAGTTTATAACCAATTATAACTTTACAATCACTTCAAATTAATTGGAATTACATTAAAATAGTTAGCAATTACCTTAAATTAACATTACTAACATTACATTCTAGTTATTACTCTCATTATAAAATCACAAATTTTAGTTTTCTTTCAATATTAAATTCTAAAATCTTTTTTTATTTATCGGAAAATTACGGGTCGTTACACTCTCCCTCACTCAAAACTTTTCGTCCTCGAAAAGGAAAAAGGAGGGATTAAGGAATTAATATATTTTATTCAAAGCATTCAATTTATAAACAATTAATTTACATAATTAAGTATTTTAAAGAAAATATACTAATTAATAAACAATTAAATCTTCATATTCAAATTTACTAAAGTTTGAGAATATTTCACTTTTCACAAAATTTTCTAAGTCTAAAATTCACGGAAAATTTCGACAGAGTCTCCTTTGTACGGAGAGGTCCGGAAAATAATAATATCAATAATAACAATATATATGTATTGTATTTCAAATTAAAATATCCCAAACCACGGAAAAACAATATAATATCGCTAGAAAACTATAATCCAGAAACGTACCTATTTGTTGGGCAAACAACGCTTATTTATGAAACCAAAAGTAGTAACTATTGCTTCCATAACCTATATTTCACTTATATAATCCAAAAGAGTGAGAATTATGTATAAGAGAGATATTTAAGTTGTTTCAATTTGCAACAAAAGCAAATCAATATAAAACATAATCAAACAAACAATACAACTATTTATGCAACCAAGGAAATCAACCATCCATCCATCAATGGTTTGTTTTGTTCAGAAACCTTTAATCGTGCAAGGCGATAAATAAACTATCATGTGTACCCTATGCTCAACAGCCCTGGATAATTACTTAATAGACTATCCATACAACCTTAAATAATTTGAAGTATCCTTTCCAAACATCCATAAGCCAAAATAACCAAAAACTTCAACACGTTATTTTAGTTTATTTAATCGGTTTATTTTTACATCATTACTGTTCTTTTTTTTCATGCACTTACATAAATTATTTCACATTTATTAATTACTTATAATGATTGATATTCATTTAATACTAATATCCATCAGTAAATCATTTCAGTTATTTTCTTGGGTTTATAATCCTTTACCTATACAATATTTACTTTTTTACTATTTAATTTAATTACAAGCATTTCAAAGTATTAACTTACATTTATAACATTTCTTGTACATCCAAAATTCTTATTTAGAAATAGTTCCATTTGAACCCTTTTATTACTTAAGTTTTTTTTGTATAATATTCTATTACATATTTCTTTAACATTACAACTTATTAAACATTTCTGGTAAGTTATATATATATATATTAGGAATGCAATTGAATGTTACACAAGTTTTTGGTATTCGCCCTTGAAGAGAAAAGAAATATTTCAATTTATCTAAAAATTCAATTAAAACATTTAACCTCATTCGCTTAGTAAGGATATAAGATATATTTAAAACATCTTCATAGCATTATGCAAGGATTTTCCAAAAAGTTTAAACAATGTTAGAAGTTTGTATCAAAACATTATAATAAGCTTTTTATATGAAGTTCCTTAAATCCGATAATTTATTAGACTCATTATTTTAAAATAAGTATAAACCCTAGATTATTAAACTGAAACTAATAGTATACTCAATTCTTACATTAAATATCCAAATCAAAGTATAAAATTTCATATCTTCATGATTAATTTACACACTTATTTTAAAATGAATATTCAAATCATGGAAAAAATTTTTATGGTTTAATACAAAAATTCAAATAGTGAATAAACCTATAAATTTACTGTTAGTGCTTCGAACTCAAGTGTATATTTCAAACCATAGTTCCAAAATAGAGGTTCAAGTTTATTGGTCAAGTATATTACTATAAATAAAACTTTGCAAATCATTTTTTTTCCATTTATGTAATATCTTTAAATTATACATTCAAAGAAACTTATATAAATTTTACTCGAAATATTCATTTGAAAACTTCATTTGCAAATCAATCATCTTTAATACTTTAATATTTTATGGAAAAATTTCATCTGTAAAATTTCTTGCTTCATTTATAAATACCACATAATTTTTTTTAAATAACATCTTTATAAATATATGTAAACTATTTGAAAACAATTACTTACATCATTACTTATATTTAAAAAAAGAAGTTATTGAAAACCTTAAATCCATTATTTATAAATTTTATTAGTTTTAAATCTCAAAATACTTTTAAACATCATTAATAAATCAATAATCGTTGACTTTAAATTTGTTTGATTTAATTAATAACTTCTCACAATATTTACAACACAAATAATTTACTATTAAACCATGTTGTACATAAATAAACAATATTTTAAACATTTAAAAGTATTTAGAGATGAAAAAAATGACCAAAATATCTTTTATATAATACTGTATCAAAATACTTCTATAACTCGATGTTTTAACAAGTTTAGCCTCGTTCTTGAAGACTTTGGTCGTACGTTGATCAGGTGTAAGACTAGAAATCTCCAAGTACTTAGGAGAACTGTTTCAACACCCAGTGAAAAATACTTAAAAACAGATATAAGAAGTATCGCTCAAAATTTGATGTCAAATGATGATGTTACGATAGTAGTGGCCCACTACTGATACCGTGTTTACGCAATGGACACAAAACTTTTTAGAGGATCCTTCCACCTTCCGGATTCCAGAAAAATATCGTAGCCATTTCTTAAACAAGGGACCATCGACCCCTGCTGTAGTGGTAACTGTTGATTCAATGATTTACGCAATGGATGCACTTCCTTCCCGGAAGATCCATAAACAACAGATCCAAGGATCGAATGTGCCTCCATTGGGTAAACTAAAGAACCATCTACCCTGAAAAAATTGAGGAACCCATGAGTTTAAGTTCGGACAACCATATCGATTTGAATCCATTTTTGAATTCACCCAAGTATATTAGGGTTTATCGATCGAATCCATTCCTAGATTCCCCAAGTCCATCGGGGTCAAAGCATATCATACTATACTTCTACGTGGAGGGTACTTCCTCATACCTCTTACTTCAAAATATAACATACCATATATAGTACTCTTTCAAATCATAACTTCAAATATCGCACTTATATAAATTCCATTATATATAAGATTTTTTTTCAGATAGAGTACTTTCCAAAATCAATAATCTCGAATATATCAAATTATTCTTACATAAATTCAGTTATATATAAGATTTACCTCTTCAGATCGAATACCTTCCAAAATCAACAGTTTTCAAAATCTTCTTATACTTATATAAAGTCTATCTTATATCAGAATAATTTTTTTTTCAAAAAATCAATTTCACTGCATGAAGAGCCATGTGGTATTGAACATCTTTGCTTTATAAAAGGTTTTGAATTTAGAATAGGTTTGTATATGAAATTGTTTTGTGAAATAGTTTGTAAATAGAATAGTTTGTAAAATAGGTTTGTATATAAAATAGAGTAAAATAGTTTGTATAAGAAAAATAAAAGAAAATAGTTCTGTATATAAAATGGTTTTAAATTTATAGTAGTTTGTATAAAAAAAATAAAAATTCCAATCTGAATTACAAAGATATCCAACCCAACAACTTTCAGTTTCAACATCAAACATACCAATAATATTAGAACATAAGATCTACATATGTCGTCATCACGCAAAATCACATTTGATCGCTCGTTCGATTACACAAGTTCGCTTTCGCACTAGTATTTTTCATTCGACTTCCCTAATGCGGACTTCGATAAAGTTTCTTGACTAGAAACCATCATTCTCCTTGCATAGCCATATACTATGATAGATAATTCTAGAATCAAACCAAAAATCCATATCAAATATTCTCCATCAAGAATCGAATGAAAAACGCTAACACAAAATGGTGTAATACACATAGAACTTATGTACTCAAATCTGGATCAAATTAATTTTGCGAATAAAACAATATACATACAACTTACATAATTATTCCAATTTGTTTCATCACAATTGCATTCCAGTTAAATTCAATATTAATCTCGTTGATTAACACAAGTATCACTTCATTTTTTAATATTTGTTTCACAGAATTTCTCCATTCTATATAAAACATTAACTTATTCATTCTCATAACATTGCTTATATTTCTCTTCATTTTAAATTACATTCATTTTCACATATAATATTTCTCATTTAATACCACATTTACTTGAGAATCATTTCATAATAAATTTCCTTCAGTTTATAACCAAGTTATAAAGGCTTAATTCCTTTTATAAGACATTATTCGAGTTTAAAGTTATCACAACTTATATGATAATCATTTATTGCAACATTCATTTATTTCATAAACAATTTACAAGTCATGACTTTATTTATAATCATTTCACTTTTAGTTCATATATTTTAATCCAATTAGTTTCACTTTTACTTTTCAAATTTATTTATGACACATTTCACAAATTTTAATTAAGTTTATAAACATATTTTTTTTCCAATTTAATCTCATTTACAGCATTTCCTTAATCACAATTTCAATTTAAGCATCCCAAGGCTTAAAATTCACATTTGTATATTATTACATTACATGCCAATACTGTATACAACAATTCTATTCATTTACTAAACATAGATATAACAAATTTAACCTTGTTCCACTTGCTTTCAATTTAAGGTTACCAAATTCAACTGCATAATTCAACAAAATTTCTACATTTCAACTTATATATTAATTCAGAAGTTTTGACTATCCAAAATATCTAGATATTCCATTTTATTTCAATGGTTGAAACTACCAACCACAAACAACCAAAATTCACAACAACATTTCAATTTCATATCAAATATCCTAATTATAACCTTTATTCTCTTTAATTCACCATTATTAAACTAGTGTTTAGTCCATAAATTCAATCAACAATAATAGCCAATGTTTATAATTTAACTAAATGCAACAAGTTAACAATAAATGATAACAATTAGATATTACCATTTCATAAAACAAACACATTACAAATAACTATATTAGTTATAAAAATTTATTCCTTTATATATAACATATAATATTAGGAAGAATTATTTCATTCGAAAACTAAAACAAAACATTTTTATAAAACTAACAAATACGCGATCTCGTATATATACACACTCAAACAAACTCATTCTAGGATATTACTACCCTATCTCTAATGAGTTAACCCCAACAGGCTAAGGTATGTCTAAACCACGCTCTGATACCAACTATGATGACCCACCATTTTGGACGGTTTAAATCAATAATAAACCACTCATGTCTAATCCAAACCATTCAAAATGGAGGATTGTTAATGGGATAAATAAGAAAATAAGAGAAAAGGAAGGAAAAACACAACACAGAATCTTGCAGCAGAACGATAAAATATAATAATCAAATAAACAGTTCATGAAGCAATTTTACAAATAATATTTGATTAAACTTTTACAATTCAAATCAGAGTTATACATGCATCAGAAATATACAATTAATGCAGCGAAACACATGATGTAGTGGAATAATAATAATAAATAACAATAATATACCGAACCTTCGTCTTCGTCCTCCAGAAAATAGTCTTCAATACACTAAAAAGCTCAGATTGGCCCGAGCATAATTAAAAGACAAAACACTCGAGCCAGAACTAAAAGATCTTATGTGAGTCAAATCTGTGAGAAATGCGGATTAAGGATCTTAAGGCTAGAATTAACACTAGAGGGGGGTGAATAGTGTTTTAAGAAATTTGTTAATCTTTTTGAGTTTATCTCAATTTGTTAACAATTTATGCACTAATTAGACACAGATATAAAAACAGAATCAAACACAGATTCAAATATAAAGTAAAAGCAGTAAAGGAAAGAACACACCGGATTTTATACTAGTTCGGAGTTACCCTACATACAATCCCGCACAACTAAGTACGGATTTCTTTCAAACACAATTCAATAATTACAACCCTCGGTTTCAAGGCTCGAGGTACACCCTCCAGAATAACAATCCTTTGGATAGAGATACTTGATTTCCGAGGCAACAAGTTCAACCAATTGATTTCCAGGGCTACAATCACACCTTCTCTCGCTCGATTGATTACAAAAAGTCTATAACTCAGATTAGCACTTGGATCTTGTAGAGATAGTGATGGAGAATCACACTAGAAGTAATCGAGTATGATTCGATGTTGATTTGGGCAGAGTAATGGTATGATTTTGTACTAAGAAATGTGGAAGAAGAAGAGGAGTGAAAACCAGAAAAAAGTGATTAAAAATTCGTTGAAACTGACCCCTATTTATAGAAGAGCAACAACCATGACCATCCATGAAGAGTTATGGCGAATAGACACTTCTTTTGAATTTTGAATTTTGAAACCAACTGACACTATGCCGACATGGGGTACTTGGGCATGTCGACATCCCAAAGGGATTTTTGGTGTTTTGATTTTCTTTGAAAATAACCTCTATCTTATATTAAAATTATTTTAAACTATATAAATATACTTAACTATAGTTAAAATACATAAGTAAATATAAAGAACAATATATACATAATTTAACTATAATTTTATATTTAAATCTAAGTATAAATATTTAAAAGTTAAATATATTATTTGAAGATAGTTTAAAATCAGGAGTAATTTGTTTTTGAAATTAAAGATGTTCTTGAGGCTAAAATTATTTAAAATCAGGATAGAGAGTTTTGAATCTTTTAAAAAGGAAAGTTTTGAAATCATTTTGAAAACAAGATAATTTTGTAAAATCATTTGAATTAAAATTAGTGGATACAAAACAATGTCCCACTAGATTTTCGTAGGCTCCATCCTACATAGGGTTCCATCCCTTTAACGGGCTCGAAGTGGATTCCATTCCATGAATAAATTGGATATTAAGATGTCAGTGCTTTTCTACGAGTTTTAACAAATATTCCTAATAAAACAAACTTAACCTTGAAATCTTGAACTCTTGATAATCTTGATACTCATGAGTCTTCTATCTCTATATCTTGAATCTCTATACTGTACAGTCTTCATTCTTGATACCTGCATGGTTAGATCCTGCATATACATATATATCTAAACTTGTAATGTTAGTATTTATATTTTATAATCTATTCTAAGGTTGTTGTCATCAAAACCATCATCTCATCATCTCATGGACTAATAATCTCCCCCTTTTTTATGATGACAGCCTTTGTTTATAAAATATTCCTTCTATCCTAATATATCTAATAACTTCCCCTTAATCTATGCCTAACTATCCTATTTTATACTTCTCCTTCTTTGTCATCAACAAAAACTTACTCTAAACTAGATAACTCCAAACTATATAACTCCAAACTATATAACTCCCCCTGAAACTAAGACTACATTACTTGTGATTATAATGATAGTGTTATCATACATAATCAATACTCAACTAAAATATAATCCTAAACTATTAACTATCCTAACTAAGAATTCACAATAATACTAACACATATAAGAACACAAGTTTATTTATTATGAGTATGGTTGTATTTACATTTGCGTTTGAAAAACATAAAAACACAAATAACAACGGAAAGAAAGAGAATAAACTAATTTGTGTTTCTGAACATGGGAGATTTATGAATTGAACGTTTGGATAGTGCAAACAGAAATTTCCACGTTGTTCAACAAGATTTTCATTTTTGTCGAAACACACTTCTCCAATGCATACTACTTGGTCATTATCCTCCTCGTGTGCTTCTTCCATTGGTTCTTCTTCTTCTTCGTCGCTGACCTCATGTTCTTGATTGAGTGAAGAGTCTTCATTGATCAAGATAGGTTTGGCCTGGTTATCCATTACGAATTTTTGTAAATTCCTAAGAATCTTGCCTTGCCTCTCTTGCTCTTTCGCCATACGAAGTTGAGTTACTTGAATTTCAGTCAACATCTGAAGAGTATCCTTCATAGACTCCTCCAACTTAGTTACACGTGCGAGAGTAGTGCATTGGAATGGACTAGAAGTAGGAGAGGGGAATGTGAAAGTTGATTTTATGTTTGATTTAGAGGAAGATGCCATTATTTTATATATTTTAGAATAGAAAATGAAGAGAAAACGGAGAGAATGAATAAGAATTCGAAATAGAGAAGAATATATAACTAAAATTTTGAAATTTGGTGGGAGAATTTTTTTAAAAATAAAAACGTTACATGTCGACATGTCTTCCTAGGTGATGTCGACATGGTCCTTATATTTTAACTCTATGATTTATTTAATATTAATTATTAATTATACTTGTTATTTATATTTTATATTTCAGTTGTAGAACAAATACCTAATTCTCTTCTTAATTTAGTAAATATAGATTCATTTAAAGGTTTTGTTAAGATATCAGCGATTTGATTCTCAGAGTTTATATATTCGAGAGTAATTACTTCTTTAGTTATATTATCTCTAAGAAAATGATGTCGAATATTAATATGTTTAGTTCGAGCATGATGAGTAGGATTTTTAGATAAATTTATTGCACTAGTATTATCACAATAAATTGGCGATTTTGAGATATTTAATCCAAAATCTCTTAAGGTTTGTTGCATATATATTACTTGAGAACAAGCCAAAGCAGCAGAAATATACTCTGCTTCAGTTGTTGATTGAGAAACTGTATTTTGCTTTTTACTAAACCAGGAAACCAGAGAATGTCCCAAAAAGTGACAAGTTCCACTTGTACTTTTTCGGTCTGATTTACATCCAGCATAGTCAGCATCACAGTATGATATTAAATCAAATGAATCATTTTTAGGATAAAATAAGCCATAATCAGAGGTGTGTTTAATATATCTTATGATACGTTTTACAGCTTTTAAGTGAGTTTCTTTAGGATGAGATTGATATCTTGCATAGAGACATACACTATGCATGATATCAGGTCTACTAGTAGTGATATAGAGCAATGATCCGATCATTCCTCCATACAACTTTTGATCTACATCTTTCGAGAAATCTTCTTTACTTAGATATTCATTGGTTGCCATGGGAGTAGGTTTTCCACTCGCAGTAGTCAAACCAAATTTATTAACTAGTTCTTTAGCATATTTTTCTTGACTAATAAAAATACCATTATCTAACTGTTTTATTTGTAATCCTAAAAAGAAGTTTAATTCACCCATATGACTCATCTCAAACTCTTTTGTCATTATTTCAGAAAATTCTTTATTCATTTCAAAATTAGTTGATCCAAAAATGATATCATCTACGTAAACTTGTACTAGTTGAATATCATTTTTATTTCTTTTAATAAAAAGAGTATTATCTATTTTACCAATTTCAAAATTTGATTGTAATAAATAAGATCTTAGTCTATCATACCAGGCTCTAGGAGCTTGTTTTAGAACATATAAAGCTTTCTTAAGTTTGTACACATGGTTTGGTAAATTTTCATCTTCGAAAAGTGGTGGTTGTTCAACATATACTTCTTCTTTTACAAAACCATTTAAAAATGCACTTTTAACATCCATTTGAAATAATTTGAAATTATTATGATTTGCGAAAGCAAGTAGAATCCTAATGGCTTCTAATCTTGCTACAGGAGCAAAGGTTTCGTCACAATCTATACCTTCTTCTTGACAATAACCTTGGGCGGCTAATCGTGCTTTATTTCTAACGACCTCACCTTGTGCATTCATTTTATTTTTATAGACCCATTTAGTTCCAATTATAGTTTTATCTTCAGGTCTAGCAACAAGTTCCCAAACTTCATTTCTAGTGAATTGATTTAATTCTTCTTGCATAGCCAAAATCCATGAATCATCAGTTGATGCTTCTTTAGGATTTTTGGGTTCAATAGATGATATAAATGCTACGTTACTCATTTTACTTAGTTGATTTCTAGTTGTAACAATAGATTGCATATCTCCTATTATATTTTCAATAGGATGATCTTTTAAAAGTTTAATCCTTTTATTAGGATGATTAATTTCATTATTAATTTCGGTTGATTCCTGATTTTGAGTAATTAAATCTTCTTCATCATTTGTAATTTCAAAATCTTTTAAATTTTCATCAAACGAAACATGCATTGTTTCTTCAATGGTGTTAGATCTTAAATTAAAAACTCTATAAGCTTTACTTCTATTAGAATATCCGATAAAGATTCCTTTGTCGGATTTAGGATCAAATTTATCCAAATTATCTTTTGTATTTAAAATAAAGCATTTACTTCCAAAAATTCTGAAGTATGATACCTTAGGTTTCTTTCCATGAAGAAGTTCATAAGGTGTCTTATCAGTTAAAGGTCTAATTAAAATTCTATTCAAAATATAATAGGCGGTAGCAGCAGCTTCTGCCCAAAAGTGTTTTGGTAAATTAGTATCTGAAAGCATAGTTCTCGCACACTCTTGTATCATTCTATTTTTACGTTCAACTACTCCGTTTTGTTGTGGAATTCCTCAAACTTTTCATTTTCAAATTCACCACCGTGATCACTATGAATAGTTATAATTTTTAAAGATAATTGATTTTGAATCCTTTTTGTAAAGTTCTTAAAACATTCAAAAGTATCACTTTTATGTTTCAAAAATATTGTCCATGTAAATCTAGAATAATCATCTACAATTACAAAAACATATTTACTATGATTTATTGACTGAATTTGAGATGGACCAAATAAATCAAGATGAAGTAACTCAAGGGGTTTTGAAGTTGAAATCATATCTTTTAATTTAAAGGAACTTTTTCTAAGCTTTCCTAATTGACATGCATCACATAAACTATCTACTTCAAAATTCATTTTAGGGAGACCTCTTACTAGATCATGTTTTGACAGTCTAGATAAGAGTTTGAAATTCAAATATCCAAATCTCTTATGCCAAATCCAAGGGTCACTTGTATTTGCCAAAAGACATAGGTTATCATTTGAAACTTTCATACTAAGAATATAAATATTCTTTTTCCTAATTCCCTCAAATATTATGGTTGAGTTATTATCTTCAATATGACATTTATCTTTTTCAAATTTAATTTTATATCCTTTATCACATAGTTGACTTATACTTATCAGATTATGTTTCAGATTCTTAACTAGCAAAACATTAGTAATAATAGGAGTTTTAGAGTTACCGACATTGCCGATGCCAATCACGTATCCTTTCGAGTTGTCTCCAAAGTTAACCAGTCCTCCGTCTTTGTATATAATATTATTCAGCATATTCGGATTACCAGTCATGTGTCTAGAGCATCCACTATCAAGTATCCACTTATTCCTTTTGATCTGCACAGATTGTCCATTGTGGATTGATTCCTTAATGCCCATAAAGCATCTTTCCTGCACATTATAAAATTTGGGTAGACAACTAGAATTTGAATAACATTCATATGCAGACTCATGGAACAATGATGATTTAAATAATTCTAAACTAGTTTTAAGATATTTTTCAAAAATAGCCATTTTAAAACTTTTCAAAATTCAGATTATGAAACTTTTTGAAAACAAAGCTCTGATACCAAATGTGAGAAATGCGGATTAAGGATCTTAAGGCTAGAATTAACACTAGAGGGGGGTGAATAGTGTTTTAAGAAATTTGTTAATCTTTTTGAATTTATCTTAATTTGTTAACAATGTATGCACTAATTAGACACAGATATGAACATAGAATCAAACACAGATGCAAATATAAAGTAAAAGCAGTAAAGGAAAGAACACACCGGATTTTATACTGGTTCGGAGTTACCCTACATCCAGTCCCGCACAATTAAGTACGGATTTCTTTCAAACTCAATTCAACAATTACAACCCCCGGTTTCAAGGCTACGAGGTACACCCTCCAGAATAACAATCCTCTAGGTAGAGATACTTGATTTCCGGGGCAATAAGTTCACCTAATTGATTTCCAGGGCTACAATCACACCTTCTCTCACTCGATTGATTACAAAAAGTCTATAACTCAGATTAGCACTTGGATCTTGTAGAGATAGTGATGGAGAATCATACTAGAAGTAATCGAGTATGATTCGATGTTGATTTCGGTAGAGTAATGGTATGATTTTGTATTAAGAAATGTGGAAGAAGAAGAGGAGTGAAAACAAAAAAAAAGTGATTAAAAATTCGTTGAAACTGACCCCTATTTGTAGAAGAGCAACAGCCATGACCATCCGTGAAGAGTTATGGCGAATAGACACTTCTTTTGAATTTTGAATTTTGAAACCAACTGACACTATGTCGACATGGGGTACTTGGGTATGTCGACATCCCAAAGGGATTTTTGGTGTTTTGATTTTCTTTGAAAATAACCTCTATCTTATATTAAAATTATTTTAAACTTTATAAATATACTTAACTATAGTTAAAATACATAAGTAAATATAAAGAACAATATATACATAATTTAACTATAATTTTATATTTAAATCTAAGTATAAATATTTAAAAGTTAAATATATTATTTGAAGATAGTTTAAATCAGGAGTAATTTGTTTTTGAAATTAAAGATGTTCTTGAGGCTAAAATTATTTAAAATTAGGATAGAGAGTTTTGAATCTTTCTAAAAGGAAAGTTTTGAAATCATTTTGAAAACAAGATAATTTTGTAAAATCATTTGAATTAAAATTAGTGGACAAAACAATGTCCCACTAGATTTTCGTAGGTTCCATCCTACTTAGGGTTCCATCCCTTTAACGGGCTCGAAGTGGATTCCATTCCACGAATAAATTGGATATTAAGATGTCAGTGCTTTTCTACGAGTTTTAACAAATATTCCTAATAAAACAAACTTAACCTTGAAATCTTGAACTCTTGATAATCTTGATACTCATGAGTCTTCTATCTCTATATCTTGAATCTCTATACTGTACAGTCTTCATTCTTGATACCTGCATGGTTAGATCCTGCATATACATATATATCTAACCTTGTAATGTTAGTATTTATATTTTATAATCTATTCTAAGGTTGTTGTCATCAAAACCATCATCTCATCATCTCATGGACTAACAATATCAAAATAAGTAAAATAGAAATATTAGTGCAATGGATTTGGGGATGTTACGGGATTTCCATCTCCTATCAAGTGTACAATATGGATATAATTATTTTAAAGATTTAAATAATTCGAAATACTAATCTTAATCATTTTATTAAAAATAAGTCCGAAGTTAAATCAAAACTTAACTTTCAAACAATTCAGTTCCAATACATAATTCAAATTCAAGAACTGTATGGACATATATATATATATATATATATATATATATATATATATCATTTCAGCCAGCATCAATATAGACATTTTCAAATCAATGAAAATCGCTCGGGTTTATCATTTCAACCCATTAAGATTTTTCCTAATCTATAAGATCGTTTGGGTGTCTATCATTTGAACCCATAGGGATAACAGAGATATAGATATAAATAAACATCCAAATGTCAACCAATAACATCCATCACAAATTCAACATCTAGATCAACCAATAAATCACAACAATTTATTTGTTATCATTTTCAGGTGTTTAACTAGCAATTTATATTCAATATTAATTAAATGGCAATTTAGTTCAATATAAATCCAAAATTAACGTTAATGACAATTTAAATTACTAAACCATCATTAATAAATTTCAAATCACATCATAAATTTAATTTAACTAACACAAGATAAGTTAGTATTCATGAGTGGGTTAAAACACTTACCTTTGATTTTCAGTCGATTTTAAAATCCAAAAATAGCCCAAAATTAAACAGTCTTAGAATTCACCCAAACCCGTTCCATAATGTCCGGAATTTTGATACGCTCCCAGTGGAACAAACCACGCGTGAATCCGAGCTCGTATGGAAAAGATATGACAGTTAGAACATTATACGATTAAAATAAAATAAATAAAAAAGCATTATCCTCTCTTAACCCATAGGCCACGTCACCCTCCTGGAACACAGCCGAACCCTAATGCCCAGTTTGAACGCAAAAACACGAAGCCGCCACCGCCTTTTGATCGACCAACGCCATCGATCGCACGCCCTGTCATCAGTGGCCTCGGCCTAGCGCCACCACCCCTAAGTCGTGTCTCCCTCACCACGCAACAAACCCCCTAAGACGATCAATCGACCCCAAAACACACACCACCGCCGACAGTTTTGAAACACTACTCGAATTAATTTGCCACATCCAACCATCGATTGCCCAAACGAACTACATCGATGCGTTCCCCACGACAATCTCCTCGCAACCGTACCCTCGCATCGAGAGATCACTGACATTGATCGAAACCCAATTGAAAGGCCGAGAATTATCCATCAAATTCTAAACACATGGAGACCCAAATCTAAAAATGAACTGCAGATCTAGATTGCGCTCTTCGAGAGCTTTCCAACGATATATAATATGATATAGTTTTGAGGAGTTCTAACTTTTTTGATTTGAAATTGAATTGGGATTTAGGATTTCATATTCTGTCGTTTGAGAAGGAGAAACTGGTAGAAGTAATAGTACGTACAGAAATAAGAAATGAGAAACAGCTAGGGTTTATAATAGCCTATATATAGGCAGAGCTGAAATAGTAAAGGATGGAGCAGATCGATTTAGATTGAAACGATAACAACGACCCGAAAAGCCCATTCCATCTCCGAAACGAAAGTAGGTCATCCCATATATCAAAATAAATGTTTTTGATATTTCTAAACTCAATGGAACAGGTTTTAAGTTCTAATTCCATTGTATGAAGAAGTTAGCTTTTAAAATCAGCTTATTTCAAATTGATTTCATTAAATTGATTTCTACGCGTTTTGAGCCCGCACGATCAAACGACAAGTTCAATTGTTATGAAACTTGAAATCCTATAATAATTCACTGTTACGGATCCGATGAAAATGGTTTGGTTGAAATCCGAGATAGTGGCCAAAATGGCTATTTTCACGTTAATTAAATAAATTATCATTAAATTAATTAAATCACTTTTCAAATTTTTATTTAAAAGTTAACAATTTTTATCGGTTTTGATTACCAAGGCATCTATAATCTTTTAAAACAAATTTCCTTGTCCGATTCAATATTAATATTGCACAAATTACAGTGTTCAGTTTCAATTGCAGTAAATTCATTAATTATAACTTAAATTCAAATAAATTCATTTATTTTGATTTCACTCTTATTATTGAATCAACTATTATCTTATGAATAGAATTAACATTGGTTTAAACTTAATTACATCAATATTCTACAGTTACCATTTTAATTCATATTAACTGCAATAATTAATTAAATTAATTGCAATTTAATTTCAATTTAGTTTCAATGGATTAAATAAATAGGTGATAAATGACAAATGTTACCTTTTACTTAATCTAATCACATTTATAAATTTATTATCAACAACAAATGTTGTGACTACTTACACAGCCCTGATTATACTCAATTTCCATTGATTACATATAATTTCTCCTTTTATATAACATTTAATTCATTTCCTTATTTCAATTTATCACCAAATAACTTTACAATTATTTCAATTACTGACATACAATTCCAACATTAAATCCAACATTCAATTTCCTTAATTCCATTAATTACCCATTCCATATTCAAACGGACAAATTAATGAGAAGATAGTTAATACAATCGTTTATAATAATAAATCATACCCATTATCTTATTATTTACAATCAAGGTCAAAATTTGCTTACCCAAAAAGGGTTTTATATTCAATATTAACCTATTTCAATCAATTACATACAAGTTCACATTTAAATACACCATTTAATTTACTTCATTATTTTCAATTATAACCAAATTAACCTACAATTTATTTCAACTGATAGAAATTACATTAAATAGTTATCAATAGCATTCAAACAACATCACTGATATTCAATATTAGTCAATTCTAATTGATTATATACATTTCAACATTAAATGTATTTTTTTATTTACAATTTATAACCAATTATTAACTTTACAATCACTTCAATTAACTGGAATTACATTAAAATAGTTAGCAATCACCTTAAATTAACATTACTAACATTACATTCTAGTTATTACTCTCATTATAAAATCACAAATTTTAGTTTTCTTTCAATATTAAATTCTAAAATCTTTTTTCTATTTATCGGAAAAATATGGGTCGTTACAGGTGTGAGGCTCGAGGTAACGTTTACCTTTCATAGAACATTTTCACTTAAAATACCACATTGCCATTTCCAACAGCACACTATTAATTTCCACAAAAGTACAACCTCTGAGCTCATTCGTCTTAGAGAAGGGTGTTAAGTATAAGAGGGGTTACCTCCTATACCACCAAATAGACGTACGTTTGTAGAGATCAATGCACGGTGATCTTAGAAATGCAATGTCAAACATTCATCCATAAGGGTTGTCCAGGAATAGGACAAACCGAAGGCACTCTTCTACCACATCCTGTCGGGCATTACTCCTAGGATTAGTAGCGAGTAGTCCATGCATACGAAGGTCCCAGAACGAAGGGACTACCTTTATTTATTTATCTTGAGAGCTAATCTGAAATTATCAATAAGCAGTCCTTTCGTTATGAAGATCCCCACCTTCAACTTCATTGTCTTTTACATGTCTTCACTTTCGAACTCGTAAATTGGTTCGAAGCGGTTTTCGGATAAGAGTCACTCAAGTCTGACCATGGTTCCTTCGAATCAATCATTGATAAAAAGATGTTAAGTAAATAGGTGCATACTATTTGATTAATTACTTTCTCTTTATCAAAAATATCTTCTAGGGATATATATCTTTAAAAACATTTATTTATGGTATATACGGAATCATTAAACCTCTCTCTAACTTTGGAAATATCAAATCATTTTCATAATTCATATTTGAAAATATTATTGAGTTAGAAAGGGTAGATAGGAATTTTACTAATTCTACTCAACATCATCTTTTGTATTCAACCTTTACTATCCGTCGAATGGCGATGAAATCACCTTTTAAATTCACACGGATAGTACCGATTCCCTCCTTGGAATTTAAGACCAAGAATAAGAAGATTATTTCTATATGATCCAAATTGTATTAAATTTGAAAATATTAAATCTTTTATACTTGCCTCGTTTCCGACATTTCGACCATATCTTTTCCTCGCCCAAGAAAAAGGCCAAGTGAGCTAGGGCACTAATTTCTCCTAAACATCTCCTTAGTTTAGGCACCTCACATCTGGATCTCATGAATAGAAAAATCCAGTCTGCTCATTAGCTTTAAAGCCAAGATTAAATCAATTGATTTTAATAGCTTTTCTTTAAATCATTTATTTAAACTTTTTAAAATAAATTATAAAACCTTTAAATCATATTTAAAATACTTAATTATTTATTTTGAAACATTTATAAAAGATTTGGTAAAAAATATTTAAGTTTAAAGCCATATTTCAAAGGTTATTAAAAAGGCTGCAAAAAGTGCTGTGAATAGTGTTGTGGATAGTTCTTTTGACTTATTTGATCAAAACCACCTTTCTATCATTTAGAAATCCATTTTTATAACTCAAATCTTTTTTAAAACATTTTAAAAGATATATAGAATTTACCCCATATTTTTAAAGAATTAAAAGTATTACTTTTATAGATTTTATCGCTTTGGTTTTCGAACTGCCAAAGTGCGACTATTTTGAAAACTTGTTTTGCTCATATTTCAAAATCTACTAAAAAAAATCTCGATCTTTATCTTTTGTTTGAAAACTATTATTATAAGAGTTCGAAAAATTCTTATTTCAAAGAATTCCGACTCGGAATCCATCGTATAAATGGATTTAACTTTCTACGACGCGAAATCGCGAACAGCCGTTACGCGACGCGCCTATTTTTGACTCAATTTTAATAACTTGTCAAAACTTTACCAAATTGAATTTTAGTATTTATAAAAAAATTATAAACCATTTTAAAGGGGTTTAATGGTTCTATATCACTTTTATAACTTGATTCGGAAAGTGATTTCCTTGTGTAATATCGATGTGTATTTAACGTGACTTGTTACACAATTAAACAACTATATTAAAACAACTAAACTTGATGATCAAAGCATAGTAAACATCCATAGCAATCATAACACATCATATATATATATATATATAGTTTCTCACTTGATTTCGATTGGGCTAGCTTTAAAACGGCTATAGCTTCGCTATCTCGAAATCGAAGCTCACAATTACTAGTAAAAATGCTCCTAGGGGGTTCAACCTTGGTCTTGGAGGCTTGGAAGGCTCGGCCTTACTGGAAAATAGTGGTGGAGCGTTTGGTTGCACATGGCCTTGGTGGAGGAGAAGGAAGAGATTATTAGCTTGAACTTTGGTTTGAAGTGGTATAAATTTTGATTGATTTTGGCATAACCTTTTTCTAATTTTGTAATATTTTCTTCCTTAGACTTTGGAAGCCATTAGTGTAGAGAGGAAGAAGATGAAATAGCTTAGGAATCTTATGAAGAAAAGTGTGAATGAAGTGAAGGGAGGTGGGTGCTATTTATAGGCAAAAATGAAAATGGAAATATCATGATAATTCCACACAAATGCATCACCATTTCATCACCACCACATCCCCTCTCCCCTCATCATGTTCGGCCGAACATTCCCCCTCCTCATCTGCATGGCCATGTGCTTGTACTTGGTGTGTAAGATGTTGACTTGTGTTTTGCTTAAGGGTGACATATATGGAAAATATCTTATATTTTGTAATATATATATATATATATTTAAATGTATAAGTATATTTGTATGTGTATATGTGTTCATGTGCATGTGAATGTGTTCATGTATATGTACATGTATGTGTGAATATGTATAACTTAAATGATTCACAACGTTGGACAACTTTTCTACGTTGAATCGTTACAGATTCCGATTTTGATTTCCGGTCATATTTTCACTTCTTATTTAATATATACATATATATATACATATATATATATATGTAAATAAAGTTTGAAAGTAATATTTCTATCATTATATAATAATTAAAAGGGCTTATTTATTAGTTAAAATAATTATTAAACCATTAAACTCGATTTAAATCCAAAAATCATTTATTCCAAAATAGCGATATTATTGATGATGTCGTAAAGAGAATTTATTTTCAAAAAATAAAATAAATAATATTTTTACATATACTCACTTTTATATATAAATGAGTGTGTGTATCCAGCTCTATGCACGATGTTGGATGGTCTAAGAGCTATTTATTGATAAAACGATTTTTGGTCATTTTATCGATATATCTTCCAAAGTATATATTTTTCTAAATATTTATTTAGAATAAGATTACAATATTATTTATTGTTCACCACTATCATTTTTATAAAGACTTATATTTGAATTTTTTAAAATTCTGCTGATGTGATGAATTTTTGGGTCGTTACAGACTTCTTTCCTTAAAAGAATTTCGTCCTCGAAATTAAAGATGAGAAGAAGATAACTCAAAAGGAATATATCATATATGATGAAATATATACAAAGCTATGATAAGTGACTGCACCACAGGCGTTGAGTACACTATCTCGATACGATATATACAATTCATACATCCATCCTAAACTCTGGATATGCCTTCTTTATCCTATCTTTTGTTTCCCATGCACAGTCTTTAGCATCACCACTCCATTGAATTTTAACTAATTGCGCAACCTTTCTCCTTAATCACTTCTCATCACGATCCACGATTTTATTAGATTGTCTGTTAACTGTTAAATTGGGCTCCACTTCTAAATCGTTCTGGGCAGCTATTTCTATGATTTGTTCCCGATCATACACATACTTACGTAAATGAGATACATGAAATGTGTACACCCAACAACCTCCCTGATAGTTCTACTCGATAGGTTAATAGGCGAATCTACTCTAGAATGGCAAAAGGCCCAATATATCGAGGAGCTAGCTTGCCGGTTCTTCCAAATCTCTTGACTCCCCTCATCGGAGAGATCTTCAGAAATACCTTGTCTCCAACTGAGAATTCTAAATTTCTATGCCTTTGATCAGTGTATCTCTTCTGTTTGCTTTGTGCTTCCTTCAGCTTCTTTCTGATCATGCCCACTTTCTCTGAAGCTTTTCGGATCATATCAGGACCAAGTATCAACCGATCTCCGGTTTTGATCCAACACGCTGGAGATCTACATGAGCGACCATACAAGGCTTCATAAGGTGTCATATCAATACTGACATGATAGCTGTTATTATAAGAGAACTTTACCAAATGAAGGTAACTTCCCCACAAACCTCCAAAGTCTAATACACATAGAAGATCCTCTAATACTCTATTTACTCTTTTGGTTTTCCCATCAGTCTGGGGATGATATGCGGTGCTTATATCTAGCTTCATTCCTGAAGCTGTCTATAAGGCTTCCCAGAGCTGACTGGAAAAGATTGGATCCCGATCGCTTACGATGCTGGTTTGAACTACATGAACAATATCCCTCGTATATATCTCAACTAATCTTAAGGCTATTCTTGTAGGCTTTACTGGGATGAAGTGTGCACTTTTAGTCAATCTATCAATGAAAACCTATACGCCTTCATTCCCTTTCCTTTACTAAGGTAAGCCATCAATGAAATCCATAGATATTTGGTCCTATTTCCACTTTGGAATCTAGAGTTGTTGGAGTAATCCGACAACCTTTTGCTGATCACTCTTGATCTGTTGATAATTTACGCATCTAGTCACACGGAAGGAAATGTCTCTCTTCATACCACCTCCACCAGAAAGTCTTTTTCATATCTCTATACATCTTGGTAACTCTGGGATGTATTGCAAGTAAAGAGTTGTGATATTTGGTTAAAGCTTCTTGTCTAATCCCATCAACATTTGGAACACATATCCTTCCATTCATTCTTAGAATTCCTTGTTTATCCACTTTGAATCCTATCCATCTTCCTGGAATCACATTCTCCTCTACTTCCTTGGCTATCCTTGCAATAATTGGATCCTTGAGCTGATTCTCCTTTATATGGCAAATCAATGCTAGATGCACCACTAAATGGGCTATAATGTCATGCTTTCTGCTTAGCGCATCTACCAGAACATTGGCTTTTCTCGGTGTATATAGAATATCCAAGTCAAACGATGCGAGGAATCCTAGCCAATGTCGTTGCCTCATATTCAAGTCCTTCTGAGTGAAAAGATATTTCAAAGATTATTGGTCCATCAAGAGATCAAACTTTTCACCTATTTAAAGAAGGAATATTATTTACCAAGGTAAATTAAAGTTCCTTAAAATAAACCCTAAAGAATTCTTACCTAGTAAATAATGTCTTCATATTTTTGATGCAAACACCATGGCTAATAGTTCCAAGTCGTGTGTTGCATAATTCCTTTCATGGATCTTTAGTAGTATGCTCGCATATGCGATGACCTTTCCACGCTGCTTCAAAACTACACCTACTCCTTCCCTACAAGCGTAAGTATACACGGCGACACTGCCGTGTTGATTAGCAATAGCTAATACGGGAGCAATAGTTAACCACTTCTTGAGTTCCTGAAATGCTTCCTCACATTTCTATATCCACCCAATCTTAGCATACTTCATTTTCAGCATTGTTAAGTGAGAAGAAATTTTGGAGAAGTCTTGAATAAACCTCCGGTAATATCCGGCTAATCCCAAAAGCTACGTATGTCTTTCGGAGTCCGTGGTTGTCTCCAATCTTGTATAGCTGAGATTTTTCCTGGGTCTACTGAAACTCTATCTCCTGACACAATATGTCCTAGGAATCTTACCTGTTCTCCAAGAAATGGCATTTTGAAAAAATTTCTTTCAGCACATTCCTTCCCGATATCTCCAAATGCCTTTTGTGCTCTTCTTTAGTCTTCAAATATATGAGAATATTAAAGACCAATATGAATTTGTTGAGTATGCGTCTCAATACCTTATTCATAAGGTCCATGAAATAGGGGGTGCATTGGTTAGCCCAAATGGCATAACCAACCATTCATAGAAACTATTCGGCCCTCGAAATGTAGTCAAGAGAATCCAATCTTCTGCTATTCTCAACTGATGGAACCCGGTAGCTAGATTCATTTTTGAGAATACCCAAGCACCATGTAATTGATCAAACATGTCATTGATGCGGGGTAGAGAATACTATTTTTAATTATTTGCTTATTTAGGTCTCGTTAGTCTACACACATTCTAAGGGAACCATACGACTTTGCCACAAAAACTACAGCTGCGCGCCAACTCGAGTGACTTGGTCTAATTAGCCCCCTTTTTAATAATTCATCAGTTTTTTTGCAAACTCAATCTTTTCTTTTGAAGACGCCCTACGAATAGGGTGAATAACAGGTCTGGCATCAAGGATTAAGTCAATACGGAATTCATTTTCCCGATGCGGGGGTAAACTTTTAATCTCCTCAAAAACTTCTTGAAATTCTTTAACAATCGATATTCTTTCCAAGTTCATTTAAAATGAATCTAACAGATACATGAAGCTGTCCCTTACTGGACTAGGTTCTTCACATATTATTTGGTCTTACACCCTTTGGTTGTTGCTTTTAGTATAATCATTTGAATGTTGCAGTCTAGAATAGCTCTATACTTGGATAGCTAATCCATTTCGAGTAAAATATCAAACCCAATGAAATCAAGGACATATAGGTCGCATAAGGATTGTTCGATTTGGTAGTAACTTATACATTTACACAAATCATACAAAGGTTGTTCGTAACGCTTATGAAACTAGATACGCGGATAAGGGTTTCTACTATTTCTGGGGTAAGGTTTAACTTATCAAATCAATTTCTTAGCAATAAAACTATGGGAAGCCCCAGTACCAAAAAAATACTCTAATTGAAATATCATTAACACATAAATTACCTTCAAGGACTACCTTGCCCTTCACGTCTTCAGAGGTTGAAGGTTATTCTTTATAGCATAAACCTTGATCTGTTCTCCCCTCTTCATTAATAGGCCTTGTTTTTCCAGTGTCCCGGCTGATGGCAATTATAACAAATACTCTTCTGAACCATAGGAGAGATGGTTCCTTGCTGCTACTTCTGCAACTTGGGACTCCTATAGTTTGTTTCAAAATGGCATTTCTTTTGGCTATTATAACAAACAACATCCTTATAACGGTTCTCTTGAGGTACTCCACTATTCTATCCCTACTTCTCTTGTTTTGATTGTTACTATTTCCTTGGGCTACCTCTGGATTCCTTTTATCCAATACTTCATATAGGAAACCCATATCTAATAGGTCCAACTATGATGACCCACCTTTTTGACCCTCGAAGATCGACACTAATACATCCTCAGTATTCACATGTCGCAAATTTAAGTGCCGGAGAGGTAGATAATCAGGGGTTTTTTAAAAGAAATAAAGATAGAAGATAGAATAACAACAAAATCTCACATTTGCATTAATTATACATATGGAAAGTATATACAATCACTTCAAGTAATTCATCAGAGTTACGATAAGTACTAACCCAACCAGGGATAGTAATAACTGCCTATCCTTACAGAGGCTGGTAGATACTAAATACATACTACATGAAACATCAGAAATTTGAAATAGATCACTATTGACAAAAGGACCCTCCAGTCTTCATGCTCCATTGCTTCTTCTAAAATGCTCAAAGGTACCTGACTACTTGGATGCCCGAGAAAATAAGGAACCCAGAGTTTAAGGGAAAAGGAAAATAAACTTCGGATCGGTCATGGGACTAGTGTGAGTAACTCAAAATATGAGTATTTGGAAAACAAAAATGGTATCTCATAAGACAACTCCGCACATAAACGCAGAACGGGTTTTTTACCTTATGATAACCAAATTATTTCTACGTAAAATGTAGTGATATTATTTTTAATGACATTCTTTGAAAACTTTCCAAATAAACATTTTCAAATAACCAAAATTGTTACATTGGTTAAATTTGACGGCATAATAGGTTTATAACTAAAACCGAAGGCACTTATTAGAGATTTGGATTTCCAATGAATAGCGAGGTAAGGGACTACCTCCATACAATACATTTCTAAAGGAATGTACTGAGGATCGACATCTTCAAAACTTTTACGAATTAAGACCGGCCTATCTGCAGATCCATCTAGTGGTGGATAGCACCGAATATGATATCACCTCGGCCGTTACCGACCTATCAGGATCCCATAGCATACACCACATAATTTACACCCGAAGTCATAGCGGGTAGAAATAAATAAATCTAGAAAGGTGATATCATACCCTAATGGTTGCGATCCACTTAACCTTAAAGCAACCACTGTTTCACTATTCCCCAGGTATGAGGCTCGAGGTAACGTTTACCTTTGTTAGAACATTTTCACTTATAATGTCATATTGTCATTTCCAACAACACACTATTGATTTCCACAAAAGTACAACCTCTGAGCTCATTCGTCTCAGAGAAGGGTGTTAAGTATAAGAGGGGTTACCTCCTATACCACCATACAGATGTATGTTTGTAGAGATCAATGCACTATAGTCTTAGAAATGCAATGTTAAACATTCATCCATACAAGTTGTCCAGGAACACGACAAACCGAAGGCACTCTCCTACCACATCCTATCGGGCATTATCTCTAGGATTAGCAATGAGTAGTCCTTGCATACAAAGGTCCTAGAACGAAGGGACCACCGCTATTTAATTATCTCGGGAGCTACTCTGAAATTATCAATAAGCGGTCCTTTCATTATGAAGATCCCCGCCTTCAACTTTATTGTCTTTAACATTTCTTCACTTTCGAACTTGTAAATTGGTTCAAAGTGGTTTTCAGATAAGAGTTGCTCAAATTCGACCCAAGTTCCTTCGAACCAAACATCGATAAAAAGATGTTAAGTAAATATGTGCTTATCATTTTATTAATTACTTTCTCTTTATCAAAATATCTTCTAGAGATATATATCTTTAAAAACATTTCTTTTCGGTATATACTGAACTATTAAACCTCTCATTAACTTTGGAAACAACAAATCATTTTCATAAGTTATATTTGAAAACGTTATTGAGTTAAGAAGGGTTAATAGGAATTATACTAATTCTACTGAACATCAATTTTCATATTCAACCTTTACTATCCGTCGAAGCGGTGAAATCATCTTTTAAATTCACAGAGATAGCACGAGTTCCCTCCTCGGAATTTAATACCAAGTATAAGAAAATTATTTCTATATGATCCAAGTTGTATTAAATTTGGAAAAATTAAATCTTTTATATTTGCCTCGTTTCCGACATTTCGAACTTATCTATTCCTTGCCTAGGAAAAAGATCAGGTGAGCCAGGGCACTAATTGCTCCTGAACATCTCTTTTGTTTAAGCACCTCACGTTCGAATCTCATGAATATAAAAATCTAGCCTACTCATCGGCTTTTAGAGCCAAGATTAAATCACTTGATTATAACAGCTTTTCTTTAAATCATCTATTTAAAAAAAATTAAATAAATTATAAAAACTTTAAATCATCTTTAAAATACTTGATTATTTATTTAAAAACATTTATAAAAGATTTGGGAACGAATACTTAAGTTTAAAGCCATATTTCAAAGGTCATTAAAAGTGCTACAAAAAATGCTCGAATAGTGCTGCGCATAGTGCTTTCAAGCTTATTTGATCAAAACAACCTTTTTATCATTTAGAAATCCATTTTTATAACTCAAATATCTCTTAATACATTTAAAAAAATATAGAATATATCCCATATTTTTGAAGAATTAAAAATATTACTTTAAAGATATTATAGCATTGGTTTCTGAACTGCCAAAGCACGACTATTTTAAAAACTTGTTTTGCTCATATTTCAAAATCTACTAAACTTGGTTTGAAGTGGTATTGTAACGATACGATTTTTCGACGCTCGAAAGTCGACATTAATACGTCCACTGTATCAAATGCCGCGCAATCGAATGCCGGAAAATCAAACCATTATGGTTAAAAAGAAGAGGTAGAAGAAGACAAAAGAAAAATAAAGAAGAAGAAACAGAAACAATATCATAATATCACATTCGCAGCGGAATAATATACAATAGATGAATCAATAATCTTTAAACAAAAGACTATATCAGTTTATACATACATCAATCAGAGTCAATATACAACTCAATACAACAATGGACAGTTATATAAACTTGTCCTCACACAGAATACACAACAGAATAAATAAACAAGTACGGTAGTACGCCTCGCCATCCAGCTCATCTCCAAAGCTCCAGAATATCCAGAATATCCTGATAACATAACTCTACGCTGCCCGTGTGGAAAATTATGGGCACCCAAAGTTTAGAAAGGGAATAATAAACTCCGAGTCAGTTATGGTGACTGGTGTGAGATCGTAAAACAGTTATTTTCACAAAGAAAATAAAACAATTTCGCAATGCTTTTGGAAAATGAAACTACCATAAGGCCTCCCGCCACACACACAATGCAAACGCAGAATTGGAGGAGATTTCTCCTTATGATAGTCAAACATGCTTACTACGCAAAATCAGTTGATATTATTATTAATGTCTAGTGTGGAAAACATTTTGAAAGTATAATATCAATCTTAGCCAACATACAACCATTATTGTATGCCAACTATAGCTACCATCTAAACAGTGGTGACCACCATAAGTAAATGGCAGGTTCTACAACTAAAACCGTACAGGGCGCGTATTGTTTCTTTGTATTTCGAACAAATGGTCAGGCAAAGGAACTTCCTTACACCGAAATGGAAACACCTCTGGAAAGATGCCCTGAGAACCTAACCGGATCTCTACAAACACAAGGCTGACGCTACCTCACACTTTAACCAAGCTGTAACTAGGTAACTAACACACGAGCTATGTCATCCCCCGGTCGTCACCGACCTTTATCCGAGGATCCTCAACCACAAAGCAACAACCACAAAGTATAATAAATTTGCAGCATCAACATAGGTAAAATATCTGGGCTCCATACCATGATATCACCTTTTATCCAGAAGGAAATGACATACCCTAGGGGTGCTACCCCTAAAAACCTTTGCCGCAACATTCCTGTTTCGACCATTACCGGGTTGTGAGGCTCGACGAAGTCTCGTCCACAAAGCCACGCTTTTTCACAAAGCCACGGTTTTTCACAAAGCCACGCTTTGATCAACAATGATCAACAACACTTCATATGCCACATTACCAAATTGGGAATGTATCACTAGTATCCATCAACTACAAAACCTCTGAGCTCGTACGTCTCAGAGAAGGGTATTAAGCTAAGAGAATAAATTCTTCGCCACCAACAGAAATGTATTTGATAGAAACTAGCTTTACATCTCAAAGTGTAATGTCAGACACATCCATACAAGTCCGTTCCGGGATCGAACGGAACCGAAGGAACTTCCAAAGAAGCCCTTGCAATCTGGGTATTCAATAATCACGTCCTGACTTCCCATCACAAGAAGAGTGATATAAATCTCTATACTGGAGCAACTCGGTGAAGAGACATTCGACAGGTTGTCCTTTCATTTTCACAAATACCCGGTCTTCACACCGGTCTTCAAATGAAATCCATTCATGACGTATCACTATTCGGAATGGGTTATATGACATAAAGTCCTCTCCGGCTTAACCGAATAATGAGCGTTTGTTTTAAAAACAAATCAAGTGCCATTTCAAAGGAAAACATCGATAGTTGGTTATTTAACTATCAACAACATTCACAACAATCATCAGATTTAAATAATTTGTCCCAAATTATTTATTTTCAAAATATCTTCACAAGATATATATTTTCCACACTTCACATTTGAAAACCAATTTCAAATCACATTTTCACACTTCATCACTTTGAAAACAAATTTCAAATCACATTTTCACACTTCATCACAAAACGGTCCATTTAAACAAATTAAATAAGTCCTTATCGATTTATTTCAAATTTACATCCCAAATCTGTAATTTATTTCCACACTTTAAAAATAAATCAGTGTTTATTTTTAAAACAAATTTCCCTTTCCTTTATAAATTCTATTCGGAATTTACATTCCCAAATATTCACTTTCTATAGGATTTTCAAATCGATTTCTCAAATATTTACTTTCAACTCCAAATCAACTTTCAAATTGATTTATCAATTTTATTTCAAATCCCAAATCAAATTCCAAATTGATTTCTAAATTTATTTCAACACCAAATCATTTTATAAATCGATTTCAAAATTCATTTCAACACAAATCAATTTTCTCATTCAACATCAAATAAATTTTCATATCAATTTCCCAAAGAATTAATTTTAAATACCAAATCAATTACCAATTGGATTTCAAACAAATTTATCACTTTTTAAAATAAATTCCTTTATTTCTTCTAAATGGTTTAAAATTCCACTTTCAATAAATTCTTCAACTTTTAAACAATATTACTCAAAATCCATTTATAAAAATCCTTTCACCATATTTTGGGAATAATTCGATAAGATTCCAAAAATTAACTTTACGCTTTAAAATCCCTTCTTTTAAATTCACCCAATTCTTTAAAAAGAATTCACTTAGAAATTCCAACTTTAATTTCAAAAATCCAATTTTATTTATTTCTGGCATCCAACGATACCAAAAATACATTCGGCTAAATTATAGCCTTCAACAAATCCAATCACAGATATAATCATTCACAGATTATAAATAAATAATCACACAACATATGAAACAAATTCATATAACATATGAAACAAATTCATAAATTTGAGGAATCCAGTTGGATCCCTCCAACCTGTTTCCCTGCATCCACAAATGTTAGCACAATACCAATTCCACTTCGAGGTGGAATATCATGGTATATGGGATTTATAAAATATCATCCGCTATTATGCGGCGCAATAGGGTCTCATCCGATATATAATGCGGGAAAATCAATCACCAATATATACATATGCCAATATATATATATATATATTGCTATATACTACTATATATAGTATCACATCCAAAACAGCAATCAATCAATAACTGCAAATCCAACTTTCAATTTGAGTGAGAAGATCTCACCTTTAATTTGCAATCCCATTTCCATTCCAGTTTTATTTTCTCGACTTTAACCTTGTATAAACAATTTATACAATCTATAAATATTTGAATTAATCAAATAACAAATTTTCTCTTAGTAATTTTAATTATCCAACGAATTTTATTTTAAACAAATTTCTTTTAAATAAATTTATTTAACTAAGCATTTCAATTTCAAACCAACTTTCCTTTTAAATAATTTTCTTGATAACTAAAATAAATTTAACAAGTTATTATTTTTATTCATTTGAAATCATATATATTTATAAAAATGGTCTATATGGATTTTATAAACCAAATTTCTAATTAAACTTTCAAACATTTCAAAATTCCTATTATTATTTTCTCTGCCTACAAACCAAATTTCCAATATGTATATATATACATTTAAATAAAATACGAATGTGGATATATTTATTTTTACTACTACCTAAAAAAACTTTATATGTATATACAAACTTTAATAAAGGAATACCTTACTGGCAAACCACTTCCCTGCCTCGCGCATGCCAAGTCGCAACCCCCTTGCGAACCCAACGAACTACACCGCTGCCTCCGCAACCCAACGCGACACCCAAACATGCTGTCGCTGAACCCATCTCGAGTACGCGCTGCCATTGCCACTCGATGGAACTGCCTCGTCGAACTCGACTACGTCGTTGCCGATCTTGAACTAGATCTCAACCCAGTCGCGACTCCTACCCAGCCTCGATTCCTTCGCCTACCCAATACCGCGATGAAAGAACGAATGAATCTCACTTGATTCGATCCTCTACCATGCTCGATTTTGAACACGCTCGCTGTCTCTTGAAATTAATTTGACTTAATTTCGATCGAATCTCCCCTGGCTTAGATTTGAAAAGCTCGGCACTTAAAAGAAGAAGGAAAGGAAGATTTTTTCGTTCGGCCATTATCTTTGAATTTGAACGAAAAATGATTTTCGTTTGTCCCTCATTTTTTTCTTTTTTATCGAGTTCGATTCGAATTATACTGAGGGAAGAGGGGAGAACGAAGTGATTTTGAGTTCGGGCATTTTTCTTCATTCGAACTGGAGATGAAAAGAAGAAGTATCGGCCATTGAAAAACAATGCTGGCGGCTCGGGAATAAACTAGGGTTTCAGCCCTAAACGTGAATATATATAAAGTGATATATCTATTTAATAATATTTTCACAAATTATTAAACTTTTTAAATAAATTCCAATTGGAACGTGCCAACAGGCGTTTATAAGGTCATACCCCTATTACGAACGCAATGGAAAAGGTTCCGAGTCCAAATTCGATCGTATGGAGAAGATAGCTTTTTTTTGAACCAGTTATTAAATTAAATTTCCGATTTAATTTCAGCGTGTTTGCTTACCGCACGCTCACACAACAACTCCAATCACTACGAAAATTGAAATCCGTTAATAATACAATATTACGGATCCAATGGAACTGGTTTCGTCAAATTCCGAGACTGTGCCCCGGAATGCTATTTTTAAATTCAATTTATACAATAAAATTTCAAAACTGAACAAAACAGTTCCAAATCCAATTCTGAAAGTTCCATTACCTTCAGAATTATCAATATGAATTTTCTAAGACTTCATATTATTTTTATTCAGCTTAAAATTCCAATTTCAAAATTTTACCCAATTTCAAAATAATTAAATTCAATAATTTAATTGCCAAATTCATTCTGATATTTGAATTTCAAATTAAACTATCATTCGAATATTTAAACTCAATTAAATATTCACATTCCAAATGTCAAAAATTCAGGGTCATTACAATCTTCCCCCCTTAAAAGAATTTCGTCCCGAAATTACAAGTTAAGAAGAATGCTCCAATAACCGTTTATCATTTTCTCAAATTCAAATAGTTTTATCAACTTTTCAAAACAAATCTTTTTATTAAAGATCATCATTTCAACTAACTGTCCAAATCTTAACCATAGTTTCCAAACAACTTTATTTACTTCACAATTCAAATTTAAATTTGAATTCAAATTTTAAATTATCCAAAATTGCTCAAAAATTTTCTAACTCACGAAATTTTCGAAAAATTTCGCCAGCGTCTCCTTTGCGCGGCTAGCTCGGTACAACTACAAAATGTACGAACTCTCAAATCCCAATAGAAAACAAAATGCCAAGTGGCAAAATCAGAAACCCATCAAATTTCATACTGAAATTTAGATACATACCTTATTGTCGAGCAATTTAAATTCATCTTCGAAATCAAAATCCAATTTCCTTTTTCCTTAGCCTTTACAATCCCTGTATACTTTACTTGACAATAATGTCCAAATTCACTTATTGAATTCCAAATACCAATTTTACTTAAGAATTTCACCTTTCATTTCTTAAGTTCAATATAAGTATTTACATACTTCTTATATTTGTTTTCGCTTCACTAACAAAGTTATATATTCATTTCCATTCAACTTTGCATTTTCAATTCCATTTGAATTCAATTTACAATTTCAATTCTATTTGAATTCATTTTATCTTCAGAAACCAAAAATCCTTTTTTTAGTTCAATTCCTAGATTTCCATTACAATTTGAAAAATCAATTTTTCCGTTAACAAAAATTTTCCAAATTTTCAAATTTTTTTCTAACTCCCAAAATTTTCAGAAAATTTTGGCGGAGTCTCCTTTGTACGGAGGAGCTTTTGCAATATGACAAAAGATATAAATATATATACATCGACCCACTCGGTCGGAAAAGAAAAAACAGTTCATATTTCCTATTTTGTATTGCGTAGGCGTACCTTTATTAGCATTTTAAGCAAAGCGGCTTATTATTAGCATTTTGCGCAACCCAAAATGCAGCCAAATGGCTTCAAAAAACCTGTACTTACTCAATTTAAACATGTAAGTGACAAATATATGAAATCTATTAACATTTTACTCATCTTCAATAGTAAACACATAGTTTTCATAAGCAATGCATTCAAAATAATTCACATAAGCAATTTATCAAATTTCAATACAAATTTAATTGCTTTCATCTAATTTATATTCAATTCAATGGTTTCTATACAAATTAAATTGCTTACGACCAATTCACATACAATTTCCATTCAATTCAAGTGATTTACAACTCACTTTCTTACACCCTATTCATTTTTTTAAGCGAAACGAATTCATATCATTTCAATTGATTCAAAAATCAATTTTTATTTGTTTTTATTAAGCCATAGAATTTATATATCTTGTTTACATCAAACGACAAACAAATTTTTATGTAATTCGACGAAATTTATGTAAATAAACTATCACTTGAACTCATAACCATTTTAAATTGATTCTAACTCAATTCATATCAGTTTCATTTCCATTTTCATTCAATCTTTCATTTATAATTATTGAATTCAATTCATTTTAAACCTTATTCATTTGGTCAATCTTCAATTAGCTTCACTTACTAATTTTAGTTTAATACTTCACTTTGTTTTTTTCACAAATCAAATTCAATTCCAGTTCTATTTACTTACAAATTCAAAATGAATTTCAACATTCAATTTCATTTTCTTGCACTTGCAACTACAAATTTATTTATTCTTTCATAATTTATTTTCCAACTTAATAATCTTATTCCAATCATTTAGTCTATTAGACCCACTTCTTCAATTTCCTTTTATTCAAGTCAACTCAAGTTGAATTTTATTTCAAATATTTTTCTGAAACTCTATTTCAAATTATAAATCACATTTACATTTTATATTCACAAATTCTATTTGTATATGGATTTATTTCTTAGCTTTTTGCCTCAATTTCAATTTCTTATTCAATAATCGATGATAATAACTTAATATTATCACCACCTAACATCCAAGCATCCATATACTATAATAATTCATAGAAAACCATTTCTTTTCTATACAAAAATAGTTTTGGGCAAAATTATTTCATTTACCCTATTTAAAACAATACTGTGTCAGATTATCTTGTTTAAGAGTATGGAAACCCCTATCAATTACAGTTGGCCAGACTGCACCGACCAAAATCTATAAACAATCAACCGATAAGTCAACACAATACAAAACACATTTTGTATTCACTAAAAAATACGCACTCATATCTATTATTACTCTCACACTCATTCTAGAGTACTACTGACTCTATCTTTAATGAGTAACACCCAACAGAGCCAGGGTTGTCACTTAACCAACAGCTCTGATACCATATGTAACGATACGATTTTTCGATGCTCGAAAGTCGACATTAATACGTCCACTGTATCAAATTCCGCGCAATCGAATGCCGGAAAACTGAACCATTAGGGTTAAAAAGAAGAGGTAGACGAAGACAGAAGAAAAATAAAGAAGAAGAAACAGAAACAATATCAGAATCTCACATTTGCAGTGGAATAATATACAATAGATGAATCAATAATCTTTAAACAAAAGACTATATCAGTTTATACATACATCAATCAGAGTCAATATACAACTCAATACAACAATGGACAGTTATATAAACTTGTCCTCACACAGAATACACAGCGGAATAAATAAACAAGTACGGTAGTATGCCTCGCCATCCAGCTTATCTCAAAAGCTCCAGAATATCCAGAATATCCTGATAACATAACTCTAGGCTGCCCGTGTGGAAAATTATGGGCACCCAGAGTTTAGAAAGGGAACAATAAACTCCGAGTCAGTCATGGTGACTGGTGTGAGATCGTAAAACAGTTATTTTCACAAAGAAAATAAAACAAATTCGCAATGCTTTTGGAAAATGAAACTACCATAAGGCCTCCCGCCACACACACAATGCAAACGCAAAATTGGAAGAGATTTCTCCTTATGATAGTCAAACATGCTTACTACGCAAAATCAGTTGATATTATTATTAATGTCTAGTGTGGAAAACATTTCGAAAGTATAATATCAATCTTAGCCAACATACAACCATTATTGTATGCCTACTATAGCTACCATCTAAACAGTGGTGACCACCATAAGTAAATGGTAGGTTCTACAACTAAAACCGTACAGGGCGCGTATTGTTTCTTTCGATTTCCAACAAATGGTCAGGCAAAGGAACTTTCTTACACCGAAATGGAAACGCCTCTGGAAAGAAGCCCCGAGAACCTAACCGGATCTCTGCAATTACAAGGCTGACGCTACCTCACGCTTTAACCAAGCTGTAACTAGGTAACTAACACACGAGCTATGTCATCCCCCGATCGTCACTGACCTTTATCCGAGGATCCTCAACCACAAAGTATAATAAATTTGCAGCATCAACATAGGTAAAATATCTGGGCTCCATACCATGATATCACCTTTTACCTAGAAGGAAATGACATACCCTAGGGGCGCTACCCCTAAAAACCTTTGCCGCAACATTTCTGTTTCGACCATTACCAGGTTGTGAGGCTCGACGAAGTCTCGTCCATAAAGCTACGCTTTTTCACAAAGCCATGCTTTTTCACAAAGCCACGTTTTTTCACAAAGCCACGCTTTTTCACAAAGCCACGCTTTTTCACAAAGCCACGCTTTGATCAACAATGATCAACAGCACTTCGTATGCCACATTACCAAATTGGGAATGTATCACTAGTAACCATCAACTACATAACCTCTGAGCTCGTACGTCTCAGAGAAGGGTGTTAAGCTAAGAGAATAAATTCTCCGCCACCAACAGAAATGTATTTGATAGAAACTAGCTTTACATCTCAAAGTGTAATGTCAGACACATCCATACAAGTCCGTTCCGGGATTGAACGGAACCGAAGGCACTTCCAAAGAAGCCCTTGCAATCCGGGTATTCAATAATCACGTCCTGACTTCCCATCACAAGAAGAGTGATATAAATCTCTATACTGGAGCAACTCGGTGCAGAGACATTCGACAGGTTGTCCTTTCATTTTCACAAATACCCGGTCTTCACACCGGTCTTCAAATGCAATCCATTCATGACGTATCACTATTCGAATGGGTTATATGACATAAAGTCCTCTCCGGCTTAACCGAATAATGAGCGTTTGTTTTAAAAACAAATCAAGTGCCATTTCAAAGGCAAACATCGATAGTTGGTTATTTAACTATCAACAACATTCACAACAATCATCAGATTTAAATAATTTGTCCCAAATTATTTATTTTCAAAATATCTTCACAAGATATATATTTTCCACACTTCACATTTGAAAACCAATTTCAAATCACATTTTCACACTTCATCACTTTAAAAACAAATTTCAAATCACATTTTCACACTTCATCACAAAACGGTCCATTTAAACAAATTAAATAAATCCTTATCGATTTATTTCAAATTTACATCCCAAATCTGTAATTTATTTCCACACTTTAAAAATAAATCAGTGTTTATTTTTAAAACAAATTTCCCATTCCTTTATAAATTCTATTCTGAATTTACATTCCCAAATATTCACTTTTTATAGGATTTTCAAATCGATTTCTCAAATATTTACTTTCAACTCCAAATCAACTTTCAAATTGATTTCTCAATTTTATTTCAAACCCCAAATCAAATTCCAAATTGATTTCTAAATTTATTTCAACACCAAATCATTTTACAAATCGATTTCAAAATTCATTTCAACACTAATCAATTTTCTCATTCAACATCAAATAAATTTTCATATCGATTTCCCAAAGATTTAATTTCAAATACCAAATCAATTACCAATTGGATTTCAAACAAATTTATCACTTTTTAAAATAAATTCCTTTATTTCTTCTAAATGGTTTAAAATTCCACTTTCAATAAATTCTTCAACTTTTAAACAATATTACTCAAAATCCATTTATAAAAATCCTTTCACCATATTTTGGGAATAATTCGATAAGATTCCAAAAATTAACTTTACGCTTTAAAATCCCTTCTTTTAAATTCACCCAATTCTTTAAAAAGAATTCACTTAAAAATTCCAACTTTAATTTCAAAAATCCAATTTTATTTATTTCTGGTATCCAACGATACCAAAAATACATTCGGCTAAATTATAGCCTTCAACAAATCCAATCACAGATATAATCATTCACAGATTATAAATAAATAATCACACAACATATGAAACAAATTCATATAACATATGAAACAAATTCATAAATTTGAGGAATCTAGTTGGATCCCTCCAACCTGTTTCCCTGCATCCACAGATGTTAGCACAATACCAATTCCACTTCGAGGTGGAATATCACGGTATATGGGATTTATAAAATATCATCCGCTATTATGCGGCGCAATAGGGTCTCATCCGATATATAATGCGAGAAAATCAATCACCAATATATACATATGCCAATATATATATATTGCTATATACTACTATATATAGTATCACATCCAAAACAGCAATCAATCAATAACTGCAAATCCAACTTTCAATTTGAGTGAGAAGATCTCACCTTTAATTTGCAATCCCATTTCCATTCCAGTTTTATTTTCTCGACTTTAACCTTGTATAAACAATTTATACAATCTATAAATATTTGAATTAATCAAATAACAAATTTTCTCTTGGTAATTTTAATTATCCAACGAATTTTATTTTAAACAAATTTCTTTTAAATAAATTTATTTAACTAAGCATTTCAATTTCAAACCAACTTTCCTTTTAAATAATTTTCTTGATAACTAAAATAAATTTAACAAGTTATTATTTTTTTTCATTTGAAATCATATATATTTATAAAAATGGTCTATATGGATTTTATAAACCAAATTTCTAATTAAACTTTCAAACATTTCAAAATTCCTATTATTATTTTCTCTGCCTACAAACCAAATTTCCAGTATGTATATATATACATTTAAATAAAAATACGAATGTGAATATATTTATTTTTATTGCTACCTAAAAAAACTTTATATGTATATACAAACTTTAATAAAGGAATACCTTACTGGCAAACCACTTCCCTGCCTCGCGCATGCGAAGTCGCAACCCCCTTGCGAACCCAACGAACTACACCGCTGCCTCCACAACCCAACGCGACACCCAAACACGCTGTCGCTGAACCCATCTCGAGTACGCGCTGCCATTGTCGCTCGACGGAATTGCCTCGTCGAACTCGAATACGTCGTTGCCGATCTCGAACTAGATCTCAACCCAGTCGCGACTCCTACCCAGCCTCGATTCCTTCGCCTACCCAATATCGCGACGAAAGAACGAATGAATCTTGCTTGATTCGATCCTCTACCATGCTCGATTTCGAACATGCTCGCTGTCTCTTGAAATTAATTTGACTTAATTTCGATCGAATCTCCCTTGGCTTAGATTTGAAAAGCTCGGCACTTAAAAGAAGAAGGAAAGGAAGATTTTTTCGTTCGGCCATTATCTTTGAATTTGAATGAAAAATGATTTTCGTTTGTCCCTCATTTTTTTCTTTTTTATCGAGTTCGATTCGAATTATATTGAGGGAAGAGGGGAGAACGAAGTGATTTTGAGTTCGGGCATTTTTCTTCGTTCGAACTGGAGATGAAAAGAAGTATCGGCCATTGAAAAACAATGCTGGCGGCTCGGGAATAAACTAGGGTTTCAGCCCTAAACGTGAATATATATACACTGATATATTTATTTAATAATATTTTCACAAATTATTAAACTTTTTAAATAAATTCCAATTGGAATGTGCCAACAGGCGTTTATAAGGTCATACCCCTATTACGAACGCAATGGAAAAGGTTCCGAGTCCGAATTCGATCGTATGGAGAAGATAGCTTTTTTTGGACCTGTTATTAAATTAAATTTCCAATTTAATTTCAGCGTGTTTGCTTATCGCACGCTCACACAACAACTCCAATCACTACGAAAATTGAAATCCGATAATAATACAATATTACGGATCCAATGGAACTGGTTTCGTCAAATTCCGAGACTGTGCCCCGGAACGCTATTTTTAAATTCAATTTATACAATAAAATTTCAAAATTGAACAAAACAGTTCAAAATCCAATTCTGAAAGTTCCATTACCTTTAGAATTATCAATATGAATTTTCTAAGACTTCATATTATTTTTAATCAGCTTAAAATTCCAATTTCAAAATTTTACCCAATTTCAAAACAATTAAATTCAATAATTTAATTTCCAAATTCATTCTGATATTCGAATTTCAAATTAAACTATCATTCGAATATTTAAACTCAATTAAATATTCACATTCCAAATGTCAAAAATTCAGGGTTGTTACAGGTATAGATTTCGATTGATTTTGGCATAACTTTGTTTTGATTTTGTAAGATTTTCTTTCTTAGGCTATGGAAGCCATTAATGTAGAGAAGAAGAAGATGAAATAGCTTAGGAATTTTATGGAGAAAGTGTGAATGGAGTGAAGAGAGGTGGGTGCTATTTATAGGAAAAAATGAGAATGGAAATATCATGATATTTTCACACAAATGCATCACCATTTAATCACCACTACATTCCCCTCTCCCCTCATCATGTTCGGCCGAACATGCCCCCTTCCCATGTGCATGGCCATGTGCTTGTACTCGATGTGAAAGATGTTGGCTTTGGTTTTGCTTAAGGGTGAAGTATATGGAAAATATCTTGATATTTTGTAATATATATATATATATTTATTTATAGGTATATTTGTATGTGTATATGTGTTCATGTGCATGTGAATGTTTTCATGCATATGTACATGTATATGTGCATATGTATATCTCAAATGATTCACAACGTCGCACAACTTTTCTACATTGAATCGTTATGGATTCTGATTTTGATTTCCGGTCATGTTTTTACTTCTTATTTAATGTATATATATTTGTAAAAATAGTTTGAAAATAATATTTCTACCATTATATAATAACTAAAAGGGCTTATTTAATAATTAAAATAATTATTAAATCATTTAAACTCAATTTAAATTCAAAAATTATTTATTCCAAAATAGTGATAACATTGATGATGTCATAAAGAGATTTTATTTTCAAAAAATAAAATAAATAATTTACATATTCTCACTTGTATATATAAATGAGTGTATATATGAAGTTCCGTGCACGATGTCGGATGGTCTAAGAGCTGTTTATTGATAAAATGATTTTCGGTCATTTTATTGGTATATCTTCCAAAGTATATATTTTTGTAAATATTTATTCAAATTTAGATTACCAATATTATTTATTATTCAAAACATTATCATTTATGTTAAATAATCTTATATTCGAACATTTAAAAAAAAATTAAAGTGATGAATTTTCGGGTCGTTATAGGAATATAGTCTAAATGCAAAACTTATTTACATCTTTTAGCTCAAAGACATAGGTTTTGCTTTTTAATCCTAAGGATGCGGGTTTTTTTGGGCTGAAAGAAAAATGTTAACAAAAAATTTAAATCATGTCATTGCCTTCTTCCAACTTCATGTTGTCGAATCTTCCCTCTCAACTTTATGTCTTGTCCTACGTGATCTTTACGTCAAAATATCTATGATTTCTCAATGTTGTATCTTCTGCATCCATATCATAGACTTTAACGACTTCAATTTTCTTCAGTATCGTCAAAATTTATATGTACGTCGATTTACTTCAACGACTTCAATTTACTTTATAAACTTCACGGACTTTGATTTAACATCCATCTCAACGTTCTCAAGGATTTCTTATTTATTTTAGTTTTTTTTATTCTGAAATATGTACAATTTTCTTCTTGTCATGTTTTTTTGATTTGTTAACGGCTGATTTGGGTTCAAATAATAGCAGAAATATTTCCAGCTTTGCTTTCATATGTAATGCTATATTTTTCTATCATTTTGCACCACTAAAACATTATGTTGAATTCTAAACATAAAATCTTATGCTTATCTATCATTCTTCATTACTACTTCATCACGGTGAATTTTAAAAATAAAACTCTATGTTTATTTACCATTCTGCATTACTAATTTTTTTTTTATATTTTGCTTATTTTTTGTATATAGTTTATTTTGTTTTACTAATTTGTTTTTTTTTCTTTTGTAGTAATGATGGCAAAAGTGTTCTACCAAATAGCTTGCTAGTTATTTTTTATCATAATGAGAATTGTTATTCTACTCGTCTTACCATGGATTTTTCATTGCTTGGTATTAGTAAAATTTGTGAAGTTTGGTTATATCTTAGTCCTTTTTCTATTGAGATATCTTATGTTCTTCAATATATGGTTGTCAATCTTAATACCGATTCTGATTTACTTAGTATTATGTGCTTTTTATGCAAGAGGAGCCACAATTTAGGTTTACCTTTAAGTCAAATGTTTGTGCATTAGAATTGGTGGTGATGTTTTAGGCACTTCTATCATTCAAAATACTGTTAGTACCTTAGACATCGATTTTGATGACAATAACCATATGACATTATATAAAATATAGATACTAATTTTTTTATCAAGTTATATATAGTGTATAGTGCAAGGTATTAGACAGGTGTTGATTTAGAAGACTGTACAGTATTAAGAGCAGATTGAAGAGGCTGATATAGAGATTCAAGAGTTAGAGATTGAAGACTTAGGAGTATTGAAGATTCAAGATACCAAGATAAGTTATAGAATCATAGATTATTTTGTTGAAACCATGGTCGCACTTCTTTGATCTCTCCTCTATTTTTCAAAAAGGTTTTTAAAATCTATTCTCTGATTTTAATAATTTTCAAATTCTCATTTTCAAAAATTATTATTTAAAACCCTATTTTCAAAATGATTTTTCAAACAACTTTTCAAAATTGTTTTCAAATGATTCCTAACTTTTTAATTATTTATTTACAAGATTATTATATGTTGAGTAATTAAGTTTTTAAGTATTTTATATCTTAATATACTTTTAAATCTATTATATTTTGATATAGTTTTAGTTTTATGATGTTTAAATGTTTATGGTATCTAAAAGTATATTTTGACATTTATTAAAACTATGATTTGAAATATACATTCACTTATACTTTTGAAAGAAATTTATATTTAAATCCTTTATATATTAAAATGTTTTAAAGTAATTTTATAAAGTTTTCTTAAGTTTTATTATGATTAAAATGTGTATAAACTATGCTTAAATGATTATACAAAGTATCAAAATATTTTACAAAACTTAATATTTTGAAAACAATTTTTATTTAGTGATTTTTTGAATCTACAAAAGGATATGCCAACATATCCCCATCATGTATGTCGACATGTAGGCTGGGAATTTCAAAATTCAAATTTGAATGGATGTGTCTTTTCGTCATATCTCTTCACGAATGGACATGACTGTTATTCCTCTATAAATAGGGGTTTTCCAAACGAAATTTTATTAACTACTTTCTCATATTTTCTCTCCTCTTTCACTCTCTTGATTTTTAAAAGAAATTTTACGTAAAATCTTCTCAAATTCAACTAGAATCAAATTCAAACTCTATTGGTTTGATTCTCTACTATTTCCTCTTTGATCTCTTGTCCCTCTCACTTAAATCAAGATCAAAGTGTTATTCAAGAGATTATAGGAACATTTGTATTCAAGATCAAGAAATTGAGTCTATAAACTCTATCAAATCATACCCTTATGCTCTTGAGTATGCTTTGTGTCCTTGAAATCCAAGTGGGTGTGCTTGTGTCCCGTCTAAATCAAGTGGGTATACTTGGTGTTCCGTTTGAATTTAAGTTGGTGTGCTGGTGTCCGATCCAAATCTAGTGAGTGTACCCAAAGCTTGAAAAATCTAGAGGGTATGTCTTGTGGGTTTGAAATCAAGATTGTATAAATTTTGATATTTGAAAAGAAATATGTACAAGAAATTGTACTGGACTGGATGTAGAGTAACTCCGAGCTAGTATAAAAATTCCTGTGTGATCTCTCCAACTCTTTATTTTTTTTACTTTTACTACATTTATATATGTCTATGTTTGCATATGTGATTATTAATTCTGGATTGTTTAATTATAAATTTAAAAGAATTTGAAAATATTCACAAAAATAATAAAAGTTCATCCTGTAGAAAATATTTTAGGAAATATATAATCTGTAGTAAGAACAAGAAATCAATTAAATAAAATGGGCAATGTAACATTTATCTCAACTAATGAACCTAAAAATCTAAAACAGGCATTACTAGATGACTCATGAATTCTAGCTATGCAAGAAGAACTAAATCAAATTACTAGAAATGATACTTTGGAATTGTCCCTAGACCAGAAGATAAATCTACAAAATGGGTATATGGAAATAAATTAAATGAATAAGGATAGGTTGTTAGAAATAAAGCTTGCTTAGTAGCTCAAGGATATAGTCAAGAAAAAAGCATAGATTGATGAAACTTTTGCACCCGTAGCCAGATTAAAAGCAATAAGAATCTTACTTGCCTTTGCAAATCAAAACAATTTTAAATTATTTCAAATGGATGTTAAAAATGCTTTTCTAAATGGTTTTATTAAAGAAAATGTTTGTAAAACAACCCCTCTATTTGAAGATGAAAATTTTCCAAATTGTGTTTATAAATTAAAGAAAGCTCTATATGGTGTAAAACAAGCTCCTAAAGCATGGTATGATAGAGTTAAATCTTATATATTACAATCTAATTTTAAAATTGAGAAAGTAGATAGTACACTATGTACACTATTTACTAAAAGAAATAACAATGATATTCAATTAATACAAATACATGTATATGATATTATTTTTGGATCAATAAATGAACAACTAAATAAGGAATTTTATGATATCATAACAAAAGAATTTGAAAAGAGTCATATGGGAGAACTAACCTTCTTTTTAGGGTTACAAATAAGACAATTAAATAATGGAATTTTATAAGTCAAGAAAAATATGCCAAAGAATTAGTTAATTAATATGATATATCTAATACCAAAGGTAAATCAACTCCTATGGAAACTAATGAAAAAATAAATAAAAAAGATAATTCAAAGAATGTAGATCAAAAACTTTGTAGAGGTATGATAGGATCTTTACTCTATATCACTCTAAATCGACCTGATATAATGCATAGTGTTTGTCTCTGTGCAAAATATCAATCTCAACCTAAAAAAACCCATCTAAAATCCGTAAAACGAATATTAAGAAATGTATATAACACGCTAGACTATGGACTTTTCTACCCAAAAGAGGATTCCTTTTATTTAATTTATTATAGTGATGCTGATTACGCTGGTTGAAAATTAGACCGAAAAAGTACAAGTGGAACTTATCACTTTTTAGGACTCTCGAGTTTTCTGGTTTAGGAAAAGGCAAAACTTTGTATCTCTGTCCACAGTAGAAGTAGAATATATTTCAGCAACATCAGCCTGTTCTCGGGTTATTCACCTGCAACAAACATTAAAAGATTTTGGTTTAAATTTTACTAAATCACCAATATACTGCAACAATACCAGTTCGATTAATTTATCTAAAAATCCAACTCATCATGCCAACACTAAACATATATATATACACGGCATTACTTTTTAAGAGGTAACGTAATAAAGGAGTAATCTCACTCGAATTTATAAATACTAAAAATCAAATAGCTGATACATTAATAGAACAATTAAATCAAACATCGTTTATTAAGCTAAGAAGAGATTTAGGAATATGGTCTTTCTTAGTAATATAAAAACAATTACATATAAACTAAAAATTAAAATGAAAAACAAATCATAAAAATTATACTAGATATGTCGACATATCTACATCCTATATGTCGATATATGCAGTTATTTTCAGAATTCAAATTTCTCTCCTTAATTCAAAACTTGAAATGGCTATATATAACCACTTTATTTCAAAAATAAACCCATTTCACTATCTTCTTCTTTCTAGAAATCAACAATAAAAATAAATTAATGGGTCCTACTAAGTCCAAATGCCCAAAATATGAATCCACTTCGTTTTCCTTTGATTCTCCTACACCAGGCCCTCTTCAAACCTCTACATTGGCCAAAGTGACTAAAATTGAGAGTGATCTGAAGCATGGTCTCAATATGCTTTCTGAAATGGAAGCCATTCAATAGAGAACGATGAAGAAACAAGAGAAACAAGGCCAAATTTTATGAAATCTTCAGAAACATCTATTGGATAATCCAACAAATCCAATCAAAATAGAAGAGGATGAACTTAATTCTATAAATGAAGAAGTGGAAGAAGAGGAAGAAGAAGAGAAAGAAGAGGAAGAGAAAGATGAAGATGATGAAGTCAGATGCATTGGTGAAGTATGCTTCAATTGAGATGGAAATCTCGTCGAACAAAAAGGGAATTTCTGCCTTCACTTTCCTTTCTGTCCCATCCACAAGTCCCTCATTATCAGGAGAACACCTTAGGACTTAGGATTAACACGCTATAGTTTGATTTGTTAGGATTAGGATTTGATTTCGTATGCATTTTTTATTTGTGTGATTTTAATTTGGATTGCATATAGATTTTTATTTATTGGATCTATTTGATTAATAATATTAGTTTTTCTTATTTATCAACATATCACTCTTATATATCATGTAGTACTTTAATAGGGGGAGTTTTAGTTTGTCTGTACCAAAAATTGGCACAAACACCCAATAGAGATTTTGTAGAGAAATTAGGACGAATAATAAATGAAAATAGAGGAAACAAGCAATTAATAATAGAAAATAAGCAAAAACAAGAACACAACGATTTATAGTGGTGCGATGTTAAAAGCCTACATCCACATTGGAGAAATAACTTTATTATCACTTGAATTGCTGAGTACAGAGGGATGGATTGGAGTAGAACTCTTAGTTACAAAAGAGTGCAAAGCAACAAGCAACGTAAAAATCCCGAAAATGAACAATCAAGTCTATATTTATAGGGGAAGATGGCGAAATATCTTCCTTAAATTTTGGCAACGGAGTCTTCAGATCCAGAAGAAGTCTCAGTATTGATTGTGGGTCCCATATCATTTATAATAATGATCGGCATCGATCATTCTATGAACTTCTTTAGGCATGCGATCGATAGGCTGGGCTCCATTCTTCAATGTATTGATGTACCCAAAGTTTCGTGTGCGACTGATTTGTAGATTTTGAGATATCGATATTTTCCGCTAAGTTGAACTGTAATATCGATACAGTACGGTCCATAATTGGTGAATATGGATCGTACCTGATCTGTTTTTAGTAAATGGCATATTTTCATACTTTTATCATTCTATTGAATTTGTCTTCTGCTTTTGCTTTGCCACTGCTTCATATTATCATCTTTGCCTGATCTCTGGGCTTTTTGATTTTTAATCTGACTTGTTGGTCCCAATGATAGTCGAGTCATACTTCTCTAATTAGTTCGAATATAGTCGGTCCAAAAGGCTGGTTAGCACTTGCCCCCCAAAGTACATCTTGTTTTAACATGACGTGCTTTGAATCGATCCAAGTTAGAGTCACTGGAAAGGAATCCATCCAGTTTTTGAACAGTAGTCTTCCCTTCGATGAATTGCTTTCCTTGAAGAGTAACATCTCTTTCTATTTGACATGACGACTGATTGATTTCACTTAGTATAAATTCCGGGTCACATCTTGATGGTGATTATTTTATTCTTCGTTTCAGTGTGCCAGTAAGCCTTGGTGGTTTGGTTCAAATTTCCATCTGATTAATCTAGGTGAGAATTCAATTTCGATTAATTTCAAAAAATCAAATTTTTTTGGGATGTACACTAGCGCGTATACATATTCATCCCTAACTCCTGATCACGATTGCACATTCACATGTCATTGTTAAATTCTTGCATATGTTTCACCTCTCTTGTTTTTTTCTTTCTCTTTTTTAGATGGATCCGCTTGAATCCATCAACTAAATACATAGTACTTGATCCATTTTTAATATGGATCGGGTCATATTCATTTGAGATTGGGTCTTGTCCAATCGTTCTCCCTTCTTTTTTTTATAATCTAAGGAGAAGGATTAGTATACACCCACCATAGAATGATCGCACCCGATCGTTTCTTGGTTGGACAATTAATTGAATCACAACTTAAGAAAGATGGATCAGTGCAAGATCATCATAAAAAAAATCGTATCTGATTGTTTATCGGTTGGATTTTCCATTGAATCGGAAACTTTAACGGATCGTATTGTTTCCTTCATATACATACTTGGATACTTAGCTTATTTTCCTCACTTTACTTCATTTGCATAGTATACTAACCAAACCAAAAAGAGTGTAAACTCCACCTTTCTCCTTCCCTTCACTTCCAATCTAAATTTTGGATCCAAATCGTTTCCCAAACTTCACTCGTCTCTTAACTGATCAATCCCTTCACTATATTTTCCATCACCACCTCCGTCTCCTTAGATCTTACTTCACAATCGAATCCAAATCACTTTCGTCTTATCATTTTACACCTATTTAGGTTCGATCCTTTTCTTACTTGTTATAGTTTAGTAACAAGATGATGGGATCTCGTTATAGTTTGCATGATTCAGGTATGGTGATTCGATCGGTCGGAACAGAGGGGGGAGATGGTGATGTGGTGTTGAGATTGGATGGAATGCGCTTGTTTGAGGTCGAAGGTGGAAGATCATTTGTAGTCGATCATTCTCGGAGTTTCAAAATGTAGACTATCACCAATCATTTCTAACGAGGTTGATGTGGCGAAGTTGTTAGCATAGGGGAATGAAACAGAGTTCTACCGACCGTTATGATGGACTGGTATTTGAAAAAATGAAGAGAATTTGGACTGATCATTTTCTGGTAGGGTTTTGGCCAATCGTTTTTTGGATCAATGGTTGGAGTCTTGAATTGAAGTGAAATATGGAACCGGAGTCGAAAGTTGGATCGATCGCAATGATCAGTTGGAGTATGATCGGTTGGAGAACGATCGATTATGAAATAATTATGTAGAAATGATCGATTATGCGCATTGGGATCGATCGGTCGTAACCTTATTTTGGATCAGTTATTGGTTTAACATTGATGAACGTACTTAGAATCCTCAAATCTTAATTAGAACTTTTTGATGAACTTCGGCCTTGAATGCTTGAATGGTCATACAAGACCTGCATAAGAAATGGATTGCACATTCAGACATATATGACAATCGAACTGTGGAACGAACTTGATTAATATTCTGCATATTTATATTTTTTTTCTTATGCCTTGGACAAATTTTTGAAGCTCATCCACTCCTGAACGCACAATTCAAACTTTAACATGCCAACAACAAATCCCGATACTTAGACTGAGTCCTTAGCTAGTGATGTAGAGAATCGGTTAAGACGGTCAGCAATGACGGTCACTTCGATCAAATCCCGGAGTCTCGTCACAGTCATTAATTATGAACTATTTTTCACTGCATTGCATGACACTTCACCGCTCTGCACAAGCACACACTTTTCATGGGGGAAATGAGTTATTTTTTAATGATGATTATCTACCGAGCTTAGTAGTCATGGGTTCCAAACACTAAAGGCGTTTAGCTACCATGTCTTCTACATAGCCTTCACGGCACAACAATATATGTACCGAATCGAGCTCCACAACTGCTTCTGATAGACTAACCTCCAGACATCAAGCTGAACAACCAGAAAGTTCCTGTATATCACACGACCTTTTCTCTATCGTTCATATCTTCCTGTCCTTCCAACAGAAGTGATAGACCCTACTCTTGACACTCTAGAAGATGCTATATTTTTGGAAGATCCGGAGGATTCTGTGGCTTCAAAAATTGATGAAGCCTCTCTCCATAGAATTTGTGCTAGACATGGGATCTTGTTTGATGACGTGTGAGTCCCGACTCAGAATGATAGAGCTCATATGCCCCCTGAAGGGTTCACTGCATGCAACAAGTTCATGTGTTAGGCAGGATGCATCCTACCCTTTAATTCATTTATCTGAGAGATGTTATATCATATGAGGTTAGCACCGGAACAACTACATCCAAATGGTTATGCCTTACTTAACTGTGCCTATATGGCATTCATAGAGTTTTTCCTCTAACTCATGAAGATATTCGATTTCTTTTCACCTTCAAGCGATGAAAGGGCAGCCTTTCGTTCATATTTCTTGAGTCAGCCAAGAACTGCCAAATCTTGACTGGTACTTGAAACAAGTTGAGCACTTTCAAAAGTGAGTGGTTTTATATTCGTTGCCCGCCCGGCTTTTCCAGACGGCAGTTAGAAGGACGTAAGTATTACTCCTTGCTTAATTTCTTGAGCACTTGTATCCGGGTCATATCCTGAACTAACCAACTTTTCTAGTTTGTGTAGGTTCTTATCCATGACCTGATGGAAAATAATACACAGATGCGGTCTCGACGCTCAAATGGGTCCATCAGAAGATAGAGACATTGAGAATCGCCTTACCGATTAATGCCTCGTTACCTACTATTTGATGGAAGAGGGTCATAGTATAGGGCTACCGGTTACTGCTGGAGTTATAGTGATTGAGTAGCGGGATGTGGACGATGATGAAGGCCATCTTGCTAATCCTCTCATGCCCCCAATTAAGGGTGCTTAGGAAGCTATTGATAAAGATGCAGTTGGAGATAAGGGTGACAACCTCGATGGCGATGATGCGGGTTCTATTTTTGGGGCTATGGTCGGATCCTCGCAAACCTCACGCCCCTCGCTCTTGAAAAAAGAAAAAGGAAGAAACTCTTAATAGGTTCCCTAAGAGTCGCCTCTTTAAATAGCCCAAGATATCCATTACTTCTTAGGTTATTCTGGACCAATCTGTTTCTCAACCTTTAGAGCACTTAAACAAAAATTGAGGCATTGTCAGATCTTTCGATACTCGATAACGTTGACAACTTCCATTTTACTGACTTGAGCGTCGGTGGATTAGAATCTCCTTCCAGAGCTGGGGTTGGAATCCCTCCTACAACTAGTGGAGAGGTTACTCCTACTAGTAAAGCTTCAATAATTGGTCCATTTGAGGGACATAAGGACACGCACATTCATATGCACTTCATAATATTGCATTTCACTTATCTCGTGTCTTTCAATACTTAGAGCTGATTCATTCTTTGTCTTTCTTTGCAGAAACTATGATGAGGAAGAAGCACATGTTTTAGTCTCTATAGGAAATATCATGCCAGAATCTTAGTTCTCATTCGGGCCCATATCGCCAAGGTAATGGTCGTGAATACGACCCTAGCTATCGCTCCAAGCGGGATTGGGATTACCATAATAGAGGCGATAGAGACAGGTCTTCCCATGATAAATGTAAATACAAATCTAGATCTCCTCCTCTGAAAGGTTCTGAAAGGTAACAAGATCACCGAGACAACATTCCTCCTATTAACATCTCTCGTGGTCCCCCTTTCACTTCAGTTTCTTCATGGTCCATTGTTCCATCTCATCCTCAACGAACCAGCAATCATCGATGCCATAGTGAGCATTATGCTCACCAATATAGGTCGGGCAGAAAGCGCAGACTCCCAAGTTGTCACTGAATCTCAACAAGTCGATGTTGCCGCTCGTATGGCCCAAATTAAGTCAGATTTTCTAAACGTATGTTTCGATGGATTTTTCTTTTTTACCTAATATTAAGAAAGTTCCTTAAGAAGTCCATCAAATGACCATGGATTTTGCGAATGATATACATTAGTAGTATAATGAGTGGATGAGAGCGGCGGAGAGGGTTTCTAAAGTATCTTGGGAGGGAGCAGTAGAGATTGAGAAGTTGAAACACCAAGAGGCTCAAGACAAGCGGATCATCGAAACTCTAACAAATGAGTTATAATCTTTAAGGAGCTCACAGGTAGAAGCCGAGAGAAAAGCAGAAACGACCATCAAGGCACTGGTGGATGAGAAGGCCAGACACTTAGCCGAGGTTGAAGCGCTTCATCATTGGAACCATAAACTGGTGTTAGAAAGGGATGCGGCCCAAAGAAGCGCATCTATACAAAACTAAGTTTAAGCGTGAATCCAAAGATAAGGAGGAAGCATTGAAAATTGGTCAGGATGTCTGTGATGAGTTGGTTACCGTCAGGCTTGAAAGAGATGCGGCTATTGAAAAGGCCAAAGGCATTGATGCCCTCGTTAAACGAGAAGTGGAGGCCATGAAAGAAAGGCCAGGGAGGTGGTTATGGAAGAACTAGATCTGTTGCTTATTCTTTACAATGCTAACGTCCTGAAGCACATAAACTTTTAGTGACTCCGAGGAGACTACCCTTACCATCTTGTATGTGCTTGGGAGCATCTTGTTTAGAAGGAGAAAGAGGCTCTCTTTGCACTAAAGAAATCGATCTGATGAGGCTGGTAGGCGAAATTCTTTTAGGCGACGAACTCAAAGTTCTACACAAAACCCTGTTTGTACTCTAAAAAGAGCATGCCATAACCTCTCAAAATGAAGCTGGTGAAGGTTCCGGATCCGTGTCACACAATGTCGCAGATGACCAAAATCTAGTGACCCAAGCTATTATTGGCACTACTGTGGATCCTTCTATCGAGCCTAGCTACAATTCGAAGAAGCCGCATATTGTCACATCTAGTGGGCTCTCCCCGAATACGGAAGGAGGTTCTGGTGGCACTCTGGCTTACGTGGGGGATCAATCCAAAGAAGGTATTTCATTAACCTCACCCTTTTTCAGAAAGCTAGATTGTCCCTGGCCGATATACCTAATCTTTTTAGTTATGTTTCCTTAGCTTTAGGTCAACCGGCTATAGTTCCACCTCTTCCTCAAGAATCTCAACCAGGTCCTTAGGTGCCTGTGATGGAGTCGGTTTCTATTATGGCTTGTGCAGCGACCCAAGACGTCCTAAAAGAGGAAGCTTTTATTATTGATGAGCACTTGGTAGATGCTTTGTATAGGAAAGAAAGAAATCTACATCAAGAGATTCATGTTGATGATGACGTTGTGATTATTGGAGCTTCTCAATCCTTGTTAGGCCCTTCTATGCAAGGAATGGCATAGAAACTCGGGGCGGACATTGCCATTGAGACAAAAGTCAAGTAAGAGAAAATGGAGATCGTTCCCCTTCCCATCTCCATCGTTTTGCCTGGAGAAACTATGGATGCTTCCGCTCCTCAGCTAGAACCTATTAAGATGCACCTACTAAGTCAACTCAGTCTACTCAGGTGAAAGGCCAAGGAAGCGGGAAGAGAGGAGAGAAGAGAAGTGGGGAAAGTTCGAGTGAAATCTCTTTTGATTCTAAGAAGAAGAAGAAGAAGAAGCCAAGGAGGAAGTGATTCTTTGTGTGTACTCATGTTCCCAAGTCTTTTGGGTTCTATTGGCCGAAATTTTATGGGACTGGCCCCCATTTTTTTGATTCTTTTGCTGTGAATACTTGTATTTGACTTTCCAAGCTTATGTAAATAAAGTTCTTTTACTTTTATCGAACTCTTGTGTGAATTTGCTTAAGTAGTTGAGCTATTGCATTTTTCATTCAATGTACTTGTAACTCGTCGCTCATTGATTCGGATGATAATCCGTTAATTTTATCTCAATGCCTTCATGCGGTCGTGGCCTCAAGTCATACTAGACATTGAGCTCACGCCCGAGTGTTATGCTGTCGGATTCAGCGGTTTAAGTGATTATACTCCTACCCTCGGTTCTTGGGTTAAAGGAGTTAAATAGTAGATGGTCGAATTCCATCTCTAGCGAATTTATACTCCTCCTATCAGTTTCAGGTCAAAGTTTATGGAATAGTGAGTGGTCGAGCCACACTCATCTATTTGTTTATACTCATATTTGCACTCTAGGGATAAGAGTTAGTTGGCGGGTGATCAAATCACACTCAATTTTTGTTTATACTCTAGTCCACACTTTGGGGACTTAAAGTTATTTCGCAAAATAGTCGGACCGTACTTAATTGATTAATTTGCCCCCAAGTCTATGGTTTGACTTAGCAAGCAATCGCTCGTATTACGATCACTTTTGATTCATGTCTGTCCCATCGCTTGGTGGGATTAATTTGATTATTTGATGGTTAAGTCACATCCATTTCTACTTAGGTACTCCGTCCATCGGGTTGTGAGTGAGAATTGTCGAATGAAAGGTCGGACCACATTCGGTTTTTTAGTCCAGTCGTTAACTTGTGTAATCGGTTGGCTCCAAACTATGGGAACCTACTCGGACATGTCAGTATTAGTTAGCCGGGTATCCTTACAAATATGTAATGCTATAGCAACCATAGATATGAAGGAAATTTCAAATTTTATTTGCTAAGTGGGCAGAAATGACATAATTTGTCTTATTACATATCTGGAAAATCAAATGCTAAAACAAATTCGAAAATTAAATATGACTGAAGGAACGGAGTACCTAACGAAAACGTTCTTTCTCCAAGTCTCTGTTTAATGACGTACGGTCCCTCCCACGTCCTTAGGAGTGTGATGCCATCAACAGTCGCTAGCTTGAAAGTTCTTTCTCCAACCACTATTTAATGACGTATGGTCCCTCCTAAGTAGGATTCTTGTGTGATAGGATAGGAAAAACCCATTTCAAGACAAGATCGCCGATTTCAAAGGTCCTAGGTCGAACTCTTGTGTTATAGTATCAGGCGACTCGATAGCGATGTGCAGCTGCCCTCAAATCAGCTTCTTCATGCTTCTCATATACCAAATCTTGAGATTCTAAGAGGAGATCTCTATTCGTTCTGGGGTCGTAGTAGGTCACTCGATGAGAAGGGACTTCGAGTTCAACAGAATTGATGGCTTTGGAGCTGTAAGCAAGAGTGAATGGAGTATGCCCAGTCCCGGACTTGTAGGTGGATCTGTAAGCCCATAGTGTTGTTGGGAGTTCATCCACCTATTCGCCTTTAGCCTTTTCGAAACGTTTCTTCAGAATGGACTTTATGATTTTATTCACAGCTTTAGCTTGTCTATTTGCTTAAGGGTGAGCAACTACCGCAAATCTCTTTTTAATATGGTGTCGACGGCAGAAGTCTTTAAATTCAACGTTGTCAAATAGGGTTCCATTTTCAGTTACAATGGTTCGTGAAAGGCCAAAACAACAGATGATGTTCCAGACAATGAAGTTTATTACTTTCTTCGTTAGGATCATGGTTAAAGGTTCTGCTTTGATCCATTTGGTGAAGTAATCAACTGCTACAATGGCGTACTTTGCACCACCTTTACAGATCGGTAAGGAACCGATAATAACTATGCCCATGTGGCAAACGACCGTGGACCGACCATTTGTGTAATTTCCATCGGTGGAGCTTTTGAAACTTTCACATACATCTAGCACTTATCGCATCGCTTAGCGTAATCAGCAGCATCTTGATTGACAGTTGGCCAGTAATACCCATAATGGAGTCTTTTCTTTGCTAGGGTTTGCCCCCCAGTGTGATCGCCACATTTCCCTTCATGAACCTCCCTTAGGCTCATTTTATTTCACTATGAGCGATACACCGAAGTAGGAGAACGGAAAAACCCTTTCTATACATGACTCCTTCCTGAATGATATATCGTGAAGCTTTGCGGAGGATCCGTTGTCTTTCATTTCTCGATAAGGACTCCCTATAGCAAGTAATCTTTAATTCGATTCATCCATGACTCCTTCTTAGGCTCCGTTTCTAGGATCCAATCAATTTCCATCTGGTTTAAGCTTGGTGCATCTAGTACTTTGATTAGAACCAAGCCCATTTGTTGTGCATCCCCGATGCTAAGAAACTTTGCCAATGAGTCAGCCTCTTTGTTTTAATCCTGGGGAATGTGCCTGAGATCATAATGCTTAAATCAGTCAATAGCACTTGAACTCGTATATGGTATAGAGTGAGTCATTGTCCTTTATCCTGGTAATCTCCCCTGACTTGGTATACCAACAACTGGGAATCACAAAAGATGTTAAGAGATTTTATTCCCTATTCTCGGGCAAGTTTGAGTCCAAGAATCAGAGCTTCATACTCAGCTTCATTGTTCGTTGCAGGGAAGTCAAACTTCAAAGCATAGCAAATTGATCGATCCTCTAGAGTTACTAGCATAACTCCCACTCTAGAACAATGACCATTGGATGCTCTATTCGGATACATTTTCCATCGAATGGTAGGGGCTCCACCACTCCCTGGGAGATCATCCAATGCAGCGGATTCTACTATAAAGTCCACCAATGCATGTCATTGGATGGTTCTCTATGGGAGATAAGTGATGTCAAATTGGCTCGGTTCGATGTTCCATTTTAGTAACCTTCCAAACGTCTCAGATCACTGTAAGACCTATCCTAATGGTTGATCGGTATAAACGTTGATGGGATCAGCCTAAAAATAAGGGTAGAGCTTTCATGAAACAGACAACAAATAGTACACCAATTTCTCCATCTTCTGATTGTTCCTTTCAGCTCATGTTAATCGCTTGCTAACATAATAAACCGGTCTCTGGACTCGATTATACTCGCGAAGCAGTGCGGCACTTATAGTGCATACCAACATGGCCAAGTAGATATACAAGTCTCCGTGATCACCGGCTTTTACAAGATGGGAGGCCTCTCTAAGTGGTTCACCAAAGCTTGGAATGTGCATACGCTACCCTGTGTCCATTCAAACTTCCTTTTCCCTCTTCTAATCAAGTCAAAGAAAGGAATAGATTTATCGGTGGCTTTAGAAATAAACCGACTTAGGGAAATAACCTTCCTATTTTGGCTCTGTACTTGTTTGATGGTCTTTGGCACTTAGATGTTGCGAATTGCTCGAATCTTTTCAGGATTAGCTTCGATGCCCCAAGCATTGACATTGAAACCCAAGAATTTTCCAGATGCAACGTGAAAGGAACATTTTTTAGGATAGATCTTCATTTTGTAATATCGGAATATATCGAACATCTATGCTAAGTCTCTAATATGGTTGTTGGATTGTCGTGACTTCATGAGCATATCATCCACATACACCTCCATCGTCTTTCCAATTGATCTTTAAACATTCGATTGAACAGGAACTAATAAGTTGCTCCAGCATTCTTCAATCCGAATGGCATTACAACATAGCAGTACAATCCAACGTCGGTAATAAAACTGGTGTGCTCCTGGTCGGGGATTTGCATTGGGATCTGGTTATATCCAGAGTACGCATTGTTGGAACCTGCCTTCTTCGATTTTAATGTGACAACTATATATCTCAAACTATATACTATGATGTCAAATATTCTTGCAGGAATCTACAAAGAAAAGTTATTATCATATCGTCAACAAACTAAGCTCAAGCTCTCTAGTATACTGATTATTATTTCTTGTTAGATATTTTTGTACAATCTCTGATATGATGATAACAACAAACACACACACACAAATATACTTTTGAAAATCATGTTTTAAAATAATAAATATCTTTAATTATTTAAAGATATAAAAAGTATTTTCAAAATTATACAATTTCTCAAGTTCAGAATCACTAAAATAAAGAAGAGGAACAAATCAGTACAAATTCAGACATCTGAACTTTTATTTAGCCATCTGTCATCAATGACAGACGTCTGTTAATTTAATACAGACGTCTGTTATCATAGACAGACGTCTAAATTAAATAAACAGACGTCTAAATGGCTGATTTTTTTGTTTCTTCTATTTTTTGACTTTTAAACTTTATTCAGACATCTGTCACTTTTCTCTCAGACATCTGAACTTGACGAACTGAAGCATCTCTTCATGAATATTCAAAATTTGAAGAGTTGTCTTCTTCACCAACAGTTGCACTCCTTCTAATGGTTGCAACTATTGAATTAAAACTATTCAATACTATAAATAGAGATGAAAATCCACTATTTCAATAACTAATTCTTTCTATCTATACTTTCTTTGTATTATCATAATCACAAGCGATTTTCAATCTCTACTTCCTACAAATTGCACGTTCAAATCATCATATCAAGAAGATTATAGGAAGGGTGTACTACATTGACTATATTCGTGTTATTCAAAGAACACACAAGTCAAGAAATAATTTACCAAATTGTATTTGAAGTCCTATTCGGTTGCTTGGGCGGAAAAGTCCTGTTCGGTTGCTCAGGCGGTGTAATACCTGTTCCTCCGGGTTAAGTGAGGGTTATTCGAGAAATTCCAGAAGGAGTCTGGACTGGACGTAGAACGGGAAGTTCGAACCAGTATAAAAATCCCTGGTGTCATTTTTATTACTGCTATTTACTATTATTTATAATTCCGCACTTGCTAGACTAGTCTTACTGTATATTATCGATCCATATACACTTTCATTTGGTATCAGAGCCTGGGATTCTAGAGATCGTAACAACATCCTAGAATAAATGGCTACAAAGAGATCAAGTCAAGAAACAATTTACCAAATTGTATTTGAAGTCCTATTCGGTTGCTTAGGCGGAAAAGTCCTATTCGGTTTCTCAGGCGGTGTAATACCTGTTCCTCCGGGTTAAGTGAGGGTTATTCGAGAAATTCCAGAAGGAGTCTGGGACTGGACGTAGAACAGGAAGTTCGAACCAGTATAAAAATCCCTGGTGTCATTTTTATTACTGCTATTTACTATTATTTATAATTCCGCACTTGCTAGACAATACTTACTGTATATTATCGATCCATATTCACTTTCATTTGGTATCGGAGCCTGGGATTCTAGAGATCGTAACAACATCCTAGAATAAATGGCTACAAAGAGATCAAGTCAAGAAACAATTTACCAAATTGTATTTGAAGTCCTATTCGGTTGCTTAGGCGGAAAAGTCCTGTTTCATTTGGTATCTAGAAGTACAAAATCATTGACTAGAAATATGAATAAAAATTATCTAAGTATTTGGGTTCCTGTTAATTGGAAAAATAGAGAAAAATACATTAATGGTTATTTTGATATGGTAGTTAATAATTAAAATTATATTTATAAAGGTTTAACCACACCCAAATGGGTATGGTTTCCCAAGATCTAACCCCCGGACCCTAACATAATAAGAGGGTACCAAAAATGATTATTAATTTTTGCAGGTACTCAAAGAAACAAAAGGAAAAGGATAGATTTTGGAATTTTAAAGAATGTTCCATACGATTAATAGAATTACGTGCTTACAATGAAATATGGACTTCAGCAAATATGGTAAAATCTATTTTATTTTTCCTTCATAATTAATAATGAGTTTATCTTGTTATTTACAAGATATTATACTTAGGGGGAGATGTTATACATAGGGGGACCTTTAAACATATTAATATTATTCAAAAACTAAAAATCAGACAAACAGACGTCTGATAGTTATTAACAGACGTCTGTATACCTATTTTTTGTTTGAGCCGTCTGAACATTTTGTCACAGACGTCTGTCCTCAAAAATAGACGTTTGCTACAAAAATTTAGACGTCTGAATTTAGTTCAAAATGTTTTTTACTCTCTGTTTCAAATTTAGACCTCTGAGCCGTCTAAACATAATACTTCAGACGTTTGTACTCAAATATAGACGTCTGACAACAAAAATTGAGTCATCTGATTTTAGTCCATAAAGTCTAAAAATCTCTGGTTCTTATTTAGCCGTCTGATAATATATTTTCAACAATCTAATTTCTGTCCTATATCACTGTTTCTCTTTGTTTAGTATATTAAGATGTGGAACCTGTTCAAACATATGTTCAAATCTGTTTTTATACTCCAAATATTCTGACTCTTCCACAACAAAATTTTATCGTTGGTATGTTCTGAACAAAGTTCATATTGCTATTCAACAATGTGTTTTATCATCACATTTCTAACAAAACCCCTTACAAATTCCTTTTTGTTAATGACAAAGGGGGAGAAATATTAATCATTCTGCTATATAATATGGTCATGTTGACAGGGGGAGCAAAAGGTATGGTTTATACTAACCGTTGAATTATATAGTTGTCATCATCAAAAAGGGGGAGAATGTTGGAACCTGCCTTCTTCGATTTTAATGTGACAACTATATATCTCAAACTATATACTATGATGTCAAATATTCTTCCAGGAATCTACAAAGAAAAGTTATTATCATATCGTCAACAAACTAAGCTCAAGCTCTCTAGTATACTGATTATTATTTCTGGTTAGATATTTTTGTACAATCTCTGATATGATGATAACAACAAACACACACACACAAATATACTTTTGAAAATCATGTTTTAAAATAATAAATATCTTTAATTATTTAAAGATATAAAAAGTATTTTCAAAATTATACAATTTCTCAAGTTCAGAATCACTAAAATAAAGAAGAGGAACAAATCAGTACAAATTCAGACTTCTGAACTTTTATTTAGCCATCTGTCATCAATGACAGACGTCTGTTAATTTAATACAGACGTCTGTTATCATAGACAGACGTCTAAATTAAATAAACAGACGTCTAAATGGCTGATTTTTTTGTTTCTTCTATTTTTTGACTTTTAAACTTTATTCAGACATCTGTCACTTTTCTCTCAGACATCTGAACTTGACGAACTGAAGCATCTCTTCATGAAAATTCAAAATTTGAAGAGTTGTCTTCTTCACCAACAGTTACACTCCTTCTAATGGTTGCAACTATTGAATTAAAACTATTCAATACTATAAATAAAGATGAAAATCCACTATTTCAATAACTAATTCTTTCTATCTATACTTGCTTTGTATTATCATAATCACAAGCGATTTTCAATCTCTACTTCCTACAAATTGCACGTTCAAATCATCATATCAAGAAGATTATAGGAAGGGTGTACTACATTGACTATATTCGTGTTATTCAAAGAACACACAAGTCAAGAAACAATTTACCAAATTGTATTTGAAGTCCTATTCGGTTGCTTAGGCGGAAAAGTCCTGTTCGGTTGCTCAGGCGGTGTAATAACTGTTCCTCCGGGTTAAGTGAGGGTTATTCGAGAAATTCCAGAAGGAGTCTGGGACTGGACGTAGAATGGGAAGTTCGAACCAGTATAAAAATCCCTGGTGTCATTTTTATTACTGCTATTTACTATTATTTATAATTCCGCACTTGCTAGACTAGTCTTACTGTATATTATCGATCCATATACACTTTCACGCATCCATGAAAGATAGCAACTCATGTCCTGCGGTCGAGTCCACTAGTTGATTGATCCTCGAAAGAGGAAAGTTATCTTTAGGACATGCCTTATTTAAGTCTGAATAGTCAATGCATGTCCGCCATTTTCCATTCGCCTTTCTCACAAGTACAGGATTAGGTACCAATTTCAGGTAGAGGGCATCGTAAATAAACCCATTACTTTTGAGTCTATCCACCTCCTCTTTAAGAGCGGTAGATCTCTCCGGATCCATGCCATGCTTTTTCTGTTTCACCAGGACATGTGGGTCAATATTTAATGCATGTCTTGCAATGGCAGGCAAGATCCCATACATATCAGAATGAGTCCAAGCGAACACATCAAGATTCACTCAGAGAAAACTAGCAAGTTCTTTCATCAACGGGGGGCTTAGCTATGATCCAATCTTTAGAACCTATAACGCGTCATCGTGGCTGATCGCGATGTCAATTGTTGGCTCAACCGGTGCAACCTTGGCTTCTTTGGGCTCCTCCTCATCATCTCTTAGATCTATGTCTATATAGAACTGATTGTGGCGCCCAAGCCAAGGCCCAGGCGCTGGTTGTCAATCTTCGATGGCTTGGATACGGAGAGACTTATCCACGCCCTACCCTTTCTCCTTCCATTGTGAATCTCTCAACTCAGCCACATAACAGGCACGTCCAGTCCCCTGATCGTTATGTACAACTCCAACACCATTATCAGTTGGGAACTTCAAAGTTAAACACTATGGGACAAGGGCTGCCCGAAATTCAGCTATGGCCTATTGGCCCAGAAAGGCATTGTACGGAGAGTCAACATCCAAGACAACAGATGGAAACATCCGCACTCTCCTACGGTCACCTTCTCCCAACTCCACGAGCAATTCGACATAACCGACTGCTTCGGTCGTAGCACCGTTAAAGCCATAAATGCAGACTTTAGACGGTTTTAAGTTCTTAGCTTCCATCCTCATCTGATCGTAAGCCTTTTTGAAAATTATATTCACGGAACTACCACGGTCCACTAAGATCCTCTTCACTAAGGCGGGGCCGATCATGGTCGAAATGACCATTGGGACGATCGTCGGTGCCTCCACCTTATATGCATCTCTGTTTCTAAATACAATGTCGTCTTCCATTGTACGCAGCTGTTTTGCTGGAGCCTCATCTTCCGTACTTGAACAACACTCAAAATTCATATGCTTGATTGCGCTAGCATAGCACTCCATCTTGTGCTAGCTCTTATCAGTTGGATGTGGTCCTCCGACTATCATATTGATTACTAATCTTCCACCAGTCCTCACAGGCTCCTCAGTCCTGTGAGGCGCTTGTCCTCAGTTAGGGTCAGATGTCCCATGCCCGCCATCTTGCGGAGCTTTAACAAACTATTGTAGTTTTCTTTTTCAAATTAGTTTCTCGATAACATCCTGCAGATGTCTACATTCATTTGTGTTATGACCATAGCATTTATGGAACCGGCAATATTTTCTAGTCTGCTTCTGTTTCTCTATCGATTACTTCGAAGGTTCCTATACTGCATGCTATTGCACGTAGACAAGTTAGCATTCTCTAAAGACGTATTCGGTGGTGTGTAGGTATCATACATTGGAATCCTTAACTTTCCTCTTCTAGAATCCCTCTTTTGTTCACGGTTCCTATCACCGCCTTTCTTTTCCTGATTCAGCTTATTTTGGACATTTACTTGAACTTTTCGGGAATTCTCCCCGGACCGTTTCACTACAATGTTACACTGCATTCCCTCTCCACTCGGCCCCACAACATTCTTCTTAATAGAGCATTTATCTTCCACTTTCCTTAAATACTGAGTTGCTTTTGCATAGAAACGCTCCAACATCACGGGTGGTTTGCCAGCTAACCAATCGCCAAAGTCATATTCTGGATCAATCCCTCTTGTTACCACCATCAATATTGAATAGTCTTTCAGATTACTGACTTCTATGACAACTGTATGAAATCTCTCCAAGTAATCTTTCAGCGATTCACCCAGAGCCTAGATCACGCTAGATAGGAACATTGCATCTTTGGGGCGAGTTGTGTGCATACGGAACTGCTCTGCAAACTTTGTTGCTAAATCATCAAATCTAGAGATTGACCGTAGGGGTAATCTTGTAAACCACTTCGTCTTTATGCCAGAGAGAGTAATAGGAAAACATCTGCATTTTGTTACATCATCAGCTCGTGTAGAATCCATTCATGATGTGCTTCCTATGGTCGGTTTTTCCCTCGTAGGCAAGCATCAACGACATACTAAATCTACTTGAATATTCCATGTGTAAAATATTTTTTTGTGAATGGGGTATGGCTTCTGGAGATCCCCCAATCATCATTGGTCAAACCTTGACTTTCCCTTACTAGCTATCTGACCATAGCCGACAAGTCCGACGTTTGGATAGTTGGAGCCAAGCGGTAGTCGTGCTCCTCCTCACGTGAGTGGTCCGGTCAATGTCTATGAACCGTTCCATGCCTTCTTGGCTCAACATCCTCTCGATGTGCATCGCAAGCATTCGCATTGTCATTATTCCAGAGAGGTCACTGATCTGCATTAACATGAACTCTAGCATCCAGATCTCTCGCGGCGTCACCAGTGTTCATTCTTCCCATCATCAGCTGTAACCTATCTCCAAAAGTTGGATTGGCACCGATCGTTCCAGATGGATCAATACCGATCGTGATCATTCTATCTAGATCGATCGGATGACGGCGAGCTGACGTTGCGACGTGGTATCCGTTGGTTCTGCGACATCTACGTATGTGATAGCATACGATGAAGTTGAGCTCTCCAATGCAGAATAGGGGGTTTGCTTCCTCATAGTATGTAACGACCCGACTTTCCAGTCCCGGAAAATCGAACCATTTGTGTTAAAGAAAAAGAGGTAGAAGAAGAAGAAACAGAAAATCAACAACAGAATCTCACATCGCAGCGGAATAAAATATAATATATACAAAACAGATCTTTACTCAAACAGAAAAATATATCTGTTTATACAATACATTTACAGAATACATCATCAGAGTTCATCACATCAATGATATACATCCAAATACACAGCGGAAAAATAAACAAATACGGAAGTACGTATCGCCATCCAGCTCATCTCCTGAGCTCCACAGCTACAATCTGAACCTGTTTGTCTCGGTCTGACCCGAGCATCATATAAAACAATACCCGAGTCAGTCTGGAATACCAGCGTGATAAAATCACACTCAAATTGATTATTAAAGTTTCAAAATCCTTTGAAAACAAAAGCATCTCGTAAGACCACGCCACAAATAAACATGCCGGGTTTTTACCTTACGATAGCTAAAACACTTTCTATAAAAATCCTCTGATATTATAATAGTGTCTATTTACAAATACTTATTAAAATAGCCGAAATTGTTACATTTATTAAATTCCGGCATACTAGCCACAACGTGGGTAATACAAACAAAACTCGTACAAGGCACGTAGGGAGAATGGATTTCCAACGAATGACTAGGCACTGGGGTACCACCTGTCACAGTACGTGGCCTAGATCACAGTACCGAGGAGTACGCCCGCTCCCCTGCAACACAAGACCGGAATCACCTATGGGCAATTCCGAATATGATCACCCCACGGTTGGGATCAGCAACCGCACCACTAAGCCGAAATAAAAGGGACATCTAGACAGGAATGATCATACTCTCCAGTGGGGGCTACCCACGAAGCCTTGCTGCATAACCCCTGATTTTCAGTCATTCCCGGTTGATGAGGCTTGAGGCTAAACGTTACCTTCAGAACGTTTCACTTAGAATGCCCATCGTCCCCTGACGATGTCCGAAAGCATTCGTCCATACAAGTCCGTTCCAGGTCCGAACAGAACTGATAACACTATCCCCTTATCAATATTACCCTCGTTTCCCCACGAAACGTACAAACCGGATCGAAGTGGTTTTCGAGTCTCCAGACCTAGAATCCCGGTATACGGAAACCCGATCCCGGTCTCTTCGAAACGATCAGCGCATTTGGCCAATATTGATAGTCGGTTGTTTAACTATCAATTAACATCCATAACAACCATCAACAATCAATAATTACTCCAAATTATTTATATCCCTCAAAATATCTTCACAAGATATTATTTCCATTTCAATTCCCATTGGAAACAATTTCAAACTATATTCCTCTCATGGAATAATTTCCCAAATATTTATTTTCACTGGAATACCAAGTACAAACCATTTTAGATTTTTAAAATAAATTTAAAACACCTTATTATAAAAATACTTTATAAGAACGCCTTTTTAAACTTCTTTAATATTTAAGTTAAAAATATATATTTAAAGATATTTAAATAAAACCATTTTAAAGAATATAAACAAATTTCCTTTTATAACATATTATCAAATCTCATTTGTATTAACTACAATAATAGATTGAAAATTACTTACTTTAGAAATTTAACATTTGGAAATAATAGATTTTTAAACTTGACTTTTAAAAATAACAATAAATCTTTAACAAATATTTAAAATTTCTTTTTAAAACAAAATGTACTTGGCTATCCAGAAAATACTTCTCTTTCACAACCTTTAAAATAAATCTCTGTTTATATTTTTAAAACAGATTCACAATCCTTTATAAATTCACACCTTGAATTTATATTAAAATCCGCTTCACTTTATAAACTCAGTTTATAGATCTCAAAATCTCATTCCTCTTTAAAATTTCCCAGTTTCAATATTTAGATCAATTCTACAATTTTATTTCAAATTTGCTTTATCTTGAAATAAAATTCCCTTATTTACCTTATTTATTTCAAATACAATTATTCGGGTTTTTAATTTTTAATTTCTAGTTAAAACCCCTTTAACTGAAAATTCCTATTTTAAATTCCCAACATTCCTTATTTACACTTTTAATTAAATTAAATTATTAAATTAAAAGTAATTCCTTTATTTTCTCTAAACCAATATTACTTGAGTTTTCTAATCTTTATTTCTCCTCCGTAAATTTAAATTTCTTTTTCCTATATTTACTAAAATTCCAATTCTCTTTATTTTATCTTATTTTCAATTCACTTTTAAATTTATTCCAATTTACTTAAATTTCTATTCTTTATTTTCTTCAAAATTCAATTCCATAGATTTTCAAAATTTATTATACTGGGAATTCAATCAACCACAACATCCAATATCAGATCATCACAGGATATCAATATTCAGATCACAGAATAATAAAATAAATTTTTGAGGAATCCAGTTGGATCCCTCCAACCTGTTTCCCTGCATCCACAAACGTTAGCACAATACCAATTCCACTTCGAGGTGGAATATCGCGGTATATGGGATTTAAAATAAATCATCCGCTATTATGCGGCACATAGGGTCTCATCCGCTATAAAATGCGGGAATATCAATCCAATATATACATATGCCAATATGTATATATTGCTATATACTACTATATATAATATAGCACATCCAAATCAATTCACCCATTCAATCAATTATTTAAATTTAACCATTTAAATTTAAATTCAACTGAGTGAGATTAACTCACCTTTGACTCCTGATTTGCAATCCATTTCCATCTTGACCATTTCCAAGATTTCAGACCTTGTACAAATATTTATAAAATTTTATTAACATTTGAATAAATCAAACAATTGATTACCATTTATTTATTTAGTTTCAACTAAAACTCTGATTTGTTTGATAATTAAATTTTGAGGTAAATTTCTTCAAATAAAACTATTTTTAGTAACTAAAATAAGTAAATAAGTTAATTGAAATAATTTAATCTCCAAATCCATTATTAAAAATTTAAACTAGTAGATTTAGAATGTGTATATATATATATTTTGAAACGATATACTTATATAAATAACTAGTTTAAATTTTAAATAAACTTTTAACATTAAAACTCTTATATTGTTTCCTTTACCGTACGTATAAATTTCCAATAGATATCCCAAAATGAATATGTCCTCAATTGAAATCATTATTTTGCTATTATATTATTTATTATTATATATATATATATTTTATATATAAATCCCTATTTCGTCCCAAAGTCTTAAAATTTCCTGTTAACTGTAAATATATCAGTTTACTTAACTAAAATGTTTTCCTGCTTAAGCTATATATTCTTCTCCTGTAAACAAGAACAAAAAAAAAAAAAAAAAAAATTATCTTGCTGCCTATATATACCCATATGCATATTAATCTATGAACTGAAAATAATTATTTGTTTTTATAAACTCATTGTATCAATTTCTCTTTTCTGTTTTATATTTCATACTTTATTTCATTTCAATCTGTAAACATATTTTATTAAATCAAGTATAAATGGAAAAGAAATAAAGCGAATACCCTAGTTCTGAATCACCAAATTGCAGCCCTTACCATCGAACGCCACCGCGACCTCGTCGATCTCCTCCAACCTGCCAACTGTCGAACTGCCGTACCTACTCCCCCAAACGCGAGTGAGCTTCCCTCTTGACCCAACATCAGTCGCGTGATCGAAAACGAACGCCGCCGCTCCAGAAACCCTAGCCTTCGACTGCGACATCAGCAAACCCACACCACGTCGCGCCTCGACCGCTGCTTCCAACCCAAGGACGACGAGCCCAGCCTAAACGAGGCGACTCACGTCTACACAAGCTCGAACGAGCCCTCCTCCCCTCTCTCGAAATTCGCGATTCAACCGCGAATTCAAATCCCTCCCCTTTTTCCTAAATCGCAGCTACCTCTCTTTTTTTTTTTTTGAACGCAATTGATTTGAGGAGTTATAAGGGTGGAGGAAGAGAAGCTTCGTTTAGAAGAGAGAGTGATTTATTCGGCCATTATTATTTAAACGATAGATATTTTATTTCTTGAGGAGAAAGCTTCGTTTATTATCTTTGTTTTTCTGCGAATCTGAATTTTGTGAAGAAAGAATGGGCGTGTTTCAGAAGTAGGGTGGCTGGAAAAGATAGAAAGGTGGCTGATGTAATGGATTTACAAATTTATAAAAATTATTTAAATTGGATTTTCGATAGAATTTTCAACACGTTTGTGTATCGTATGCTCACCCAACAACTCCAATTGCTACGAAAATTGAAATCCGATAATAATACACTATTACGGATCCAATGGAACTAGTTTCGTCAAATTCCAAGACTGTGCCCCGGAAGACTATTTTTAATTCAATTTAAACGATACAAAATTTCAAAACATAACAAACCATTTTTAAAGCTGATTCCAACACTTCTATCCATTTCAGTATTATCTATATAAATTTTATAAGTCTTCAAATTATTTTTAACAGGCTTAAAGCTCCAGATTCAATAATTTACCCCTTTTCAATAATTTAAATTCAACAATTACTTGTCTAATCAATAATGATATTTGAAATTAAAGTTAATAATTATCTTTTGAATATTTAAAATTAATTAAATATTCCTATTTCAAATGCTCAAAAATTCCGGGTCGTCACATTCCTCCCCCCTTAAAAGAATTTCGTCCCCGAAATTACCAGTTAAGAGAAATGATTCGATACCCGTTCTATCTCCCCAATCCAAATAGTTTTAACAACCTTCCATAACAATTCTTTAAATAAAGACACCCTATCCCTCGTACTAACATTCCCAAACCTATCCATAAGTCGTATCCCATATCACTTCTTATCAATTTAAATTTTATATTTGAATTCAAAATTTGAATTATCAAAATTCTCTCGAAATTTTTCTAACTCCCTAAATTTCCGAAAAATTTCGCCAGCGTCTCCTTTGCGCGGCTAGCTCGGTACTACTACAAAATGGCTCTACGGCCTCCCAATCTCAAAAAGAAACAAAAAGCCAAGTGGCTGGATCAAAAACCCAATCAAATTTCATATAGAAATTCAAATACATACCTTTTTGTCGGGCCATTTAAATTTTATCTTCAAAAAATCAAAATCCCAATTTAGCCATTGCTTTTATACACCTGTATATCATACTAAGCAATAATATTCACTCCCAATCCCAAAGTCATTTTATACTTTTCTTTACAAATTTCCAATATTTGTTTTACTTAAGCCCGTACGATGCACATATACCATCCGTACGCAAAATCACTTTCGATCGCTCAATCTATCACACAATTTCACTTCCGAACTAGTATCGTCCACCCGACTTCCTAGTGCGGACTCAGATCTGGTTTCTTGATCAGAAACCGTCATTCTCCTTGCATAGCCACAAACTATGATAGAGAATATCCAGAATCAATCAACAATCCATATCCAGGTTCGCCGTCGAAAATCGAGTGAAAAATCCCAACTCGGATCAGTATAATTACCTCGAAATTCTGTGCTCGAATCCGGATCAAATCACTATGTGAATAAAATAATATACGTACATCCTACGTATTAATTTCAATTGATTATCAGTTTTATCAATTTTTCCTTTATTCACATTCATTTTGACTACATTCACTTATCCACACTTTTCTCATTTCACAACTTCAAATTTTAATCGTCATTCAATTTTCCATCTAGAATAATTTTCCTCAATAAAATTATTTAAGAATTTCACCATACTTCTTAAGTTCAATATAAATATTTTACATACTGCTTATACTTATTTTCACTTCATTATTGAAGTTCATATCCATTTCTATTTACTCTTGTCTTTACAATTCCATTTACTTTAAATTTGGCTTCCACTCGAATATTTAATTAGTTGCACTTACTAATTAATTTAAATTTCAATTAACAGTTTATTCGCAAACTTCACTTCTTTAGTTCTTCGATTTCACTTCACCTTACATTCACATTTGAATTAGATTTCAATATCTAGTTTCAATTTCATTTGCTTAACAAATTTAAATCATTTATTGTTAATGGAAATTTTCAAAAATTCTAAAAATTTTCTAACTCCTGAAATTTACGAAAATTTTTGGCAGAACCTCCCTTGTACGGAGGGACTTCTGCGATATCGCAGGATGCACAAAAATGTATATACATCGGCCTCAGGCCGGAAAAAGAATCAAAACAGTTCATATTTCCTATTTTGAATTTTTTTTTTTGCGTAGGCGTACCTTTTATTTAACATTTTTAAAGCAAGCGGCGATTCATTTTAGCATTTTACGCAGTCGAAATCAATCAAACGGCTTCCCTGAACCTGTACTGACTCAATTTAAACAGATAAGTGACGATATACAAAATTTTATAGCATTTCAATTAATCTCAATAGCAAACAAGTAGTTTTCAAAAGCCATGCACTTAAAATAATTTCCATAAGCAATTTATATGGTTTCAATACAATTTCAATCGTCTACAACCAATTCACATACCATTTCTATTCAATTCAATGTTTTGCAATACATTTTGTTCCATTCTATTCATTTTTGAGCAAAATGAATCCATATCCATTTCAATTGATTCAATTCAATTTAATTTGCATTTCACTTCCAAACTCAAGTTACGGTTTCCTTGTAACAATTTATAATTCAAATCTTTGGTTTGATTTCCATTTGATCGAATCTATTACCTTTACTAATCCATTTAATTTGTCCATTCACTTATTCATTCTAAATTTCAATTTCCGTATTCAATTCACCGTGAATTATTTAATCTTTAACAAGGAAATTTCCCATTTATTTTTAACACCATACCATTTTTAAAATTTAGCTGGTATACTTACTGAATCCAATATTAATTCCAACTCATATCCAATAATTTATCTCTAACTTGAATTTGATAGATATCAATCCATTTCACATCATTCCTACTTACTTGAATTTTATTTACAATTCAAATTATCACTCATATACTCCAATTCCAATGATCATTCACACTTTCAGCTTTTATTACTAATCCAAATTCCATTAACATATTTGATTTACTAATTTATTCCAAATTAGTTTACTTCCATTTTAACCAATATAATATTTGATATTTATCCTTACAAATCACCCTAGTTAATCTCCTCGGGTTTTATAATTCAAGTACTGGATCTTATTCATTCCCAAAATACCAAACAAATTTATTTACTTAGCTATAACTTCCCATTCAAGCCACAATTAATTTAATTTTCCAATAAATTTAATTTCTTTACCATTATCCAAGCTAAATTTAATTTAACCCAAATCTCTATTCCAAACTGCACATCTCTTATTCATCTTACTCTTACTTGTTAATGTAAGGATTTTAATTTCACTCAATATTATTTATAATTCAACTGAATTTCATTACAATTTAATTTTATTTAACTTAACTTCAACCAAATCATTTTATTCTCCTAATAACATTTACATCACAATTTATTTCAATTTGATTCCAACAATCCAAATACAACTGGATTAATTTGATTCAAATTTATTCAATTTTATTCAAATACGACTGGATATCATTTTCAACTTATTTAATTAATTTTCATCTAGTCAAAAAAAAAATTTCAATCCAAGTCAATTTCATTTTTGACCTTTCCCTTTTTTAAACCCCCGGCTTTTAATTTCAAACCATTTTGGAATCTTCAACATCTCCAAATCACATTTCTCTGATTTTTAAACCAATCCTGGCTTTTAATTCCAACAAATTTCCTTTGGAAATTTCAAAAACAACTAGCTTTTCTGAATAAATCAATTTGGCAGCAATTCGTCACTCAGAAGTTCGAAAATAAATTCTGAAGGTGCGGCCGTCATCCTCCGAATTATTTCCAGCAACTGAAATGAATTTATTGCTATATCCCTTTCAAAAATTTTTTTGAAACAATTTTCCTTCCAGAAATACTTTCCAAAATAATAATGCTTGTGTTTATCTTCAAAACACTTTGGAAACACTTCCAAATATCCAGGGTTTAAATTTACCGTTTGATTAAATCAAATTTTTAGTTATGATTCATTTGTACAATTCATATTTATACAAATATCCATTGGTTAAGTAAATCATTCTGATTTTACAATCTTACCATATTTTTGTTTTAAATTTTATTTGTTAGAATATTTTCATCCAAACATCCAAATATATAATAATTTAAAGAAATATTTCTTTTATATCAAAATACATTTTTCGGGTAAAATTATTTCATCTACCCGTTTCAAAACAATATTGTGTCGAATTGTTCTATTCGAGTGTTTAGAAACCCCTTCGATACAGTTGCGCAGACTGTGCCGACGAAGGTTCATATACCACTCAATAAATCAACCAACACAATATAAAACCATTTTATATTCACTAACAAATACGCGCTCATATCTATTAATACTCTCAAAATTTCCCACCAGAGCCAAGGTTATCGCCAACCTTTGCTCTGATACCACTGTAACGACCCGACTTTCCAGTCCCGGAAAATCGAACCATTTGTGTTAAAGAAAAAGAGGTAGAAGAAGAAGAAACAGAAAATCAACAACAGAATCTCACATCGCAGCGGAATAAAATATAATATATACAAAACAGATCTTTACTCAAACAGAAAAATATATCTGTTTATACAATACATTTACAGAATACATCATCAGAGTTCATCACATCAATGATATACATCCAAATACACAGCGGAAAAATAAACAAATACGGAAGTACGTATCGCCATCCAGCTCATCTCCTGAGCTCCACAGCTACAATCTGAACCTGTTTGTCTCGGTCTGACCCGAGCATCATATAAAACAATACCCGAGTCAGTCTGGAATACCAGCGTGAGAAAATCACACTCAAATTGATTATTAAAGTTTCAAAATCCTTTGAAAACAAAAGCATCTCGTAAGACCACGCCACAAATAAACATGCCGGGTTTTTACCTTACGATAGCTAAAACACTTTCTATAAAAATCCTCTGATATTATAATAGTGTCTATTTACAAATACTTATTAAAATAGCCGAAATTGTTACATTTATTAAATTCCGGCATACTAGCCACAACGTGGGTAATACAAACAAAACTCGTACAAGGCACGTAGGGAGAATGGATTTCCAACGAATGACTAGGCACTGGGGTACCACCTGTCACAGTACGTGGCCTAGATCACAGTACCGAGGAGTACGCCCGCTCCCCTGCAACACAAGACCGGAATCACCTATGGGCAATTCCGAATATGATCACCCCACGGTTGGGATCAGCAACCGCACCACTAAGCCGAAATAAAAGGGACATCTAGACAGGAATGATCATACTCTCCAGTGGGGGCTACCCACGAAGCCTTGCTGCATAACCCCTGATTTTCAGTCATTCCCGGTTGATGAGGCTTGAGGCTAAACGTTACCTTCAGAACGTTTCACTTAGAATGCCCATCGTCCCCTGACGATGTCCGAAAGCATTCGTCCATACAAGTCCGTTCCAGGTCCGAACAGAACTGATAACACTATCCCCTTATCAATATTACCCTCGTTTCCCCACGAAACGTACAAACCGGATCGAAGTGGTTTTCGAGTCTCCAGACCTAGAATCCCGGTATACGGAAACCCGATCCCGGTCTCTTCGAAACGATCAGCGCATTTGGCCAATATTGATAGTTGGTTGTTTAACTATCAATTAACATCCATAACAACCATCAACAATCAATAATTACTCCAAATTATTTATATCCCTCAAAATATCTTCACAAGATATTATTTCCATTTCAATTCCCATTGGAAACAATTTCAAACTATATTCCTCTCACGGAATAATTTCCCAAATATTTATTTTCACTGGAATACCAAGTACAAACCATTTTAGATTTTTAAAATAAATTTAAAACACCTTATTATAAAAATACTTTATAAGAACGCCTTTTTAAACTTCTTTAATATTTAAGTTAAAAATATATATTTAAAGATATTTAAATAAAACCATTTTAAAGAATATAAACAAATTTCCTTTTATAACATATTATCAAATCTCATTTGTATTAACTACAATAATAGATTGAAAATTACTTACTTTAGAAATTTAACATTTGGAAATAATAGATTTTTAAACTTGACTTTTAAAAATAACAATAAATCTTTAACAAATATTTAAAATTTCTTTTTAAAACAAAATGTACTTGGCTATCCAGAAAATACTTCTCTTTCACAACCTTTAAAATAAATCTCTGTTTATATTTTTAAAACAGATTCACAATCCTTTATAAATTCACACCTTGAATTTATATTAAAATCCGCTTCACTTTATAAACTCAGTTTATAGATCTCAAAATCTCATTCCTCTTTAAAATTTCCCAGTTTCAATATTTAGATCAATTCTACAATTTTATTTCAAATTTGCTTTATCTTGAAATAAAATTCCCTTATTTACCTTATTTATTTCAAATACAATTATTCGGGTTTTTAATTTTTAATTTCTAGTTAAAACCCCTTTAACTGAAAATTCCTATTTTAAATTCCCAACATTCCTTATTTACACTTTTAATTAAATTAAATTATTAAATTAAAAGTAATTCCTTTATTTTCTCTAAACCAATATTACTTGAGTTTTCTAATCTTTATTTCTCCTCCGTAAATTTAAATTTCTTTTTCCTATATTTACTAAAATTCCAATTCTCTTTATTTTATCTTATTTTCAATTCACTTTTAAATTTATTCCAATTTACTTAAATTTCTATTCTTTATTTTCTTCAAAATTCAATTCCATAGATTTTCAAAATTTATTATACTGGGAATTCAATCAACCACAACATCCAATATCAGATCATCACAGGATATCAATATTCAGATCACAGAATAATAAAATAAATTTTTGAGGAATCCAGTTGGATCCCTCCAACCTGTTTCCCTGCATCCACAAACGTTAGCACAATACCAATTCCACTTCGAGGTGGAATATCGCGGTATATGGGATTTAAAATAAATCATCCGCTATTATGCGGCACATAGGGTCTCATCCGCTATAAAATGCGGGAATATCAATCCAATATATACATATGCCAATATGTATATATTGCTATATACTACTATATATAATATAGCACATCCAAATCAATTCACCCATTCAATCAATTATTTAAATTTAACCATTTAAATTTAAATTCAACTGAGTGAGATTAACTCACCTTTGACTCCTGATTTGCAATCCATTTCCATCTTGACCATTTCCAAGATTTCAGACCTTGTACAAATATTTATAAAATTTTATTAACATTTGAATAAATCAAACAATTGATTACCATTTATTTATTTAGTTTCAACTAAAACTCTGATTTGTTTGATAATTAAATTTTGAGGTAAATTTCTTCAAATAAAACTATTTTTAGTAACTAAAATAAGTAAATAAGTTAATTGAAATAATTTAATCTCCAAATCCATTATTAAAAATTTAAACTAGTAGATTTAGAATGTGTATATATATATATTTTGAAACGATATACTTATATAAATAACTAGTTTAAATTTTAAATAAACTTTTAACATTAAAACTCTTATATTGTTTCCTTTACCGTACGTATAAATTTCCAATAGATATCCCAAAATGAATATGTCCTCAATTGAAATCATTATTTTGCTATTATATTATTTATTATTATATATATATATATATATTTTATATATAAATCCCTATTTCGTCCCAAAGTCTTAAAATTTCCTGTTAACTGTAAATATATCAGTTTACTTAACTAAAATGTTTTCCTGCTTAAGCTATATATTCTTCTCCTGTAAACAAGAACAAAAAAAAAAAAAAAATTATCTTGCTGCCTATATATACCCATATGCATATTAATCTATGAACTGAAAATAATTATTTGTTTTTATAAACTCATTGTATCAATTTCTCTTTTCTGTTTTATATTTCATACTTTATTTCATTTCAATCTGTAAACATATTTTATTAAATCAAGTATAAATGGAAAAGAAATAAAGCGAATACCCTAGTTCTGAATCACCAAATTGCAGCCCTTACCATCGAACGCCACCGCGACCTCGTCGATCTCCTCCAACCTTCCAACTGTCGAACTGCCGTACCTACTCCCCAAACGCGAGTGAGCTTCCCTCTTGACCCAACATCAGTCGCGTGATCGAAAACGAACGCCGCCGCTCCAGAAACCCTAGCCTTCGACTGCGACATCAGCAAACCCACACCACGTCGCGCCTCGACCGCTGCTTCCAACCCAAGGACGACGAGCCCAGCCTAAACGAGGCGACTCACGTCTACACAAGCTCGAACGAGCCCTCCTCCCCTCTCTCGAAATTCGCGATTCAACCGCGAATTCAAATCCCTCCCCTTTTTCCTAAATCGCAGCTACCTCTCTTTTTTTTTTTTTTGAACGCAATTGATTTGAGGAGTTATAAGGGTGGAGGAAGAGAAGCTTCGTTTAGAAGAGAGAGTGATTTATTCGGCCATTATTATTTAAACGATAGATATTTTATTTCTTGAGGAGAAAGCTTCGTTTATTATCTTTGTTTTTCTGCGAATCTGAATTTTGTGAAGAAAGAATGGGCGTGTTTCAGAAGTAGGGTGGCTGGAAAAGATAGAAAGGTGGCTGATGTAATGGATTTACAAATTTATAAAAATTATTTAAATTGGATTTTCGATAGAATTTTCAACGCGTTTGTGTATCGTATGCTCACCCAACAACTCCAATTGCTACGAAAATTGAAATCCGATAATAATACACTATTACGGATCCAATGGAACTAGTTTCGTCAAATTCCAAGACTGTGCCCCGGAAGACTATTTTTAATTCAATTTAAACGATACAAAATTTCAAAACATAACAAACCATTTTTAAAGCTGATTCCAACACTTCTATCCATTTCAGTATTATCTATATAAATTTTATAAGTCTTCAAATTATTTTTAACAGGCTTAAAGCTCCAGATTCAATAATTTACCCCTTTTCAATAATTTAAATTCAACAATTACTTGTCTAATCAATAATGATATTTGAAATTAAAGTTAATAATTATCTTTTGAATATTTAAAATTAATTAAATATTCCTATTTCAAATGCTCAAAAATTCCGGGTCGTCACATAGTATTTCCGCATTGTTAATCCCCGAGTTGATTCATCAGATTGATATTAGCTTGAATTTGCCGGTTAAACTATCGACGGCTATCCATTTCAAGGATCTAAGTATAATCACAAATCATTAACAAAATTTCTTACTTTAAACCTTTACTTTTTCTATCTTTTTCCAAAAGATTCCATACTTATAATTTCCTTTAAAATATCCATTTTAAGGATCTAAGTACATTCATAAATCCATTCAAAAGGTTTAAGACAAATGTTACTTAAACATTGTTACCACAAATCCAAAACCATTCACTTATGCATATCCTTAAAACTTTCTTTTAAAGATCTATTTACATTCATAAATATAATCAAAAAGGGTTAAAGGCGAATGTTATTAACACATTGTCACAACAAACCCAAAACCATTCCATACTTAATTATCTTTAAAAACATTCTTTTAAAGATCTAAGATAATATTTCATTAAGTTCGGTATTTGACAAGTCAACTACCCAGTTCTAAAGATGATCTTTTATGAAAATAAAGATTCATATACCTAACACATTTTTGACATTCCAACTTACACTATCCCTTATTCAAGAGTGAAGCTAGGTAAGTCAGAGCACTGATTTCATATCAAAGCCTTGCCTAAACACTTCGTTCTTGACTCTTACAGATAGATAAGTCCACCAAACGTTGGTTTTAAGTGTTAAGTATAGTGTTAATGACTTTCGTAAACGAGTAAATAATCAACATGATTAACATGTTTCCGACATTCCCGACTTAACTATTCCTCGGTCAAGAGTGAAGCTGGTATGTTAGAGCTCAATTGCTTCTATCCCTACTTAAGCATCAACTTAACTCTCATAAATAGATAAGCCTAATTCGTTGTCCTTAGTATTAATCATAGTTAATTAATTTCTCGAAACGTATATATACATAAATACTTTAAAAATACTTATAAATAAGTTTCAAAAATATATATAATATTATTTGAGAATAACTATGTAACATCCCCATTTTTTAGGCCCGAAACTAACCGCTATAGATCCTATAGTCATCCATAGTCATTAATTTTTTGTGACAAAATGCGGCTATATTAATCTTATCAATATTCAGAAGCATATGAATATGAAAAAAATTCAACACAATTTAATAACAGATTGTCACATATCATTTCACAACTGATATTTCATATTCATTACATAATCCCATTCATAAACCAACCTTCAGTGAAATCGTAATTATTACTAAATACTCTAAGAGCGACATATGAAGATGTCTCCTTGGTAGATCAGAGTCAAATACTAGGCAATTATACAACTTTGACATTACATCCAAATAGACAAAACTAAACTACACAGTGGAAATAGATAAAGTTCCTAATAGCTAGATTGCCTCATGCACATCTTCGAAAGCTTATCCATCTAACTAGAACCTGAAATCCCTTACTTTCAACCTACTCAAATGAGTATCCGTGAGTTTAAGGGGGAAAACTTCATGTTAGACAATAGTCTGGTGTGAATAATAACTGACCATCTCGAACCAAATAGATATCTAGTGAGACCACGTCGTTGAGCGAAACGGGTTTTCTCCTCACTAGTATCTAAACTAACACATAACAACCATATACTATGCTCCTGCAACCACAATGGTTAGAATATATAAAATAGCATTTATAATCATGCAACATATATTGGATTACACATTCAAATTCATTAGATTATCCATCTTAATTTCAAATGACTACCCGTCATATTTTAAACTGACTACCCGTCTTATTTTAATCTGACTACCCGTCTTATAATTATATGTACTACCCATCTCACATATAAGCATATTTAGAATTATGTGGATTATCCATCTCATATGTAATTGTTACTTGGATTACCCATTCCCTACCACATTGACTACCCATCATATGTGGTTTCGTTATTTTAAATTATGTGGACTATCCATCGCACATATTCCATTTAACTTAAAATGATGTGGACTATCCATCACACATTCCATAGTTTTCCTAGGATGACTATGAACCCTTCATTATCATCATAGAGACTATCCATCTTCGGGATGATGTGGACTATCTATCTCATATCGCATAGTTTTTCTAGGATGACTATGAACCCATCAATTTACAATTTAATTCATGTTACCGATATGTATCAATTTAATTCATGCTACCCACATGTATCCCCTTATAGTTATAACATTTCAAAATGGCATAACATCTGTATCCCCAAATGATCGATGTCGAAGTCGAATAAAAATTGACTTTGGTATCCCTAAGATTGAAATCAAAAAGCATATGACACATGGCTTGCTACCATTTAATGGTTTAATACAGATCAATGTCGAAATTCATCCACATTCATGTCTCCAATGATGGTGTCAAAATTTAAAATAGCATTAGTATCCCCAATGATTTCATCGAAATAGAAAACATAAGGCTCTTCGCCTTTAATGAAGATAGGCGAAATCCAATCCCCACTATGACTCATCGACCCTCTACCTAAGGTAAAACCGAACTTAAGTTCTTTTAAGTATAAATTCATGTCGAACAAGACGTTGTCGACTTTCACAAACTATAGGTTATCCACCAATTAAACAAAAAGTTTATCTTTTATAAGTTATATGGCTATCTGTCGAAAACATAAGGCCTTCGACCCACTTGAAACGTAGGCCACTTCGCCCCTTTAAAATATATTTATTTAGTTTAAATAGAACATGTCTCTTCAGTTTTATAAAGATGAAATGCGACGTCGATGCTACACTACGTCATTGTCGACTCCAATCAATATAAAAATTCTAATTATATGAGGTCACCGACCTTGATGCATAATGACACCAAAACCCTCGACGTCACTATAAATCCTTTAAAATTTAGTTTACTTCGGCTACTATGAGGCTTGGTTTGAAGACATAATCGACCTCATTACTGCCTAAGTAATGAAAACGGACGAAGTGATTAGGTGCGGCATCATTGAAAACAGTGATGGAGACATGCGAAGTCATTGACGTCGACATTAAGCTTTTTAAAACGCTTAGATGAATCATGAAGATACTTGCCGCCAATCATCTATTGTCCTGTTGTCCACTTCGATGCCGAAGGAATCACTCCATCGATATTTAGATAGCTATCATGTGCTTCCCCCTTAATTGACATCGATATTCAATGATGGCGATGTATAGTGGCATGACATTATCGTAATTCTTAAGAAAAATGTTTTATTGCTACTTTAAGTAAAAAAAATTCACCAAATCTTATTTCTTGTCCAATTTTTATTGGATAAAGCAATTTCTTTATAAATCCTTTCGAAAAATTAGTGCCACACTAAATTTTCAAGTTCCAAACATGTTTAAAATAATTAATATCTTTAATTAATTATCCTTTTAAATGCTTATCTAGCATAATAAATTTACAATAAATTGAAATCACTTAGGAAAAATCCTAAAAATTCATGGAAATTAGAGGGTATCCTTCTCTTTACCATATAAAAATTTCAGAGCCTAAAACCTATTTAATTATTTTAAATAATTAGTACCCAAAATTAAGCTATTTCCTTCTTAAGGAATTCATAAAATAATCTATATAACTTGGAAAATTATGAAATTAAAAACTCGTCTTCAAAATAACGTTTTATATAACATATCAGAAAATTAAACATTTGGAAATTAAAACCTTAGGTTTTACCCTTAAAACCCATTTAAATAATTTCGTAAAAATCCCTTAATTCATCATTCTATCCAAACAATGAATATTGAACCATACCTTGGTAAAATCTATCAAAATGATTCGAATATTACCCATTGCCAAATTTAAAAAGCAAAAATAGAGATATAACACTTATTATTCACCTTAGATTAATTGTTGGAGTTGAGATTTGATTTGGTCTTAATATTCTTAAGCTTTTTCCTATTGAATCCCCTTGATTTTGATCCCCTGCCTTGAGTTAGGGCAGACCTTGGTGTTTTTCTTTTAATTGTTTAAGTTTTTGAAAAGTGAGAATGAAATGGGCGAAAGAGGGTTTTAAAAGTTAAAGGATGGATCTGCATATTTTGCCCTCCTTATATTTTGTCTTATATGTTCAGTTTAAATAATCTTAATTAATTAAGTATGGCATGACCTTATTAAGTTTCAAATCTCATTCTCCGTAAAAATTTACATTATTCTATTTCATATATCCAATTAAATGTCCTTAATAATATTTCACTAACAATAGGGGTTTTATAGGCTCCCCTCCTTAAAGAATTTCAACTTCGAAATTCAGTAAGGACTACAAAATAAGCATATCAAACATGCAAACAATGTTAGTATATCCTATCAGCTATAAAGTCTATATACAACAAATATATAACAAACCATTATAACATCTCAGGATAAGTATCCATAATCCTGTCCTCTGTCTCCCAAGTACAATATTTCTCGTTTTCACTCCATTGGACTTTCACTAGCTTGACTTTCTTGTTCCTTAATCTCTTCTCATCTCTTGTTACAACTCGAAGTGGTTGTCTCACAAAAGTCGGATCATGTTTTACTACTAAATCTTCCAGTGCAGTTGGAGCAATAGTAGTCTCTGCATCATGCGCATACTTTCTAAGATGAGAAACATAGAACACATTATGGACACCTGCCAAACTACTTGATAACTCTACTCGGTACGCGAGTTTTATGATCCTCTCTATAATAGAGAACGGTGCAACATATCTCGGTGCCAATTTCCCTAACTTTCCAAATCAAACCACACCCTTCATCAGTGATACTTTAATGAAAACACGAACTTCAACTAAGAACTCTAATTCTTTATGCCTTTTATCTGCATAACTTCTCTACCTAGACTGAGCTTCTCTCATCCTACTTCAGATTAACTCAATATTCTCTGTAGTTTCTCTTACCATATCTAGACCAAGAACCAATCTGTCTTCGGTCTCTAGTTAACATATTAGTGATTTGCACGGCCTTCCATGCAAAGCTTCGAAAGGTGACATTCCTATACTAACATGATAACTATTATTATAGGAAAACTCACCAAGTGCAATTGGTCTTCCCACGACCCACCAAAATCTGGTGCATAAGTTCTCAACAAATCTTCAAGTACATTATTAACTCTCTGTCTTCCCATCATTTTTTGGGTGATAAGTGGTACTCATCCTAAGCTTGGTACCCAACACTTCCTGTAGACTCTTCCAAAATTCACTAGTGAATATGCATCCCTGTCACTAACTATACTACTAGGAATTCCATATAGTCTAACTATATACTTTATAAACAACTTAGCCAATACAGGCGCTGTCCTGGTAGAATTAACATGAATTAAATGGGCACTCTTGGTTAATCTATCTACCATAACTCATATGCTTCCATTTCCCTTGTTCGACCTTGGCACCCGTTAATAAAATCCTTGGATATTGAATCCCATTTCCAAACTAGCATATCATAAGGCTGAAGCAATCCACTTGTTTTCTGATATTCGGCTTTCATTTGCTAGCAATTTACATAGTGCTTCACCCATAAGCCTACATCTCTCTATATATCTTCCCAAAAGAAAATACTGTTCATATCCTGATACATCTTGGTTTCCCTAGGATGAATCGTAAACTTCAATCCATGACGCTACCTAAGAACTTGCCTGCTTTGGTTTCCAACATTCGGCTTTCATATCCTTAAGAACGTCAATCCATCATCAATATCAGTTCCACCTTCCAAACTTCTAATCTTTCCGGCAAACAATGGATTGTCTCTTTACTTAGAAGCAATCCTTTCGATCAACATTGGTCAAACTTCCAAGCAAGAAAACATGGCTATACTTTAACTAGAACTAGTAGTCATTCTTAACTACACACTACAAGTAGTTGATACCTCTAGATCCTTCCATTCTGCCAACATAGCTAACACCACATTCTGATGTTTCCTACTAAGTGAATCTGCAACTTTATTTCCTTTCCTTGGTGTATACTCAATACTAAAATCATAAGCTGCAGAAACTCCAATCACCTCTTCCATCTCATATTCAACTCTTTTTGAGAGAATAAATACCTCAAGGACTTATGATCCATATACAACTTGAATTGTTCTCCTAAGAGAGTGTCTCCACACTGTCAATGCGAAAATCACCATTGCCAAATCCAAATCATGAGTCGAATATTTAACTTCATGTGTTCTGAGCTGCCGAGAAGCATAGGCAATTAATTTATCCCTTTGGATTAACGTATCTCATAATCCAGTTCCACATGCATCTATATACACCACCAAATCTTGATTCCTGTCTGGAACTACTAACATGGATGCATTAGTCACCAAATGCTTCAACTTAAGGAATGCTTCCTCACATTTATCAAACAAATTAAATTTCACGTCCTTCTTAGTTAGCTTAGTCAAAGGCACTACTATCCGCGTGAAACCCTTGATAAATCTACGGTGATAGCCAGCAAATCCAAGAAAACTTCTTATCTCGATCACTGTCACGGGTGTTTTCCAACTGTTAATAGCTTCAATCTTGGATGGATCGATTGACAACCCTTTCTCTGAAGCTACATGAATAAGAAACCTTACTTCTTTCTTTCAGAAATGACACTTCAAAAACTTCTTATCTCGTACATCAATGAACACCATCAATGAACACAACAAACCAATCCAAGTGCTCTCGGAAAATCTAGTACATCAAATCCATAAAGAAAGCGGGCGCATTAGTTAATCCGAATGACATTACTAACCACTCGTACGAACTGTACCTCATTCGAAACACCATGGAACATTGTCCTCCGCCACTCTTAATTGATGGAACCCTATCGCCAAATCCAACTGGGAAAATACTTTGGCTCCACTTAATTGATCAAATAAATTATCAATTCTAAGCAAAGGATATCAATTCTTTGTCGTCTTTTCATTCAACTTACGATAGTCAATGAACAATTTTAATGACCTGTCCGGTTTCTTTGCGAACATTGTTGCCACTCCACAAGGCAAACTACTTGGTCTAATAAAACTCTTTCCTTCTAATTCCACTAGTTGCACCTTTAACTCCTTCATCTCGGTAGGTGTCATCCTACTAGATTGTCTACCTAAGGGTTCAGTTCCTTGTACAAGATCTATCTGAAACTCGATAGCTCATTTCGGTAGTAGTCCTATAACCAACTCCAAAACATCTGCAAATTCTCTTACAATTAAAACTCGATTCAATTCGTCTTCCACTTCTATGGCACCCAATAAAGCATAAATTTCTGAACTCGTATTCTCAACTTAGTATATTATTTGGTCACTACTATCAGGGTGTCTCAATGATGTTTTTCCTGTCTTGGAAAAATATCCTAGCATCAAATTTTCTCAACCAATCCATACCCAAAATAATCCCAAAATCCACAAAATCAAATACATACAAACTGCAGGCAAAAGTATACAACTCAAACTCTGGATGGTCACATCTCATCCCTAGAGTTGCGTACCTTCCTATTGGATTAGCTATCCTTGAGGAAGTAACAAGGTACGATGGTTCTAAGAATAACTTATATACCAAACACTGAGATATAAATGAATGCGATGCACCAATATCAAATAATACTCTGACTGGTATGCTACGAATCAAAAGCATACCTTACATCATAAACTTTCCCTTCTCATCTATTGCTGGTCTTGATGTAGATGGCTCCAAAGCAAACACCTTTCCTTTGTTAGTCTTGGCTACTTCTGGACATTTGTTCTTATAATGCCCCCACCTAGTCGCAATTAAAGCACTTCACATTATGATTCCCTACAACCACCTTGCCATCATCAGATCGACACTCATTAGCATAGTTCCTCTTCTTCTCACACTTGTAACAAAATATCATATTTCCCCTTTTTTGTAGCCCCACCTTTCTGCGCTCTCTTCTTCTTAAAGAATTTCCTCTTCTTATTCTAAGAATTCTGGTTCTCCGCCGACTTCTCTTTCCCAAATTTTTGAAGCATTTCTTCATTCCTGACAGTGATCTCCACCATTATATTTGATGGATCTCTGAGAAGTAGTATAGTTGCCCTAGTAATCTTCGGCCTCAACCCTCGGATAAACTTCTCTTTTCTCTTGATAACAGTGTCAATAGTGCCATATCCATACCTAGATAGCTCATCCAATTTAGCATAGTACTCTAACACTGACATTTCCCCTTGCTCCAACTCCATAAAATTCGAAGAAAGGCCGAGTTGGCTACTTCAGACAAAAACCTATCCTCGAATATCCTTTGAAATACTGCTTAAGTCAATTCCCCTTCTGGTACCCCTATGGTCACCTCGTTCCACGAGAACAATGCATCTCCTTGCAACTATCTCGAAGCCAATCTCCTTTTCTGTTCATTATTTAGACCCAAATCAGCAAAAATCCACTCATAATGCAACGACCAGTTTTCCACTTCAACTGCATCTTCAACACTCGGAAAAGGCTTCCCACCCAAACTGGTATAATCTCGACTCAGCTTAGCATAGTTATTACCAACTAGCGCTACGGGGTTGACTCCTCCCGCATTAGCAACATTTCCTCCAGCTACTCCTGCAGCTATTTCAGCTTGCATCAGATCGACGAAGAACTGATACATAGTCCCCATATCCACTGGTGGGGTCGCAGCACCTACATTGGCATTTGCATTTTGATTAGTATTTTCCTGTCGACCTTGGTTCCTCCTAGTATTGGGCCGAGCATTTCCATTAGTTGTGGTGCTTCCTCCACCTAGTTTCACTCTTCCATTTCCTACTTCCATATCTTTCTTTCTCGTAAATCTGCATACGAGCCTAAGTAAGAAATAAAAGGACGATCTAACAGAGAGGGGAGAATAGTGTAATGACCCACTATTTTGGACCATTCAAATCGACAATAAATCCACACATGTCGGACTTGAATAATTCAAAACAATAGATTGTAAATAAAATTTGGCAAAACTCAGCATATACAGTAAATAAATAATCACAGAATCATAGACACAGAGTAATATAACAATAATGCAGTGGAAACAAAAGAATAGTAGTTCATGAAGCTACTATATATATATAATAGAGTTAAACAAGATACAACAGAAGTCTCGAATACAATAGTCAAATACAAGATCAGAATACATCACTGGAATCAACTGAATATCTGAAAGTTGGATAGATAGCTGGATCTCCAAGCGAAGCTCCAACTCCAAAGGTGAATCTCGAATACTGGTACACTCAGTCTGACCCGAGCGTAAAGCAAAACACAAAACACTCGAGTCAGGATTAACATTCTTATATCAATAAATCCAACTCAAGTGAAATAACAACTGTAATACAAGTAACTCAAAGGATGTTTGGGATAACCATCCTCTAAGGATCCGTTAAACTATCTACTATATAGTAGTGTACGCTAAGTAGATAATGCCTATCAGAAATATAAAGTATCAAAATAGCGTTAAGGCGTTACCATTATCCCCCTTAACACATTTAAATAAGCGTCATAGTCTATACAGCACTGTAAACTCCACCGTAAACTAGTGGGCTATCAGGGAGTACTCCATAGGTATAACATGAAACAAATCGTAGTGGTCGCGCATAGGGATACGAGTATGACAAGGCACATGAGGCAATACCCAAGGTAGTGAAACTACCATTTGCCTGATCCGGACTGGTGAGAACACATCGCCGCAACGATCGCAACACCGCGAAACAACACTCCCAATTCAAGGGTGCGCACCAATCAAAAACAAGTAATGAGTAGTTTACGAAGAAGTGTGTCCGCTAGAGGTAGCTAACCTCACTGGCCCGGCACGGCTCCTGTTTAAGTCATTTCCAATTTGACACAAGTGTCAAGGTCATCCATTATCGTTCTCTTTCTTCAAATCCAGCAACGTCATATTTCCAACCACTTCATTCTGCACTCCGCGTATAATAGTTATTAAAGTGGTTTTCAGTTTAGACAGAGAGTATGTCCCAAACCGATCCCGGACTCTTTAACAACCAAACGTAATTATTACACCGATTGGTCATTTAATAAATTTTCAAAATAATTTATATTTCAAAACCAAAATATCATTGCCATTTCAAAACCATATCCATACGATATCATTTTCACTTCAAATAAATCCATTTCCAAAATCATATCACTTTCCAAAGTTATATCGCTTTCGAAAACGTAAGTCTTTAAAAATCAAAACACTTTGGAAATCGAAACCTTGAAATTCATAACACTTTGAAACTATAGCTTGAAATCATCACATTCGGAATCCATAACACTTTTCTCTTAAACAGTTTAGATATTAAAATTAGTGTATAAAATAAAATAGTTTATAAAATAAAAATAGTTTATCTAAAATAGTTATAAGTTAAAATAGTTTATAATATAAAATAATATATATTGAAAATGATTTATATAAAATAGTTTATATTAAAATAATTTATAAAGTAAAATATAAATAGTTGTAGATATAGTTTAAAAATACTTTATAAAATAAAATAGTTTCCACAAATTCACAAATTGATTCAATTTAACACGACTTCCAAATTCAACTTAATTCAATCTCAATTCATAAATTTCAACTCAATTCAATTTCTCAATAAATCATTTCGAATTATAACGATTTCAAATATAGATTTGAAACACAAAATAAACCATTAAATTTCAATATATTTCAAAGCTTTAAATATTCCACATTTCAAAAACTAAATTTGATAATTCCATTTATATCTCAATTTAATTTAATTTCATTAGTTTCTGAGATATTTCTTTAATCATTTCAAAACATCTAAATACAACTTCAATTTACAAATTTATATAAACAAAATATCCCATTTAAATTTATATAAGTTTGAAATATTCATTTAAGCCACTTGTTAATCAAATTCAAGTTATAAAACATATCTTAAAATTTCAAATTTAATAGATTTCAAATCAAACTTATTTAAGTATAATTCTTAAATAATTAAAAATTCCAAATCAAATTCAAATTTTATCTTTCAACCTGAAACATTATAAACTCTATATTTGAAAATATAAATTTTACATAAATACTTAAACATATTTTATATTGATTCAAATCAACTTTATTAAATCAACTTTAATAAATATTTAAAATCAATATTTATTAAAACCATATATTTCTTTTCAAAACCATAGAAATCAATTTCAAAATATTTATGTATATAGACCAATGGTGTCTGTATAAAATTTTCTACCCTATGGTCAAGTGATATGGATATTTGTCATTTCAATCCGTAATTTAAATTATATACGGGTATATATCTTTTCAACCCGTAATCCCAAATTTAATTCAATGAAAATCGCTTGGGTTTATCATTTCAACCCATAACGATTTTCTCCTATTTTACAGATCGTTCGGGTATGTATCATTTCAACCCATAGTGAATTCTATACTAACAGGGAAATTGCAGAGTGATAACAGATATGATAATAATATAAAAAACATATATCATCAATATAAATAACAAATAATGGTGTCAAGTGTCACAGGTGAACAGATATAGATAATGGCATATATATAGCAATATAAATAACATATAATGGTGTCAGATGTCACAGGTGAACAGATACAGATAATGGAATATATATAGCAATATAAATAACAGATAATGGTGTCAAATGTCACAGGTGAACAAATACAGATGATGGCATATATATAGCAATGTAAATAACTAGCAGCAGCATATTTCAATTGTCGTTTTCATTGAAATCAAATTTAATAAATAAAAGAACGTTAATCGTGAGTGATTGCTCACCTTTCGAGGCTAGAGAAATTTGAAAATGAAGTGGGTTACGAATCTAGGCACGAATTCCAAAGTGAAATAAGATGGGCATGAATTCGACGATCAAAGCAAGGCTAGAATCGATGAGAACAATCAATCAGTTTGATAGAAATATTATTATTATCCTTGAAATCAATATATTTTAATTTAAGACAATTAGAATAAAATAATTATATAGATGTAAATAAAACCATCGTTTTAAACTAAACACGTATACTTTTCTTTCAAAAATCAAATGTGTATATATACATTAAAATTTAAATATAAATGCCTAAAACTTAATATGCATAACCAAATTGAATTCATGGCTATACGTAAAACTGTAAATAATATAAATTTAGAAATCAAATAGCTTAACTATATTATTGCTAAACGGTGAATTGTAAACATAACTTTGAAATATTCTTCTATATGATATCCAATCTATATACTTACACAAATTTAACATAAATTAATTAACACGTACAACTAACATCTATACACCTGAAACAATTTATCTGACATACTTTCCCTTGCTATTCATAACCTTAAGTTAACAAAACATAAAATAACTATCATATATATAACAGATAACATATGTAGAAATATATTAGTATATCAATCAATAAAATAAACAACTTATATGACATAACTTTATATATGGCAACAGAGGCTACGGCAAATATAACTATACATATAGTACTATATGTATAAAAGAAATAAAAATCTAAACACATATATATCTTCCTACAAATAAAGTAAGCATTTATGTGTATATATATATATATATACTTCAGTAAAAGTACACAGTCTATATATAAAGCATGTATATATGTTTAAACAGCTAACCTTTATATACCAATGAACCAATATATATTTCATAACCAAGAAGCAAGAACTAATATATGAAATCATTATATATACAGCAAATATAAATACTTCTTTTAAGATATACATACTTTAAACATCCATATGAACATATAGCTTACATAACTATATAGATTATAAAGTTACAACTCAACTCAGTATATACAAACTTGCAATATAAATATCCTTATATATACGAGTTATGTTATAATAAAATTTGTAAAATAAAAATTATAGATAATCTCTCACATGTTATACCTAGCAATGAGGAAGCAAAGAAGGCTCGGAGATCGGTCAGGCCGAGTGCAGCTGCACATGCGGTGGTAGGTCGGAGTTGCAAGTTTTGGCGAAGTCGGGAAGCACCGTTGTTTGGCTTCGGGTTTGCGTGCATGAGAGTGGTGGGCGGAAGCTTTACTAAGGGGAGGGCTGATGATGGTGACTCGGTGGTGCTGAGCTAGGGAGGAACAACTTCGGCCATGTCAAACCACCGCCTGCCTCATGGCTGTTGCTCATGTGTGGCCAAAGTAAGGAGAGGGGACGGTCATGGTGAAGTATGGAGCTCGGGTGGAACATCGGTTTTGATGGCCTGAGTTGAGCTGCTGTGCATGGTGGAGGGGAGATGTGCGTGAGCACAGCAGTTGAAGAGTAGGGGAAAGAGGGAGGTTTGGGTAAACAAGGCCGAATGGGGAGGAGAAAAGAAAAGGTTGGTTGCTCCAGTTTATTCAAAAAAAGAATGATGTATGGAAGAAATGAAGGAGAGAGAACAGAAGAAGAGCAACAGTTTAACTTTATATTATTTTCTGAAATGAAACTAGAACCCAAAAGCAAAATACGAACCATCATAAAATAAATAAGAAGTGGGAATCATGTCAGTCATAAAGTTGATTTTTGAGAATTGAAAAAGGCTGCATGCTATTGATAATTAAATGGTGGAATATGAAAGAGACGTAGGAAACCAAAAGTTAAAATTTGGGTACCGAAACGATTAATCGTTTTATCGATTTCATCGAGTACCGAAGTTCGAAACACACAAACAAATATACTATGGAGATGAGTATGACGAGACGGTCAAAACGGTATACATATATCAGTGGTATGATTATCCTATCACAAGTCGATATCGGTACCGAAATGCTGCTATTACGCCGAAAATAAGACAAACGGGACAATAGCAGTTCAAATTTGGGAAAACGAAAGATGACATCTCACTCAAAAGATGATTTACAAGTTCTCTATAGAAAAATATTCAGGTTTGGAAAACATTTTATTACCATCAATTTTTAACTGATTGGAATTGAAATAAAATTACCCAATAAAATTTACTTGCATATTTTCTGATCAAAATTTACCATTTTCTATGTTCAAATAGACGTATTCCAAATATCAAATTTTATTTCAAAATTTTATTGTTTAAAATTTCACAAAATTTCAATTAAATATATTAATAAAACAAATAAAATTATTAAGAATTTACGGGTCGTTACAAATAGAGATGGAATACATACTTATATATAGCAAATACAAGTATGTTATTATAGCATTATTCCATACCCTAAACTTATTCTCTGATTCATTAGGATTATATTTTAAAAAACTCTTTAGGTTTAAAATTCTTTTAATCATAAACATATGCTCCAGTACCAATTTGTAACATCCCCCATCTTGAGGCTCAATTTTAACCGTTACGGATGCTGCAGCCATCCATAGTAATTAATTGCCATTGACAATATGCGGCTATGTTAATCTTATCAATATTTAGAAGCACATGAATATGAAAAAATTTCAACACGGTTTAATAACAAATTTTCACATCTCATTTCACAAATGATATTTCATATTCATTACATAATCTCATTCGTAAACCCACGTTCTGAGAAATTATAATTATTACAAAATACTCCAAGAGCGACATATAAAGATGCCCCATTGGTTGATCAAAGTCAAATTCTTGGCAGGTATACAACTTTCTCAATACATCCAATAGACAAAACGAAACTACACAGCAGAAATAGATAAAGTTCCTAATAGCTAGATTACCTCCCGCATATCTCCAGAAGCTTATTCATCTAACTGGAACCTGAATCTCTTACTCCCGACCTACTCAAATGAGTACCCAAGAGTTTAAAGGGAAAAACAAATACTTCGAGTCAGACAACAGCCTGAACCGCTAAGCGAAATAGGTTTTCCCCTTATTAGTATCTTAACTAAAACATAACAACCATATATTGTGCTTTTGCAACCACAATGCTTAGTAATAGAAAATAGCATTTATAATCATGCAACATATATTGGATTACCCATCCCAATTCATTAGATTATCCATCTTAATTTCAAATGACTGCCCATCACATTTTAAACCGACTACCCTATTTATTTTAATCTGACTACTCGTCTTATAATTCTGTGGACTACCCATCTCATATATAAGCATATTCAAAATTATGTGGACTATCCATCTCACATATAATTGTTACTAGGATTACCCATCCCTTACCATATTGACTGACCACCACATATGGTTTAATTATTTAAAATTATGTGCACTATCCATCAGACATATTCCATTAAACTTAAAATAATGTGCACTATCCATCACACATCGCACAATTTTCCTAGGATGATGTGAACACTTCATTATCCTCATAGAGACTATCCATCTCCGGCATGATGTGGACTATCCATCTCACATCCCATAGTTTTCCTAGGATGACTATAAACCCAACAATTTACAATTTAATCCGTGTTACCCACATGTATCAATTTAATTCATGTCACCAACATTTATCAATTTAATTCGTGTTACCACATGTATCCCCTTATAGTTATAACATTTCAAAGTGACATAACATTGGTATCCCTAAATGAACTATGTCGAAGTCAATAAAAATGGACATTGGTATCCCAAATATTGAAATCAAAAATCATATGACACATGGCTTGCCACCATTTAACGGTTTAATATAGATCAATGTCAAAGTTCATCCACATTCATGTCCCCAATAATGGTGTCAAAGTTTAAAATTTAAAATAGCATTGGTATCCCCAGTGACTTCGTTGAAATAGAAAACATAAGGTTCTTCGCCTTTAATTATGATAGGCGACATCCAATCCGCACTATGCCTCATCTAATCTTTACTCAAGGTAAAACAAAACTTAAATTTTTAAGTATAAATTCACGTCGAAGAAGATGTTGTTGACTTTCAAAAAATATGGGCTATCTAACAATTAAACAAAATGTTTATCTTTTGTAAGTTATATGGCTACCTGTTGAAAATATAGGGTCTTCGACGCTCTTGAAACATAGGCCACTTTGTCCCTTTAAAACATATATTTTTTAGTTTATATAAAACATGTCTCTTCGACTTTCAAAAGATAAAGTATGACGTCGATGGTACACTACATCATTGTCGACTCCAATCAATATAAAATTCTGAGTATATGAGGTCGCCAACCTTAATGCATAATGACACCAAAGCCCTCGACGTCATTATAAATCCTTTAAATTTTAGTTTCTTTTGGCTACTATGCCGCTTGGTTTGAAGACATAATAGGTGGCATTACCGCCTAAGTAATGAAAACAGTCAAAGTGATTAGTAGTGGCATCATTGAAAATGGTGATGAAGACATGCAGTGTCGTTGACTTCGAGATTAAGCTTTTTAAAATGCTTAGATGAATCACGAAGACACTTGCCGCTAATCATCTATTGTTGTCGTTGTCCACTTCGATGCCGAAGGATTCACTGCATAGATACCTAGGTAGCTATCATGTGCTTCCGTCTTCATCGACGTCGACATTCAATGACGACGATGTATGGTGGCTTGGCATTATCTAATTCTTAAGGAAACTATTTTATTCCAACTTTAAGCAAAAACTTTTCACCAATTCTTATTTCTTGTCCAATTTCTATTGGATGAAGCAATTTCTTTAATATGATTGGATCTCGTACGAAATGGTTATTGATTTAATATGATTTTGGGATTAATTAAAATAATTAAATTACTAATTACTTAATCAACTCGCCTACATTATCTTTCTTCCCTAAACTTAAGCTTCCTGCTCCTGATACACTAATACATTGAACCCATTGATGTTGTGCACTCCCACTCGACGAAATGGAGTTACGGTCCACCATTCGACGAACGGACTTTGTCGTTGCTCCTCCCTTCCCGAACTCGATGCTCCAACCCCAACAATGACAAGCTCGACCACCACCATCGCCAACACGTCCTGCACCTCCAAAGATGACAAACGAGTGTCTCACATCACCAATGGCTGGCAGATGACAAACGAGTGTCTCACATCACCAATGGCTATCGCATGGAATGCTAACACTGCCCTTCAGGAAAAATGCAATATCAACATTCATCCATACAAGTTCATTCTGGGACTGAACGAAACGATTGAGAGCTCCATCTATAATTCCATCATCTTCAAGATGTCTTCACTTCGAACGCTCAAGTTGGATCGAAGCGGATTTCAGATAACATATCTGATCCCTGTCTCTTTGAAACAACATTCGACAATTTTCGGTAAACTCAACCCCGGTTCTTCTGGAAATAAATAGTCAAAGATAAGAATGGAGATCACCTCCTAACCGTTAGTGGATGGATTTTCTTATCATTATCCTAAAAGAATGAAACGAGATTTACACGCACAGTATAGGATCATCGGAGATAACTGTGCCATATAACTCACATGTTTCTTCTAGATATTTCCAAAGTTGCATTTGGGTCCAAATTCCGATAGTCGGTTATTTAACTATCGAATAACAAACATCCAATCAGGGATTTAATTCCATAGGTAAAACCAACATTTGGTTAAGCACCAAGCAAAACTAAGTCTCCTTAATTAATCTTTTCATTAATTAAAACCATCTTGTAAATACTTGTATCGAAATACTTTAACAAAGATATATTCACAAACCCTTCTGTTTTCGATACTAAGAAAATATCCATATACTTATCTCATAGGTATAAGTATATTTACCAAACTTTGAGGAAGATCTCTTTGTTTTTACCAAATTCTAAAATCATTTGTAAACTCCATTATAAATTTCTAAAACCATTTATAAATTATTTCTTAAGTCATTTCTAAACCCTTATAAAACCATGCAATTATTTATAAATTCCACTTTATAAATTTATAAATCCATTTCTAAACTCGTTTATAAATAACCATATATTTATAAACCTCTTTACCTTGTAAATAATCTTCCTTTAAATCTTCAAACCATTTATAAGCTCTTCTTATAAAAATGCAAGTCTGTTTGCAAAACTCTATTTATGAATATCGAAAGCATCATAAATAAATAATTATTATTAATCTTAAAAATAATAATTAATATTTCAAACCATTATGGATAAAACAATTGTTAGTCTCTACCCTATAAATAATAATAATAATAAATTACCAAAATATTATTAATAATCATATTTATTAATTTCAAACCATATTAATAATTTAAATAATTAACCTTTCAAAATTATTTAAATATTTATAAACAATTTTAAGCAATATTAACATGAATAACCAATTCTTATTTCTCATCCACTCCTGAACGCACAATTCGAACTTTAACATGCCAATAACAAATCTCGATACTTAGACTGAATCCTTAGCTAGTGATGTAGAGAATCGATTGAGACGGTCAGCAATGACGGTCACTTCGATCAAATCCCGGAGTCTCGTCACAGTCATTAATCTATGGAAGGAATGGCATAGAAACTCGGGGCGGACATTGCCATTGAGACAAAAGTCAAGTAAGAGAAAATGGAGATCGTTCCCCTTCCCATCTCCATCGTTTTGCTTGGAGAAACTATGGATGCTTCCGCTCCTCAGCTAGAACCTATTAAGATGCACCTACTAAGTCAACTCAGTCTACTCAGGTGAAAGGCCAAGGTAGCGGGAAGAGAGGAGAGAAGAGAAATGGGGAAAGTTCGAGTGAAATCTCTTTTGATTCTAAGAAGAAGAAGAAGAAGAAGCCAAGGAGGAAGTGATTCTTTGTGTGTACTCATGTTCCCAAGTCTTTTGGGTTCTATTGGCCGAAATTGTATGGGACTGGCCCCCATTTTTTTTATTCTTTTGCTGTGAATACTTGTATTTGACTTTCCAAGCTTATGTAAATAAAGTTCTTTTACTTTTGTCGAACTCTTGTGTGAATTTGCTTAAGTAGTTGAGCTATTGCATTTTTCATTCAATGTACTTGTAACTCATCGCTCATTGATTCAGATGATAATCCGTTAATTTTATCTCAATGCCTCCATGCGGTCGTGGCCTCAAGTCATACTAGACATTGAGCTCACGCCCTAGTGTAACGTTGTCGGATTCAGCGGTTTAAGTGATTATACTCCTACCCTCGGTTCTTGGGTTAAAGGAGTTAAATAGTAGATGGTCGAATTCCATCTCTAGCGAATTTATACTCCTCCTATCATTTTCAGGTCAAAGTTTATGGAATAGTGAGTGGTCGCGCCACACTCATCTATTTGTTTATACTCATATTTTCACTCTAGGGATAAGAGTTAGTTGGCGGGTGATCAAATCACACCTAATTTTTGTTTATACTCCAGTCCACACTTTGGGGACTTAAAGTTATTTCGCAAAATAGTCGGACCGTACTTAATTGATTAATTTGCCTCCAAGTCTATGGTTTGACTTAGCAAGAAATCACTCGTATTACGATCACTTTTGATTCATGTCTGTCCCATCGCTTGGTGGGATTAATTTGATTATTTGATGGTTAAGTCACATCCATTTCTACTTAGGTACTCCGTCCATCGGGTTGTGAGTGAGAATTGTCGAATGAAAGGTCGGACCACATTCGTTTTTTTAGTTCAGTCGTTAACTTGTGTAATCGGTTGGCTCCAAACTATGGGAACCTACTCGGACATGTCAGTATTAGTTAGCCGGGTATCCTAACAAATATGTAATGCTACAGCAACCATAGATATGAAGGAAATTTCAAATTTTATTTGCTAAGTGGGCAGAAATGACATAATTTGTCTTATTACATATCTGGAAAATCAAATGCTAAAACAAATTCAAAAATTAAATACGACTGAAGGAACGGAGTACCTAACGAAAACGTTCTTTCTCCAAGTCTCTGTTTAATGACGTACGGTCCCTCCCACGTCCTCAGGAGTGTGATGCCATCAACAGTCGCTAGCTTGAAAGTTCTTTCTCCAACCACTATTTAATGACGTATGGTCCCTCCTAAGTAGGATTCCTGTGTGATAGGATAGGAAAAACCCATTTCAAGACAAGATCGCCGATTTCAAAGGTCCTAGGTCGAACTCTAGTGTTATAGTATCAGGCGACTCGATAGCGATGTGCAGCTGCCCTCAAATCAGCTTCTTCATGCTTCTCATATACCAAATCTTGAGATTCTAAGAGGAGATCTCTATTCGTTCTGGGGTCATAGTAGGTCACTCGATGAGAAGGGACTTCGAGTTCAACAGAATTGATGGCTTTGGAGCTGTAAGCAAGAGTGAATGAAGTATGCCCAGTCGCAGACTTGTAGGTGGATCTGTAAGCCCATAGTGCTGTTGGGAGTTCATCCACCTATTCGCCATTAGCCTTTTCGAAACGTTTCTTCAGAATGGACTTTATGATTTTATTCACAGCTTTAGCTTGTCTATTTGCTTAAGGGTGAGCAACTACCGCAAATCTCTTTTTAATATGGTGTCGACGGCAGAAGTCTTTAAATTCAACGTTGTCAAATAGGGTTCCATTTTCAGTTACAATGGTTCGTGAAAGGCCAAAACAACAGATGATGTTCCAGACAATGAAGTTGATTACTTTCTTCGTCAGGATCACGATTAAAGGTTCTGCTTCGATCCATTTGGTGAAGTAATCAACTGCTACAATGGCGTACTTTGCACCACCTTTACAGATCGGTAAGGAACCGATAATATCTATGCCCATGTGGCAAACGACCGTGGACCGACCATTTGTGTAATTTCCATCGGTGGAGCTTTTGAAACTTTCACATACATCCAGCACTTATCGCATCGCTTAGCGTAATCAGCAGCATCTCGATTGACGGTTGGCCAGTAATACCCATAATGGAGTCTTTTCTTTGCTAGGGTTTGCCCCCCAGTGTGATCGCCACATTTCCCTTCATGAACCTCCCTTAGGCTCATTTTATTTCACTATGAGCGATACACCGAAGCAGGAGAACGGAAAAACCCTTTCTATACATGACTCCTTCCTGAATGATATATCGTGAAGCTTTGCGGAGGATCCGTTGTCTTTCATTTCTCTGTTCGGGAAGGACTCCCTATAGCAAGTAATCTTTAATTCGAGTCATCCATGACTCCTTCTTAGGCTCTGTTTCTAGGATCCAATCAATTTCCATCTGGTTTATGCTTGGTGCATCTTGTACTTTGATTAGAACCAAGCCATTTGTTGTGCATCCCCGATGCTAAGAAACTTTGCCAATGAGCCAGCCTCTTTGTTTTAATCCTAGGGAATGTGCCTGAGATCATAATGCTTAAATCAGTCAATAGCACTTGAACTCGTATATGGTATAGAGTGAGTCATTGTCCTTTATCCTGGTAATCTCCCCTGACTTGGTATACCAACAACTGGGAATCAAAAAAGATGTTAAGAGATTTTATTCCCTATTCTCTGGCAAGTTTGAGTCCAATAATCAGAGCTTCATACTCAGCTTCATTGTTCGTTGCAGGGAAGTCAAACTTCAAAGCATAGCAAATTGATCGATCCTCTGGAGTTACTAGCATAACTCCCACTCTAGAACAATGACCATTGGATGCTCTATTCGGATACATTTTCCATCGAATGATAGGGGCTCCACCACTCCCTGGGAGATCATCCAATGCAGCGGATTCTACTCTAAAGTCCACCAATGCATGTCATTGGATGGTTCTCTATGGGAGATAAGTGATGTCAAATTGGCTCGGTTCGATGTTACATTTTAGTAACCTTCCAAACGTCTCAGATCACTGTAAGACCTATCCCAACGGTTGATCGGTATAAACGTTGATGGGATCAGCCTAAAAATAAGGGTAGAGCTTTCATGAAACAGACAACAAATAGTACACCAATTTCTCCATCTTCTGATTGTTCCTTTCAGCTCATGTTAATCGCTTGCTAACATAATAAACCGGTCTCTGGACTCGATTCTACTCGCGAAACAGTGCGGCACTTATAGTGCATACCGACACGACCAAGTAGATATAAAGTCTCCGTGATCACCGGCTTTTACAAGATGGGAGGCCACTCTAAGTGGATCACCAAAGCTTGGAATGTGCAAACACAACCTTGTGTCCATTCAAACTTCCTTTTCCCTCTTCTAATCAAGTCAAAGAAAGGAATAGATTTATCGGTGGCTTTAGAAATAAACCGACTTAGGGAAATTACCTTCCTATTTTGGCTCTGTACTTGTTTGATGGTCTTTGGCACTTAGATGTTGCGAATAGCTCGAATCTTTTCAGGATTAGCTTCGATGCCCCAAGCATTGACATTGAAACCCAAGAATTTTCCAGATGCAACGTGAAAGGAACATTTTTTAGGATTGATCTTCATTTTATAATATCGGAGTATATCGAACATCTATGTTAAGTCTCTAATATGGTTGTTGGATTGTCGTGACTTCATGAGCATATCATCCACATACACCTCCATCGTCTTTCCAATTGATCTTTAAACATTCGATTGAACAGGAACTAATAAGTTGCTCCAGCATTCTTCAATCCGAATGGCATTACAACATAGCAGTACAATCCAACGTCGGTAATAAAACTGGTGTGCTCCTGGTCGGGGATTTGCATTGGGATCTGGTTATATTCAGAGTACGCATCCATGAAAGATAGCAACTCATGTCCTGCGGTCGAGTCCACTAGTTGATTGATCCTCGAAAGAGGAAAGTTATCTTTAGGACATGCCTTATTTAAGTCTGAATAGTCAATGCATGTCCGCCATTTTCCATTCGCCTTTCTCACAAGTACAGGATTAGGTACCAATTTCAGGTAGAGGGCATCGTAAATAAACCCATTACTTTTGAGTCTATCCACCTCCTCTTTAAGAGCGGCAGATCTCTCCGGATCCATGCCATGCTTTTTCTGTTTCACCAGGACATGTGGGTCAATATTTAATGCATGTCTTGCAATGGCAGGCAAGATCCCATACATATCAGAATGAGTCCAAGCGAACACATCAAGATTCGCTCAGAGAAAACTAGCAAGTTCTTTCATCAACGGGGGGCTTAGCTATGATCCAATCTTTAGAACCTATAACGCGTCATCGTGGCTGACCGCGATGTCAATTGTTGGCTCAACCGGTGCAACATTGGCTTCGTTTGGCTCCTCCTCATCATCTCTCAGATCTATGTCTATATAGAACTGATTGTGGCGCCCAAGCCAAGGCCCAGGCGCTGGTTGTCAATCTTCGATGGCTTGGATACGGAGAGACTTATCCACGCCCTAACCTTTCTCCTTCCATTGAGCATCTCTCAACTCAGCCACATAACAGGCACGTCCAGTCCCCTGATCGTTATGTACAACTCCAACACCATTATCAGTTGGGAACTTCAAAGTTAAACACTATGGGACAAGGGCTGCCCGAAATTCAGCTATGGCCTATTGGCCCAAAAAGGCATTGTACGGAGAGTCAGCATCCAAGACAACAGATGGAAACATCCGCACTCTCCTACGGTCATCTTCTCCCAACTCCACGAGCAATTCGACATAACCGACAGCTTCGGTCGTAGCACCATTAAAGCCATAAATGCAGGCTGTAGACGGTTTCAAGTTCTTAGCTTCCATCCTCATCTGATCGTAAGCCTTTTTGAAAATTATATTCACGGAACTACCACGGTCCACTAAGATCCTCTTCACTAAGGCGGGGCCGATCATGGTCGAAATGACCATTGGGTCGATCGTCGGTGCCTCCACCTTATATGCATCTCTGTTTCTGAATACAATGTCGTCTTCCATTGTACGCTGCTGTTTTGCTGGAGCCTATCTTCCGTACTTGAACAACACTCAAAATTCATATGCTTGATTGCGCTAGCATAGCACTCCATCTTGTGCTAGCTCTTATCAGTTGGATGTGGTCCTCCGACTATCATATTGATTACTAATCTTCCACCAGTCCTTACAGGCTCCTCAGTCCTGTGAGGTGCTTGTCCTCAGTTAGGGTCAGATGTCCCATGCCCACCATCTTACGGAGCTTTAACAAACTGTTGTAGTTTTCTTTTTCAAATTAGTTTCTCGATAACATCCTGTAGATGTCTACATTCATTTGTGTTATGACCATAGCATTTATGGAACCGGTAATATTTTCTAGTATGCTTCTGTTTCTCTATCGATTACTTCGGAGGTTCCTATACTGCATGCTATTGCACGTAGACAAGTTGGCATTCTCTAAAGACGTATTCGGTGGTGTGTAGGTATCATACATTGGAATCCTTAACTTTCCTCTTCTAGAAACACTCTTTTGTTCACGGTTCCTATCACCGCCTTTCTTTTCCTGATTCAGCTTATTTTGGACATTTACTTGAACTTTTCGGGAATTCTCCCCGGACCGTTTCACTGCAATGTTACACTGCATTCCCTCTCCACTCGGCCCCACAACATTTTTCTTAATAGAGCATTTAGCTTCCACTTTCCTTAAATACTGAGTTGCTTTTGCATAGAAACGCTCCAACATCACGGGTGGTTTGCCAGCTAACCAATCGCCAAAGTCATATTCTGGATCAATCCCTCTTGTTACCACCATCAATATTGAATAGTCTTTCAAATTACTGACTTCTATGACAACTGTATGAAATCTCTCCAAGTAATCTTTCAGCGATTCACCCAGAGCCTAGATCACGCTAGATAGGAACATTGCATCTTTGGGGCGAGTTGTGTGCATACGGAACTGCTCTGCAAACTTTGTTGCTAAATCATCAAATCTAGAGATTGACCGTAGGGGTAATCTTGTAAACCACATCGTCTCTATGCCAGAGAGAGTAATAGGAAAACATCTTCATTTTGTTACATCATCAGCTCGTGTAGAATCCATTCATGATGTGCTGCCTATGGTCGGTTTTTCCCTCGTAGGCAAGCATCAACGACATACTAAATCAACTTGAATATTCCGTGTGTAAAATATTTTTTTGTGAATGGGGTATGGCTTCTGGAGATCCCCCAATCATCATTGGTCAAACCCTGACTTTCCCTTACTAGCTATCTGACCATAGCCGACAAGTCCAACGTTTGGATAGTTGGAGCCAAGCGGTAGTCGTGCTCCTCCTCACGTGAGTGGTCCGGTCAATGTCTATGAACCGTTCCATGCCTTCTTGGCTCAACATCCTCTCGATGTGCGTCGCAAGCATTCGCATTGTCATTATTCCAGAGAGGTCACTGATCTGCATTAACATGAACTCTAGCATCCAGATCTCCTACGGCATCACCAGTGTTCATTCTTCCCATCATCAGCTGTAACCTATCTCCAAAAGTTGGATCGGCACCGATCGTTCCAGATGGATCAATACCGATCATGATCATTCTATCTAGATCGATCGGATGATGGCGAGCTGACGTTGCGACGTGGTATCCGTTGGTTCTGCGACATCTACGTATGTGATAGCATACGATGAAGTTGAGCTCTCCAATGCAGAATAGGGGGTTTGCTTCCTCATAGTATTTCCGCATTGTTAATCCCCGAGTTGATTCATCAGATTGATATTAGCTTGAATTTGCCGGTTAAACTATCGACGGCTATCCATTTCAAGGATCTAAGTATAATCACAAATCATTAACAAAATTTCTTACTTTAAACCTTTACTTTTTCTATCTTTTTCCAAAAGATTCCATACTTATAATTTCCTTTAAAATATCCATTTTAAAGATCTAAGTACATTCATAAATCCATTCAAAAGGTTTAAGACAAATGTTACTTAAACATTGTTACCACAAATCCAAAACCATTCACTTATGCATATCCTTAAAACTTTCTTTTAAAGATCTATTTACATTCATAAATATAATCAAAAAGGGTTAAAGGTGAATGTTATTAACACATTGTCACAACAAACCCAAAACCATTCCATACTTAATTATCTTTAAAAACATTCTTTTAAAGATCTAAGATAATATTTCATTAAGTTCGGTATTTGACAAGTCAACTACCCAGTTCTAAAGATGATCTTTTATGAAAATAAAGATTCATATACCTAACACATTTTTGACATTCCAACTTACACTATCCCTTATTCAAGAGTGAAGCTAGGTAAGTCAGAGCACTGATTTCATATCAAAGCCTTGCCTAAACACTTCGTTCTTGACTCTTACAGATAGATAAGTCCACCAAACGTTGGTTTTAAGTGTTAAGTATAGTGTTAATGACTTTCGTAAACGAGTAAATAATCAACATGATTAACATGTTTCCGACATTCCCGACTTAACTATTCCTCGGTCAAGAGTGAAGCTGGTATGTTAGAGCTCAATTGCTTCTATCCCTACTTAAGCATCAACTTAACTCTCATAAATAGATAAGCCTAATTCGTTGTCTCTTAGTATTAATCATAGTTAATTACTTTCTCGAAACGTATATATACATAAATACTTTAAAAATACTTATAAATAAGTTTCAAAAATATATATAATATTATTTGAGAATAACTATGTAACATCCCCATTTTTGAGGCCCGAAACTAACCGCTATAGATCCTATAGTCATCCATAGTCATTAATTTTTGGTGACAAAATGCGGCTATATTAATCTTATAAATATTCAGAAGCATATGAATATGAAAAAAATTCAACACAATTTAATAACAGATTGTCACATCTCATTTCACAACTGATATTTCATATTCATTACATAATCCCATTCATAAACCTACCTTCTGTGAAATCGTAATTATTACTAAATACTCTAAGAGCGACATATGAAGATGTCTCCTTGGTAGATCAGAGTCAAATACTAGGCAATTATACAACTTTGACATTACATCCAAATAGACAAAACTAAACTACACAGTGGAAATAGATAAAGTTCCTAATAGCTAGATTGCCTCATGCACATCTTCGAAAGCTTATCCATCTAACTAGAACCTGAAATCCCTTACTTTCAACCTACTCAAATGAGTATCCGTGAGTTTAAGGGGAAAAACTTCATGTTAGACAATAGTCTGGTGTGAATAATAACTGACCATCTCGAACCAAATAGATATCTAGTGAGACCACGCCGTTGAGCGAAACGGGTTTTCTCCTCACTAGTATCTAAACTAAAACATAACAACCATATACTATGCTCCTACAACCACAATGGTTAGAATATATAAAATAGCATTTATAATCATGCAACATATGTTGGATTACACATTCAAATTCTGTAACATCCCGTATTTTTAAGCCATTGAATTTGAACATTTAATTCATTTTAAATGTTTAATATGGGTTTAAGATTTATTTTGAACTAAAAAGAATTGGTTTAAACTAAAACAACAAGTGATAATTTCTAATGTGGAGATTTAATCTGAGATTGGATAATAATAATTAAATATTCGAAATTGGGATAAAAGTTGAATTTGGGATAAATGATTATAAAAATGGGGTTTAAATGTATTTTTAAGTTCAATTGGTTATAAACAATAATGTTGGATTTTAGATGAATTTTAAAGTGAATAAATTATTATTTGGAATTTTATATTAATTTAAAAATGAATTTAATATTATTAAAATGCAATTTAATCAGATTTTAGTCTGGAATGAGCCAGAATGATTTTTAATGTGTTTATAAATTTTATATGATTTATTGTTAAGTTAATAAAATTTTAAGCGTTTTCGTCAATTTTGGAAATCGCCCGATTTAATAGACGAGTTAAATTAGCCTTCCGGGGCGTAGTCTCGGAATTCGACGAAACCAGTTCCATTGGATCCGTAATAGTTAGTTATTATCGGATTTCAATTTTCTTAGCAATCGGAGTTGTCGTGTGACCGTGGCAGCTCGAAACGCATCGAAATCGATTTAACCGATTTAATTTTAAATTGATCGTTTAATTCTGTAACTCGTGCATACGATCAAATTGGCTTACGAAACCTGTTCCATTGTGTCCGTAACGCGGAAAAACCCCAGGATAGCCTGTCGGAACGTGAGAATTGGATGTCGTTTGCATTTACTGTTAAAACGAGAAATTTTATTAATTAAATAATATTAAACGATATTTTATATACATTTACATTTGCAAACCCTAGATCTATCCTACAGCCGCCGCTTATAACATTTTAATGGCCAGAAACGATCGTTTTTCTACCTCCAAAATCTCCTAATCCATGCGACGATTCGTAAAACTCTCTACATGAATATCGTAGAGGACTTCGAGATTTACAGAGTGGACGGTCGTGATCGAGTTTCACGCTGTGAATCGACGCCAGCGTCTCCGCGTTCGTCCGGAGTTCGAGCTCAACTTCTCGAGGAAGGAAGCGACCGAGCCTAGCGTGCTTCTGGCCGAAGGAGGGTGGCGAAGTGAGCTTCCATTTGACGCAATCTGATCATCGGTGAAGTCACTGGAGGAGGAGCGGCGAGCAACCCTAGTGCGTGCGTATGGGTTGATATTTTGCCTGAGGCAATCGCGTGAGGAAGATGGTATTAACGGCCTGATTTCGTTTGGTAATATTATATAATAATGTTAAGGAATTGTTTTAAATTTAATTCAAACTTTAAAATTTAATATCTAATGCGTACGTTATCGGAATTTGGCGAAACAGGAAACCCCGGAATCGCAGAGGCGAGCACTACGTGATGGTGCAGATCCGGATTTCATTCCGGGCAAGTAGAAATTTGAGTTAAATCGGACACCGTCCGGTTTAATTTGAAATTCAAACGCTCGCCGAAACTCAAAGTGAGTTTTTCTCACTCACATCTGGATGCTAGGCATTTTAAATAGTTAATATTTAAATATCTGGTTGATTGGTTGAAATTATCTGCTGTTATCAGTCTGGATTGATATTTATATATGTGATGTGCTAACATTTGTGATGCAGGGAGAAACAGGTTGGAGGGATCCAACTGGATTCCTCACAATGTAATAATTATTTTATAATTGATAATGATGCCTGTTTGTATGTTGTGATTGATAAATCTGACATTAAATTGTACGGTGATATTGTAGATAAATGATAAATCCAAAATTTAATTATAAATGAATAAATTGAGGTCTTAAAGGAAATTAAAGAAATTGTTAAATAAGGAATTTGAAGGAATATAAAAAAAATTGAATTCTGTTTTTGGAATGGAAAATGTAAATTGGTAAAAATTGGGATTTTAAATATTGTGGAAAATTTATCAATCGTTAAATGTGAAATATGAGTTTTCTGGAAATGAATTCTATGAAATTATAAATTGAGTAAAATAACATCGGTTTATTTTAATGATGAATAGTGATATCTGGAAAAGTAAAATATGTTAAAATGAAGCTTCCGAATTTAAAGGCACAATTTTAAGTGTTAATAGAATATTTTAAAATACCGTTTTCTTCATTGGGGTTTATTTAAGTAAATTGGAAATCTGGCTTTCATTGAAGAATTCACCAAAATGTTTAAACTATATTTTAAAAATGAATTTTCAAATATGGGAAATGTCTGAACTTCGGATGAAGTTATGGATTTGTATGGAATTGGAAATTTATGTTGAAATCATAAATTGACTTGAAATAAATCAGTGGATTTATATGGAAGAGTATTTTGAAATGTTTGAAACGGGAAGCGTTTCCCTGGGAAAACCAAGTAAATGTTTTACAAAAGATTTTATTTAACTAAGGTTAAGTTTTAAATCGTTTTAAAAGTATTTTTAAGAAATCGTTATTTTTAAAGAAATAAATTAATAAATTTTAATACCGTAAATAATTTGGGAGCATATTATTAATTATTTTTACAAATGGATTATTTAAAAGTTGGTTTTAGCTTAAGTTGTTAAAATTAGCATTTTTCTTCTTATAACGCTATTTTGAATTTAGTTAAACTAAAACCCTTATTTTTAAATCAAAGTTTATGTGTTAATAACTAGTTTTCTTCACATATTTAAATTTATATTTTGAGAGGTAATTTTCATATTTTAAAGTATATTTCAGTATAAGTATTTTTAACTGTTTTTAAATGCAAATGTTTAAGCTTGGTTTTTCTAATGGAAAAAAATGGTAAAATGGTTTACCATGTAAAGGAGGAAATTTGGGAATTCGTTCAAAATGAGTTTTGAAAATGTGAATATATCTTTTAAAGATATTAAAGGGAAGAATAAATAATGTGTGATATTATTTATTGTGTGATGGATGCTTATGGATGCTTGTGAATGTGAATTGATAGTTAAATCACCGACTATCAATATTGGCCAAAAGCGCTGATCGTTTCGAAGAGACCGGGATCGAGATTTATTTCTCGAAAACCACTTCGATCCGATTTGTACGTTTCGTGTAACGTGTTCGGAGTTGAAGATGGAGCAGTAAAGAGCAAGGGCTAGTCGCTACTAATCCTGAGGATATTTCCAAAATGGATGTGGTAGGAATAGTGCCTTCGGTTCCGTTCGGACCCGGGACGGACTTGTATGGACGAATGCTTTCGTGACATCGTCAGGTGGGCGATGGGCATTCAAAGGGATATGTGCTATAAAGGTAACGCTTAGCCTCAAGCCTCATCAACCGGGAATGACTGAAAATCAGGGGTTATGCAGCAAGGCTTCGTGGGTAGCGCCCACTGGAGAGTATGGTCATCCCTGTCTAGATGTCCCTTTTATTTCGGCTTAGTGGTGCGGTTGCTGATCACAACCGTGGGGTGATTATATTCGGAATTGCCCATAGGTGATTCCGGCCTTGTGTTGCAGGGGACTTAGGGTGGGTCCTCGGTACTGTGATCTAGGCCACGTACTGTGACAGGTGGTACCCCAGTGCCTAGTCATTCGTTGGAAATCCATTTTCCCTACGTGCCTTGTACGTGTTTTGTTTGTATACCTAGTATGCTGGAATTTAATGAATGTAACAATTTCGGCTATTTTATAAGTATTTGTATATAGACACTATTATAATATCAGAGGATTTTTATAAAAAGTGTTTTAACTATCGTAAGGTAAAAACCCGACATGTTTATTTGTGGCGTGGTCTTACGAGATGCTTTTGTTTTCAAAGGATTTTTGAAACTTTAATAATCAATTGGGTGTATTTATGATGCGCTGGTATTCCAGACTGACTCGGGTGTTATTTTATTATAATGCTCGGGTCAGACCGAGTATATTTACAGGATAGGTTGCTATGGAGCAGGAGAGGAGCTGGAGTCTATTCGTACTTGTTTATATTCCGCTGCTGTATCGGTTGAGATTTTCTAACTGATTACTGTTGATTGTGTTGTGATAGACTCTGATGATGTATTGTATATAAACAGATATAGTTTTCATTTTGTGTAAAGATCTGTTCTATATATTATATTTTATCCGCTGCGATTGTGAGGTTCTGATTGTTTAGTTCTTTCTTCTTCTATCTACTTTCTTACTCTTCTACAATCTGTCTTTTCCGGCATTCGATCGTTGGCATATTATACTGTTGAGTATTTTGTGTCGATTTTCGAGGGTCGAGAAAGGTGGGTCGTCACACTTGGTATCAGAGCCAGGTTGGCGACAACCTAGGCTTTGGTGGGTAAATTTACTCATTTTAAATAGAGTCAATAGTACTCTATTATGAGTTGAGTGTAATAATAGCTATGAGAGCGTACTTATTAGTGAATATAAAATTGTTTTTATACTGTGTTGACTTATCGGTTGAGTGTTTATGAATTCTGGTCGGTGCGGGAAGTACAACCGTATCGATAGGGGTTTCTAAACTCTTAAACAAGATAAACCGACATAGTATTGTTTTAAAGTGGGTAAATGAAATAATTTTACCCAAAATTATATTTTGATATAAAAGAAATAAGTTTTCTAAATTATATATTTTGGATGCTTGTTTGGTTGTTTCTTCTATAATCAAATAAGAAATTAAAGTATGATCTAAAATTTGAAATGAAGTATAAGCGAATAAGAATTTAAAATATTAAAATGGTTTATAACCAAATAGAATTAACTAAATATGATTTAAATAAGAAGAAGTATAATTAAAATTCGATTTAAACCAGAATTTTTGATCCCGGAAATTTTGGGAAGGGTTTTAAATTGAATTTGATTGAAATTTGGAAATGTTGAAATGTTTTCCAAAGGTTTTGAAGTAAATGATGGAGTATATTTTGGAAAATATTTTTGAATGGAAATTGATTTGAGGTGAATTTTGGAAGTGGAAAGCATTGAACTCACTTCAGTCGCTGGAAAATAATCCTGATGATGCTGGCCACATCATCAGAATTAATTTTCGAGTTTCTAAAGTGATGGATTGCTACCAAAATAGTTGGGTATGACATTGTTTGGACTTGTTTAGGAAACAAGTGATTTTAGAATTTTCCAAAAGGGAAAATTGTTTGGTAAAAGCAGATTGTTTTGGAATTTGGTATTTGATTTGGATATCAAATGGAAATGTGTTGATTTATATTTCAAATTGGTTTTGAAATAAATCCGTGTAAACTGAATTCTGGGAATTCTGTTAAAATAAAAATGTGGAAATTTGGAATAAATCAACTATAACCTTGAAAGTAAAGTTGATTTAAGTGAGAAAGGAAGAATGGAAATTTTAACCCTGAAATTAAAACTTAATTCGGGTAAATGAAAGTAAATGAAGTTATTGAAGTGAATAGAAGTTGAATTTAACTTGGAATAAGTTAAGTAAAATTGAGAATTGGGATTAAATTGATTTGGGTTAAGTTGAAGGATAAAATAACTTTGTAATTATGGGTCGTTGTGTAATAAATTGTACCCATAAGCTATTAAGTATTATACTTACAATCTAAAATTTGTGAATTCAAAGTGGTGCAAATAACATCATATTCTTAAGTTATAAAGTGTTATAATTTGAAGTTGTGATTAAATGGAAATGGACTTAAATGGGCAATCTAAACCCTTAAATAGAAGTGAAATTGAAGTTCATTAATGGAAATAGCTGGATGGTGAGGCAAATTCAAACTCAATCCTAAATGAAATGTAAAGTAAGATAAGGTAAGGTGAGATATAAAAGATGTGAATAAACTTAAAATGGTAAATGCGTTTTAAACTTATTTATGGAGGAATAAAATGGATTGAAGTGAAATTCAAAATATCAGATGCATCATAAACAATATTGAATGAAATTCAATTCTTATTTAAGTAGTAAAGAAGTGGGTTAAATGAAATTTGACTAAATAAAATTTAGTTAAACTTGGAATAAATTTGGATAAGAATCAAATTGAAAGGGAATTTGGTTTAGTTGATATGATGTTGAATGAAGTAAATGCTTACTCAATTAAGTCCAAAATGATTGTTTGGAAATAAATTAGCTAAATTAAATGGGATGTGTATGGTAATGAATAGAATTTTGATAGTTTGGTCAAAATTTGAAAGGTTAATAAAATTCAGTTGTAACGACCCGGAAATTTCGAACCCGAAAATTCCAGATAGTTATGAAAAAGAAGAAAGAGGTAGAAGAAGAACAGAAACATCAACATCTCACATTCGCAGCGGATAAAATATAATAGTAAATAATAACAGTTTACAAAAGATTACTATATCTGTCGATTACATTTTAATACATCAGAGTTTTATTCCAATACACAACAATGGTCATATATAAATCAAATATGTCTCAGATAATCAAAAATAATAGTCACAGCGGAATCACTCCATACGTCCTGTCATCCAGCACTCCTCCTGAGCTCCAGAACGTCCTTACCTGAAAATCTGTAATACTCGGTCTGACCCGAGCATTACATCAGAGTAACACCGGGGTCAGGCTGGAAACCAGCGTGAGTAAACCCATCTAACATGGAATACAACAACATAGAACTACAAAAACCTGGGGTAACTCGCATTAATTTACAAATTCACAATTTGTTAGAGTCATCACTTATTTCACATATCAATTTCTAAGTACCAAATCTTAGATTAAATGGTCCAATTCACATAAATCATTTCATTTCAACCTATTGATTTCCCATATCAATTTGTAAAGAATCGAAGTGGTTTCGGGTATTAACTAATACCCGACTCCGGTCTCTTCGGATCTAATATCATTTAAACCCAAACTATTCAATTTAATACAACTCAACTTTAATTACTGGATAACCCTTTTACACAGCAATTTAATCTATAGATAATTACATTATAACTGTATCCAGCATATCATATCGCAAGGCAATTCATATCATAGATATCATCTAATCCAAAACACTTATCATCATTCTATTTTCATAAGCAAGTTTGATTACTTCCATTAATTACATTAATTGATGATCCTTTAGTTACTTCCATTAATTAAATTTCCTTTATTAAATAATTAACCTTCAACTTAATTATACTCATAAATCAACCTTGACTAATCATAATCAGTAAATACTTCCTTACTTACTTCATCAATTAAATCAACTCCTTGATTAATTACATTAATTAACCCTTAAATTACATGGAATAATTAAACACCTGATCACTTCCACTAAGTAATTTTCCTTTAATTACTATTCATCAATTAATATCTCCTAATTTATTTCATCCAGTAATTATCCATTCCTCCACTAAGTACTTATACTTTATTAAGTAATGATTTTTAACCCATCCTCAAGTAATTCTTTTTAATTAATTAAACTTGATTAATTATCACATTAACATAATTAATTACACTAAGAATTCCCTTAAATTACTTCATTGAGTAATTTCTCTTAATACCCTTTATTAGTAGGTAATTAACCTTTAATTACATATTACTTAATTACTCATTAATTAATCACTTAATTTCTCGATCCTTTATTTATTTACTAAGGAATAAATCCCTTGCCTATTTATCTTTAATTACTTATATTAAATATTAAGTAATTATTCTCCAATTACTTACATTAATAATCTTTAATCCAATTAATTAATTACTGCTTTCTCATTAATTAATCCTTAATTAATTTATGATATTAATCAACTCTCTTTTAAAAATTAACCTGACTTCCTTTATCAAAACAACCCGAGCCACATTTCAACATTCTCGAGTAAATTTCGAGTCTCGTGCAATCCCCATCTACTTCGAGTCACCCTTGAAATTTCTCGAGATCGTCCCAAGGCAACATCTTCTCCCCCAAAACTTCAAATAGTAGCAGATACACACGTACACGGTGCACGTGTACAAGTCGCCTGACGTCTTCCGATCAACGTCGCGCTCTTCCACCCGAGCATCTTGACCTCGACAACGAACCCGACTACCTAATTCCGACGATCCCATCAGAAGTCGAGATTCGAGCTACACGACTAAATACTGGAACCCACCTTCCCACGAAAAACCTCTTCGCCACGCCACCCAAGATCACCAGAATTCACGCAAGCTTGACCAAAACTCTGCCACTCACCCACGAACCCTTTTCCCCTCTGTCCGATCTCTTGAACCAACTTAGCGACGTCGCAGTTCTTCCGAGAACCGACCTGAAAAAAACGAGACTTAAACCCTACAATGATCTCGCCCAATCACTACGATCTTCTGGAAAATTTTCGAGTATTTTTCCGATGTTCATTGATGCTTAATCCACCTTCTGACCAAAACTCGAAGAATCTAATCTCGCCGTTCGACTGAATTTGATGAATATACGTTTTCTGATCATCTCACGAATTCTCGTCACTCACTCACTTAGAAATTTTAATATTTACATTAAAAATAATGATTTACTAACACGAATTCAAATATACAATCCAAACTTGAGGATTCAAAAATCAAGATTTTGACTTGAATTGATTTCACTGTATTATTATTATTTTTCTTCCAGAAAAGAAATATAACTTACTGATATTCTTGAAATTATTTAAAAAAAAATAGTATTTGTCTAATACAAACAAATTACCTTCAAAGATAATGGCCTAATATTGTTTATGTGGAGAGATTTGATTTTATTTTGATTAGTTGAACCTGAAACTAAAGAACAGAGGCTTAAATATTTTCACAGACATGCACATCATTATCTTCATGCATTCACAGACATATTTATACTCCCATACAAGCATAGCTTAGTTCATAACTACCCAGATGATCACATACAATAGGTATTCAACAAATCCCCGGTTTAAGTATGAGTTTACTCACCTGAAATTTTAGAACAGAGAATAGTTTCAGGCTTTGAGAAGAACACAGTCTTGATCTTGCTTTCCCAATCTCTTGCTTTGTTGATGAATTTGTTTGAGTTTATAAAGTAAAGATGTTTATTTTATTTATTATATTTTTTCTTCCTCAGGTTTGCTTCTAAGTTTTGTAACGAAATGAGATAAGAAGGGATGATACACAAAACAATATGTAGGCTGAAGTTTATACAAGTACAAGATATTATTGTACTGTTAGAGATTTTTTTCCTTTTGTAAGGTGGCTGAAATGATATTTGTTGAGCTTGCATTTATTGACCTTGGCTTGTTTTATAAGCTTAAGCTTATCTTCTTCTTCTTTTTTTAACATTTTACAACTAAGATGGCCGTATAGACTTAGATAAAAAGAAATATGCAGTGGAAGCTAAGGCATTGTACAGGTTTTATCTGGAAAGGTTTGATCTGCTATTAACTTGGTACAATGTTTGAAATGATATATTGTATGCTCAAGATGTATGTGCATTAAATGCTTGCTATGATGGTGTTTCATATGTATATATATTTATATACACTCTTGCTTACATATATCTATATGTATATATAGCTACATATACCTATACGTTTGCATATTTATTTGCTTACATGACATAAACACACACTTATATTTATACATATTTTAATATACATTGCTTTATATACATATATATATATATTCACATTCAAACAAACTTCTCCTATATTTCATTCCACATAGGTATATACATATATTTATATTCTTGTATATGTATATACTTATATATGTATATATTTTCAACATCACAAGGTTGTATCTATTTATTTATACATGTATTTAAGGATATTTCATTCAAATTTAAATGATGAGTTTATCATTTATTTTCTATGGGATTTGTCATATCCAAAGATTTATAGTCCAATATCTAATATAGGTTTTAAATCGGTCCATATATGTTATAACTTAAGTTTGTATATAGTGTTTAAACTAATGTATATATATATCCAGATATTTTGAATTATCAGAAATTTTATTGGTTCGACTTATAAAATTAGTAATTCAATAATTAAAATCAATTTTTTACCCAATTACAGACGTCAGAAAACCCGGGTCGTCACATTCCTCCCCCCTTTAAATCTTTTCGTCCTCGAAAAGGAACGAAGCCATTTTTATTAGCATGCTTAAAATCAAATAAATTTCTTTGATCATTTTTAAACTACTTTAAAAATATATATAATATTTCTAAAATAGTTTTTATAAAAATACTTTAATAACTCGATGTTTCAACAAGTCCATCCTTGTTCTCACAGAAATTCGGTCATACGTTGATCAGGCGTAAGACTGAAAATCTGTAAGTACTTAGCAGACCCATTTCAACCTCCAATGAAAATATTTGGAAAATAATTTTATTGAAAATATAGAAAACAATTTTGAAAATAGAGGAAATATCTTTGGTGAAATTGCTCTGGAAATCATCACACCCATCCATGGTCACAGTCACATCCTGGGTTACGTTGCCGTCGCAGCAAAAGTCCATGTAACTGATTACACCATAGAACCCACAACAGATCGCAGTTACATCCAGGGTTACGTTGCCATCACAGCAAAAGTCCATGTAACTGTTGGCTCTCAGAGGCACACACGATTTTTGCTGTCAAAATGAAACTTCTCCACTCCTACATAGGTCTCAGTCTACCGATATAAAATCAAACGCAGACTGTTGGCTCTCAGCGGCACACATGACTTTCGCTATGTTACCATAGTGTCGCAGTCTACCGATGTAAAATCAAACGTAGACTGTTGGCTCTCAGCGGCTCACGCGACTTTCGCTATGGTCTGTAGTAGATCGCAGTGACATCGAGTTACACTGTCGTCACAGCATAACCCAAATGCCTCTGTGGGCACCAGCCCCTCGACTTTCGCTACACAAATAATCCTCAGGAACTAGTTTTGTCCGGACTCCTCACAGGATCAACTTTAGAAACCCCCCTTGGGGCTCAAGGCAGTACCACCCAGTGGCACTCCTGAGAAGTTCATTTCAAGGGAGCACCATTTTCCCCAGAGCAAATCTCAAAACATTTTATACTATACACATATAGTATTTTCCAAATCATACACCTAGTATGAATCTCATATAAATGCTTTTACACAAAATCGATTCTCAAAATCGATAATTCACAAATCAGGCTTTCCCAAATCCCAATATTGATTTTATCCAAAAATCAAAAGCCTTTTCCAAATCCAAAGGTTCCCAAAACCTTTTTCTCAAAACCATTTCCATAAAATCTTTTATATTTATATTCATATATATAATTTTCTTGGGAAATCTTTAAATCACTTTATACTTATATAAGTTTTCTTTGTATACTTCAAAACTTTCAAAAACCTTTTTCTTCTGGCAATGGATTCAATAAGGGGAGTTTTATCATATATAACAAAGATACGTAACTTTGTTTATTCCCAATCAAATATTCAAATTTGATTACTTTATAAAGTCACTTGCCAAATTTCTTACTTTTATTATAAAGTAAACTTTAACTCAGAAAAATATTCAATTTCAACTTTATTTCTATAAAGTTAATTCCTACCATAGAAATATAAATTTTAAAATTATTTTATTTTAGTTCCTCATATATTCACAAATATATTTTCCATTTCAAAAATCATCTTATAACCTTTTATCTACAACTTCAAAATCAATTTCCACCTTTATTCATTGTCAATTTCTCAAAATATACTTTCAATTTCAAAAATCTTTTCAGTTTTTATCCACAAATTTTCAATGCCAATTTCATTCAAACCCGTACGATGTCCCCATATCATTCGTACGCAATACCAATCTGATCGCTCACTCGATCATACAATTTCACTTCCAAACTAGTATCGTCCACCCGACTTCCTAGTGCGGACTCAGATCTGGTTTCTTGATCAAAAACCGTCATTCTCCTTGCATAGTCACACCTATGATAGAGAATATCCAGAACCAATCAAAAATCCATATCCAGGTTCGCCGTCGAAAATCGAGCGAAAAATCCCAACTCGGATCGATAATACTATCTCGAAATTCTATGCTCGAATCTGGACCAAATCACTATGCGAATAGAATAATATACGTACATCCTACGTATTTGTCTTCATTGATTATCAGTTAAATCAATTTCCTTTCTATTCACCCTCACTTTGATTTTATTCACTTATTCACATTTGGCTAAATCCCCACTTGGATTATCACTTCAATTCTTATCTCAGCTGGGTATTTAAACAATAACAGTTTGAACTCCGACCAGTTTATATTTACAAAATAGCTTGAAAATTTTAAAAATAGATAAATAGTTGAAAGATAATTATTAATTTGTAAAATAGCTGTAAAATAGTTAAGTAACTGTAAAATAATTGAAAAATAGTAATTACTTATAAAATAGTTGAAAAACAGTAATCAGTTTATAAAGTAGTAGAAAAATAGTAATTAGTTTATAAAACAGTTGTAAAATAGTTAAGTAGTTCCAAAGCAATTGTAAGACAAGTTTAAGATAGTTTTAGGTTTAAAAGGAAAGTTGTGTAGTAAATAGTTTGGAAAAATAGATTCATATTAAAACAATTTATTTTGAAAATAGTCCAGAGTCAAACTGTTTAATACCCTATCTCCATTTCCCTAATTTCAATTTAAATTTCCACTTACATTTAAATTGACTCAATCCCAATTTGAATAACTTCAATTTTATTTCAAATTAATCCAATTCAAATTCCTCATTTGAATTTTATACTTATCCATCATAAATCACAATTCCCATTAGTTCAGATCAAATTCAGTTTGAACTAATTCAATTTAAATCTCAATTTTCAAACCATCTCGAATTATATAAATTCGAGTTAAATTTTCAAATGTTGATTTATTCCCTTAATCCAATTAACATTTATCTTCAAATCAATATCTTTAAACAATTTAATTTCTGAGTTCTATTCTCAAAATTCCATTTTAAGATATCTTTACTTAACTTATTTCAACGTTCAAATAATAATTCAAACCCCTTTTAAACAATTAAATCTTTGAATTTCAATTTATTACCCAAATTCAATCTTGGAACCAATCCTTAATCATTTCGGTTTACATGTTCATTTTAAACATTCAAATCTTAATGTTCAAAGTGATCCCATTTTCTCAAGTTTAATTTTTATCTTTAAAATCAAAATTACTTAAGTAATTTCAAATTAAAGTTTAATTCCATTAAATTCCAATATTGGGATAGATATTATCCCAATCTATCATTCAATTTATTTTAAAACATTCATCATCCACTACCCATTCCAGATCTCAATCCTATCTGAGACCACATATAGTTTCCTACCAAATCAACCCATTTAACTTTCCTAAGTTAAATCTCAATTTCATCTTGAAATTTCCAATTCAGGTTGTTTATTCCAAACTTATTTAACTTCCCTTAAGTTAAATTCAATTTAATCTCGCCAAACTTACTCAAATTTGAATTCCCACTTCAAATTTTAAACTTCACATTAATACATCTTATATGTTCAAAAACTTATTACCTTGGATATCACCTCTCATTCTCAATTTTAAACTCATCAGTTAGAGTTTATTTCAGATTATGTATATTCCTCGTATATACATATTATTTTCTTTACACCCTAAGTTATCCTTAAATTTTAAACCACCTTGGGTTTTTAATTCAAACAAATTCCTTTAAATTTTCAAACAACTACTGTTTGAATCAAGCTCTTTCATTCAAATAATATTATTTGTTATCTCTTTATCACTTTGAAACAATTTTCAAATTCTGGCTCAGATTTAAAACTCCCCAGTGTATATCATATTCCAATTCTAATTTATAAGTCATACTTCCCTAAATGTTTTACTTCCCTAAAACATTTCATTTTGCTTACTTATTAATACACACAACAATCACTTATGATAATAATCAGTATTGTCATATCTAAAACCATCCATTATCATCTTATTCTGAAATATTTCTCCAATTCAAGATTTCAATTTTAGTTTAATCCATTTCAAACTTTATCTTTATTTAATTTCAGTTTGATTGTATTATATTACTTCTTAATTTAATTCTAGTAATTTAACAGGCAATTTCCTTAATATTTATTAGAGGGAAATATTGCTTTATATATCAAAATATAATCTTATATGAAATCATTTAAAATCTTTATATAAAAATAACAAGTACGCTCTCATATATACACTCAACTCATCCTAGGGTACTATTGACCCTATCTTTAGATGAGTAGACCCACCAGAGCCAAGGTTTTCGCTTAACCTGGCTCTGATACCAACTGTAACGACCCGGAAATTTCGAACCCGAAAATTCCAGATAGTTATGAAAAAGAAGAAAGAGGTAGAAGAAGAAGAACAGAAACATCAACATCTCACATTCGCAGCGGATAAAATATAATAGTAAATAATAACAGTTTACAAAAGATTACTATATCTGTCGATTACATTTTAATACATCAGAGTTTTATTCCAATACACAACAATGGTCATATGTAAATCAAATATGTCTCAGATAATCAAAAATAATAGTCACAGCGGAATCACTCCATACGTCCTGTCATCCAGCACTCCTCCTGAGCTCCAGAACGTCCTTACCTGAAAATCTGTAATACTCGGTCTGACCCGAGCATTACATCAGAGTAACACCCGGGTCAGGCTGGAAACCAGCGTGAGTAAACCCATCTAACATGGAATACAACAACATAGAACTACAAAAACCCGGGGTAACTCGCATTAATTTACAAATTCACAATTTGTTAGAGTCATCACTTATTTCACATATCAATTTCTAAGTACCAAATCTTAGATTAAATGGTCCAATTCACATAAATCATTTCATTTCAACCTATTGATTTCCCATATCAATTTGTAAAGAATCGAAGTGGTTTCGGGTATTAACTAATACCCGACTCCGGTCTCTTCGGATCTAATATCATTTAAACCCAAACTATTCAATTTAATACAACTCAACTTTAATTACTGGATAACCCTTTTACACAGCAATTTAATCTATAGATAATTACATTATCACTGTATCTAGCATATCATATCGCAAGGCAATTCATATCATAGATATCATCTAATCCAAAACACTTATCATCATTCTATTTTCATAAGCAAGTTTGATTACTTCCATTAATTACATTAATTGATGATCCTTTAGTTACTTCCATTAATTAAATTTCCTTTATTAAATAATTAACCTTCAACTTAATTATACTCATAAATCAACCTTGACTAATCATAATCAGTAAATACTTCCTTACTTACTTCATCAATTAAATCAACTCCTTGATTAATTACATTAATTAACCCTTAAATTACATGGAATAATTAAACACCTGATCACTTCCACTAAGTAATTTTCCTTTAATTACTATTCATCAATTAATATCTCCTAATTTATTTCATCCAGTAATTATCCATTCCTCCACTAAGTACTTATACTTTATTAAGTAATGATTTTTAACCCATCCTCAAGTAATTCTTTTTAATTAATTAAACTTGATTAACTATCACATTAACATAATTAATTACACTAAGAATTAATCCCTTAAATTACTTCATTGAGTAATTTCTCTTAATACCCTTTATTAGTAGGTAATTAACCTTTAATTACATATTACTTAATTACTCATTAATTAATCACTTAATTTCTCGATCCTTTATTTATTTACTAAGGAATAAATCCCTTGCCTATTTATCTTTAATTACTTATATTAAATATTAAGTAATTATTCTCCAATTACTTACATTAATAATCTTTAATCCAATTAATTAATTACTGCTTTCTCATTAATTAATCCTTAATTAATTTATGATATTAATCAACTCTCTTTTAAAAATTAACCTGACTTCCTTTATCAAAACAACCTGAGCCACATTTCAACATTCTCGAGTAAATTTCGAGTCTCGTGCAATCCCCATCTACTTCGAGTCACCCTTGAAATTTCTCGAGATCGTCCCGAGGCAACATCTTCTCCCCCAAAACTTCAAATAGTAGCAGATACACACGTACACGGTGCACGTGTACAAGTCGCCTGACGTCTTCCGATCAACGTCGCGCTCTTCCACTCGAGCATCTTGACCTCGACAACGAACCCGACTACCTAATTCCGACGATCCCATCAGAAGTCGAGATTCGAGCTACACGACTAAATACTGGAACCCACCTTCCCACGAAAAACCTCTTCGCCACGCCACCCAAGATCACCAGAATTTACGCAAGCTTGACCAAAACTCTGCCACTCACCCACGAACCCTTTTCCCCTCTGTCCGATCTCTTGAACCAACTTAGCGACGTCGCAGTTCTTCCGAGAACCGACCTGAAAAAAAAGAGACTTAAACCCTACAATGATCTCGCCCAATCACTACGATCTTCTGGAAAATTTTCGAGTATTTTTCCGATGTTCATTGATGCTTAATCCACCTTCTGACCAAAACTCGAAGAATCTAATCTCGCCGTTCGACTGAATTTGACGAATATACGTTTTCTGATCATCTCACGAATTCTCGTCACTCACTCACTTAGAAATTTTAATATTTACATTAAAAATCATGATTTACTAACACGAATTCAAATATACAATCCAAACTTGAGGATTCAAAAATCAAGATTTTGACTTGAATTGATTTCATTGTATTATTATTATTTTTCTTCCAGATAAGAAATATAACTTACTGATATTCTTGAAATTATTTAAAAAAAATAGTATTTGTCTAATACAAACAAATTACCTTCAAAGATAATGGCCTAATATTGTTTATGTGGAGAGATTTGATTTTATTTTGATTAGTTGAACCTGAAACTAAAGAACAGAGGCTTAAATATTTTCACAGACATGCACATCATTATCTTCATGCATTCACAGACATATTTATACTCCCATACAAGCATAGCTTAGTTCATAACTACCAAGATGATCACATACAAACAGGTATTCAACAAATCCCCGGTTTAAGTATGAGTTTACTCACCTGAAATTTTAGAACAGAGAATAGTTTCAGGCTTTGAGAAGAACACAGTCTTGATCTTGCTTTCCCAATCTCTTGCTTTGTTGATGAATTTGTTTGAGTTTATAAAGTAAAGATGTTTATTTTATTTATTATATTTTTTCTTCCTCAGGTTTGCTTCTAAGTTTTGTAACGAAATGAGATAAGAAGGGATGATACACAAAACAATATGTAGGCTGAAGTTTATACAAGTACAAGATATTATTGTACTGTTAGAGATTTTTTTCCTTTTGTAAGGTGGCTGAAATGATATTTGTTGAGCTTGCATTTATTAACCTTGGCTTGTTTTATAAGCTTAAGCTTATCTTCTTCTTTTTTTTTTAACATTTTACAACTAAGATGGCCGTATAGACTTAGATAAAAAGAAATATGCAGTGGAAGCTAAGGCATTGTACAGGTTTTATCTGGAAAGGTTTGATCTGCTATTAACTTGGTACAATGTTTGAAATGATATATTGTATGCTCAAGATGTATGTGCATTAAATGCTTGCTATGATGGTGTTTCATATGTATATATATTTATATACACTCTTGCTTACATATATCTATATGTATATATAGCTACATATACCTATACGTTTGCATATTTATTTGCTTACATGACATAAACACACACTTATATTTATACATATTTTAATATACATTGCTTTATATACATATATATATATATTCACATTCAAACAAACTTCTCCTATATTTCATTCCACATAGGTATATACATATATTTATATTCTTGTATATGTATATACTTATATATGTATATATTTTCAACATCACAAGGTTGTATCTATTTATTTATACATGTATTTAAGGATATTTCATTCAAATTTAAATGATGAGTTTATCATTTATTTTCTATGGGATTTGTCATATCCAAAGATTTATAGTCCAATATCTAATATAGGTTTTAAATCGGTCCATATATGTTATAACTTAAGTTTGTATATAGTGTTTAAACTAATGTATATATATATCCAGATATTTTGAATTATCAGAAATTTTATTGGTTCGACTTATAAAATTAGTAATTCAATAATTAAAATCAATTTTTTACCCAATTACAGACGTCAGAAAACCCGGGTCGTCACATTAGTTTTGGGATGGGATTTAAGTTGGTAATAAGTGTTGGAAGTGAGGATGAATAATGGAATTAACTTATAATAGAGGTGGTTTGAATTGTAAATAAAATTCAAATGAGAGAAATAATTTAAAGTGATCTCTTTGTTAATGAATAAATCTAAAATGGATAGAATGAATAAACAAAGAGCATTAAAGTTGTAAATGAATTGGAATTTGATTGAGTGGAAATCAAATGGAAATCAAATAAATTTGATATAAGAAGATGATGGAAATTTTGTAAAAGAACTTAAGCAACTTGGAGAAAACAAAATGATTGTGAATGAGCTTTATTAAGTAATCTTGAATGCAATTTGTTAAATAATAGAATGGAAATGCATGTGTAATTGTATTAATTAATTATTGAGATGAAATAAGACGTAAGGAAAATTTAATTTAACAATGGCAATGGAAGATAAAATACTTGGTTTGTGAACCAGGCGAAATTTAAATAAAATTAATATAAATCTAAGTTGAAATTAATTTTAAATGGTTATGAGCTTAAGTGGTGATTATTTTGTTTGAATGAAATGAAATTGGCATGTATTCGGAATTGAGTTGTTTAACAGGCAATTGAAATTGATTTTTTGAATAAATTAATATGGGTTGGAATCTAATTCAAAGGGTTTGTAAATAAATGCAAGTGAATTGATTCAAAAATAGCGAATGGAATTGATTTTTAATCAATAGGAATGAATTGACCTTTTAATGAGTAATGTTTGCATGTGAATGGAGGTGGATCATAAAAGTAATGCAAATGCTTCAAATTTAAAATAAAATTTGATGGTGAATCAAATAGGGAATTTAAATTTAAATAAGAGATGTAAGTAAGACATATGTAAATCATATTTTTGAATAGAAATGAATTGGTTGTAACAAATATAAATTGCATATAGAGAATTTGAATGTAAGTCATTCAAGAGAAATAGAATGAAGTTGGACTTGAATAGGAAATTAAAAGATGATTGAAATCTTTGAATTGTTGATAAAATATGGTTGACATTGTTAATGATAAAATTTGCTTGGTTTGGTTATGAAATGGATATGTTTGGCTTGCTTTTATATTGGAAATGTTATGAAAATGCTCATATCTTTGAAACTGATGAGTTTGTTGAGTAAGTACAGGTACGGAAGGCGTTCGAGAGAGTTGGAGCGCGTATATGCGATATATTAGCCACTTGCTATTAAAAATTTGCTAAAAGGTACGCCTACGCAAATATAATTGGGAAAATGATATATATATTGTGATATATTTTGGTTTCCGGCCGTGTGAGCCGATGTATATATATTTGTGTATCCTGCGATATCGCAGAAGCTCCTCCGTACAAAGGAGACTCCGCCAAAATTTTCCAGAAATTTTGGGAGTTAGAAATTTTTTGGGGTTTTGGGAAAATTTTTAATAACTAGTAAAGTTATTTTGAAATAAAGTTAAAATAAAGGCTTTAGAGTAAATTGTAGCAATTGAGTTTGGGATTGGGCTAAAGGATTTTGGAAAGTGAATATAAACTTTAGCTAAGCAAATTGAGTAAGTAAATGGGTTGGGAAGTATGTTCCTACCTTAGCAAATTTCGAGGACGAAATTTTTATAAGGGGGAAGGAATGTAACATCCCGTATTTTTAAGCCATTGAATTTGAACATTTAATTCATTTTAAATGTTTAATATGGGTTTAAGATTTATTTTGAACTAAAAAGAATTGGTTTAAACTAAAACAACAAGTGATAATTTCTAATGTGGAGATTTAATCTGAGATTGGATAATAATAATTAAATATTCGAAATTGGGATAAAAGTTGAATTTGGGATAAATGATTATAAAAATGGGGTTTAAATGTATTTTTAAGTTCAATTGGTTATAAACAATAATGTTGGATTTTAGATGAATTTTAAAGTGAATAAATTATTATTTGGAATTTTATATTAATTTAAAAATGAATTTAATATTATTAAAATGCAATTTAATCAGATTTTAGTCTGGAATGAGCCAGAATGATTTTTAATGTGTTTATAAATTTTATATGATTTATTGTTAAGTTAATAAAATTTTAAAAGTGAAATTTTAAGCGTTTTCGTCAATTTTGGAAATCACCCGATTTAATAAACGAGTTAAATTAGCCTTCCGGGGCGTAGTCTCGGAATTTGACGAAACCAGTTCCATTGGATCCGTAATAGTTAGTTATTATCGGATTTCAATTTTCGTAGCAATCGGAGTTGTCGTGTGACCGTGGCAGCTCGAAACGCATCGAAATCGATTTAACCGATTTAATTTTAAATTGATCGTTTAATTCTGTAACTCGTGCATACGATCAAATTGGCTTACGAAACCTGTTCCATTGTGTCCGGAACGCGGAAAAACCCCAGGATAGCCTGTCGGAACGTGAGAATTGGATGTCGTTTGCATTTACTGTTAAAACGAGAAATTTTATTAATTAAATAATATTAAACGATATTTTATATACATTTACATTTGCAAACCCTAGATCTATCCTACAGCCGCCGCTTATAACATTTTAATGGCCAGAAACGATCGTTTTTCTACCTCCAAAATCTCCTAATCCACGCGACGATTCGTAAAACTCTCTACATGAATATCGTAGAGGACTTCGAGATTTACAGAGTGGACGGTCGTGATCGAGTTTCACGCTTTGAATCGACGCCAGCATCTCCGCGTTCGTCCGGAGTTCGAGCTCAACTTCTCGAGGAAGGAAGCGACCGAGCCTAGCGTGCTTCTGGCCGAAGGAGGGTGGCGAAGTGAGCTTCCGTTTGACGCAATCTGATCATCGGTGAAGTCACTGGAGGAGGAGCGGCGAGCAACCCTAGTGCGTGCGTATGGGTTGATATTTTGCCTGAGGCAATCGCGTGAGGAAGATGGTATTAACGGCCTGATTTCGTTTGGTAATATTATATAATAATGTTAAGGAATTGTTTTAAATTTAATTCAAACTTTAAAATTTAATATCTAATGCGTACGTTATCGGAATTTGGCGAAACAGGAAACACCGGAATCGCAGAGGCGAGCACTACGTGATGGTGCAGATCCGGATTTCATTTCGGGCAAGTAGAAATTTGAGTTAAATCGGACACCGTCCGGTTTAATTTGAAATTCGAACGCTCGCCGAAACTCAAAGTGAGTTTTTCTCACTCACATCTGGATGCTAGGCATTTTAAATAGTTAATATTTAAATATCTGGTTGATTGGTTGAAAATATCTGCTGTTATCAGTCTGGATTGATATTTATATATGTGATGTGCTAACATTTGTGATGCAGGGAGAAACAGTTGGAGGGATCCAACTGGATTCCTCACAATGTAATAATTATTTTATAATTGATAATGATGCCTGTTTGTATGTTGTGATTGATAAATCTGACATTAAATTGTACGGTGATATTGTAGATAAATGATAAATCCAAAATTTAATTATAAATGAATAAATTGGGGTTTTAAAGGAAATTAAAGAAATTGTTAAATAAGGAATTTGAAGGAATATAAAAAAAAATTGAATTCTGTTTTTGGAATGGAAAATGTAAATTGGTAAAAATTGGGATTTTAAATATTGTGGAAAATTTATCAATCGTTAAATGTGAAATATGAGTTTTCTGGAAATGAATTCTATGAAATTATAAATTGAGTAAAATAACATCGGTTTATTTTAATGATGAATAGTGATATCTGGAAAAGTAAAATATGTTAAAATGAAGCTTCCGAATTTAAAGGCACAATTTTAAGTGTTAATAGAATATTTTAAAATACTGTTTTCTTCATTGGGGTTTATTTAAGTAAATTGGAAATCTGGCTTTCATTGAAGAATTCACCAAAATGTTTAAACTATATTTTAAAAATGAATTTTCAAATATGGGAAATGTCTGAACTTCGGATGAAGTTATGGATTTGTATGGAATTGGAAATTTATGTTGAAATCATAAATTGACTTGAAATAAATCAGTGGATTTATATGGAAGAGTATTTTGAAATGTTTGAAACGGGAAGCGTTTCCCTGGGAAAACCAAGTAAATGTTTTACAAAAGATTTTATTTAACTAAGGTTAAGTTTTAAATCGTTTTAAAAGTATTTTTAAGAAATCGTTATTTTTAAAGAAATAAATTAATAAATTTTAATACCGTAAATAATTTGGGAGCATATTATTAATTATTTTTACAAATGGATTATTTAAAAGTTGGTTTTAGCTTAAGTTGTTAAAATTAGCATTTTTCTTCTTATAACGCTATTTTGAATTTAGTTAAACTAAAACCCTTATTTTTAAATCAAAGTTTATGTGTTAATAACTAGTTTTCTTCACATATTTAAATTTATATTTTGAGAGGTAATTTTCATATTTTAAAGTATATTTCAGTATAAGTATTTTTAACTGTTTTTAAATGCAAATGTTTAAGCTTGGTTTTTCCAATGGAAAAAAATGGTAAAATGGTTTACCATGTAAAGGAGGAAATTTGGGAATTCGTTCAAAATGAGTTTTGAAAATGTGAATATATCTTTTAAAGATATTAAAGGGAAGAATAAATAATGTGTGATATTATTTATTGTGTGATGGATGCTTATGGATGCTTGTGAATGTGAATTGATAGTTAAATCACCAACTATCAATATTGGCCAAAAGCGCTGATCGTTTCGAAGAGACCGGGATCGAGATTTATTTCTCGAAAACCACTTCGATCCGATTTGTACGTTTCATGTAACGTGTTCGGAGTTGAAGATGGAGCAGTAAAGAGCAAGGGCTAGTCGCTACTAATCCTGAGGATATTTCCAAAATGGATGTAGTAGGAATAGTGCCTTCAGTTCCGTTCGGACCCGGGACGGACTTGTATGGACGAATGCTTTCGTGACATCGTCAGGTGGGCGATGGGCATTCAAAGGGATATGTGCTATAAAGGTAACGCTTAGCCTCAAGCCTCATCAACCGGGAATGACTGAAAATCAGGGGTTATGCAGCAAGGCTTCGTGGGTAGCGCCCACTGGAGAGTATGGTCATCCCTGTCTAGATGTCCCTTTTATTTCGGCTTAGTGGTGCGGTTGCTGATCACAACCGTGGGGTGATTATATTCGGAATTGCCCATAGGTGATTCCGGCCTTGTGTTGCAGGGGACTTAGGGTGGGTCCTCGGTACTGTGATCTAGGCCACGTACTGTGACAGGTGGTACCCCAGTGCCTAGTCATTCGTTGGTAATCCATTTTCCCTACGTGCCTTGTACGTGTTTTGTTTGTATACCTAGTATGCTGGAATTTAATGAATGTAACAATTTCGGCTATTTTATAAGTATTTGTATATAGACACTATTATAATATCAGAGGATTTTTATAAAAAGTGTTTTAGTTATCGTAAGGTAAAAACCCGACATGTTTATTTGTGGCGTGGTCTTACGAGATGCTTTTGTTTTCAAAGGATTTTTGAAACTTTAATAATCAATTGGGTGTATTTATGATGCGCTGGTATTCCAGACTGACTCGGGTGTTATTTTATTATAATGCTCGGGTCCGACCGAGTATATTTACAGGATAGGTTGCTATGGAGCAGGAGAGGAGCTGGAGTCGAGGCGTATTATTCGTACTTGTTTATATTCCGCTGCTGTATCGGTTGAGATTTTCTGACTGATTACTATTGATTGTGTTGTGATAGACTCTGATGATGTATTGTATATAAACAGATATAGTTTTCATTTTGTGTAAAGATCTGTTCTATATATTATATTTTATCCGCTGCGATTGTGAGGTTCTGATTGTTTAGTTCTTTCTTCTTCTATCTACTTTCTTACTCTTCTACAATCTGTCTTTTCCGGCATTCGATCGTTGGCATATTATACTGTTGAGTATTTTGTGTCGATTTTCGAGGGTCGAGAAAGGTGGGTCGTCACAAATTCATTAGATTATCCATCTTAATTTCAAATGACTACCCATCATATTTTAAACTGACTACCCGTCTTATTTTAATCTGACTACCCATCTTATAATTATATGGACTACCCATCTCACATATAAGCATATTCAGAATTATGTGGATTATCCATCTCATATGTACTTGGATTACCCATTCCCTATCACATTGACTACCCATCATATGTGGTTTCGTTATTTTAAATTATGTGGACTATCCATCGCACATATTCCATTTAACTTAAAATGATGTGGACTATCCATCACACATTCCATAGTTTTCCTAGGATGACTATGAACCCTTCATTATCATCATAGAGACTATCCATCTTCGGGATGATGTGGACTATCTATCTCATATCGCATAGTTTTCCTAGGATGACTATGAACCCATCAATTTACAATTTAATTCATGTTACCGATATGTATCAATTTAATTCATGCTACCCACATGTATCCCCTTATAGTTATAACATTTCAAAATGGCATAACATCTGTATCCCCAAATGATCGATGTCGAAGTCGAATAAAAATTGACTTTGGTATCCCTAAGATTGAAATCAAAAAGCATATGACACATGGCTTGCTACCATTTAATGGTTTAATACAGATCAATGTCGAAATTCATCCACATTCATGTCTCCAATGATGGTGTCAAAATTTAAAATAGCATTAGTATCCCCAATGATTTCATCGAAATAGAAAACATAAGGCTCTTCGCCTTTAATGAAGATAGGCGAAATCCAATCCCCACTATGACTCATCGACCCTCTACCTAAGGTAAAACCGAACTTAAGTTCTTTTAAGTATAAATTCATGTCGAACAAGACGTTGTCGACTTTCACAAACTATAGGTTATCCACCAATTAAACAAAAAGTTTATCTTTTATAAGTTATATGGCTATCTGTCGAAAATATAAGGCCTTCGACCCACTTGAAACGTAGGCCACTTCGCCCCTTTAAAATATATTTATTTAGTTTAAATAGAACATGTCTCTTCAGTTTTATAAAGATGAAATGCGACGTCGATGCTACACTACGTCATTGTCGACTCCAATCAATATAAAAATTCTAATTATATGAGGTCACCGACCTTGATGCATAATGACACCAAAACCCTCGACGTCACTATAAATCCTTTAAAATTTAGTTTACTTCGGCTACTATGAGGCTTGGTTTGAAGACATAATCGACCTCATTACTGCCTAAGTAATGAAAACGGACGAAGTGATTAGGTGCGGCATCATTGAAAACAGTGATGGAGACATGCGAAGTCATTGACGTCGACATTAAGCTTTTTAAAACGCTTAGATGAATCATGAAGATACTTGCCGCCAATCATCTATTGTCCTGTTGTCCACTTCGATGCCGAAGGAATCACTCCATCGATATTTAGATAGCTATCATGTGCTTCCCCCTTAATTGACATCGATATTCAATGATGGCGATGTATAGTGGCATGACATTATCGTAATTCTTAAGAAAAATGTTTTATTGCTACTTTAAGTAAAAAAAATTCACCAAATCTTATTTCTTGTCCAATTTTTATTGGATAAAGCAATTTCTTTATAAATCCTTTCGAAAAATTAGTGCCACACTAAATTTTCAAGTTCCAAACATGTTTAAAATAATTAATATCTTTAATTAATTATCCTTTTAAATGCTTATCTAGCATAATAAATTTACAATAAATTGAAATCACTTAGGAAAAATCCTAAAAATTTATGGAAATTAGAGAGTATCCTTCTCTTTACCATATAAAAATTTCAGAGCCTAAAACCTATTTAATTATTTTAAATAATTAGTACCCAAAATTAAGCTATTTCCTTCTTAAGAAATTCATAAAATAACCTATATAACTTGGAAAATTATGAAATTAAAAACTCGTCTTCAAAATAACGTTTTATATAACATATCAGAAAATCAAACATTTGGAAATTAAAACCTTAGGTTTTACCCTTAAAACCCATTTAAATAATTTCGTAAAAATCCCTTAATTCATCATTCTATCCAAACAATGAATATTGAACCATACCTTGGTAAAATCTATCAAAATGATTCGAATATTACCCATTGCCAAATTTAAAAAGAAAAAATCGAGATATAACACTTATTATTCACCTTAGATTAATTGTTGGAGTTGAGATTTGATTTGGTCTTAATATTCTTAAGCTTTTTCCTATTGAATCCCCTTGATTTTGATCCCCTGCCTTGAGTTAGGGCAGACCTTGGTGTTTTTCTTTTAATTGTTTAAGTTTGTGAAAAGTGAGAATGAAATGGGCGAAAGAGGGTTTTAAAAGTTAAAGGATGGATCTGCATATTTTGCCCTCCTTATATTTTGTCTTATATGTTCAGTTTAAATAATCTTAATTAATTAAGTATGGCATGACCTTATTAAGTTTCAAATCTCATTCTCCGTAAAAATTTACATTATTCTATTTCATATATCCAATTAAATGTCCTTAATAATATTTCACAAACAATAGGGGTTTTATAGGCTCCCCTCCTTAAAGAATTTCAACTTCGAAATTCAGTAAGGACTACAAAATAAGCATATCAAACATGCAAACAATGTTAGTATATCCTATCAGCTATAAAGTCTATATACAACAAATATATAACATACCATTATAACATCTCAGGATAAGTATCCATAATCATGTCCTCTGTCTCCCAAGTACAATCTTTCTCGTTTTCACTCCATTGGACTTTCACTAGCTTGACTTTCTTGTTCCTTAATCTCTTCTCATCTCTTGTTACAACTCGAAGTGGTTGTCTCACAAAAGTCGGATCATGTTTTACTACTAAATCTTCCAGTGCAGTTGGAGCAATAGTAGTCTCTGCATCATGCGCATACTTTCTAAGATGAGAAACATAGAACACATTATGGACACCTGCCAAACTACTTGATAACTCTACTCGGTACGCGAGTTTTATGATCCTCTCTATAATAGAGAACAGTGCAACATTTCTCGGTGCCAGTTTCCCTAACTTTCCAAATCAAACCACACCCTTCATCAGTGATACTTTAATGAAAACACGATCTTCAACTGAGAACTCTAATTCTTTATGCCTTTTATCTGCATAACTTTTCTACCTAGACTGAGCTTCTCTCATCCTACTTCAGATTAACTCAATATTCTCTGTAGTTTCTCTTACCATATCTGGACCATGAACCAATCTGTCTTCGGTCTCTAGTTAACATATTAGTGATTTGCACGGCCTTCCATGCAAAGCTTCAAAAGGCGACATTCCTATACTAACATGATAACTATTATTATAGGAAAACTCAACCAAGTGCAATTGGTCTTCCCACGACCCACCAAAATCTAGTGCATAAGTTCTCAACAAATCTTCAAGTACATTATTAACTCTCTGTCTTCCCATCATTTTGTGGGTGATAAGTGGTACTCATCCTAAGCTTGGTACCCAACACTTCCTATAGACTCTTCCAAAATTCACTAGTGAATATGCATCCCTGTCACTAACTATACTACTAGGAATTCCATATAGTCTAACTATATACTTTATAAACAACTTAGCCAATACAGGCGCTGTCCTGGTAGAATTAACATGAATTAAATGGCTCTTGCTTAATCTATCTACCATAACTCATATGCTTCCATTTCTCTTGTTCGACCTTGGCACCCGTTAATAAAATCCTTGGATATTGAATCCCATTTCCAAACTAGCATATCATAAGGCTGAAGCAATCCACTTGTTTTCTGATATTCGGCTTTCATTTGCTAGCAATTTACATAGTGCTTCACCCATAAGCCTACATCTCTCTATATATCTTCCCAAAAGAAAATTCTGTTCATATCCTGATACATCTTGGTTTCCCTAGGATGAATCGTAAACTTCAATCCATGACGCTACCTAAGAACTTGCCTCCTTTGGTTTCCAACATTCGGCTTTCATATCCCTAAGAACCTCAATCCATCATCGATATCAGTTCCACCTTCCAAACCTCTAATCTTTCCGGCTAACAATGGATTGTCTCTTTACTTAGAAGCAATCCTTTCGATCAACATTGGTCAAACTTCCAAGCAAGAAAACATGGCTATACTTTGACTAGAACTAGTAGTCATTCTTAACTACACACTACAAGTAGTCGATACCTCTAGATCCTTCCATTCTGCCAAAATAGCTAACACCACATTCTGATGTTTCCTACTAAGTGAATCTGCAACTTTATTTCCTTTCCTTGGTGTATACTCAATACTAAAATCATAAGCTGCAAAACTCCAATCATCTCTTCCATCTCATATTCAACTCTTTTTGAGAGAATAAATACCTCAAGGACTTATGATCCATATACAACTTGAATTGTTCTCCTAAGAGAGTGTCTCCACACTGTCAATGCGAAAATCACCATTGCCAAATCCAAATCATGAGTCGAATATTTAACTTTATGTGTTCTGAGCTGCCGAGAAGCATAGGCAATTAATTTACCCCTTTGGATTAACGTATCTCATAATCCAGTTCCACAAGCATCAATATACACCACCAAATCTTGATTCCTGTCTGGAACTACTAACACGGACGCATTAGTCAACAAATGCTTCAACTTAAGGAATGCTTCCTCACATTTATCAAACAAATTAAATTTCACGTCCTTCTTAGTTAGCTTAGTCAAAGGCACTACTATCCGCGTGAAACCCATGATAAATCTACGGTGATAGCCAGCTAATCCAAGAAAACTTCTTATCTCAATCACTGTCACGGGTGTTTTCCAACTGTTAATAGCTTCAACCTTGGATGGATCGATTGACAACCCTTTCTCTGAAGCTACATGAATAAGAAACCTTACTTCTTTCTTTCAGAAATGACACTTCAAAAACTTCTTATCTCATACATCAATTAACACCATCAATGAACACCAAAACAAACCAATCCAAGTGCTCTCGGAAAATCTAGTACATCAAATCCATAAAGAAAGCGGGCGCATTAGTTAATCCGAATGACATTACTAACCACTCGTACGAACTGTACCTCATTCGAAACACCATGGAACATTGTCCTCCGCCACTCTTAATTGATGGAACCCTATCGCCAAATCCAACTGGGAAAATACTTTGGCTCCACTTAACTGATCAAATAAATTATCAATTCTAAGCAAAGGATATCAATTCTTTGTCGTCTTTTCATTCAACTTACGATAGTCAATGAACAATTTTAATGAGCTATCTGATTTCTTTGCGAACACTGTTGCCACTCCACAAGGCAAACTACTTGGTCTAATAAAACTCTTTCCTTCTAATTCCACTAGTTGCACCTTTAACTCCTTCATCTCGGTAGGTGTCATCCTACTAGATGGTCTACCTAAGGGTTCAGTTCCTTGTACAAGATCTATCTGAAACTCGATAGCTCATTTCGGTAGTAGTCCTATAACCAACTCCAAAACATCTGCAAATTCTCTTACAATTAAAACTCGATTCAATTCGTCTTCCACTTCTATGGCACCCAATAAAGCATAAATTTCTGAACTCGTATTCTCAACTTAGTATATTATTTGGTCACTACTATCAGGGTGTCTCAATGATGTTTTTCCTGTCTTGGAAAAATATCCTAGCATCAAATTTGCTCAACCAATCCATACCTAAAATGATCCCAAAATCCACAAAATCAAATACATACAAACTGCAGGCAAAAGTATACAACTCAAACTCTAGATGGTCACATCTCATCCCTAGAGTTGCGTACCCTCCTATTGGATTAGCTATCCTTGAGGAAGTAACAAGGTACGATGGTTCTAAGCATAACTTATCGACCAAACACTGAGATATAAATGAATGCGATGCACCAATATCAAATAATACTCTGACTGGTATGCTACGAATCAAAAGCATACCTTACATCATAAACTTTCCCTTCTCATCTATTGCTGGTCTTGATGTAGATGGCTCCAAAGCAAACACCTTTCCTTTGTTAGTCTTGGCTACTTCTGGACATTTGTTCTTATAATGCCCCACCTAGTTGCAATTAAAGCACTTCACATTATGATTCCCTACAACCACCTTTCCATTATCAGATCGACACTCATTAGCATAGTTCCTCTTCTTCTCACACTTGTAACGAAATATCATATTTCCCCTTTTTTGTAGCCCCACCTTTCTGCGCTCTCTTCTTCTTAAAGAATTTCCTCTTCTTATTCTAAGAATTCTGGTTCTCCGCCGACTTCTCTTTCCCAAATTTTTGAAGCATTTCTTCATTCCTGACAGTGATCTCCACCATTATATTTGATGGATCTCTGAGAAGTAGCATAGTTGCCCTAGTAATCTCCGGCCTCAACCCTCGGATAAACTTCTCTTTTCTCTTAATAACAGTGTCAATAGTGCCATATCCATACCTAGATAGCTCATCCAATTTAGCATAGTACTCTAACACTGACATTTCCCCTTGCTCCAACTCCATAAAATTCCTAAGAAAGGCCGAGTTGGCTACTTCAAACAAAAACCTATCCTCGAATATCCTTTGAAATACTGCTTAAGTCAATTCCTCTTCTGGTACCCCTATGGTCACCTCGTTCCACGAGAACAATGCATCTCCTTGCAACTATCTCGAAGCCAATCTCCTTTTCTGTTCATTATTTAGACCCAAATCAGCAAAAATCCACTCATAATGCAACGACTAGTTTTCCACTTCAACTGCATCTTCAGCACTCGGAAAAGGCTTCAAACCCAAACTGGTATAATCTCGACTCAGCTTAGCATAGTTATTACCAACCAGCGCTACGGGGTTGACTCCTCCCGCATTAGCAACATTTCCTCCAGCTACTCCTGCAGCTATTTCAGCTTGCATCAGATCGACGAAGAACTGATACATAATTCCCATATCCACTGGTGGGGTCGCAGCACCTACATTGGCATTTGCATTTTGATTAGTATTTTCCTGTCGACCTTGGTTCCTCCTAGTATTGGGCCGAGCATTTCCATTAGTTGTGGTGCTTCCTCCACCTAGTTTCACTCTTCCATTTCCTACTTCCATATCTTTCTTTCTCGTAAATCTGCATACGAGCCTAAGTAAGATATAAAAGGACGATCTAACAGAGAGGGGAGAATAGTGTAACGACCCACTATTTTGGACCATTCAAATCGACAATAAATCCACACATGTCGGACTTGAATAATTCAAAACAATAGATTGTAAATAAAATTTGGCAAAACTCAGCATATACAGTAAATAAATAATCACAGAATCATAGACACAGAGTAATGTAACAATAATGCAGCGGAAACAAAAGAATAGTAGTTCATGAAGCTACTATATATATATAATAGAGTTAAACAAGATACAACAGAAGTCTCTAATACAATAGTCAAATACAAGATCAGAATACATTACTGGAATCAACTGAATATCTGAAAGTTGGATAGATATCTGGATCTCCAAGCGAAGCTCCAACTCCAAAGGTGAATCTCGAATACTGGTACACTCAGTCTGACCCGAGCGTAAAGCAAAACACAAAACACTCGAGTCAGGATTAACATTCTTATATCAATAAATCCAACTCAAGTGAAATAACAACTGTAATACAAGTAACTCAAAGGATGTTTGGGATAACCATCCTCTAAGGATCCGTTAAACTATCTACTATATAGTAGTGTACGCTAAGTAGATAATGCCTATCAGAAATATAAAGTATCAAAATAGCATTAAGGCGTTACCATTATCCCACTTAACACATTTTATATAAGCGTCATAGTCTATACAGCACTGTAAACTCCACCGTAAACTAGTGGGCTATCAGGGAGTACTCCATAGGTATAACATGAAACAAATCGTACTGGTCGCACATAGGGATACGAGTATGACAAGGCACATGAGGCAATACCCAAGGAAGTGAAACTACCATTTGCCTGATCCGGACTGGTGAGAACGCATCGCCGCAACGATCGCAACACCGCGAAACAACATTCCCAATTCAAGGCTGCGCACCAATCAAAAACAAGTAATGAGTAGTTTACGAAGAAGTGTGTCCGCTAGAGGTAGCTAACCTCACTGGCCTGGCACGGCTCCTGTTTAAGTCATTTCCAATTTGACACAAGTGTCAAGGTCATCCATTATCGTTCTCTTTCTTCAAATCCAGCAACGTCATATTTCCAACCACTTCATTCTGCACTCCGCGTATAATAGTTATTAAAGTGGTTTTCGGTTTAGACAGAGAGTATGTCCCAAACCGATCCTGGACTCTTTAACAACCAAACGTAATTATTACACCGATTGGTCATTTAATAAATTTTCAAAATAATTTATATTTCAAAACCAAAATATCATTGCCATTTCAAAACCATATCCATACGATATCATTTTCACTTCAAATAAATCCATTTCCAAAATCATATCACTTTCCAAAGTTATATCGCTTTCGAAAACATAAGTCTTTAAAAATCAAAACACTTTGGAAATCGAAACCTTGAAATTCATAATACTTTGAAACTATAGCTTGAAATCATCACATTCGGAATCCATAACACTTTCCTCTTAAACAGTTTAGATATTAAAATTAGTGTATAAAATAAAATAGTTTATAAAATAAAAATAGTTTATATAAAATAGTTATAAGTTAAAATAGTTTATAATATAAAATAATATATATTGAAAATGATTTATATAAAATAGTTTATATTAAAATAATTTATAAAGTAAAATATAAATAGTTGTAGATATAGTTTAAAAATACTTTATAAAATAAAATAGTTTCCACAAATTCACAAATTGATTCAATTTAACTCGACTTCCAAATTCAACTTAATTCAATCTCAATTCATAAATTTCAACTCAATTCAATTTCTCAATAAATCATTTCGAATTATAACGATTTCAAATATAGATTTGAAACACAAAATAAACCATTAAATTTCAATATATTTCAAAGCTTTAAATATTCCACATTTCAAAAACTAAATTTGATAATTCCATTTATATCTCAATTTAATTTAATTTCATTAGTTTCTGAGATATTTCTTTAATCATTTCAAAACATCTAAATACAACTTCAATTTACAAATTTATATAAACAAAATATCTCATTTAAATTTATATAAGTTTGAAATATTCATTTAAGCCACTTTTTAATCAAATTCAAGTTATAAAACATATCTTAAAATTTCAAATTTAATAGATTTCAAATCGAACTTATTTAAGTATAATTCTTAAATAATTAAAAATTCCAAATCAAATTCAAATTTTCTCTTTCAACCTGAAACATTATAAGCTCTATATTTGAAAATATAAATTTTACATAAATACTTAAACATATTTTATATTGATTCAAATCAACTTTATTAAATCAACTTTAATAAATATTTAAAATCAATATTTATTAAAACCATATATTTCTTTTCAAAACCATAGAAATCAATTTCAAAATATTTATGTATATAGACCAATGGTGTCTGTATAAAATTTCTACCCTATGGTCAACTGATATGGATATTTGTCATTTCAATCCGTAATTTAAATTATATACGGGTATATATCTTTTCAACCCGTAATCCCAAATTTAATTCAATGAAAATCGCTTGGGTTTATCATTTCAACCCATAACGATTTTCTCCTATTCTACAGACCGTTCGGGTATGTATCATTTCAACCCATAGTGAATTGTATACTAACAGGGAACTTGCAGAGTGATAACATATATGATAATAATATTACAGACATATATCATCAATATAAATAACAGATAATAGTGTCAAGTGTCACAGGTGAACAGATATAGATAATGGCATATATATAGCAATATAAATAACATATAATGGTGTCAGATGTCACAGGTGAACAGATACAGATAATGGAAATATATAGCAATATAAATAACAGATAATGGTGTCAGATGTCACAGGTGAACAAATACAGATGATGGCATATATATAGCAATGTAAATAACTAGCAGCAGCATATTTCAATTGTCGTTTCCATTGAAATCAAATTTAATAAATAAAAGAACGTTAATCGTGAGTGATTGCTCACCTTTCGAGGCTAGAGAAATTTGAAAATGAAGTGGGTTACGAATCCAGGCACGAATTCCAAAGCGAAATAAGATGGGCATGAATTCGTTGATCAAAGCAAGGCTAGAATCGATGAGAATAATCAATCAGTTTGATAGAAATATTATTATTATCCCTGAAATCAATATATTTTAATTTAAGACAATTAGAATAAAATAATTATATAGATGTAAATAAAACCATCGTTTTAAACTAAACACGTATACTTTTCTTTCAAAAATCAAATGTGTATATATACATTAAAATTTAAATATAAATGCCTAAAACTTAATATGCATAACCAAATTGAATTCATGGCTATACGTAAAACTATAAATAATATAAATTTAGAAATCAAGTAGCTTAACTATATTATTGCTAAACGGTGAATTGTAAACATAACTTTGAAATATTCTTCTATATGATATCCAATCTATATACTTACACAAATTTAACATAAATTAATTAACACGTACAACTAACATCTATACACTTGAAATAATTTATCTGACATACTTTCCCTTGCTATTCATAACCTTAAGTCAACAAAACATAAAATAACTATCATATATATAACAGATAACATATGTAGAAATATATTAGTATATCAATCAATAAAATAAACAACTTATATGACATAACTATATATATATATGGCAACAGAGGCTACGGCAAATATAACTATACATATAGTACTATATGTATAAAAGAAATAAAAATCTAAACACATATATATCTTCCTACAAATAAAGTAAGCGTTTATGTATATATATATATATATATATATATATATACTTTAGTAAAAGTACACAGTCTATATATAAAGAATGTATATATGTTTAAACAGCTAACCTTTATATACCAATGAACCAATATATATTTCATAACCAAGAAGCAAGAACTAATATATGAAATCATTATATATACAACAAATATAAATACTTCTTTTAAGATATACATACTTTAAACATCCATATGAACATATAGCTTACATAACTATATAGATTATAAAGTTACAACTCAGCTCAGTATATACAAACTTGCAATATAAATATCCTTATATATACGAGTTATGTTATAATAAAATCTGTAAAATAAAAATTATAGATAATCTCTCACATGTTATACCTAGCAACGAAGAAGCAAAGAAAGCTCGGAGATCGGTCGGGCCGAGTGCAGCTGCACATGCGGTGATAGGTCGGAGTTGCAAGTTTTGGCGAAGTGGGGAAGCACCGTTGTTTAGCTTCGGGTTTGCGTGCATGAGAGTGGTGGGCGGAAGCTTTAGTAAGGGGAGGGCTGATGATGGTGACTCGGTGGTGCTGAGCTAGGGAGGAACAACTTTGGCCATGTCAAACCACCGCCTGCCTCATGGCTGTTGCTCACGTATGGCCGAAGTAAGGAGAGGGGACGGCCATGGTGAAGTATGGAGCTCGGGTGGAACATCGGTTTTGATGGCCTGAGTTGAGCTGCTGTGCATGGTGGAGGGGAGATGTGCGTGAGCACAGCAGTTGAAGAGTAGGGGAAAGAGGGAGGTTTGGGTAAACAAGGCCGAATGGGGAGGAGAAAAGAAAAGGTTGGTTGCTCCAGTTTATTCAAAAAAAGAATGATTTATGGAAGAAATGAAGGAGAGAGAACAGAAGAAGAGCAACAGTTTAACTTTATATTATTTTCTGAAATGAAACTAGAACCCAAAAGCAAAATACGAACCATCATAAAATAAATAAGAAGTGGGAATCATGTCAGTCATAAAGTTGATTTTTGGGAATTGAAAAAGGCTGCATGCTATTGATAATTAAATGGTGGAATATGAAAGAGACGTAGGAAACCAAAAGTTAAAATTTGGGTACCGGAATGATTAATCGTTTTATCGATTTCATCGAGTACCGAAGTTCGAAACACACAAACAAATATACTATGGAGATCAGTACGACGAGACGGTCAAAACGGTATACATATATCAGTGGTACGATTATCCTATCACAAGTCGGTATCGGTACCGAAATGCTGCTATTACGCCGAAAATAAGATAAACGGGACAATAGCAGTTCAAATTTGGGAAAACGAAAGATGACATCTCACTCAGAAGATGATTTACAAATTCTCTATAGAAAAATATTCAGGTTTGGAAAACATTTTATTACCATCAATTTTTAACTGATTGGAATTGAAATAAAATTACCCAATAAAATTTACTTGCATATTTTCTGATCAAAATTTACCATTTGCTATGTTCAAATAGACGTATTCCAAATATCAAATTTTATTTCAAAATTTTATTGTTTAAAATTTCACAAAATTTCAATTAAATATATTAATAAAACAAATAAAATTATTAAGAATTTACGGGTCGTTACAAATAGAGATGGAATACATACTTATATATAGCAAATACAAGTATGTTATTATAGCGTTATTCCATACCCTAAACTTATTCTCTGATTCATTAGGATTATATTTTAAAAAACTCTTTAGGTTTAAAATTCTTTTAATCATCAACATATGCTCCAGTACCAATTTGTAACATCCCCCATCTTGAGGCTCAATTTTAACCGTTACGGATGCTGCAGTCATCCATAGTAATTAATTGTCGTTGACAATATGCGGCTATGTTAATCTTATCAATATTTAGAAGCACATGAATATGAAAAAATTTCAACACAGTTTAATAACAAATTTTCACATCTCATTTCTTCATTACATAATCTCATTCATAAACCCACGTTCTGAGAAATTATAATTATTACAAAATACTCCAAGAGCGATATATAAAGATGCCCCATTGGTTGATCAAAGTCAAATTCTTGGCAGGTATACAACTTTCTCAATACATCCAAATAGACAAAACGAAACTACACAACAGAAATAGATAAAGTTCCTAATAGCTAGATTACCTCCCGCATATCTCCAGAAGCTTATTCATCTAACTGGAACCTGAATCTCTTACTCCCGACCTACTCAAATGAGTACCCAAGAGTTTAAAGGGAAAAACAAATACTTCGAGTCAGACAACAGCCTGAACCGCTAAGCGAAACAGGTTTTCCCCTTATTAGTATCTTAACTAAAACATAACAACCATATATTATGCTTTTGCAACCACAATGCTTAGTAATAGAAAATAGCATTTATAATCATGCAACATATATTGGATTACCCATCCGAATTCATTAGATTATCCATCTTAATTTCAAATGACTGCCCATCACATTTTAAACCGACTACCCTATTTATTTTAATCTGACTACTCGTCTTATAATTCTGTGGACTACCCATCTCATATATAAGCATATTCAAAATTAAGTGGACTATCCATCTCACATATAATTGTTACTAGGATTACCCATCCCTTACCATATTGACTACCCACCACATATGGTTTAATTATTTAAAATTATGTGGACTATCCATCAGACATATTCCATTAAACTTAAAATAATGTGCACTATCCATCACACATTGCACAATTTTCCTAGGATGATGTGAACACTTCATTATCCTCATAGAGACTATCCATCTCCGGCATGATGTGACATCCCATAGTTTTCCTAGGATGACTATAAACCCAACAATTTACAATTTAATCCGTGTTACCCACATGTATCAATTTAATTCATGTCACCAACATTTATCAATTTAATTCGTGTTACCACATGTATCCCCTTATAGTTATAACATTTCAAAGTGACATAACATTGGTATCCCTAAATGATCTATGTCAAAGTCAATAAAAATGGACATTGGTATCCCAAATATTGAAATCAAAAATCATATGACACATGGCTTGCCACCATTTAACGGTTTAATATAGATCAATGTCAAAGTTCATCCACATTCATGTCCCCAATAATGGTGTCAAAGTTTAAAATTTAAAATAGCATTGGTATCCCCAGTGACTTCGTTGAAATAGAAAACATAAGGTTCTTCGCCTTTAATTATGATAGGCGACATCCAATCCGCACTATGCCTCATCTAATCTTTACTCAAGGTAAAACAAAACTTAAGTTTTTAAGTATAAATTCACGTCGAAGAAGATGTTGTTGACTTTCAAAAAATATGGGCTATCTACCAATTAAACAAAATGTTTATCTTTTGTAAGTTATATGGCTACCTGTTGAAAATATAGGGTCTTCGACGCTCTTGAAACATAGGCCACTTTGTCCCTTTAAAACATATATTTTTTAGTTTATATAAAACTTGTCTCTTCGACTTTCAAAAGATAAAGTATGACGTCGATGGTACACTACATCATTGTCAACTCCAATCAATATAAAATTCTGAGTATATGAGGTCGCCAACCTTAATGCATAATGACACCAAAGCCCTCGACGTCATTATAAATCCTTTAAATTTTAGTTTCTTTTGGCTACTATGCCGCTTGGTTCGAAGACATAATAGGTGGCATTACCGCCTAAGTAATGAAAACAGTCAAAGTGATTAGTTGTGGCATCATTGAAAATGGTGATGAAGACATGCGGTGTCGTTGACTTCGAGATTAAGCTTTTTAAAACGCTTAGATGAATCACGAAGACACTTGCCGCTAATCATCTATTGCTGTCGTTGTCCACTTCGATGCCGAAGGATTCACTCCGTAGATACCTAGGTAGCTATCATGTGCTTCCGTCTTCATCGACGTCGACATTCAATGACGACGATGTATGGTGGCTTGGCATTATCTAATTCTTAAGGAAACTATTTTATTCCAACTTTAAGCAAAAACTTTTCACCAAATCTTATTTCTTGTCCAATTTCTATTGGATGAAGCAATTTCTTTACAAATCCTTTTCATAAATTACTGCCAAACTAAAATTTCAAGTTCCCAAACATGTTTAAAATAATTAGTTAATATCTTTAATTAATTACCCTTTTAAATTCTTATTTGGCATAATAAATTATAATCACTTGGGAAAAATCTCAAAAATTCACATAAATTAGAGAATACCCTTCTCTTTACCACATAAAAATTTCAAAGCCAAAAACTATATTTAATTATTTTTGTGATATCCCGGAAATTTGGCAATATCAATTTAATAATCTTTATTAATAATTAAATTGATTTGTTGATTTATTTTATAAATTGACAAGTTATTCATTTTAAAAGGTTAATAATATTTTAAATTGGCAAATTTATTTCTTTTGAAAACTAATAACATTTTAATTTGGGAATATCTATTCTAAAATTTTAAATTGGGAAGTTTTATCTTTCTAAAACTAATATAAGTGTTTATATTTATAATATATATATATAGGTATATATATTATGAATAGGGAACCTTTTAATTTAATAAAAATTTGTTTTCAAATTATAATATATATATGAACATATATATTGTTATTTGAAGTTATGTATTAAATTCAATATGATAATTATCAAGCTAATGTTAAAAGTATTTTCCATTTAGAATATATATATTTGTATATATTGGAATGGAAAGAGTATTGGATTTGAATTTAATTAAGATGTTTTCAAACTTTAATATTTATACAATTTTTAATTTGACAATACTTTTGGAAATGATAATTGAGATTTAAATAACAAGAATAATTTCTTATTCATTAAAGATATATTTTAGCTTAAGTTTTGAATAAGATTAAATTAAGAAGTTCAATTGTTTTAATATTCTTTCATTTTTAAAATACAAACCTAAGACAAATTTAGTTTAAAAAAATATATATATAGTAAAATAAGTTTCTCAAGCATATATAAATATGTTATAAATATTTGATTAAGGTATAAGTTACTTAAATAATAGTTTTCACATTTGTATATTTTTATAGGAATGTAAAAGCTTAATTATAAAAAGACAAATATATCATTTTATACATATAAATATTTCTTAAATACACATATATGACTTAAGTAAATTTATTAAAACAAGAATTTACACTTGTTAGCATTTTAGAGTGGTTTAGTGACATTTGTAAAGATATAAGCCTATGTGTAAGCAAATTAACACTTAAAGAAGACACATGGCTATTTTCTTTGGTAATTAAAGTTTTAAAATTTTAAATATAGAAAAAGATCTGCAATTTTCTTTCATCAGCTCTAATTTTTCTTCACTCTTCAACTAAAACAATTCGAATCAATGAAAGAAAGTAAAATAATATAAGCTGGAAATCTAAAAGTAAAAGAAGAAGTAAATCTGGAAACTGGAAATTCAAATGAAAATCTGGAAATCAAAGTAGAAATGAAGATCTGTAAACTGGAAATGCAAATCAGAGAAAGGAGATGAAAGGCAAATTTAAATAGCAGCTTCAAATCTTCAATTTCGATCTGAAGACATGCAATCAAATAAAGAAATCAACAGCAAGTTTAAATTCAACAAAGCAAAAAGAAATCAAATTCAAAAATCTGGAAAAGCCGGGAAACAACATATGTTCTCTGTTTTACAAATTCAGGTGAGTAAACCTAAGTTTTAAAAACAGTTTTAAATCTTGGATTTCTACTTGTTCCTGTGAATGAACATCTTCATGTTATCTGGATACTTGAATTAAAATTGGATGCATGCTTGAGTTATACATTTTTGAATGTCTGTAGTTTACATATGTCTCTGTTTAAAATAACAGTGAGAAAACTTATTTTTAAAAATAGTTTTAAACCCTGAATTTCATCTTGTTATTTTGAATTGAATATCATGATGTTCAAATACAATTGGATTACTTGCCTGGAAAATTTGATTGAATTGCCTATAGTATATATTTGTTTACAGTGTGCTTATAACAGTTCATGATCTTCTGATGAAATTCAAATACTTGATCTTGAATTCGAATTAGACTTGGCTTTATAAATGAAAGTTGTTGATAAACAAGTAATTCATCATCTAAAAATATTTATAAGATTTTTAAGTGAATCATCAACTCAGAAAATGTAAATTTACAGTAAGAATCGAATTTGGTCAAAATTTTATAATTTTGATTTTTTTTATTTTGATCTTATATTTGAATTGCGAATGGCAAATCGTGATTTTTGAAGCTAGTATCGTGATTTTTAGATTTGAATTTCGAGAGAACTTGGGGTTTGATTGTTTTTGGCATTATGGCCAATTCACGGTGAACGGCGACGATCGACGTGCCGTGGGTGAACGCGAAGGTGGAGGGGGAGGTAGTGAGCTTGGGAAAAATCATTCGTGAATTTATTGGTGATTGAGTTGGCCGAAATCGATCGAGTTAGGGTTTAGTATCTGTTTTGTTTCGTCGACGTTCATTTGGGTTTCACGTTGTCGATAGGCAATCGGAGGTGATCGCATGGAGTTCTGGAGATGCGGGTAGGTGTGACGAAGCGATGGTGAGAAGCGCGAGGAGTCTCGTGGCATAGATCATCAGAGGGGAACGGTTTCTGGTGATGTACGTTTTGGAGCTGATGGGTTCTTTGCTCGATTTCGATTCTCGTACAAATCGAGAATATCTGGGTGGTCGTACGTGAAGACGAGGTTGATATCGACTTGTCGGAGGCAGGTGTTGGGTTCATCGTCGATCAGCGTAGGCGTGCACGTGCACGAGCACGTTAGCGTGCATCTGAGAATTTGGTTTGGGGAAGAGGTGGATACCAGGTTTTTCTTCGGGAATTTTCGAGTTTTACTCGAAGCAGAAAGATTAGAGGAGTGACTCGAGAGCTACTTCGGGTTTCTGAGGGTTTTGCTCGAGTTTGGTAGGAGCGGGTTTTAAAACTGGTACATGAAGTTTTAAAAAAAAAAAAAAGTTTTAAAACAAAAGAATTTGTTTTGAAATGTTCTAAGTTTTTAAAACCAGTTAAACAAGTTTTGTTTATAAAATTAATTCGTTTTAAGTTAATGTTTTAAACAAAGTTTTTATATTTTGAAATGTAAAAAGTTTTAAATAAGTTCAATGATTTAAAATCAATTAAAATAAAGATTTACATATGTAAATTTGAATTTGAAGGAAATTTAGATAATTAAAGTGTTATTGGTAAATAATTGATTTAATTAAGATAATAGTTTCTTGATTAAGAACTTTTAATATAGTAAGTTAAGAATCATTTAATTAAATTTAAATGATTAAGATAAATTAATAATAAATTAATTTGTGATTAATTAAGAAAATCATTTATAAATTAATTAAGTATAATTAATTAATGAAGTAATTAAGGAATAATTACTGGATGTAATTAAGTAAAGGTAGATTATTTAATAAAGTAATTAGAGGATAATTATTTTATGGAAGTAATTAAATAAGAAGTGATTAAGGTTAATTACCTAGTGTTATTAATTAAATAATTTATTTAATTAAAGGATTAAGGTTAATTAATAAGATAATTAATTATTGATTAAGGTAATTAATTAAAAAGTAATTAATTAATGGAAGTAATTAAGGAAGTTAATTACTGGATTATATTAATCAAAGGTGATTAATAATTATGGATTTATTAAGAATAATTACTTAATGTAATTAATAAAATAATTAAAGGTGTAATTAGGGATCATTAGTTTATAATTAATTAATGATGTAATTAAGAGTTGATTAATTAAGATTAATTAGTCAAATGATAACTGATTAATTGTAATTAGTTAAGGATTAAAGTAATTGATTATAATTAATTAATTAATGAAGTAATTAAAGGTTAATTACTGTATTGGATTAAGGATAATTAATTTGTGAAATTAATTAAAGATAATTACTCAAATGTAATAAAAGTATAATTAATCAAGGTGATTAATTAAAATAGATAATTAGAGAAGATTAATTAATTTATTTGTAATTAATTAATGATTATATAAGTAAGATTTATGATGAAGTAATTAATTTAATTTAATTTAAATTAATTAAGAGATGAAGTAATTAATTTAATTCACTTTAAATTAATTAAAGATAGAGATAGTTAATTTAATTCATTTTAAATTAATTATGTTGTGATTAAGTAAATCGTTACTTATATAAGAATGGATGACATTGATTTGTCTTGAATGAATGTATCTCAAAAATGAGATAAGATGTTGTGTAGTATGAATGTTTGGTTGCATTATGATGGTAATGTAGATTAACTATTGTGATGTTGATATGGATTACCTACTAGTTATGAATCATCTGTTTAATTGATAATGTGATTATAAATTGTGGTTTGTGAATTATCTATCTGTATGAATATAGATAAGTAAAATTGTTTAAACCTTTAAACAACTTGGCCTTAAAAGATACGTTTTGGATTTCGATGAGACCGGGATCGGGTTTCCGTATACCGGTATTCCAGGTCTGGAGACCCGAATACCACATCGATCCAAATTAACGATAGGTCGTGAATCTCAAGTGAAGATGAAGATTCAGAGTGCAAGGGTTATTGTCGTTAACTCTGAGGGTGATTCCAAAACGAGTGTAACGAGATAATGCCTTCGGTTTCGTTCGAACCCGGAACGAACTTGTATGGATTGAATGCTTTCAGCACATCGTCAGGCGGACGATGAGCATTCTAAGTGTTATGTTCTGATTAAAGGTAATCGTAACCTCAAGCCTCATCAACCGGGAATGGCTAAAACAGGGGAGGTGCAGCAAGGCTTCGTGGGTAGCACCCACTGAGAGCAAGATAGATCCCTGTCTAGAGGTCCCTTTTCTTTTATTCGGCTTAGTGTGTGGTTGGTCGCGCCAACTACGGGATTATCTTGTTCGGAATTATCCAGTAAGGGATGGTTCCGGCTTTGTGTTGCAGGGGAGCGGGCGTACTCCTCGGTACGGTGATCTAGGCCACGTACTGTGACGGGCGGTACCCCAGTAGCCCTGCCATTGTATGGAATCCAAACTCCAATAAGTGCCGTACGTATTAGTTGTGCCCAACTATGTTGGAATGTGAGATGTAAGCATTTCAGCTATTTCTGTATTTTACTTGAAAACCCTAGACCCTATTATAATACAATCAGATTTCCTATCAAATGTTTTGGTTAGCGTAAGGTAAAAACTTTTCCATGTTTATGTGTGGGAAGTCTTACGTGATACTTTGTTTTCAAAGGGTTTTGAAGTTAAACAATTTTAACCCGTTTACTCACACCAGACCCATGTCTGACCCAAGAGTTTATTTTCTGTTTTATTAAACCTTGGGTACTCAATTTTTACGAGTAGCCAAGGGATTCAGGTTAGCTTTGACGAATCTATGGAGGAGATATGGAGCAGGAGGCTTCAGCATTCGTAGATATATAGTATTCCGCTGTGTTGGTTTCTCTGAGTCGTTTGTTTGAATTGTATCTTGTGTTGTATAATAGACAGGTTTTATAACTGTCTATTTTGTGATGTATAAGTTGTGTACTCTGATTATGTAAAGACTATGTAATAGTTATGTGATATATTATATTTGTTTCGTTCCGTTGTGAGATTCTGATGTGTTGTTATTCTTTCTTTCTCTTCTTTTCTCTTTTCTATCCCTTTCTTTCTTAATAATGATGCGACTTTCTATGGAGAGAAAGTCGTGGTCGTTACAGTGGTATCAGAGCATAGGTTGAGCGAATGCCTAAGCTTTTGGTTAAGTGAATATCAGAACACTAGGTTGAGTGAATACCTAGGTTCGGAAGGATTGTTCATTAGAGATAGGATCTGTAGCAACCTGTTGAGTCTGAGTATATATATACGAGAGCGCGTATTTGTTAGTTATATAAAATGGTTTTATATTGTGTTAATTGATCGGTTGAGTGGTATATGGATTCTGGTCAATACGAGTAGCTAACGTTATTGATAGGGATCTCTAAACACTTGAACCAGGCCAATGGACACAATATTGTTTTAAAGAGGTAGATGAAATAATTCTACCCAGATATAATTTCTATATAAAAAGTATCATTTTAAATATATATATTTATGTATTTCTACCTATTTATTGGGTTACCTGTTCGGTTTTTCCAATATAAGTTATAAAGGTAGATAAGGTGGTAGTGTGTGTAACACAATTACCAATAGTTGGAGTTTGAATGTTTGAGGTTGGAAGTATATATCGAGACTGTATACCCAATATCGTCTCGAGTAAGTTGGCAGTATGGAGTAAGGATGTCTCGGATCTCTGAAGAAAATCCTTTTCAAGATTCGGAGTCCATTATTAGAATGTAAGCTTGTTTGTGCTCGGGTGAGCAGATTTTCTAGAGTTGAATCTATCAGTTGTGCAGAAGTAAGTGATGGTAGCTTGGCAACTTCAGGAAGTAGTAGCTGTGTGATGAGACAGGGTGGCTATGGACGTTTTTGAAGATGTTTCTTCTGGAACAAGTTTGAAGAAGTGAGTCTGTTTCGGTGATTGTGGCTGAGTTCAGCATGGTGTTTTTGTTTGTTTGAAGTCCGAGTTCCTCGAGTAGTTTCGGATAAGAAGTCTTTGGTTTGTGGCAGCAATGCGACTCGGAGTGTTCTATGTTGGCCGAAAGTTTCTGGCTGAGCAGTTTTTCTAAAGGTGAAGTTCAGAAGCAGTTGAGTGAATCCATTTCTTCGATGAATTGGTTAGTCAAGTATAAGCTATTCTGATTAGTGAAGAGAGAACAGTTATCTTTGGAAATTAGGCCGAGCTGATCGCAAAAGTGACTTGCGATTGTTTAAGTATTCTCTTGGGATTATTGGAGATTGAGATTCCGTATCGACTTGATTCGTGGAGTTACCGGAAGTTCAGCTTAGTAGAAGGATGTCTCCGAGAGAAGAATTTGGTGAAGCAGCTCAGAATTCTTTGGAGAGGGATTGATCACACCTAGTTTTTCTGGAGAAGTTTCTGCGAGATGTTTCTGACCAAATGGAATGAAGTCGCTAAGATTTTATGGTCTGATGAACTGTGGATGATCAAGTTTGTGCTCGAGTTTTTCCGACGGCATTCTCATCTGTTCAAGGTCAGAATTGTGCAGCGAAAGCAAGATAGCAGCTATTCTAGAGTGGGAGCAACCGGGAGTTGTGATTTTATTGGAGTAGAGTATTTCTATAAGAAATTCAAGTGTATCTCTAAGTGTGAAGAAATTTTCAGGATTTGGAGATAAGGTTGTCAAGTGCAACTGTTTTGGCTATTCCAGATAGGAGAGGTAGTTCATAGTTCTCTAATGTTTGTGGAGTAGAATTGTGTTCTGGATTTCGGTGATTTTTGGGAAACCATTTTGTTGAGTAGGATCCGGAAATTGGTTTGATATTGGTCTAATCTGTTTCAAGAAGCATCAGCAAGGGTTAAGCTGATCAGGAAGAATGAAGTGACTCAGGATCGTCAAAGGAGTTATGCAGTTAAGAATTGATGGAATTTGGAAATTGATGTTGAAATTGGATATTGTTTAAGTTTTTCTCCGATCAAAGGAGATATAAGATTTGGTAAGACTGGAGAGTAAGCTCCGGAAGTATTATGAGATTTTTCTGTGTTCTTTGGAGATTAGATTTTGATCTCCAGGATTGAGTTGCCAGTTCGGATAACTGGAATTCATTTTATTTCACATATCTCTGAGGAATATGTGTATGATTCATCGAGTGATGGAATCAGCAGTTCAGAAGAATTTGGTAGTTGAGATGGTTTTGAGTTAGTCTGATATCTTGTTCAGATTTGTGATCTAGAAAGGAAGGACTTCTAGATTATTGTAGATAGTTAGTTTAGATCCTGTAGAACGAGTCTCCCGGTATATATATATATATACTTGGGGAAACTCGAGTAAATTCTATCCAGATTTTGACTGGATAGTTAAATTTGTTTGATTTAATTTGTTTGCTATGGTTGTTTGAATATGATTGATATCTATGGTTGCTGTTTAAAATAAAATTTTGCTGGGTTATTAAATTATCTTTGCTTTTAAATTTCGGGGACGAAATTATTTTAAGGGGGAAGGAATGTGATATCCCGGAAATTTGGCAATATCAATTTAATAATCTTTATTAATAATTAAATTGATTTGTTGATTTATTTTATAAATTGACAAGTTATTCATTTTAAAAGGTTAATAATATTTTAAATTGGCAAATTTATTTCTTTTGAAAACTAATAACATTTTAATTTGGGAATATCTATTCTAAAATTTTAAATTGGGAAGTTTTATCTTTCTAAAACTAATATAAGTGTTTATATTTATAATATATATATATAGGTATATATATTATGAATAGGGAACCTTTTAATTTAATAAAAATTTGTTTTCAAATTATAATATATATATGAACATATATATTGTTATTTGAAGTTATGTATTAAATTCAATATGATAATTATCAAGCTAATGTTAAAAGTATTTTCCATTTAGAATATATATATTTGTATATATTGGAATGGAAAGAGTATTGGATTTGAATTTAATTAAGATGTTTTCAAACTTTAATATTTATACAATTTTTAATTTGACAATACTTTTGGAAATGATAATTGAGATTTAAATAACAAGAATAATTTCTTATTCATTAAAGATATATTTTAGCTTAAGTTTTGAATAAGATTAAATTAAGAAGTTCAATTGTTTTAATATTCTTTCATTTTTAAAATACAAACCTAAGACAAATTTAGTTTAAAAAAATATATATATAGTAAAATAAGTTTCTCAAGCATATATAAATATGTTATAAATATTTGATTAAGGTATAAGTTACTTAAATAATAGTTTTCACATTTGTATATTTTTATAGGAATGTAAAAGCTTAATTATAAAAAGACAAATATATCATTTTATACATATAAATATTTCTTAAATACACATATATGACTTAAGTAAATTTATTAAAACAAGAATTTACACTTGTTAGCATTTTAGAGTGGTTTAGTGACATTTGTAAAGATATAAGCCTATGTGTAAGCAAATTAACACTTAAAGAAGACACATGGCTATTTTCTTTGGTAATTAAAGTTTTAAAATTTTAAATATAGAAAAAGATCTGCAATTTTCTTTCATCAGCTCTAATTTTTCTTCACTCTTCAACTAAAACAATTCGAATCAATGAAAGAAAGTAAAATAATATAAGCTGGAAATCTAAAAGTAAAAGAAGAAGTAAATCTGGAAACTGGAAATTCAAATGAAAATCTGGAAATCAAAGTAGAAATGAAGATCTGTAAACTGGAAATGCAAATCAGAGAAAGGAGATGAAAGGCAAATTTAAATAGCAGCTTCAAATCTTCAATTTCGATCTGAAGACATGCAATCAAATAAAGAAATCAACAGCAAGTTTAAATTCAACAAAGCAAAAAGAAATCAAATTCAAAAATCTGGAAAAGCCGGGAAACAACATATGTTCTCTGTTTTACAAATTCAGGTGAGTAAACCTAAGTTTTAAAAACAGTTTTAAATCTTGGATTTCTACTTGTTCCTGTGAATGAACATCTTCATGTTATCTGGATACTTGAATTAAAATTGGATGCATGCTTGAGTTATACATTTTTGAATGTCTGTAGTTTACATATGTCTCTGTTTAAAATAACAGTGAGAAAACTTATTTTTAAAAATAGTTTTAAACCCTGAATTTCATCTTGTTATTTTGAATTGAATATCATGATGTTCAAATACAATTGGATTACTTGCCTGGAAAATTTGATTGAATTGCCTATAGTATATATTTGTTTACAGTGTGCTTATAACAGTTCATGATCTTCTGATGAAATTCAAATACTTGATCTTGAATTCGAATTAGACTTGGCTTTATAAATGAAAGTTGTTGATAAACAAGTAATTCATCATCTAAAAATATTTATAAGATTTTTAAGTGAATCATCAACTCAGAAAATGTAAATTTACAGTAAGAATCGAATTTGGTCAAAATTTTATAATTTTGATTTTTTTTATTTTGATCTTATATTTGAATTGCGAATGGCAAATCGTGATTTTTGAAGCTAGTATCGTGATTTTTAGATTTGAATTTCGAGAGAACTTGGGGTTTGATTGTTTTTGGCATTATGGCCAATTCACGGTGAACGGCGACGATCGACGTGCCGTGGGTGAACGCGAAGGTGGAGGGGGAGGTAGTGAGCTTGGGAAAAATCATTCGTGAATTTATTGGTGATTGAGTTGGCCGAAATCGATCGAGTTAGGGTTTAGTATCTGTTTTGTTTCGTCGACGTTCATTTGGGTTTCACGTTGTCGATAGGCAATCGGAGGTGATCGCATGGAGTTCTGGAGATGCGGGTAGGTGTGACGAAGCGATGGTGAGAAGCGCGAGGAGTCTCGTGGCATAGATCATCAGAGGGGAACGGTTTCTGGTGATGTACGTTTTGGAGCTGATGGGTTCTTTGCTCGATTTCGATTCTCGTACAAATCGAGAATATCTGGGTGGTCGTACGTGAAGACGAGGTTGATATCGACTTGTCGGAGGCAGGTGTTGGGTTCATCGTCGATCAGCGTAGGCGTGCACGTGCACGAGCACGTTAGCGTGCATCTGAGAATTTGGTTTGGGGAAGAGGTGGATACCAGGTTTTTCTTCGGGAATTTTCGAGTTTTACTCGAAGCAGAAAGATTAGAGGAGTGACTCGAGAGCTACTTCGGGTTTCTGAGGGTTTTGCTCGAGTTTGGTAGGAGCGGGTTTTAAAACTGGTACATGAAGTTTTAAAAAAAAAAAAAAGTTTTAAAACAAAAGAATTTGTTTTGAAATGTTCTAAGTTTTTAAAACCAGTTAAACAAGTTTTGTTTATAAAATTAATTCGTTTTAAGTTAATGTTTTAAACAAAGTTTTTATATTTTGAAATGTAAAAAGTTTTAAATAAGTTCAATGATTTAAAATCAATTAAAATAAAGATTTACATATGTAAATTTGAATTTGAAGGAAATTTAGATAATTAAAGTGTTATTGGTAAATAATTGATTTAATTAAGATAATAGTTTCTTGATTAAGAACTTTTAATATAGTAAGTTAAGAATCATTTAATTAAATTTAAATGATTAAGATAAATTAATAATAAATTAATTTGTGATTAATTAAGAAAATCATTTATAAATTAATTAAGTATAATTAATTAATGAAGTAATTAAGGAATAATTACTGGATGTAATTAAGTAAAGGTAGATTATTTAATAAAGTAATTAGAGGATAATTATTTTATGGAAGTAATTAAATAAGAAGTGATTAAGGTTAATTACCTAGTGTTATTAATTAAATAATTTATTTAATTAAAGGATTAAGGTTAATTAATAAGATAATTAATTATTGATTAAGGTAATTAATTAAAAAGTAATTAATTAATGGAAGTAATTAAGGAAGTTAATTACTGGATTATATTAATCAAAGGTGATTAATAATTATGGATTTATTAAGAATAATTACTTAATGTAATTAATAAAATAATTAAAGGTGTAATTAGGGATCATTAGTTTATAATTAATTAATGATGTAATTAAGAGTTGATTAATTAAGATTAATTAGTCAAATGATAACTGATTAATTGTAATTAGTTAAGGATTAAAGTAATTGATTATAATTAATTAATTAATGAAGTAATTAAAGGTTAATTACTGTATTGGATTAAGGATAATTAATTTGTGAAATTAATTAAAGATAATTACTCAAATGTAATAAAAGTATAATTAATCAAGGTGATTAATTAAAATAGATAATTAGAGAAGATTAATTAATTTATTTGTAATTAATTAATGATTATATAAGTAAGATTTATGATGAAGTAATTAATTTAATTTAATTTAAATTAATTAAGAGATGAAGTAATTAATTTAATTCACTTTAAATTAATTAAAGATAGAGATAGTTAATTTAATTCATTTTAAATTAATTATGTTGTGATTAAGTAAATCATTACTTATATAAGAATGGATGACATTGATTTGTCTTGAATGAATGTATCTCAAAAATGAGATAAGATGTTGTGTAGTATGAATGTTTGGTTGCATTATGATGGTAATGTAGATTAACTATTGTGATGTTGATATGGATTACCTACTAGTTATGAATCATCTGTTTAATTGATAATGTGATTATAAATTGTGGTTTGTGAATTATCTATCTGTATGAATATAGATAAGTAAAATTGTTTAAACCTTTAAACAACTTGGCCTTAAAAGATACGTTTTGGATTTCGATGAGACCGGGATCGGGTTTCCGTATACCGGTATTCCAGGTCTGGAGACCCGAATACCACATCGATCCAAATTAACGATAGGTCGTGAATCTCAAGTGAAGATGAAGATTCAGAGTGCAAGGGTTATTGTCGTTAACTCTGAGGGTGATTCCAAAACGAGTGTAACGAGATAATGCCTTCGGTTTCGTTCGAACCCGGAACGAACTTGTATGGATTGAATGCTTTCAGCACATCGTCAGGCGGACGATGAGCATTCTAAGTGTTATGTTCTGATTAAAGGTAATCGTAACCTCAAGCCTCATCAACCGGGAATGGCTAAAACAGGGGAGGTGCAGCAAGGCTTCGTGGGTAGCACCCACTGAGAGCAAGATAGATCCCTGTCTAGAGGTCCCTTTTCTTTTATTCGGCTTAGTGTGTGGTTGGTCGCGCCAACTACGGGATTATCTTGTTCGGAATTATCCAGTAAGGGATGGTTCCGGCTTTGTGTTGCAGGGGAGCGGGCGTACTCCTCGGTACGGTGATCTAGGCCACGTACTGTGACGGGCGGTACCCCAGTAGCCCTGCCATTGTATGGAATCCAAACTCCAATAAGTGCCGTACGTATTAGTTGTGCCCAACTATGTTGGAATGTGAGATGTAAGCATTTCAGCTATTTCTGTATTTTACTTGAAAACCCTAGACCCTATTATAATACAATCAGATTTCCTATCAAATGTTTTGGTTAGCGTAAGGTAAAAACTTTTCCATGTTTATGTGTGGGAAGTCTTACGTGATACTTTGTTTTCAAAGGGTTTTGAAGTTAAACAATTTTAACCCGTTTACTCACACCAGACCCATGTCTGACCCAAGAGTTTATTTTCTGTTTTATTAAACCTTGGGTACTCAATTTTTACGAGTAGCCAAGGGATTCAGGTTAGCTTTGACGAATCTATGGAGGAGATATGGAGCAGGAGGCTTCAGCATTCGTAGATATATAGTATTCCGCTGTGTTGGTTTCTCTGAGTCGTTTGTTTGAATTGTATCTTGTGTTGTATAATAGACAGGTTTTATAACTGTCTATTTTGTGATGTATAAGTTGTGTACTCTGATTATGTAAAGACTATGTAATAGTTATGTGATATATTATATTTGTTTCGTTCCGTTGTGAGATTCTGATGTGTTGTTATTCTTTCTTTCTCTTCTTTTCTCTTTTCTATCCCTTTCTTTCTTAATAATGATGCGACTTTCTATGGAGAGAAAGTCGTGGTCGTTACAATTTTAAATAATTAAAACCCAAAATTAAGCTATTTCCTCATTAGAAAATTCATAAAATAATCTATATAACTTGAAAATTTATGAAATTAAAAACCCATTTCCAAAGTAATGTTTTATACAACATATCATAAAAACAAAGCATTTGGAGCTTAAAACCTTAGGTTTTACACTTAAAATCCATTTAAATTATTTCATATAAAAATCCCTTAATTCATCATTCTATCCAAACAATGAATATTCAACCATATGTTGGCAAAATCTATCTAAATGATTCAGATGTTACCCGTAGCCGAATTTAAAAAGAAAAAATAGAGATGGAACACTTATTATTCGCCTTAGATTAATTGTAGGAGTTGAGGTTTGATTTGGTCTTAGTATCCCTAAGCTTCTTCCCCATGAATCCCCTTGATTTCGATTCCCTAACTTGAGCCAGCATTAGTGTTTTCCTTTTGATTGTTTAAGTTTCTGAAAAGTGGGAATGAAATGAGGGGGAGAGGGTTTTAAAGATTAAAGGATGGATCTATCTATTTTTCCCTCCTTATATTTCTCTTATATGTTAAGTTTAAACAATCTTACTTAATTAATTAAGTATGGCACGACCATATTAAGTTTTAAATCTCATTCTCCTTAACCGTTTACATTATTCTATTTAATCTATCCAATTAAATATCCTAAATAATGTTTGACTAAAAATAGGGGTGTTACAAACTAATTAAAATTTGATGAAAATAAATAAAACATGTCTTATAATTTAAAACCCCTTTACTTCCAAAATTCATAAATAAATATTAAAAATATATTTAAACTTCCAACTAACTTTACAATACTAAAAAATATGTTAGAAAATGTCCCTAAAAATATTAGAAAAAAATACCAAATTTAAATATTATTTTTAAACACTTAAAAACCATAAGCAACTTTCTACAGAAATCATAAATGTTGTTAAAAGTCTTTAATAAAGAATAACATAGAAAAGCATGAACTTTGTGGCCAGTTTTATCCACTTAAACAAATGATTTAAAACTTAAGAATTTTATAAGAACTACTGTCTTATGGTACTTAAAAACTATAGAAAGAAACTCATAAAGATATCTTTTAATTTATTTAGAAAAATATCTGATAACAAGGTATTTACTAAAATGTTCATTTAGCGACATTTTTACTCCAATTTTAGCCATTTTTTTGACTAGTTTCAAACCTTTTAAACTCCAATTTTTTTCCATTAATAAGTACACATATAATACTTATTGAAAATGCAAAGGAAACCCCTGAGGATGTCTTTCAAATTAATTACAAAAATTACAAAAAATGACATTTCAAAGTTCTTAAATAGCGACCTTCTTCTCGCTATAACTTTTTGTAACTTTGTTTCACAAGTTAATAAATGATTTAAAATTCCATATTTTTCCATAAAAATGCAAAGAAGCCCAAGGATGTCTCTCAAAGCTAACTTTGAAAATCGCCGAACATAAGGCATTTTCAAAGTGCATCCATAGTGACCTTTTCGCTTCTAACTTTCACAACTTTGGTTCAAAATTACTCTAACTTTCCAAACCATTTCTTTACCATTCCATACACTAAAATATGTGCAGAGAATAGCGAAATCAAATTATCCTAAGTTAAGATCACAAATCTTCCATTTACACAAGTTAAAGTTAAGGGATATCGAAGTGCACTTACAACTACTATTCTCGCTTCAAACAATTTCCAACATACTTCAATTCAACACACAAGCCAACCAAACATGTAAACACAAAGTCTAGGCTATGCCACATGTTATAGATAGTAATAGAAGTGATGTTATACAATATAAAGTTGTCATTTTTTTTTTGAAAAATAAGAGGGGTCCAAAGTTTATAACTTTCCTTAATTAATGTCACTTTAACTTTATATTTGCACACGTATATATATACACACACATACACAATATATACATACAAGATAGTGACATAAATCACCCAAACCCAAGCTACAACAAGCCCAAACACACAAGAATTGAAGAACCACTTCCTACCATTACCAAACCCCTAAAGATCCAACTTTTAGCATACCCAGCCAAGGCAACACCTCCTCCTTCCTTTCATGCTCACGACCAAACCCAGGCTCCCCCTTTTATTCCATCCTTTTCCACTTTTAACTTTAGATCCTTACTTCCTGAGGTGTTCCAAGGTGTTGGTGAAAGTTTGGTGGAGTTTGGAGAAGATTTGAGCTAATTAGAGAAAGATTAGTGAAGATAGAGGTAGATTAGTGCTAATCCACTTCCACTATTTTTATTCTGATATTCTCTAGCTTTGAAATGTTATTAAGTGTTTAACCTACCTAATACCCTCTTTTACATGGCCAAGAACCCCCCCCCCCTCTCACTCACATGTGCCTTGCATGCTTATTTTACTTTACACCTCATTTTCTTCTACTTAACACTCAATATTTTCCTTAAAAGCTCATTTTCAAAATATCTTCCCATGACATCATCAAATATTTTTATTTCATATTAATGATTTCCTAAGACAATAAGTGTATATTAAAAAGTTTGAACAACTTCTGATGAGTAAAAAGTTATTTATTAATAAAACGATTTTTGATCACATTATCGATATTTCTACAAAATCTTAATTTTTGTAAACATTTTTCCAGAACAAGTTCACCATCATTAGTTATGATTTAAAATGGGATTTAAAACATTATTAAATCATTGTAATAAAATTTAACCCAAGATTAAAATATTTAAATAATTTAGATACTTAAATACGAAGTGTCCGAAATTCTATGTCGTTACATTCTCCCTCACTTAGAATATTTCATCCTTGAAATTCCAACATGAGCAACAAAAGGAAATAATCACATAACAATACTTAATAGTGTTCAAAATTACTAGCAAACATAGCTCACGGTTTTCTCAAGTCCATAAATACTCTTACCGCACAAAGATAGTAAACAATATACTAAGCGTACCTTACGCTCAATAGCCTCGGGTAATTACTTAATCGATTATCCATGCTACCTCATAAAAAATCGAAGATTCATCACCAAAACTCTCCATAATCCAACAATACATAATATGCAAATATACTAAAGCCCGTATGATGCATAAGGATCATATGTACGCAATATCCAATCTGATCACTTGCTCGATTACATGAATTTCCACTTTCAAACCAATATAGATCACTTGATCTCTCTAGTGCAAACTCCGATTAGGTTCCTTGGTTCAAAACTTCTGTTTTCCTTACATAGCCATATATTGTGATAGAAAATTTAGAATCATATTAAGAATCCATATCAAGCGTATTTCGTTAAGAATTGAGTGAAAAATCCTTGTTCGGACCGGTGCAAGTCACTTCAAAATTATGTACTCAAATCCTGAACCAAGAACTATCATGCAAATAGAACGATCTATGTATAACTTACGTATTTATCCTATTAGTTTCTTAACTACACCAATTTCCTTTTTAATCACACTTATTTATCCAAATAGTATATCTCATTCCATACTAAAACCATTTATAAAGCATTTCATAAAAACATAACTTCAAGTTTATAAACATTTATAACTTAAGTTCATGTTATTATAATACTCTACTACATCCTAAGAGTATATAAAAACATCAAATTCATTTTACTTATCTTGAATGTTTAACAAATTTAAACTTGTTTTAACTTACACCTTCTTGATTCAAGAGTTACAAAAAATCAACTTCTATATTTTTACAAGAACACTTAGCTTCAATTATATAACATCTTAGAAGTTTTCGACGGTCCAAAATCGCTAAAAATCCTGTTTCATTTTAACAAATGAAACCCACCAAACAACAATCATAACATGATGCACATACCATACTGTCATAATGCATAGAATACATGTGTCCATAAAATAACTTAACAAAGTTTCACTTATTTATTAAACACACTTTCCCAAAAGGAAGAACATGAAAATGTTTCATCACTTATTCCGGGCTATGCCACTACCACTTGGGCCCCTAGCATTGTATACATATAAAACTTTTCTACACCAAAACGTTCATATCAAATTTCTTTTAAAGAAAAACTTTAAAACTAAACACTAGGTTTTATTTCAAATCATTTAACATAATATTATATACATATACCTTTTGTATATCAAATCATACTTTCGGAATTAAATCAAAATCTATTTTACTAAAACAACTTTGTAGAAAACTGCTACTGTAGTATCCCCCACTTAAAAACCCAAACACGAACACCGATGATGATGCAGTCAATACCAGAATTATTTTCAAGAGACAGAAGTGAGTTCAGTACATCCTAATCATTCATTTCAGACTTAACCAAATCATTTCACAGCGGGAACAAATACTTCGTATGATAGAACTAAGTATCATGATCTCAATTTCGTAAACCAATATCCCAAATATTTACTTTTAAATAATACTACTATTATTTTCTCTAAAATCTAGAAAACCATTTTCAAAGACTCAAGGATTTAAGTTTTACAAATATCAGTTTAAATCCTTTTTTCATTTATAAACCATATTTTATAAACCATACTTATATAAAGTCACTTTCTTATATAAAATCTTTTCACAAATATTTATTCCTAAAATACCGTATCTCTCCTTTAGATTATAATAAAGATCTTTTATTAAAGGTAACTATTAACCCAACATTATCACTGAACACCTTATAGTCAAATTGTGAAACCCAATTCATAAGGTGTTCGTTCAATGCATCCACAAATACCGTCTAACCAACCCATGCAGTGAAAAGGTAAATCTACTCATAAACTGGTTGAGCATAAATCAATAATCAACATACAATAGTCAATGCTCATAAACTGGCCAAGCAACTAATTAATAAAACAAATGATAACAATGCTCATAAAACTGGTTGAGCAATATTAAATTAGTAATTCCACAAATGATAATAATGCTCATAAACTAGTCGAGCATGTCAAATCATTCTATAGAGGATAGCAATACTCATAAACTGGATGAGCATGGAAAAACTAATTAATGAGGGATAACAAATGAACATCATTAATCCTTACATTAATTGAACTACACTTTAAAAATTCATACTTATATAAGAACTCTAATTTTTGTAGTTATAATTACCTTTAAGGTGTGCGTTTACAGCAAAAATAAATACGCTCTCATATGTATAGTACACATAACTCATGTTAGGGCATTCCATTACCCTATATCTTACTGAGTTGCCCAAACAAAGCCAAGGTTCTTGCTTAACCTTCACCTCTGATACCAAGCTGTAACGACCAGCCTTTTCGACCCTCAAATGTTGACACTAATACATCTATGGTATTCTTGTCTCGAGCACTCAAGTGTTGAAAAGACATATTATTATGGTAAAATAAATGAAAAAGAAACAGAACAACAAAGAAGGAACACAATATTAGAATCTCATAGTGGAATGGTAACATATAATATTAAAAGACAAGAAAAAACTATCACTCTAAGAAACATAGCATTTAAGAGTTACAATTCTAAATATTATCATCATCTTGGACAGTTATAACAATATGTCTTTACAAATGTTGATATGTACAATATAGTAATGCTGCAGAAATAAGAATACTATGGTAGATGAAACATCATAGTCATCTCCTTGGGCTCCAGAACATCCAACTAAAACTTGCCTTTCTCTGACTACTTGAAAGAGCACACGAGTAATTTAGAGAAAACAAAATTCACACGTCAGACATAAGTCTGGTATGAGAAACTCAAGAAATATGCGGCCAACATATAACGGTACTTTTGAGACCGCATAGAATGCCGTAATGGTTATCCGCTTAGAAGAACCATGGGTAGCTACCCCACCAATTTGAGTCGAAGCTCCGCAAACGGCCGAAGACCATGGGTCGGTACCCCACCAAATTGAACCAAAGTTCCACAAACGGGCTTTAATCCCCCACACAAACAAAGAGACATCGCACATCGCTAGTCTAAATCACAAAATGATCATCAATGATCGACAAGTGTAAATTACACTAAGCTAGTAAATAAATGAGTTAGGCTTCATGTCCCATAACCACTAGCTTAACTTAAATATTTACGAACAGATTGCAGACTTCCACTCCAAAATAAGTGTAAATTACACTAAGCTAGTAAATAAATGAGTTTAGCTTCATGTCCAATAACCACTAGCTTAACTTAAATATTTACCAACAAATTGTAGATTTCCACTCGAAAATTGTTACGAGAGTTCAATCGAACAGGTCCAAGAATTAACCGACGAAGTAAACGCAAGCGTTTCATACCACTTGTTTTGCTAAGCCGTTTAATTAGATTTCTCATACAAATGAGGTAAAGGTTTGTATATACTAATAGATTGGAAAATGGATTTAAAAACGAGTTTTGTATTAAAAAGGGTATTGAAATCATCTTTGTGAAAGCATTTGAATATTTACTACTAGTATAGAAACCTTTGAATTTTTAAAAGTGACAAATCATAGAAAATGATTGTAGAAACAATCGATCAACCAAAAATTCACATACGACAATGTGAATCAAATCCATAAAAATCGATACCAAATCCATCAAATGGATATTCCTAAAAATCCAAAGAAAGAAGTCATCAAAGTCGATAATAAGTGATAACAACTAACCAGATCAACAAAAATTGATTAAAATTGGAAATCCACTAAAATACAGCCAACATAGGCAAAATGAACAGTTCTAGACGTCTGGGGTTTAATCCAGACGTCTGGATTTGGGTTTTTGAAATATTCCAAAAACATACCAGACGTCTGAACCTTAATCCGACGTCTGGAAACTAACCAGACGTCTGGTAGGTTTGGACCAGACATCTGGTCCAAGCCTCTGCCGTTTTTTTTTCAACTGCTGCCTAAACCAGATGTTTGGACCTTCAAACCAGACGTCTGGTTGCCTGGTCTGGGCAATAATTTGCCTAGGCCATGATGGCCAAAACGGTTCGGGAGCGATCGGACGAGCAACGACGACTAGGGATTTATGCCAAGCGACAACCCAGCCTTATAGGCTCTTCGATACACCCCAAAAATCATGTCCAAACATCCATAGTAGGATTTTCATAAAATTGGACTTCAAAAACCAAAAATTGGAAAATTCACCAAATCAATTCAAATCAAAAGCAAATGAACATGAATAGATGTTAGGAATTCATACCTAACAACAATGAAAGTTATAGACGTAGATGTGAGTTAAAGAACTCACCTTTAAACCCCAAAACAACGAATGAGAAGCTCAAAAACAAAGGAAAGATCAACTACTCTTCAACTTCAACTCTAGAAGCTCCAATCTATGATCATAGACAAATATTTCCTAAATTAGGTTATAGGAAATTTCTGAAATTGGAGAGAGATTGAGATGGAGAAGATGAAGAGGATGCTTACCTAAGCTTCTCCTTGATTTTGGACTTGAATTTGAGTTTCCTAATCAAACTATGGTTTAGGAATTTATGTTTTCCATTCTTTTCCCCCATTTTTACTTTAGCTTGAGTGTTAGGAAAATAGAATGAGTGAATGGATGAAGAGTAGAGGAGTTAGGGTATTATGTTGGGTTAGTGGGCTGAAACCCAAACCCAAAGCCCAAAATAGAAAATAGCAAAATTCTACTCAACTCCAAACATATCGATGTTTATACTCAAAAAAGTTGTAAATGCCATTTTGGACTCAATGGAAGTGGTCTCGAGTCCCAATTCGACTGTTTACAAAAAGTAATATTTCGGACTTTGATTCGTTTAACGATGTTATATTTAAATAAAACATTTAAATATACAATCGTAAAATATGCGGATTGTTACAAACTCCCCTCCTTAAAGAAATTGCGTCCTCGCAATAATTAAGAGGAAGATAAAAAGTAACAACCATACTAAGGCATAACAACACAAAAGAAGAAATTTTGAAATGAGAAGTTCACCCTAAGGAGCACGAGAGAGTAAGTCTGGATGTGTTTGCTCGATGAATTCTTTGGATTCCCAAGAGCAATCCTTAGGATTTGTGGACCATTGAACTTTCACAAGCAGAACATCTTTATTTCGAAGGCGTTTAACCTCTGAAGTAAAGATACGAATAGGATGTTGCTCATAAGTCAAATTAGGTGAAATCTCAATTTCTTCAATAACACCGGGCTCAAGAATAGAATCAGAATCCCTAAGGCATTTCCGTAGTTGAGAAACGTGGAACACGTCATGAATAGCAGAAAACTGAGCCGGTAATAAAAGGCGATAAGCCACGGAACCAATGCGTTCGGTGATGGGAAAAGGGCCAATATATCGAGGTGCTAACTTTCTCGATCGACTGAAACACACAACACCCATCATAGGTGAAACACGAATAAAATCTGGACCTAAAACCAGCTTCTCACCAACTTCAAGCCAACACGAAGGAGATCGGCACGGCCTTTCGTAGAGTGCCTCAAAAGATGCCATACCAATACTAGATTGGAAGCTATTATTGGAAGAAAACTCAACAAGAGAAATATGATCTTCCCAGCTTCCACCAAAATTTAAGAACACATGCACGAAGGAGATCTTCAAGAGTTTGATTCACACGCTCGTTTGTCCATTGGGCTGAGGATGATAAGCAGAGCTAAAATTAAGCTTTGTTCCCAAAGCTTTTTGAAGACCTTTCCAAAATCCACTAGTAAATAATGGATCACGATCGCTAACAATAGAAGTAGGAACTCCATGCAATTTAAAAATTTCTTTGACATAGAGTTTAGCCAAAAGAGGTACGGTCCTATTAGACCGAACAGGAATAAAATGGGCGGATTTTGTAAGTCTATCTAAAATCACCCATAAACTGTCATGACCCAAACGAGAACGGGGAAGACCGTCAATAAAGTCCATGGAGACTTGATCCCACTTCCAAATGGGAATGTCCAATGGTTGCAATAACCCACCGGCCCTTTGATGCTCAGCCTTTATGAGTTGGCAAGTCATGCAACGCTTAGTGAAGTTAGCAATATCAGATTTCATTCCATCCCAATAATAAAGTCGCTACTACTACCGGGATGAATGGTAAATTTAGAATGATGAGAATCTTCTAAAATGTCTTTACGAAGATCACAAATGTTTGGCACAATAAGTCTACCAAATTTTTGAATACCGCCACGAGCATCAATATCAAAGTCTTTCAAACCTTCAATATCAATTTTATCCCTACAACTTTGGCTAAGAAGAATCAATTCAGGATCATGCTTTTGAGCTTCAAGAATGCGGTCTAAAAGAGAAGGATGAGCCTCAATTCTACATAAAACAAGAGGTGAACATGAATTGGATTCACGATCTCGAATCTCACAAGTGGATAAAGTCTCAAGATCATTCCATTCGGATATCATCATGGAAACAACCGCTTGTTGCTTACGACTAAGGGCATCGGCAACACGATTTCCCTTTCCGAGAGTATAGAGAATATCAAGATCATAAGATGCAAGGAACTCGAGCCAACGTTGTTGACGCAAATTAAGTTCCTTTTGAGAAAATAAATACTTCAAAGATTTATGATCGGTGTAGAGAACAAATTTTTCTCCCAAAAGATAATGACGCCAAATTCTAAGAGCGAAAACAATGACCGCGAGCTCTAGATCATGAGTGGCATATCTAGTCTCGACAAGCTTTAATTGTCTAGAAGCATAAGCGATAACACGTTTCCTTTGCATGAGAATGGCTCCCAAACCAACATGACTAGCATCGGTATAAACAATAAAGTCTTGGTTCCCTTCGGGAATCACAAGAATAGAAGCATCAGAAAAGAGTTCTTTTAATTGATCCTCTTTCCCGAAAAGCTAAGACATTCAAAATTATATTTAACTTTATGTAATCATATTTTTAGAAAAATTTACTTATTACAAGTCAATTTACTGTGTTTGATTGTCTCATCATAGCATTTAGGAGATTCCTATCGATAACGTTGATCAAGCGCATCGACCAGAATTCTTAAAGCACTCAATGGGCAAAACAGCACAAAATCGTCTTCTATATGATAAACATGTCACTTATAAAATTTACAAATATTCTTTGCTCGTTTTAAGAACAAAATCCAATTATACTTATAAATATCTTATTAAAAAGATTTGTAAATTTTAAATTGTTGTTTTCATCCATAATCAATTAATACAAGGATGGGCTCATCGAGATATTCGTAGAATACTCGATTCACAAAATGGATGAAATAAGCTGGAGGGTTCATCAAACCGAATGACATAATGAACCAGTCATAAGAATCATAATGAGTGCGGAATGCGGTAAGTGCAATGCTATCCTCCGCAACTCGTAGCTGATGAAAACCGGTGGCAAGGTCGAGCTGAAAAGACCTTAGCACCACTCAATAGATTGCTTAGGTGATAATCCTAAGACAAGCTCAAATATACCAGAAAATTCACAAACTACTTGAATGAGAGAAATAACACTTTCCCCATCATATGGGTTCAAAGAATAAAATGATGCCACCGAATTAGGAAATCAAAATCATTAAGAACAATAGAAATATGCTTACAGATTGAGAATGTCGAAGATGGATAGTCCTCTCGGGACATAGGATATGGACTTCATAATGATTAAGCCAATCCTTTCCCAAAAATCAATTTCGAAGCCTAAGTAATGCATAACATGAAAATCGGCTCGAATATAATAATCACATAAAATAATCTCGACATCTCCACAAAGTAAACTGACTGTTGCGGATCCACCAATCGGATTCGCAATTCTCAATGAAGTCATCAAGCCCATAATATTTAAAGAAAAAGTAACAACAAGTTCTTTCGATATAAAAGAGTGAGATGCACCCGAATCAAAAGAAATTCAAATAGGAAGATCACAAAATAAAATAATGCCATCAAGGACTGAATGAAAAATACCTTGACCAAGAGAAGGGTTACTAGGGGCTTGCACAACCTTTAGCTTTCCCTCTTTCTTGTTTGGAAGTTTGGGGCATGAAGATAAAAGATGAACCAAACCTTTGCAGTAGCGACAAGTAAGGGGCTTTGGACACATATTTGCATAGTGATCCGTAGAACCACAATTGTAGCATCGTCCACGACTAAAGGTAAGGAGTCTTTGCTACCGAAATTGCGTGCTTCCCTTTCTTGTTGGGATTAGGGCTTTTGAACTTAATATGCCTCTTCTTGTTGATCTTGAAGTTTTTTTTGGCATCCACAACTTCAACATCACTTTCTTTATCGGCCTCTTCTAATCGAAGAGTGATATCTACAAGTTGATCGAAAGGAACTTCTAGTTTCAGAGGGAAAACCTTTTTGGGGTTCTTACTCAAAGCACAGATAAACCTTTGATTCTTTACAAGATCCAAAAGTTGTTGGGCATACATGAATACGCCATCCAGAGAAGGACTACTGGATTGACCAGTGCTAGGACTGCCAGATCTAACCATCTCTTCTTCTTTAAGAAAGAAAGAAAGAAGAGGAAAAAGGTTATTCTCAGAATGAATATCAAAAAACTTGATTGATAAAACAAGGCATCACAAAAGAAAATAGGATAGAACGGGTCCAAAGACTCGAATTAATCACGATTCCTAAGAAAGACTTAGAACAATGATCCTTGCTAGATTATTCTACGTTGTTCTGAACTTTGGCTTTGATACCAAGCTGTGACGTCCCACCTCTATACTCACACTAGCCAAGGATACTACGAGGTAATGCCATCGACTAGCACGAAGAATAAGGCTGTTGAGGAGCGACCATCTGTGTAATTGCTTTGTGTGAGTACCGATATGTCAGATAATATAACTTACATTTCATTTCAAGAGGAAATCTGACATATCAAATACAAACTCAAAGCTACCACATAGTGGCTATGTGGACTTCGGAAAAAAATATAGAAATAAACATAACACAAATCAGTCACAGATATTCATATCACTAAGGCGGAAACAGATATGAATATATCACATAGAAGTGTACATCAAAGTAGTGGTCATACAAGATCCACTACATCACAAAAGAATAGGTACAAGTGCTAAGCAAAAGAATAAGTATACATCAAGGAGTCTCTAACTCAAATGTATAAAAGCTAAAACTACTAATCTAAAGTAGTTAGCAAAAAATCAGATGATGGTCCCAGATAAGAAGTCAAGCAGAAACACCTGAAATACCTCGGTCTGACCCGAGTATTATTTAAGAAGAAAATAATAAACGGATCATTCTAGCTATAAATATCATATAAAATGAGATAGAATAAGAGATATCACAAAAAATGTATGATAATAATAATGCCATACTGTGACAAGTATACATCAGATAAACAACAAAAATCATACAATATCTCAAATATTCTCAAACACCAAAAAGAATGTCATATTCTTTAAATTATTCACCAAAATACAAATATGGACAAAACATATCAACGCCAATCGCACAAATCGGTGAAACACAAATTCTAGAAATCATCAACTAAAATCCAGAAATCACAAAAAGGGGAAGGCCTATCACAAACGAGAGCACGAAAACTCCCCAACACGTGTGTCACAAACGGAACGCTATTCCATGGTCGCTAACCATCAAGTTTGAGCTGAAACTCCACAAACCCCCCGAAGACCATTGGTCGCTACCCCACCAATTTGAGTCGAAGCTCCGCAAACGGCCGAAGACCATGGGTCGGTACCCCACCAAATTGAACCAAAGTTCCACAAACGGGCTTTAATCCCCCACACAAACAAAGAGAGATCGCACATCGCTAGTCTAAATCACAAAATGATCATCAATGATCGACAAGTGTAAATTACACTAAGCTAGTAAATAAATGAGTTAGGCTTCATGTCCCATAACCACTAGCTTAACTTAAATATTTACGAACAGATTGCAGACTTCCACTCGAAAATAAGTGTAAATTACACTAAGCTAGTAAATAAATGAGTTTAGCTTCATGTCCCATAACCACTAGCTTAACTTAAATATTTACCAACAAATTGTAGATTTCCACTCGAAAATTGTTATGAGAGTTCAATCGAACAGGTCCAAGAATTAACCGACGAAGTAAACGCAAGCGTTTCATACCACTTGTTTTGCTAAGCCGTTAATTAGATTTCTCATATGAATGAGGTAAAGGTTTGTATATACTAATAGATTGGAAAATGGATTTAAAAACGAGTTTTGTATTAAAAAGGGTATTGAAATCATCTTTGTGAAAGCGTTTGAATATTTACTACTAGTATAGAAACCTTTGAATTTTTAAAAGTGACAAATCACAGAAAATGATTGTAGAAACAATCGATCAACCAAAAATTCACATACGACAATGTGAATCAAATCCATAAAAATCGATATCAAATCCATCAAATGGATATTCCCAAAAATCCAAGGAAAGAAGCCATCGAAGTCGATAATAAGTGATAACAACTAACTGGATCAACAAAAACTGATTAAAATTGGAAATCCACTAAAATACAGCCAAAATAGGAAAAATGAACAGTTCTAGACGTTTGGGGTTTAATCCAGACGTCTGGATTTGGGTTATGGAAATATTCTAGAAACCTACTAGACGTCTGAACCTTAATTCGACGTCTGGAAACTAACCAGACGTATGGTAGGTTTGGACCAGACGTCTGATCAAAGCCTCTGCCGTTTTCTTTTCAACTGCTGCCTAAACCAAACGTCTGGACCTTCAAACCAGATGTCTGGTTGCCTGGTCTGGGCAACAAATTGCCTAGGCTATGATGGCCAAAATGATTCGAGAGCGATCGGACGAGCAACGACGACTAGGGATTTATGCCGAGCGACAACCCAGCCTTATAGGCTCTTCGATACACCCTAAATATCATGTCCAAACATCCATAGTAGGATTTTCATAAAATTGGACTTCAAAAACCCAAAATTGGAAAATTCACCAAATCAATTCAAATCAAAAGCAAATGAACATGAATAGATGTTAGGAATTCATACCTAACAACAATGAAAGTTATAGACGTAGATGTGAGTTAAAGAACTCACCTTTAAACCCAAAAACAACGAATGAGAAGCTCAAAAACAAAGGAAAGATCAACTACTCTTCAACTTCAACTCTAGAAGCTCCAATCTATGATCATAGACAAATATTTCCTAAATTAGGTTATAGGAAATATCTGAAATTGGAGAGAGATTGAGATGGAGAAGATGAAGAGGATGCTTACCTAAGCTTCTCCTTGATTTTGGACTTGAATTTGAGTTTCCTAATCAAACTAGGGTTTAGGAATTTCTATTTCCCATTCTTTTCCCCCATTTTTACTTTATCTTGAGTGTTAGGAAAATAGAATGAGTGAATGGATGAAGAGTAGAGGAGTTAGGGTATTATGTTGGGTTAGTGGGCTGAAACCCAAACCCAAAGCCCAAAATAGAAAATAGCAAAATTCTACTCAACTCCAAACATATCGATGTTTATACTCAAAAAAGTTGTAAATGCCATTTTGGACTCAATGGAAGTGGTCTCGAGTCCTAATTCGACTGTTTACAAAAAGTAACATTTCGGATTTTGATCCGATTAACGATGCTTTATTTAAATAAAACATTTAAATATACAATCGTAAAATATGCAGGTTGTTACAATGTCTCTCAAAGTTAACTTTGAACATCACCGAACATAAGGCATTTTCAAAGTGCATCCAAAGTGACCATTTCACTTCTAACTTTCACAACTTTGGTTCACAATTTCTATAACTTTCCAAACTATTTATTTACTACACCATACACCAAAATATGTGTAGAGAACAACTAAATCAAATTATCCTAAGTTAAGATCAAAAATCTTCCATTACACAAGTTAAAGTTAAGGGATATCGAAGTGCACTTATAACGACTATTCTCGCTTCAAACTCTTTCAATCATACTTCAATTCAACATATAATCCAACCAAACATGTAAACATAAAGTCTAGGCAATGCCGCATGTTATTGAGGGTAATAAAAGTGATGTTATATAATATAAAGTTCTCATTTGTGTTCAAAAGCAAGATGGGTTCAAAGTTTATAACATTACTTAGTTAATGTCACTTTAACTTTATATTTGCACACACACACACACACACATATATATATATATAAACACACACACACATACAATATATACATACAAGATAGTGAGACAACTTCACCAAATCAAAGCCTATAACACTACGCCATAGATGACCTTCTGCAACATTTTTGCAAGGTGTTGCCAGCTAAAATGTTGCGACAGCTATAAAATTTTGGTCCTACTGCAACGTTGTATTTTTGGTGTTACCTTAGCTATAAAAATGTGTTGCTCTAGCTAAACAAGTGTAACACGATGCAACATTTTTATATAGTGTTGCTATAGATGTATTCAAATTAAAAAATTAATAAAATTAGCAATCCGCATGAATACGATTCAACGATCTACATTTAATCTGGTTGTTAAAATGGATCACCATTGCAATTTGCCCTAAAAAAAATTTTTCCCACCTGAACTAGTTCAGAGTAGATCCCCTTTTGGTTTTCATTTCAATTCGCTTCCTCCCATTCGCCTCCGCCACCAAATTGTCACCCTCCTCTTCTTCTGCTTCCTCATTCGCCTCCGCCACCAAATTGTGACCCTCACCCCCAGCTACCCCCTGACCCATCGCGACCATCTAGCTCCAACCAGAGCCCCGTCACGACACCAAAACCCGAAGCCAAACAAAGTTCTCCGTTCAAACCCCTTTTGCCACCGCTGTCGTCCCCATCAGCTCTCACCTCCAACAGAAGACTTGCTCGCCACCAACCCCTCTACCTTTCTCCTTTAGCCTACTTCACCTGAAAACCCTTCTAGCGCCTTAATTTCTCCCAAAACCCAAACTTCCCTCGTCCCTCTTCATCGCGACGCCGCGCCGCCTACGCCCTATGGTTGGGTTGAGGATTGCTCTCCAAATTCTGAATTGAAGGATAGTAATTTCAATGGTAGTTTTGGTGATTTGATACTGTTTTTGGATAAGGTTAGTCATGTTGTTGATTGTTTTCCAGTTTCTGATTTGAGAGAGGAGGTTTGAGAGGACCTGAATGTGATATTGAAGCTTCAGATGATCTTGATATTGTCAATAGGGAGGTGTTGAAAGAGAAGTCTTTTGATCCATCGCTCATAGAGTTCTGACAAACATTATTATCTTTTTTGATACATATGCTGCTGTGAAAGAATAAATGGTAGCTTACCAGGAGTTAAGGGAGATACTCTAAACTGAAGCACAAAAGCTCAAAAGGTTGGTACCTTTACACATAAAAGTATAATAATTTTACAAACCAACAGTCTTGCCAATGATATATGATAATGCAGTATTTATATACTTTTTGGTTTTATTCTTGAGTTCTGCACAGATTCACAACTACCTTTTTTTTAAATAAGAATGTTACACTGAACTTGACTATGATGAGAGAAAACTTACGTATTAAATTTAAGTATGCACTCAATAATGTTTTCATATTATTTTCAAAAAGAAGCTTATTTGGATTTGTCTTTTTCCATTATAGTTGCAGCTGTAATATTTCTGTTGAAACTAAGTCTTAACAAGCCAACTCCATAGATCTAGCTGCAAACAACTATATATCATTTTCTAGTTATATTTTTGCAGGTATCATGTGTATATAATCCACATTATATCATTTTCTTCATGTCGGTTACTAGTTAATACTCACAGACTTGTTTATATACATCCTCCTTATAGATAATTTTTAGTGTTTTATTTTCAAATTGTTGTTAAGGGAAATAGTGTTGAACTTAGGAGCTCCAAGTTCAGTTTTATAATCTAGTGCACGTTTTCATGTAGTACTGCTGTTTGATGGTGAATTGATGATTACAATGTTCAGGTTGTGAGTGGCAGAGGTGATTGTTGGTAGAAGTTTTATTGTGGTGCTGTGAGTGTTCGGTAGGGGTTGTTGACGGTTTGAAGGTGGCTGTTGGTCCAATTATTACAGTTGCCTCATTTATTGTTGTAGTGCTTGCAATTACCATTTGTATTTCAAAGGCAAAGAAACTGACTAAGGAAGATCCATTAATAATGAAATGTGATAAGCTGAAATGTATAAAGAGTTCAAAGCCAAATTTACCTGCTACAACCATCAAATGCAGTGGTAAGAACTTAATTTTATTATTGTTCTTTTTGAGTAGGTTCATTGTCAGGAAAGAAAATTCATTTATTATACCATAGTGATATCCTGAGCACATTCTTAGTCACATAGTTTTAATAATGATAATACTTGGTAAAATCTATGTCAACACAGGTAGTTCTTCCGTTATCACAAATTTTTCTTCCACCATTGTGTTCCCGATCCTATAAGAAATCAGAAAGATATTAATGTTATGTGCTATGAATACCATTGTGCTCCGTTTACAATGTATAATTTCAGTTTAGAAGTATACCATGTAGGGAAACCTACTGGCTACTGCTATTAGTACAATTGTTATTACAGTAAAAAAATTCCTTAGCTGGAATATGTTAGTACAAAGGAGTATTGACTTTATATCTCCTTCATGGTCCTTTGAATGCATATTTCAAAAGGTGGTTAATATCCAAGAAAAAGAAGAGAAAAAAACTTCCAGGTTCTTACATAGCTAGCTTGCTAGGGAATCGATGTACTGGATAGGCTTTGACCTTTTTCATTAGTATGTTTTTATGCCTTCTTTAAACCTATCATTGATATTCTGTATTGCACATATGCACTTATTCATACACTTTTTTTCTAAACATTTGGTGAATATGAAAAAAGTTCCAGAAGATGAGCTGGTGTAAATAGGTGGGTAACTTGGAAAGCGCTTAAAGGAGCAACTTGTAAAGCGGTTGCATCACATGAGTTGCTTGAATATTGTCTCTGAGGATTGGGTGGTAAAATCTATGATGATGGCTTGGTCGTGGTGGTTAGATGCAATCCTGACAGCAGTGCTATAGAATACAGGTACGCGCTGCGCCCGGACCCGCTACTCGGCTCGCCTTCGGCTCGGGACTCGGCTCGTCATATATTTGTCGGTGTCGATGTCTGTATAAATTGAAACTGCATATGTAATGAGTGAACTGAGTGATGTAGTGAGGAATATCAGTATATGTGAATATCAGTGTTATATATCATTGAATTGTAAAATAGTGGAGTCAGGAATTTGTACTATTTCAAATGTTGAAATAAAATATTTATTTAAATAAAATACTGTTTGAATATCAAATTCTATGCAATAGCATTTTATTAAATAAATATTTATTTCTATTAAAAAATCAAATATGCTCTACATTGTGGGCCCCACAACTTCAGAAAGTTAATATTTATAGCAACATTTTTGGAATGTTGCTACAGATACCTATGGGTGTTGCTATAGACCCAAATATGGTTCTATTGCAACAATATTACTTATGTTGCCTTAGATAGTCAAAATGTTGCCTTTGAGGTCTAAGGCAACGGTTGCATCACCCGAAAAGTGTTGCCATAGATCTATGGCAACATTTTTTGGGCCTGACCCAACATTTTTTTTGTGTTGCAGAAGGCCATTTATGGTGTAGTGTAACAAGCCCAAACATAGAAGAATCAAAGAACCAGTTCCTACCATCACCAAACTCCTAAAGATCCAACTTTTAGGACATCCAAGCTAAGGCAACACCTCCCCTTTCCTTCCATACTCACGGCCTAAGCTCCCCTTTTTATTCCATCTTTTTCCACTTTTGAATTTAGATCCTTGCTTCCTAAGGTGTCGGTGAAAGTTTGGCGGAGTTTGGAGAAAATTTGCGCTAATTAGAGAAAGATAGTGAGGGTAGAAGTGGATTAGTGCTAATCCTCTTCCAATATTTTTTTATTCTTTTTGATATTTTCAAGTTTTGAAATGTTATGAAGTGTTTAACCCACCTAAGACCCTCCTTCACACGACTAAGACCTCTTATGTGCCTTGCATACTTATGTTACTATACACCTCATTTTCTTTTACTTAACACTTAAGACTTTCCTTAAAAATTCATTTTCAAAATATCTTCCTATGACATCACCTGTAACATCATCAAATATTTTATTTCATACTAATGATTTCCTAAGAAAGTAAGTGTATATAAAAAAATTGAACAACTTCTGACGAGTAAAAAGTTGTTTATAGATAAAACAATTTTCGGTCACATTATGATATTTCTTCAAAGTCTTTATTTTTGTAAACATAATCCAAAAAAAGTTCACTATCATTAGTTATGATTTAAAGGGGGTTAACAGGGTTATTAAATTATTAATAAAATTTATCTCAACATTCAAATATTTAAATAATTCTGATATTTAAATACGAAGTGTCTGAAATTCTGGGTCGTTGCATAATCATCTCACCAACAATATACCCATTATTCTTAAATTCAAGCTATTCTCTTTGAGTTACGCCTAGAATCTCCTCCATTCATTAGCTCTCTGTTTGATTAGATTTAGTTGCTCTTCTTCTTTGGATTTTTAATTTAATTTTGTTTTGAAGAAATTTTGTTTAAAGAGAAAAGAATTTGTTTGAGTATGGACGTAGTGTTTGTTTTTTGATGAATTAGGGTTTACATTGTGAAACGACCCGAAATTTTCGATCGCGAAAATTCCAGTTAGTTAGAAAAAGAAGAAAGAGATGGAAGAAGAAGAAACAGAAACACAGCACTGATTCTCACAAATCGCAGCGGATCAAAATATAATATTAAATAATAACAGTTTACAAAAGAATACATGTATCTGTCAATTATATTTTTACATCAGAGTTACACTCATACACAAACACTGGACATATACAAATCGCATGTCTCGAATAAACAGAAATAATATCATGGCGGAAACACTCCATATGTTCCTGCCATCCAGCTCGTCTCCTGAGCTCCAGAACGTCCTTACCTGAAAATCTGTAATACTCGGTCTGACCCGAGCATTTACATCAAAGTAACACCCGGGTCAGGCTGGAAACCAGCGTGAGTAAACTCATCTAATAAGAAATACTAATGCATAAAACTTATTTAAAACCCGGGGTAACTCGTACCAATTTACAAATTCACAATTTGAAATAGACCTCACTTATTTCACACATCAATTTCTAAGTACCAAAACTTAGATTAAATGGTCCAATTCACTTAAATCATTCCATTCCAGTCTATTGATTTCACAAATCAATATATAAAGAATCGAAGTGGTTTCGGGTATTTCCTAATACCCGACTCTTGTCTCTTCGAATTCAATACCCTCTTATCCCAAGTTATTCAAGTGAAATATAATTCAACCTTAAAGACAAGATGTCACTTTTTACAAAGCAATTCATCATCGATAGGTAACCATATTATCATAGTCCATCCAAACACATCATATCACAAAACATATCATATCAGAGATATCAACCAATTCAAGGTATTTAATTCACCATTCAATCATTCATAAGCAAGATTGATCTCTTCCATTAATTACATTAATTAATGATCCTCTAATTACTTTCATTAGTTAATTATTCTTAAATTTCGTTTAATAATTAACTTTTAACTTAATTACATTCATTAATCAACCTTGATTAATCACCATCAGAAATTAACTTTCCTTAATTTCTCCATCAATTAAATCAACTCCTTGATTATTTATATTAATAAATCTTTTAATTACACTGAGTAATTATCACTTAATTTCTTCCACCAAGTAATTATCCTTTAATTACTTCCCATCAAGTAATTTCCATTTAATTAATTACACCCAGTAGTTATCCATTAATTACTTCACTAAGTAATTACACCTCATCACTTTCATCAAATGATTACCTTTAATTAATTAAACTTAATTAATTAAAATTAACCGCATTTACTTAATTAATTTCACTGAGTAATTAATTATCTTTAAATTACTTCATTAAGTAATTATTAATAATCTTCTTAACATTAAGTAATTAACCTTTTAATTACTTATTGCTTAATTATTTCTTAATTGATTAACCTTGATTAATCAATTTTTTTATTTAAGTAATTAATTACCCTTAATTAATTCCATAAATTAGTTTATCTTAATTTAATTGCTTAAATTAATCATTTTAATTAATTAAGTAATTATACTTTAATTACTTTTGTAAATAAAACTTGATTTAAATTAAGGTAAACATTTATTACATTAAGCTCTTGCCTTCCCTTCTAAATTAAATTAAACTTAAAACTTGAATTTGATTTATTTAAAATCATCATCTTTTAACTTATTAAAGTTAAATGCCTTTTTACTTAAGACTTAATTATATTTCAACAATTATATTCAAGTGGGAACATTTAAAACTAATTACAAATTTACTCTAATGTAATATTCGTATAAATCAAAACTATTTTTAAACAACATTTAAACTTTAAAAATCCATTTCCTTTAAAATTTAAATTTGTTTTAAACATCATTTATGACTTAACATTTTATACCTCCTTTAAAAACTAGTCAAAACTTTGCTTAAAATTTAAGTTTACCCTTTTAAAATTTGAAAATCACTTTAGTTTAAAACCTGGTTAAGTAAAATCTGGAAACAACATGGTTCCCAAGCAAAATGCTAATCTCCCCGAGACAGACTCGAGTCAACACTCGAGTAAACTCGAAGTAACAAAGCATCGCATCCCACTCCGCAACTACCCGAGACGAACATGAGAGAAACACGAAATGCTTCGGGTCGACATTTCCATTCCCAAACCCACAAAACTCATATACATGCCATGGCCACCGTGCACGTGCACGGCATTCCAGCCTCCCTCCGATCATTGGTCAGACCTTCAGCAAGTCGACGTTGATCTCGTCTTCAACCTCAACCTCTCAGAAACGAAGATCACGACGAAAAACGAAATCGAACCATCAGGTCGAAACCAGGATTTCCCACATCATCAGAAATTCCAAATTCGTCATCGCAACAGTCCTTTGGATCACACGCCGACCCACCCAGAGCTGGCCTACGTCACAACGAACCTAACTCCCCACATGCGGTCGCTTCCGGTGCGCCACCGACGCTGTACGAACCCCATCAACATCGATAACACAACCGAGCACAAAACCCTACTTCGACCAAATACGATCGTACAGCCAATAGAAAAAATCCAATGATATTTTTCCAGTGATCCTTGCCTCCCCGACCATCTACGAGCAAAACTCCGAGCAACCCGACATTGCCGACCACCGTGGGTAGCCGAAATACCCAAAAATGGTCATCAACAAATATCTCCCAAATTTTAAACTAAAAATCACAATTTAACCTTTAAAACTCCTAGATTTCGGGAACGATTCAGACCATATTGGTGAATTCGAGAACCATCATAATTGAAATTGACCTATTTTCTTATTTCCACTGTAAATTTGAACTTACAGTATATTTACCAAATGTAATCACTTAAATTTTATTTTTAAAAACAAGAATACATTGTTATTAACAATTTTCTTTTAGTAACCAAAGTCAAATATTGCTTGTTTGAGAAGATAGAAATTGTTTTGATGATGATGATCGAGTTTGTTACAATTACAGAGCACAGTATAAACATATACAGACTCACACTGGAAATCAAGCAAATTTTCTTACGTATATTCAGATAAAATAAGGCATGCAAACCATATCCTAACTTGATCACACGAAATCATCACATGCAACATCTAAAAACTGTTTATATAAGAGTTTACTCACTGGTATAAAAGAAAGAAGAAACTGGGTTGGTTTACTCACGTTGCTTTGAAAGCAGAAGACCTGGAACCTGTTAATGCTATTGAGTTTGATCTAGAGGCTCTGGTTGGTTGAATTGAATTTTGATTTTAATTTATTGCTTGATTCCAGTTGAATCTTTGTTTTTCACTTAGCTTGCTTTCGAATGCATGAAGAAAAATGAAGAAGGCAAAGTAGAGGTATATAGGCTGCTCTTTGGTGTACACAGCAAGCTTCTACTTTTGATTTTTTTTTTCAGTTTGCTTTGAACAATGTTTCGACCTGACTTGATTCCATTGATTTTATGTTTTGTAACTTGAAATGATGTATTGTATGCTTGAATTGAAATGTGCATTAAATGCTTGTCTCCTTAGGTTCATACATATATATATATATATATATGTATATGTGTGTATATATATATATACATAGATTTCATATGTATATTTTGTTTTACCCAATGCATTTGTATTTGTTATCATATATATATATACATGCACACTTATACATTTCTATACTTTCACAATTTCTATATGCTTCTTAACTTACGTATACATACTTTTATTTATTTATTTGCCTAATAAGATCAATATTTCAAAATCAAAACCAGTTAATTGCCCAATTATCAGACATCAAAAATCCGGGTCGTCACATTCCTCCCCCCTTTAGAACTTTTCGTCCTCAAAAAGGAACGAAACGAATTTATGAAAATGCTTAAAATCAAATAAATATTCTTTAATCACTTTTTAATATCAATATAATATTATTCCAAAGTAGTTTTATAAAAATACTTTTATAACTCGATGTTTCAACAAGTCCATCCTTGTTCTCATAGAAATTCGGTCATATGTTGATCAAGCGTAGGACTGAAAATCTATAAGTACCTGGTAAACCCGTTTCCAACACCCAGTGAAAATACTTGGAAAATAATTTTATTGAAAATATAGAAAACAGTTTTTGAAAATAGAGGAAATATCTTCGGTGAGAATGCTCTGGAAATCACTCAATATCATTAAACTTAGCTTAAGTTGACTTCAATTCAACTCTCCTCCCTTTATTTAGCTTAAGTTAATTCCAATTCAATTAAATTTTATTTCTTTCAAATCACCATCAATTAAATTTTCCACAATTTAATTTCTCCAAATTAAATTTATTTAACTTTTTCACATTAAATTTTAATTCCAACATTCAAAGCTCATATTTTCCTTCCTTATTTAAAAATCATTTCAATTAATAGGCTTATAACTTATCCCTGATTATTTCCAATTTTAAATGAGGATTCCAACTTATATTCTTTCTCAAACTCTCCAGAACTTAAACTTCAGCTTTCGGTTTTAAATTCAGTTTTAATTATAATCCATTTGTACACTTATACAAATCCTCATATTAGTTATATAAACTATTTCAGATTTTATAATCTTGCTTTGGTTATAATATCATCAACCAATCATCCAAGTTATATAATAATTTCAGAAAATATTTCTTTTTATATCAAAATATATTTTGGGTAAAACTATTTCATTCACCCATTTTCGAAAACAATATTGTGACGAATTGTTCTATTCAAGTGTTTAGAAACCCCTTCGATTCAGTTGTCCAGACTGTGCCGACGAAGGTTCATATGCCACTCAATAAATCAATCAACACAATATAAAACCATTTTATTCACTAACAAATATGCGCTCATATCTATTATTACACTCAAACTCATTCTAGAGTACTACTGACTCTATCTCTAATGAGTAATCCCCACCAAAGCCAAGGTTCTCGCTTAACCTTCATCTCTGATACCAACTGTAAAAGCCCGCAAATCCGTACCCCTTTGAGCCGACAATATTCCATACCAATTCAACTCAAAACGGGCAGAAATGCGAATCTTTAGGGTTAAAGAAGAAAGAGGTAGAAGAAGAAGAAGAAAAACAACATCAGAATCTCACAGTCGCAGCGGAATAAAATATAATACAGAACCACAGCTTTTGAATACAAGAAATCTGTACTGTATATACACATACCATTATCAGAGTATACAATCACTACATCAAATCTGGACAGTCAAATAGCTTGTCCTTACACATCGGAATAATAATCAAATACGGAAGTACGCTCTGTCATCCAACTCGTCTCCTGAGCTCCTTAGTTTTTAACCTGATCCTGAAAAACTCGGTCTGACCCGAACATTATAATAAAACAACACCCGAGTCAGTCTGGAAAACCAGGGTGAGAAAATCACACTCAAATGGATTATTATATTTTCTTTGAAAATCCTTTGAAACAAAGGTATCTCGTAAGACCACGCCACGAATAAATATGCCGGGTTTATACCTTACGATAACCAAAACATTTTTATCAAATTCGTTTGATATTATAATAGTGTCTATTGAAAGTAAAATAGAATCTAGCTGAAATGCTTGCATCTCACGTTTCAGCAATAGTTGGGCACAATCAAAACCGTACATGCGCTTATTGGAGATTGGATTCCATACAATGACTAGGCACTGGGGTACCACCTGTCACAGTACATGGTCTAGATCAGTGTACCGAGGACCACGCCCGATCCCCTACAACACAAGACCGGAACTACCTAAGGGTAATTCCGAGTAAGATCACCCCACGGTTGGCGCGACCAACCGCCACACAGCCGAAATAAAAAGGGACATCTAGAAAGGGATGATCTCACCCTAATGGGCGCTACCCACATAGCCTTGCTGCATAACCCCTGATTTTCAGTCATTCCCGGTTGATGAGGCTTGAGGCTAAGCGTTACCTTTTTAGAAAGTTTTACTTAGAATGCCCACCGTCCACCTGACAATGTTCCAAAAGCATTCATCCATACAAGTTGCCCTGGGTCTGGACAAACCGAATCACCGTCTTCATCATCTTCATGGTCTTCATTCGTTATCGTTCGAACCGGATCGAAGTGGTTTTCGGATAATTAAACCCGATCTCGATCTCTTCGAAATGATCAACGTATTGGCCAATATTGATAGTCGGTTATTTAACTATCAAGTAACATTCACAAGCAACCATCAAATCTTAAATAATTTTCCCAAATTATTTATCTCAAAATATCTACTTAAGATATTATCTTCATATTTCAACACCTTGAAATAAGATTCAATTTCCTTTATTTCTCGTGGAACCATTTAAGTCTTTGCCAATCACTTGTAATATTTTCCCACTTCATTAGTTTCTCAAAACTTGGAAAATATTTCTTTATCTCTTATTTCTTTCCTCAAAAATCATTTACAATTTCATTTGTAAATTTTTCAAACTTATTTCGCATGAATCCTATAAATCTCAGGATTCCTTAGTTGATTCCCGTTAATATTTCCAAAGCCATTTAGCCTATTAAAAATTCAGGTTTCCCTCCTGCTCTTCTTGTGAATTTTATTTCACCTCGAAATTCACTTATCCTATACTTGGGATTTAATTCAAGTTCCCATAACCCTCAATAAAATCTTTCCTTAAAAATCTTATTCAAATTTAATACACTTGCTTTCCTTTTCAAGAGGATTTATAATTGGATTTTCAAAATGTTTAAAAATATGTATATAAGTAAAAATAATGGTTTATTTTTAAAATATGGTTTAAGGTAACTCTAAATATAAATATTAAAATCATATCCAGTTATTAATAAATTTACAAAGCTGATTTAGAAAACTAAAGTTTATTATAATAAATTCCTAAGCCTTCAAATAACCAATTCGAAATATTATAAATCCAGATAATAGTTTATAAAAATTATATAGTATAGTAATTTAAAATATTCCCTTTAAAATAAATTTATATTTTTAGAAAACCCAATATGCTCCATAAATTCCTCTTGATTCCTAACTCAACGACCATATTCTCATTTCTCACTTATGGAAATATTCTACTATTTCCTTTCAAAATAAATTTTCATAACTCAATATAAGTCCTCACCATGACTTATCTCTTTACATTTCCACTGATATCTTACTATCTCATTTATAAACCCCGTTTATAAAGGTATAAACTCCCTTGGGTTTCCCATTATTTACAAAAACAATTTTATTCAAAAATTCCATCTTTAAAATTTTATTCCTCAAATAAATTCCATATTGTTCCTTAGTAAATCCCATTTCATTCCTTAATAAAGTTCCTTTTTTCATTTCTTAATAAAATTCCGCTTTACTTCAAATCCACTCATCGATTCCAATATTTCTTCGAGTCTTTAATATATAATTTAAATTTCCCCAAATCTCAACTTTAACCAATTTAAGTATAACCCAAGTAATAATTATACTTTTATTTTACTTAATTCTCAAATAGAAGTAGATCCAATTCTCAATAAATCATTTTAACTTCCTTCAATTAAATTATCTATGGTATTTAAAAATTCCAAATTTCAACTTCTATGTTATTTATCACTTAATAATTCAATTCACATACAAATCCATATCAATTCATCCATCCTGTCGTATAACAACATATATATGATCAATAAATATTTTTAGGAATCCTGTTGGAACCCTCCAACCTATTTCCCTGCATCCACAGATGTTAGCACAATATCAATTCCACTTCGAGGTGGAATATCGCGGTATATGGGATTTATATAATATCATCTGCTATTATGCGGCGCATAGGGTCTCATCCGCTATATAAAGCGAGAATATCAATCATACCAATATATATATATTACTATATATGTATAATATCATCCAAAAGACAATAATTATCCAAACATCCAATGATTTAAATTTATTCATTTAAATTAAACTAGGCAATCCAAATGAGTGAGAAAATCTCACCTTTGATTTTTTTGTTTGCACTCCACTTCAGTCTTGACTCGGTTTCACGATTTTTCGACCTTGTATAAATATTTACATAGTTTATTAATATTCGAAGTAATCGAACAATTTATTTCCTTTTCAATAAATTTAGTTAGCTAACCATTTAATTTTAACTAAACAATTATCCTTTTAAAAATCTTTTAGTAACTAAGATAATTTAAATAAGTTAATTGAACAAATTAATTACCATACATTATTATTAAAATAATCTAATAGATATGTATATTTATTATTATTATTTGAACTACCTATATACCTATAAAAATATTCTATATTGATTTTCATAAAATCTAATTTAGATAAATTCTTATATTTACCAAAAATACATATTATCTTTAAATTGAAAAAAATAAACGGCATATATGCCATACTGTGAATTTATACACACACACACATACATATATATATATATGTATATACATATATATATATATATATATTACAAAAATATGGTGTACCTCACTGCCGAACTACGCCTCTGCCTCCACAAACTCACACGAGCACGCGTGTCTCCTTGCGGCCACTTCCTCGACGACCACCATCGATCAAACTTCGTGCCACCCTAAGTCGCGAAGCCCATCCCCATCTCCAAAGCCCTAATTGACCGAACCCTAGGTCGCTCCTTCCATCGCGATCGCCAACCCACTGCGCTGCCGCCCCCTTTGAGCTCGAACGAATTCGATTTGAGAAAAGGATATCGAGATAACGTCTTCATGCTTTCCCCTCTTTTTTTTGAATTGATTCGAGAACGAGAGGGAAGAAAAAAAAGAATCGAACACGATTTTCTCAGTTGATTCTTGCTCGGCCATTACTATTTTAATGCCGTGAGTTTTTTTTCTTTTCGAATCTGAGCATTTGAATTGGGAAGAAAGGAATGGGGTAGTTCGATCTGAGGAAAGGGGTGTGATTTATATTGAAGACAGGATCGATGTCTTCCTTAATACGCTCGACCATTTTTTTATTTTTTTATTTTTGGTCGGCTGAAAAAAAATATAGAGGAGATAGAAAGTTGTGATAGAGAAAGAAAACAGGCTAAAGGAAGAGAATCACTACTGTATTGACTTAAGGTATAAATATATATTAATTTAAATTCAAATTGTCTCGATAAATGCAACATGAAATTTTGACCTCCTATCGAGGCGTGCCGCTAGGCGTTTATAAGTTTATACCCCTATTTCGAACGCAATGGAAAAGGTTTCGAGTCCAAATTCGATCGTATGGAGAAGATAGCTTTTTGGACCTAGTTGTTTATATTAAATTTCAATATGATTTTCTGCGCGTTTATATACCGTACGATCACACGACAACTCCAAACACTACGAAATTTGAAATCCGATAATAATACAGTATTACGGATCCAATGAAACTAGTTTCGTCGAATTCCGAGACTATGCCTCGGAAGGCTATTTTTAAAGGTCGGTTTAAATGATATATTTTCAAAACTGAACAAATCACTTTTAAATTCACTTTTAAAAGTTGGATTGTCTTCGGTATATTTAATATAAATTTTACAAGCCTTCAAATTATTTTTAACAGGCTTAAAACTTCAGATTCACCAATTTACCCAATATCCAATTATTACTTTAATAATTAAATTATCCAACAAACTGCTATATTTAGATTCGGAATCCATTTCCTTTAAATAACCCAAGCTTTCCACATTCAAAACCAATTTATAAATCAAATTTCAATATTTAAAACCATTTAAATATTCCAAACTCAACGTTGAAAAATCTGAGTCATTACAACAACACCATCACATAACAAAGCCAATAGCATGCCACAACATCTAAAAAAGTTTCAACAAGTCATACAGTAGCATAGACGTTCTACTTCCATTACAATTCAACGCGGACAAGTTTTCTTCTTGTGGCCAATAGAACCACATTTGCTACATCTATTATGGCCGGATGAAGATGGTGGATCCATGAAACCTTTTATTCGAGTAGACCGAGGACGACCTGAATTTCTGCGCACAGGCGGTGGTTGTATAATTGGACCATCGTAGACGTTCCAATGTCGACTATCTGGTATAGGGTGGAATAAAGGAGCATAAGCTGCGAAATACATAGCCTTCATGCACCACGTGGAGATTAAGTCAAAATACACTCTATTAGCACCACCCGAACCACGTGAACAAGCCGCTAATACATGGGAGCATGGAAAATGATCTAATGTTGGCATGTTGCATGAACATTTGGCAACATTATCTTCGATATTCACCGTATAATTAAACATATGCACATCTTTCACCTGCCATTCAATGAAGCTATATCTCTCTATAGACATGAGCCTCGATTCTTCGATTCTTCTCCGCACTAATGCTTCCCACCTAGGTGCGAGCTGCGACGTCCACTCTTCCCTTTGAGTTCGTCATTCGACGAAGTAATGGTTCAGTCGATGAAACGTACGTGCAACCAATGATCTAACAGGTAAATTCCTAGTTCCTTTGAGCACACCATTAAAGCTTTCGGAAACGTTGGTCGTCATCATATTGAATCTTACTCCGCCGTCATGACAAAGAGTCCAGCTTGATTCCTGGTCTTTCAAACTTCTTTCAATCCATGCATCGGCATCTCGATTTACATCCTTCAACTGTTTTTGAAGATCATTATATTTTACGACCTCGATGCCGTGGCACATGCGTGTAATAAATTTTGTAGCTCATCCGTGCCAAACCCCGCTTTCTTGAAATTTGCTTTAATATGACGGATACAAAAGCGATGATGATGTTCAATTGGCCAAGCTTCTCTAACCGCACGTGGAATTCCTTTCATACGATCCGAGATAAAGGTACACTACAAGAAATTTGATTTTTAGTGACGCACAAAAAACGTTACAAAAAGTTTTGGTGGCGTTTTGATAAACGCCGCTAGAAAACATGCGACTAAAAATCCACAATTTTTTGTTGCATTTAATATAACGCCACTATAAATGAATTTTTGGCAGCGTTTTTTAAAAGTTACTAAAGATCTTTTGTTGCACTTATTATTATTTTTTGCAGCGTTTTTTGAACGCCATGGAGATTATCTGAGTTACTATAATTGCTGATTATGTAGCGCTTTTAAACGCTACAAAAAATATTTTTGGTGGCGTTTTTTCTCCACCACCGTATGTTTCGATTTTATTGCCTGTTGTTCCACGACTACATCTGATTTCGCCTCCAATTCAATTACTTCAAAACTTATACAATAACGTAATATATAAACACATACACATTCAAAAATAACACATTCAATGAACCACAATAACACAAACAAAAGCAATTACATAATCACCACTATATCATAACATTAGTGTCAAGACAAAAGGTTAACCATACGTTTACACAACCAAACTACCATAAACAGTTTCATAATAGTACATGCAGCTAAAGTAGTGCTGCTACCATACATACTAGTTTCATAACAGTTTTAATCAACCTAACTACATACATGTGCTGCTACCATACCAAAAACCAGTGCTGCTGCTTGAATTCTTCACAAACGTTTATCTACTTGTAAACAATAATAATCATGTTACTATATATTTGTGAGGTGAAGGTATCAAAGATCAAAAATGGACAAATATAGAAGTCCTTAGACTATAATACTTCAAACAAATATGCCTCTACGTATTAACCACTGATGTGAGCACATTGTAATCGTCCAACAACTTTTACATCATATTTGTGAAGTCAGTGCACTAGACTTGCACATTAGCAGATGAACTTATGACAAAGATAAATGTCTTTATCATGTGGCAGATTGTGACCATTCAGTGCTTAAGTGTATAATGATATTTAACTAACTACTAGGGGTTTAGATATGTTAAAGAATGAACTTGTGTTTGCCTTAGTTGTAGCGAGCAACGCGACCCTGTTGGCTCACAGCACCTACAGTTGGGGCAACGCAGTTTCACTGTGTTGGTGGATGTTGAATACAACCTGGTAGTTAATTTACCAAAGTATTGCATTATTGCTAGAACAATATGTTATTGATAATGTGATAGCTTATCAAGCTACGCAGTGAGTACACTGAAGGTGTTAAAACTGGTTCTGTTACATCAACTAGGGATATATTTTTCTATCAAAGTTGTACCAGGCTCCAGTAACCTTTATTAGTGCATGGTGAATGTGTAAAAATTGTTATATAAATTCAACACTTCAGCCACACAAACTCTGTTCCATCCACTATCAACAGCCACCACAACATATCCGACGACTCAAAGAACTGCATCACCTGCTCTTCCCCAATCACAACCACGCATCCTCGACTTGGCAACTAACCTACAATCAAAACTCCTTCGCATTCACCTCCGGCTACCACAACTTCTTATCACAAAAAACTGCCCCTGCCATCAACTTACAATCAGCAGCTCGCACAACTGCAATCCCTTCATTGCCACTAAACTCTTACAGACCAAACTCCTTACCACAGCAAACATTCCACAAAATCTCCAACAATAGCCACCAGTCTAACCAACCTCTTTCATACACTTCCCATACGACAACCATCCTCTTCAACCATGCACTCCATTCAAAACAGCAAGTTCACCTGATAACATCCCCATTTCCTTCCTTCGTTCCCTCTGCATGTACACTACTTGTTCACACCAACTTCTAACACAACACAGTCAACTTCTCCACCAAAACTTCCTCACAATCATATTTGATACAAACTTCCGACCATACCCACAATTCGTCCCACAACACAACCAAAAAAAATTCGAACCTGCCAAACAACTCGTCCATCTTCCCTGTTCTTCATCACTGGTACAATCGAACCACCGTGCTTCTGAAACCTAACCGCAACTCCTCTGATCACTCAACAGACCTATTGCAACCTAACCTTTCGTGCATTGCATATCTCTATAGTTCAGTACAAATGCACTTTGACCACACTTCAATCATCTCCACACTTCGACCACTCATCAATCTCCCCTTCGATCTTCCAGTCACTCCTCTTTAACACTTCCTTCATATACCACCCTACATCCAAACAACACACTGCCAACATATCAACACCAAACCCTTGAATACAAACTCTAACTCCACAACATATCCAAATCCGACAATAGCCAAACTGTCCACCATCTCAACTTCACCAAAACTCCACCACAAAACTGCTAACATCCCTGACAGTTGCTCGACTTTTGGATCATCACTACCAACACTTCCTCCTCCCTATAACCTCACCCAAACCTGATAACAACCATCATCACAACTTCCTCAAACTGCCACTCCAACACCAAGTCAAAATCATTCCTTCCTCAATCACAAACAATACAACCCTCCATATCCCTTAAACAACCTACCACCAATATCACCCTTACTTCTAAAAACTTCACCTTCACTTGAACTGTTCCACCTTCAAACTGCTTCAGTTCAAACAACCTCGGTCATTATAGTTCTGTCTACTACAAGCATCACTTCCCTACTTCAACACAGTTTCCATCAACTGCCTTGCAACAACCCCTCCCCATTCATACTAAAGAAAAAAATCCACAATATGCCAAGTTAAAATTAAAGACAAGTTGACAGTCCTGCCACTGTTTGACCTAAACCGTACCCCCCCCCCCGACTGAATTTTAGCCTAACTCCATCAACAACCTCAGCCAAACTGACAACATTCAATCACCAATTCAATCACTTTCTAGCTCTACACCAATATTTATTGAGTAATATAACTAATTTTTATAGTCAATTATCTAGGAATATTGTCAGGTATAAAATAATATTAAATAAAGCTATACTTAATTAACTAACCATGTCTTCGGTCAATCTAGCCATTCCCTTACGACCAGTTGTGTGTGGAAGTTGTTTATCCCTAAGGGCCGAATATTTCTCACTTCGTTTCTGTAAAATAGAAAGATATATTATTGATATATTGTTATAGGATAATGGCAGCTTCGTTGTTTGATAAAGTGAAGAGTGACAGAGAGAAGTTTATATATTGTTATAGGATAATGGCAGCTTGGTTGAGGAAGTGAAAAGTGACAGAGAGAAGTTGTTTGAGAAGTGTTTGATAAAGGCAATGTAAAGAAGAAACATGGATATTTTGTTTTGTAAATAGAGAACAAAAAATTGAAAACAGTTGCTTATAGTAGAGGAAAATTCAATGTATCAGAAACTAAAAGACAAATGAAATAAAACAGTGAACATAATATCAAGTGAAAACAGTGAGCACAAGAAACAGATATGTAAAAATGAAAACTAAAATCTAAGATGCAATGCAATGTTTTTTGTTTTATTTTTGTTTTTGGGTATATGCAATGTAAGCTTATTGAAGTATGAAATGCAACAGCAATGTAAAACAGAAAACGAAACGCAAAAGCCAGGAAATGAAATGTAATAACAAACTAGTTGAAAATTCCAATGCAAGATGAAAACAAATCCAACAATTTTTTTAATGCAAGATAACACAATACAAAACCAAACACACAGCACTAAACTGAACTAAATTCAAGTGAATAAGAAATGTGTACAGAATGAACAAAGTTAAAATGGAAAGTGTTGAGTTGACATGCACACAAGAACAAAGAACAAAAATGCACAGTGAACATAAATGCAAAACAAATGAAAAGCAAAATGTTTTCTTTTTTTTTAGACTAAAACAAAACCATATGTGTTTTTGGATAATAAAATTGTTCTTTTGAAAATGATAATCAACTCTGTTGTGCAAATAACCATATGTGTTATTGGATCCCAATCATTAACTTTTAAAGTGTTCTAGCAAATAAAATAGTGAATAGTGTTACCTTAAACTCCGGACTTATTTTCGCCTAAACAAACCTTCTCCATTCGTTCATGCTTTTGATGTTGGTAGGTTTTAGTTTTAGTCTTTCCTCTTCGTTCTCCGCTTTATTTAATTTTCTAACCAATTTACTTTTTGACGATCTCCAAATTACTCCCATTTGTTGAAATACAGCTTTTCTTTGCCAATCCTCTTCCAGTTTAAATCTAATCTGCAACAATACATGAAAATATGATATTAAAATCAAACAACAGCCATATGTATGGACTCTGTGTAGGATCTAGATTAATCCTAGAGGGGGGGTGAATAGGGTTATAGCAAATTTTCTCGAATTAAACACAAAAACAAACTGCAGAGAAGTAAATATGCTGAAAAGTAAATCCCACACAAAATTTACCTAGCTTCGGCAAACCCCTGCCTACTGCTGCATTCCCAGATTTCTATTAGAATTAAACAGTCTCCCGCTTACAAACACTCTAACAGACTCGCAAACCCTGCTACCGCCTATAGAGTTTTGCAAACTCGCAAACCCTGCTTACTGAACTAATCCTAACTAGACAATCTGACACAACCCGAATCCTAGGTGGTGATTTACCAAGGTTTGATTCGAAAAGTACAAAATTCAAATTTAAAAAAAAAAAAAACAACTCAACACCCTAATTTAAAATATACCAAAGCCTTATTAATTAATTAAAACAAGACCGGCCCACAAACTTCCCTCTTCCATTATCTGATGTCGGCCCGTTCCCTTGTGAAAAATGGTGGCTCCGTTCTTCTTTCTGAAATTAGGGATTCGGCTCTCTGCTTACAAAATTAGGGCTTTCGTGGATATTCGAAGATGCCGACTACAAATGCTCGATTGAAAGAATGATTCAGCGTTTCCTTTTCTGCCAATCGATGGTCTCCTTTTTTATTACTTCGACTGCTTCGAATTCGATCGAGTTTGAGATGGCTTCGGTATGTAATTTCTGCTCTATGCTTTTTTGATTTGATTGCTTGAACTCGATAATGAAAAGTGCCGATGATGATTGGTTTATATAGGAGTCTAGTTCCTATAATTTCGTTCGCATGATTTTTTCAACATGGTGCTTCGGCCATTTGATTATTGTTGGACGTTGATGATTTATCTGACTTGTTCATATCGAATAATTTCTCTTACTTCACTGTCACGGTTTTTAGTTTGAAACCGTTCGATCCTTCCTTGATCGTCACGGTAGCAACTTTCCTATTTTATTTGGATTTGACTTTTGACTTTTTCAATTTTTACACACACTTGATTTCTAACTTGGTCAACTTCGATTTTTAATTTGTGAATTCAACTCCATTTCTCTGATGACTTCGGCCTTGACACTGATCGTGTTTACTTCGGCCATTTTGATTTCTTAACATGCTGAATATTTGTTCGAACTGTACACTTGATTATAATTGTTCCTTCTCGAGGCTGTTGTGCTTGATTGCTTGCATGTATATATGAATTCATGTATGTATATATGTGCTATCATCTTGTACCTCTTCGTCTGGAGTAGTTTCTGCATTGTCTGGTTCATGACATTCGTTGCCAGACTTATTTATTTGCTGTCTCATTGTTTTAAACTTGTTCATCACCATATGTGTACATGCATTTGAGCTTGACCATATGCATGTTGCATGATGCCTGGACTGATCTTGTGCAGTTGCTTTGAGCATTTCACTGTGGCTTTGCTGTTATTACTTCCCTGTCCTGTTGTAGTTGTTCTTATGCCGGTGCCATAGTCTTTGTTGCTGTGTCCCCATATCTTTGTTGGAACTGGACTTGAACTTGTAGTCTTCATTGTATACTCGAGTCTGATATTTTTGGTTTGTGTTTGATGAGCAGTTCCATTTGTTTAGAGCATTTCGACTTGTATTTATTTGTTTACTTGCTGTTGGTCTAGTGGTTGACTTTGAGTATGTGAGCACTTCATGTTAGCATTGATATGGTGCAGTCTGACTATGTAGTCTTCACTGTAGTGTTTCTTGATGGTCTGATACCTTTGTTTGTTGGTTTGTGCCCTTATTTCATTTGCATATGAATCCTTTTTGGTTGAGTCTGGACACTGTGATTTGTTTGCTTCTGTATATCATCACTTTGATATTGCAGTTGTCCGCTGGTGCATCAATTGACTTGTGCATATGCATCTATCTTGAGTTGAGTTGATTTAGTCATGCATTGCCTTCATATAGTCTGGATTCAGGTCTGTAGTTTGCATTGTTGCAGTTGCTTTTGTTGACTGTGCATTGTCGCTTCGAGCATGTTGTATTTGCCATTTACTTGAATCAGTGTTCTCTGCAATATGATGTTTGGTTTTGTACTTGTGTACTTCATATATGCACTGTGTATTGGTTGCTTCCCTGACCTGTGCATGGCTTGAAGTCTAGTGCTTCATCATTGACTCAGTTTAGTCTCGACCCATTGTTTCGTATTTGCACCTGTGTTGAATCCAGCTTAAATGCTCGGGTTTGACCTTGTGCACGTGTTGTGACTCTATTTGTGTTGCACTTGAGTTGAACCCGGCTTTTCTTTTGGGTTTGACCTGTGCTCACATGTCCCTGTAACATTATCAAGTGTACATTTCGGTGTGCACAGGCCTTGTGGCATGTACAGTGATGCACTGTGCATGTCACAATGTTCGTGTGTGATGAATTCAAATATAAATGATGACGAACAACCCAAATAACTGAGGCAAATATTATTTTCAAAATTCATATTTTGTTTTATACTGCAAAAACATTTTATTTTCAATTTTACTGCGTCAATGTATATTTCTGCAGATTGCTCAGATGCTGGATTCACATTGGAATGAAGTTGAAGATAAATACAAGTGTGAGTGATATGTAGTGAGGAACTGATGTAATTATGAAATTGTGATGTAATTGTATTGTGACTGAAATTGTATAGTTATAGTGAGAGCTTGAAATTGTACTATCAAAATTGTAATAAATATTTGTTTGAATAAAATATTCGTTTGAATTCCAATTCTGTGTTATTTATTTTATTCAGCAAATATTTATTTTATCTGTGAAAAATAAAATAGTACAATATCAAATACATTTAAATGAATGTATATATGTTTATTATCATCAAACAAAAATCATATACACGCATATTTAACAATCTCCCCCTTTTGATGATAACAAACATATATTTAAGATTTTGAATATATTAAATGTATTTGATCATTCAATTTTCTCCTTCTATTTGAATGCTCCCTCTCTACACAAAACTCCCCCTTCATATATGCATGAGAATAAAATATGCAATGCAAATATAAAATATGTGAATTTTATTTGCAAATTTTATTTTCCAAAATCTTAACCTTTCTCTCCCACTTTTGTTATCAGCAAAAGAGTAATAGTGTTAGAAAAATAGGGATATAGTGATAGACATTAATACAATATTAAAAACTCAATCGAGTATAAATATTAATTTCAATAAAAAAATCAAACAAAAAATCATAAATACTTTAATTGACGCATATTCCACTTTAGAATGATAGGACGATATCATCAAATAAAACCATATAGTTGTGTCTATTTGTGGTATATTTATTTCAGGAAATTTGAATATCTACTAACCATGCATAACCGTTATGACTTTTAAATGAGATTAGTAGTATTCTAAAAAAAATTATTTTAAAAATAAATTCAAGTATCTTCTAACCACGCATAACCGTGAGGGCTTTTAAATGGGATTAGAATCAACTTGTCTATTTAATCAATTAATTTTGATATGCGCTCCATACATGCATAACCATGAGGGTTTTTAAATGAGCATGGAAACACATAATCAAAAATCCAAGTGATTCACCCATGCATAACCGTGAGGACTTTTAAATGAGACTGAATATTTTGGATATTATTATTTATTGTTAGAAATATAATAAAATTGAAGCACAAATGATTTCCCGTTTAAACTACCACATATTGACATACTATATTGACTTTTGATGAGTGATGGTCGATAGAAAAATGATAGAAATAGAAATGATCATGGAATATTTATCAACAAAAAGTTTTTATAACTCTTGTTTAAATTTCTAAAGAAATTTTCTAATTATACTTTCTCAAGTCATAATATATGATTAATATCAACACTCATCTTATTTTCAATCACTATCTATCTTTTTAGATAATTATTAGGGGGTCAGATCAGTTAACATAGTTATTTAAAATCAATTTCAAAAATAGTTATAAAATCAAATTTTCTTAAATAACTAATCTAATACAAGGTCAACAGAAATTATTTTCTAGAAGGGGTTTTTAAGAAAGAATTTCCGCTAAAATAGAAATTGTTTCAAGTGAAAAATATGCAGATATTTTCTTTGAAAAATGATGCAGCAATTGAATGTCTCAAAATATAATCACGTTCCACTAGTAATTTTTCTATCAACTATATTACCAGTGTAATCTTCATCTGAATTTTACTTTCACTCAATAATCACTCGTTGGATGACATAGACCAGATTTCAACAAACTATCTCAGAATTATTTTCAACAATTTTTAAACGAAATGATTTTAAATTGAAATCGTGTTAACCATCAAACAAATATCATAGAGTCAGATTTAGAAACCGTAGGATCAACAGTCATTAAAACATCGTCATTATTTTAAAACAATTTCTTGATGTTTCACCAATAAAGTTTCAACAGTTTCAACAATTTCTAAAAATCCTTTTTATAGCATGAGTAATCAGTAATCAAGCAACATCATAATTTGACCAAACAGATTACGTTCAATGAAAAAAAATGGTTGGTCAACTTTTAAGCACAAATCAAAGTCATAGATAAGAGCAAGTCATGTAAGATCATATCAAGTTAGAATCTGTCAACCATCATAATTACTTCGAGTAATTCTATTTAAAGATGATTGGTTTAAAAAAATCAGAATTAACATCATCAATCATTTCACATAACTGGCCGATTTAATTCAGATTATGGTGCAGATTTTCACATTTTATCTATCGTTTGAAAATAAATACAATTACCTGTTTTACCTGTACGATAATCTTTCATTGTTTGCCCATTGTGAATCTGTCACCTTTATACTAGGCTAAGGAACGTTGATTTGTCGCCCGTTGTGTGTCTGGAACAGCCAGAATCCAGATAACACTAATGTTGTTCCTTAGCCTTCCACCACACTTACACGGTAAAAGATTTCTGTGACCTATTTGTTTTTATAGGACCATGGTTGTTAGTGGCAGAATAATTTGATGAATATGTTTGAGTAGACCCAAAACTATTAATATATGTTCCTTTTGGCACCCAAACTTGTTTTGTCCTTTTATTCTTGTTCCAATAGACATGAAATTTGTTTGTAGAATTCTTAGGAGCCCAAACTTGTATAAATTTTGTGTTCTTGTTCCTATGACTACAATTTTCAACACGATGACCAATTATTTCACATCTAGCAAAGACACTCTTACCTTTTGCATTATCATCAACTTGTGTTTTCCCAAAGCCTAGTCCTTTTCTGTTGTTAGCAAAAAGTTGGTTTCCCAATAACATGTTGAATGATTTTTCTCCTCTTGAAAAGTTATTCAAAGATTTCTCAAGATTTTGGACTTTGGTTTTTAGTGTCGTGTTTTCAGTCACAAGTGAGGTACATCTATTTATAAAATCCTTTTTCCTAGTGTCAATGGTTTCCTTAAGACTCAAGTTTTCTTTTTCAAGATTCTCAAAGCTATTCTTAAGTTTTGATAATTCTGAATCTAAAATTTTACATTTTTTACAGTCTAGGTTTTGAATATTTTCAAGTTCAGTTTCTAACCTAGTATTTTCATGGACAAGTTCTCTCCTATCAGATTTTGGTTTTTCAATTTTAGATTCAAGAGTATCAATTGTTTTAGTAAGATCATAACACATCAAAACAAGTTCTTTATAAGAATAGTCACTTACCTCACTAGATTCCTCTGAGCTTGCTTCTGAATTTGATTTTTCCATAAGACACAAATTAGCCTCCTCTGAGCTATTATTCGAAACAGCCTCTCCTTCTTCATCATCCCAAGTTGTTGCAAATGCCTTCTTCTTCTTTTTCTTTCCTTTTTTGTTTTTGAGAAGTGGGCATTTTTGTTTGAAGTGGCCAGGCTTCTTGCAGTTATAACAAGTCAATTCATTATCGGAATTGTCAGAATCTTTTGACCTATTACCACTTGTTTTCTTCTTGCGTGGCCCGAATCTTGACCATTTTCTAAGATTATTGACAGCCATTGCAAGCTCTTCAATTGGATCTTCATCTTCTTCATCGCTCTCTTCTTTGCTCTTTAAGACAATCGTCTTCTTCTTTGATTCGTAGTTGTTGCATTCCTCCTTTGTTTTTAGCTCAAGCTCATATGTCATCAAGTTGCCGATCAACTCCTCCATGCTTAGTTTACTCAGATCTTTCGATTCTTGTATTGCCGTGACTTTTGCCTCAAAGTTCATCGGTAAGACTCGTAGCGCCTTCCTCACAAGCTCTACCTCAGTGAATACCTTCCCAAGCGCTCTAGCATTGTACACCAAAGTTGAAAAGCATCCAAACATGTCCTTTATGCTCTCGCCTTTGTCCATCACAAAGTTCTCGTATTCATTGCTGAATAGGGCTAGACGAGACTCCTTGACTTGAGAAGTTCCTTCATGCGTCACCTCCAAGGTATGCCAAATTTCCTGCGCAGTTTTACAATGAGAAATTCTATTAAATTCATTCTTATCAAGAGCACAGATCAAAGCATTCATGGCTTTAGCATTTGTAGTTTTTAATTTCTTATCATTAGCGTCCCATCTATCCTTAGGTTTAGGAATCTCAGTATCACCAACAGTTATAGTGGGAGATTTATAGCCAGTTTCAATAATGTCCCAAACATCATAATCAACAGAACTAAGATAAATACCCATCCTAACTTTCCAATAAGCATAATCATTCCCATTAAACATGGGTGGCCTAGCAATAGATTGCCCCTCAGAAAAAGCATTATTTGGTGGATTCATGACACTAGGGTTAAAGAAAAATACCGGGCTCTGATACCACTTGTAGGATCTAGATTAATCCTAGAGGGGGGTGAATAGGGTTATAGCAAATTTTCTCGAATTAAACACAAAAACAAACTGCAGAGAAGTAAATATGCTGAAAAGTAAATCCCACAAAAAAATTTACCTAGCTTCAGCAAACCCCTGCCTACTGCTGCATTCCCAGATTTCTATTAGAATTAAACAGTCTCCCGCTTACAAACACTCTAACAGACTCGCAAACCCTGCTACCGCCTATAGAATTTTGCAAACTCGCAAACCCTGCTTACTGAACTAATCCTAACTAGACAATCTGACACAACCTGAATCCTAGGTGGTGATTTACCAAGGTTTGATTCGAAAAGTACAGAATTCAAATTTAAAAAAAAATTAAAAACAACTCAACACCCTAATTTAAAATATACCAAAGCCTTATTAATTAATTAAAACAAGACCGGCCCACAAACTTCCCTCTTCCATTATCTGATGTCGGCCCGTTCCCTTGTGAAAAATGGTGGCTCCGTTCTTCTTTCTGAAATTAGGGCTTTGGCTCTCTGCTTACAAAATTAGGGCTTTCGTGGATATTCGAAGATGCCGACTACAAATGCTCGATTGAAAGAATGATTCAGCGTTTCCTTTTCTGCCAATCGATGGTCTCCTTTTTTATTACTTCGACTGCTTCGAATTCGATCGAGTTTGAGATGGCTTCGGTATGTAATTTCTGCTCTGTGCTTTTTTGATTTGATTGCTTGAACTCGATAATGAAAAGTGCCGATGATGATTGGTTTATATAGGAGTCTAGTTCCTATAATTTCGTTCGCATGATTTTTTCAATATGGTGCTTCGGCCATTTGATTATTATTGGACGTTGATGATTTATCTGACTTGTTCATATCGAATAATTTCTCTTACTTCACTGTCACGGTTTTTAGTTTGAAACCATTAGATCCTTCCTTGATCGTCACGGTAGCAACTTTCCTATTTTATTTGGATTTGACTTTTGACTTTTTCAATTTTTACACACACTTGATTTCTAACTTGGTCAACTTCGATTTTTAATTTGTGAATTCAACTCCATTTCTCTGATGACTTCGGCCTTGACACTGATCGTGTTTACTTCGGCCATTTTGATTTCTTAACATGCTGAATATTTGTTCGAACTGTACACTTGATTATAATTGTTCCTTCTCGAGGCTGTTGTGCTTGATTGCTTGCATGTATATATGAATTCATGTATGTATATATGTGCTATCATCTTGTACCTCTTCGTCTGGAGTAGTTTCTGCATTGTCTGGTTCATGACATTTGTTGCCAGACTTGTTTATTTGCTGTCTCATTGTTTTAAACTTGTTCATCACCATATGTGTACATGCATTTGAGCTTGACCATATGCATATTGCATGATGCCTGGACTGATCTTGTGCAGTTGCTTTGAGCATTTCACTGTGGCTTTGTTGTTATTACTTCCCTGTCTTGTTGTAGTTGTTCATATGTCGGTGCCATAGTCTTTGTTGCTGTGTCGCCATATCTTTGTTGGAACTGGACTTGAACTTGTAATCTTCATTGTATACTCGAGTCTGATATTTTTGGTTTGTGTTTGATGAGCAGTTCCATTTGTTCTGAGCATTTCGACTTGTATTCATTTGTTTACTTGCTGTTGGTCTAGTGGTTGACTTTGAGTATGTGAGCACTTCATGTTAGCATTGATATGGTGCAGTCTGACTATGTAGTCTTCATTGTAGTGTTTCTTGATGGTCTGATACCTTTGTTTGTTGGTTTGTGCCCTTATTTCATTTGCATATGAATCCTTTTTGGTTGAGTCTGGACACTGTGATTTGTTTGCATCTGTATATCATCACTTTGATATTGCAGTTGTCCACTGGTGCATCAATTGACTTGTGCATATGCATCTATCTTGAGTTGAGTTGATTTAGTCATGCATTGCCTTCATATAGTCTGGATTCAGGTCTGTAGTTTGCATTGTTGCAGTTGCTTTTGTTGATTGTGCATTGTCGCTTCGAGCATGTTGTATTTGCCATTTACTTGAATCAGTGTTCTCTGCAATATGCTGTTTGGTTTTGTACTTGTGTACTTCATATATGCACTGTGTATTGGTTGCTTCCCTAACTTGTGCATGGCTTGAAGTCTGGTGCTTCATCATTGACTCAGTTTAGTCTCGACCCATTGTTTCGTATTTGCACCTGTGTTGAATCCATCTTAAATGCTCGGGTTTGACCTTGTGCACGTGTTGTGACTCTATTTGTGTTGCACTTGAGTTGAACCCGGCTTTTCTTTTGGGTTTGACATGTGCTCACCTGTCCCTGTAACATTATCAAGTGTACATTTCGGTGTGCATAGGCCTTGTGGCATGTACAGTGATGCACTATGCATGTCACAATGTTCGTGTGTGATGAATTCAAATATAAATGATGACGAACAACCCAAATAACTGAGGAAAATATTATTTTCAAAATTCATATTTTGTTTTATACTGCAAAAACATTTTATTTTCAATTTTACTGCGTCAATGTATATTTCTGCAGATTGCTCAGATACTGGATTCACATTAGAATGAAGTTGAAGATAAATACGAGTGTGAGTGATATGTAGTGAGGAACTGATGTAACTATGAAATTGTGATGTAATTGTATTGTGACTGAAATTGTATAGTTATAGTGAGAGCTTGAAGTTGTACTATCAAAATTGTAATAAATATTTGTTTGAATAAAATATTCGTTTGAATTCCAATTCTGTGTTATTTATTTTATTCAGCAAATATTTATTTTATCTGTGAAAAATAAAATAGTACAATATCAAATACATTTAAATGAATGTATATATGTTTATTATCATCAAACAAAAATCATATACATGCATATTTAACACTTTGTAATGTAAACTCTGTAAATAATCACATTAATACTTAATAATGGAATAATCAAAACATATAATTTTTGTAAATGTATATTAATATGTTTTCTATGCTTGCATTTACAAATGAAGGCACCTAACATCTAATAAAAAAAGCACAACACACTCAACAAAATTTGCAACCTCTCACAAACACAAAACATAGCAATGCTAACTCATACACAACTCACACAAGCACACAGTACACAACATATTCACAAACCCAACTCACCATACAGACAGTCAGACAACCCTCACAAACACAGTACACACAAACACATATATAGACTAACTACCCACTTACCTTATCAGTCACTATCCTCTGGTTATCACTCACTGTCTTCCGAGTTTTGATTCTTTAATATTATTTATCTGTTAATATGGAGCAAATACTTGGTACTTTAAGCAATACCATGCTCAAGTATTTGTTTTATATAGTAGATAAATGTTGTGTAAAAAAAAGATAGTATTAATATGCACCTTATGTAAATGAAAATATTCCAAAGTTGAAAAATTGTATTACATAAACAGTTTTACAGTGCCTTGTGATCTGAGTCTGGGAGAGGACATGCCCAAATCATAATTTGATATCATATAACTCATAAAGCAATATGAATACACCGGTGTAGTTACATACTAAATCTATCAAAAAACAACAAAATATGCCCAACTTCCAATTAGGGTTAAATCGACTATTCCAATTAGGGTTTACGTAGAAATTCGTATAGGGTATCCATACATAATCATATAAAATCCAGTAGACTCATAAAATCGGTTTATAAAATTTCATACCTAAATATACCTATTTAGGGTTCTGCGAGGAGAGATCTGTGAAGGGCTACCGCGACGATGTGGAGAGTAGTAGAATGAAGGACGTCTACCGCAACAATGATAACGAAGCAAGGTGGATTTTGTTGGAGGGTGAGGTAGATTTTGCTGGAGCGAAAAGGAAAGTGTGAGGAGAAAAGTTTCTAAATAATGAAGAGGAAGGGAAACGTGACAGTAAATAAAAAATTTCATGAAATATTTTTAACTTTACGCGGGTGCAAAGCGGGAACGTGAAATCTTTTTAGCCGCATTTATATTTTTTAGGGAAATACTTTTTGGTTGCATTTAGAAAGAAATGCCACCAATTTTTGCAACTATAAATGGTTTTTCTTGTAGTGGTACTACATCTAGTACATACGGATGGAATATAATTCCATATGTAACGAATAAACCAACTCCACGTTTGCCATGGTTCTGTTTGTACAATAGCAAAAGCTAAAGGAAATAGCCCTTGATTTGCATCCACCCCAGTTGCTACTAGTAATGTACCCAGATACTTCCCGTATAAATGAGTGGCATCAATAGACAATATGGGTCGACAGTGGTCGAAGCCTTGAATAGAAGGTCCGAAAGCCCAAAAAAGCACCATCAAAAACACCACGACTATGAATAACATCATATACGGTTCCGGGGTTGGTATGTTGTAGGGCTCTAAGATATTTTGGCAATTCCGCGTACGACGATTCCCAACCGCCATAAATCATTGCAACAGCTTTCTGCAGTCCGTGCTAGGTTCGAAAATAACTCACTTTAATATGAAACATGTTGGACATTGTCTCTTGAACGGTTCTTGCAGTCATGTTTGTTTCAGCTTTAATCAACTGAAGTATTTTGCTGCATATAAACTTAGCAGTTGCCTGTCGATGGTTTGAGTTGATGGTTGCATTTAAACAAGTGTGATCGCCGCCATATGTAGTTATCTTCCACCAATTTCATTTTTTTCTTACCGAAAGGCTTGCATGAACTCGCCAAGGGCATGTTTCTTCCACATCACAGCAGACCGTGTATTGATTTGCACGCAATTTCCGAACTTGAAACGAAACTGAACATTTAATCGCCCATTCACATAGCTGTTCAACAAGCTTTTGCTTACTTTCAAAAATTAACCCAACTCGTGGACTTTTCTCCGCACATTCTCTTTCAAAAACTTCCATGTCTAGTTGACAATTTTCCATTATTGATTTCACCATCATTGATGCCGTGCATAAATCATCGGCTAGAGCCTCTTTATATGTGATTTGTTCTTCTTCCGCATTTACATCATCAGCCTCCTCAATGTCTGCATATATGATTGCATCATTGTTAACTTCCATTTGATGTATCCAAGTTCTATCCTCATCATCCGCACAAGCAACTTCCATGCTATCCAATTGCCCATAAATCCCATGTGGAGTATGAACATGATAACCGGCACCATCGTCATCACAACCAGTAAATGCATCTTCGACACTAGGAGTACAAAAAACAAAGGTCATATATTTTGCATTAACGTAAGTCAAAATACAAGTGCCAACGTATAATAGTACTCACTTTTCAAACGCTTGCGACTGATTTGGATTTATAGCGTTCTGCATCATATTTTGTTCCTGACTAGAAGAGACTCCAGCCATTTCGTTGTACATGTGAAGTAAGTTTGTAAACTTTCCACCTTGATGGCTTGAAAGATACGACGGATACGCCAACGATTGTGTTTCTTATAACTGTGAGGTGTGCATATACTCATCCCCAAAGATTACTGGCGCTTGTGTTTCAACCACATTTTCATGTTCCACTCTCACAACGTAGATTTCTATCACTCTCATTCCAACTAAAAAGGTGGAGTTCAAATCATCGTCGTCTTCCAAATCAATAGCGGATGCACCATCATCCCGAACCCATTTCACCGCTAATTTTAAATCATATATCACAAGATTTGCTTTTGTCACTTCAAATTCCCTTTGTTTAAGCTCTTCGAAACCACAATGATTTTTTATTGTCGATCCTTTTCGCTTCCCACCCACATATCTAGGTTTACCTTCATCATCAACCAACAATCCGCCATCAAAGTAAAATATAGTCGGAACCTTTGACATTATCTGCAAAATAAGTTCCAATACCACATTCATAGTTTTTGTTCACTGACATAACTATAAACATCAATTTGATGAATTATTACCTATTTTTTCTAAGTAGATTTTGCTTCCGCAGGCAATCTTCAACCAAAAGAAGTCAACTCAATCTTTAAAAAAACCCAAACAAGCAAATCAATATAATAACGTAACCAATATATTTCATCAATAAAGTCAACAATATCAAATGAATTTTAGCAACATAATAAACTATCTACCTTGCACACGTTACGGGTTACAACAAATAGAAACAATTTCGCAACAACATATTACAAATACAACGTTCAACATAAAATCCAAATATGACAACTTAACCAAGTAGCAAACACCTACCACATTCTAGGCCTTCCACTGTTTGTCCTTAGTTCTTCATTCACACTTTTCAAACGACTTATTTCGGCTTGCAGTTCGTGGGCATACTTAAGTCCCCTTTCGCACAGGGGTTGATCAATCCATTTAAAATAATTGCAACAATCATATTCACGAGGATTCATCTATGTTCGTTGTACGAACTACACCCGAAAAATCTTCGTCTAGCATTCTTTTCCTTTCTGCAAACAACCACTACACACATATCTCCGCAATAACAATTTGGACATGGTCGTTGTCACCTTGGCATGGATGGACCAACAGGATGTATAGGCTTCAGTAGATTCGTCAACTGTATGTTGATGACCGAGCATTTCCGCAGAAACAACTTCACATAAACGAGCGTGTAAGGTTGATGATCCTGAATGGAATTTACGCGGTACTAGTTCGAACTGTGTTTCCAGAACATGATCGACATCAAAGTAAATATGACTTGAACTTGCAACTCTGATTTTCCCTTCAACCTCATCAAAATGTTTCATCAATGTTTCGTCGTCTATCTCCCAATCATTAATGCCTACCGTCATAATAAACAATAAACAATTAAAGTGTAAATTAGGGTTTTCAATTTACTACTACTTAAATAGGATTTCCTAGTTCATTAAACACTAACAACTAATTCAACAACAACACCATTGTCTAATAATTAACACTACTACCACCGATAACTCTTCATTTTTAACAACATCAACAATAGCAAAATTACATCTTAATTTTCAAAAACATTAATTATTACCTTTGTTTTGTAACGATGAAGAAGATGATTCCATATATAGTTTAGCAACTATTTGGTTAATAAGGTGATTGTATATTTCGATATGGAAGAAAAATGGATTTGGATTGGGAAATGGGGAGGGTTTGGGGAAGAAAGTAGAAATATTGATAAATGAACTCAGAACTGTGCTCTCTGTCTATTTGATGCTCAAAAATGAGCTTGCGCACTCCATAATTGTGCAAACATTAAATATAGCTTGTGCATTTATGGAATGCGCGAGGTATAGTTAAAAAAACTTAACACCTGCGCACTCCATATTTGCGCAAGTTAAAACCGAAATGAGGCCTAGTTTGGCAATTAGTTTTTGCTGAAGCCTAAACCCAAAATATGATATTTGCTGAAGCCTAAAACTAAAAATTGTCCCTAATAAAAAATGCCCTGAATTCCCTAAATGTATTCGAGCTAGATATTAAGCTGAATGCATTCGAGCTGGACATCAAGCCGAATGCCCTGAATGCATCGGAATGTCCTGAATATCAGCCGGAATGCATGAATTCCCTGAATATCAAATAATTCAAATAATGCCTGAATGCCTAAATAACCCCTAGGGATAACGACAGTATATCAAATAATTCAAACAGCTTGACTAATAATGACATTTCCTTACTACATGGAATATAATACTTACTAGAACTTGATTCTCCAACGACATACGCGGTCGGTCAAGAATGCTAGTACCAAAGGCATCTTCCATGTACGTACACTTTGATGTAGGTCTACATAGCAATATGTCATTAACTCTCATAAAGTCTGCCCAAACTTTTACCGCATCTTTTCCAAATGGTGGATCAGTGCCTATTCCTTCTGAGAGATTAATCCAAGGCCCAAAAAAAATATTCTCCATGGTGATCTAAAAATGTCATATAAAAAGACCGGTCCCCTAGAAGTCTCCTTCTGGATTATACTGTAATGGAATGCTAAATCTATTTCTTCGCTTTTCGCCAATAAATCAGAATTCTCTTGGAAACTCAAAGGATATATAAAATCCAAATGCCTATTGCAGATGATTTGATCAAGTCTTGAAAAGTCAAAAAATTTCCCTATCTTTTATATGGATCAATTGAAGCGATAGTTCCTTCAACCACTACTACTCCCGTTTCATCCATATCAATCAACTTGCACCTATTCTTTACTATCAGATTTACACTATGTTGGTAAGCAAAAATGCATGAATTGTCATATTTTTGCATAATTATAAAGCTATTTTACTATGTCTACTGCGTGTAAGTTTAATTTATGTGTCGTGTGTGTATATATATATATATTTATTTATTTATTTGCCAGTGTCATTATCCTTGGTCTTGTTTAGAAATTGATATGTATGCAACTAGAAGCAATTTCGTAAATTAGTTTACCCTTAATTATAGTTTATAGGTTCGCTTCCTTGTCGGTACTATATACTAAGGATGACAATGGTGTGGGTCTAAGGTCTAATCCTCGTAGACCCGCCTCTGTTTTGACCCACCAAGACCTGTCCTATTGGGTCATCGGGTGGGTAAATCCATGACTCGTTCCTAAAAGTTTCGGATCTAGGATCGCATCAGGGCTTGGCTGACCAGCCCCAACTTGATCCGTACTACCGAAATCTCATAAAATCATTATATTACTATAACGATGGTTTGTTAATCCTTTTATACATAAGATGTTATAGCATGGGTATTCTAATATTCATTCAATAAGTTATATGATTTTTATGGTATTAAGTTGCATCAATAAAAATTATATAATAACATGCATGTTTTTCTTGAACTATTATCATACACCTCATTTTTATTACCTTACTTATTATTGTAAACACATTGATCTCTATATTTATGTTATGGGAATTCTAACTCGAGACCACTCAAATCAAAGCCTCAAAGCATAGCGGAAAACGAGATCGTGGTAAGAAGTTCAAAAACAACCAATCAATATCTCAATTCAAATCCCAATCCAATCCAAAAACAATCACAATCACCAAAAAAGCAATAGAGAAACAAAACAATAACGATAAAAATAAATTACACACCAAATTATAGTGGTTCCACTAACGTTTTTTTAGTGTACATCCACTTTGAGAGAGAGCCTTTATTAATACCAATGAGAGGAGTACAAGAGATTGATTACAATGATCAGTATTCAAATAAAATAGATTTGTGGAGAATAGAATTGAAGAAAACTAGGTTTCGTTAAACCTAGTTAATGGAGGATAAATCCTTGGAGATCTCTCTGCTTTGAATCTTGAAAATAGTTTATATAGTAAACCATCCTTCCTAGACAAATACCTGATTTCCCCCTTGAAGCCCTACAAGCAAATACACCAATTCTGGGCCGAAAAAACAAAACTACACCGCGTCATATGTCCGTCACAACCTCTCAGACGTCTATCGCAATTTTCAGGCTGTGGTAAACCTGCTGCTAGACGTCTGAGGATTCCTGTCAGACGTCTGACACAACTTTCAGCCTGTGCATCATCAAATCACGATAACTTGAGCATCCGAGCTTCCATTCGCCTGCCGTTTTCATCGTTATCAAGCTATTCTCAATCTCTTCAATTCTTCATATAGTATCGCTAAAATTCAACAATCCACCTCGACACTATATCCATCTCCATCACCAAGAGCCGATAGTACCAACTATTACCACTTCTACCTTCAACCAAATAAGCGTGAATGCTTTCTCTATGGGCTCCGGCAAAGCCACCGCCCATTACACTCCATCAACGAGCTTAGGCAAAGCTCCTCCCCACTAACGAAGTGTTGAAAGCACCCAAATCCAAATCCATCTCACCAAAAGACAAAAGCACTAAGGAGTGTAAACTAATACTTACCAAGAAGATAGAACCACAATCTCTCACCAACACTCTTTCTCATCTATAACCAAGCTCCTCTCTCAACCGTGCCACCCCGTGACACTTAGCACTTTAACAAGCGAATCAAGTTTGAGCAATGCTCGAACTTCCCAACCAGCAATGCTTTAGTGAACATATCAACCTGTTATCCTTTATGTGCACTTTTCGAAGATATATTTGCTTATCTTCATCCATGGCTACTAAAAATGACTCTCTCACTTCAATATGCTTGGTATGTGAGCTAAACGCCAAATTCTCCGCCAAGTGAATAGCACTCTGGCTATCGCATTGAACGTCGATACTATCGTGTTCAAATCCCAAGTCATACAACAATCGCCTCAAATAAAGTGCCTCCTTTGTCACCTCCACTACGGCTATCAACTCAGCTTCCGTAGTGGATAAAGCAACCACGGTCTACAATCTCGATCTCCAACTTATGACCGTACCACCCAATGTAAAGACATATCCGAAAGTTGACTTTCTTCAGCCCTTATCACTGGCGTAGTCTGAATCACAATAACCAACCAACTTGCAATTCATCCCCTCACTATCACCAAAAACAAGATCGTGAGATGATGTACTTCTAAGGTATCTCAATATAAGCTTTACAGCTTCCCAATGCGATCTCCCCGGATTAGACATATATCAACTAACCATCCTGCCGGCATTTGCAATATCGGGCCTTGTACACACCATATCATACATTAAACTTCCAACCGCACTAGCATATGAAACCTTTGCCATATAAGCCGTCTTTCTCCAAGATAGGGGATCCCTTACTCGAAAGCTTCACATGCAAAGGTAAAGGTGTATTTGACACCTTTGCATCCTCCATGCTAAACCGGCAAAGCACTTTCTCAATATATTCCTATTAAGTCAATTTCAACTCAAAAAAATTTCGATCTCTCTTATTTTCATATCCAATATCCTCTTTTCTTCTCCAAGATCCTTCATTTCGACCTTCGATTTCAAACTCAATTTTAACTTGTTGATTTCATTCTTATCCTTTGAAGCAATGAGCATGTCGTCCACATATAAGAGTAAATACACCCAACAATCATTTTCCAACTTCTTGAAATATACATAAGCATCCTTGATGCTTCTATCAAACCCATTTTCAAGCACAAAATGAACAAATCTCTTATACCATTGTTTAGGTGATTGCTTTAAACCATATAGTGATTTCTTTAACTTGTAAACTAAATTTGACATACCATCTACAATAAAATCTTCTGTTTGCTCCATGTAAATGTCTTCATCCAAGTCGCCATGCAAGAAGGTGGTTTTCACATCAAGTTGTTCTAAATCCAAGTTGTGAATAGCAACTATAGCAAGTAATATCTGGATTGAAGTATGGCACACAACCAGTGCAAAAATCTCATCATACTCCTTTCCTTTCCTTTGTGCGAACCCCTTAACCACTAGCCTGGCTTTGTATCTTCCATCATCCTTCACCTTGTATATCCATTTGCACCCAATAGTACGGTTTCCTTTAGGAAGTGAAACTAAATCCCAAGTTTGATTCTTCAATAATGATTTCATCTCTTCCTTCATGGCACAAATCCATTTCGAGCTATCACTCGATTTCATAATGTCATCAAGGTCCACCAGCTCATCTTGAACTACATGAAGAGCATATTTCAAATTATCAGAAAAGCTAAGATAGTTCCAAGCATCATATCTATTGGGTGGCCTTATAGCACGTCGACCCACCCGAGTAGCAATACTATCACCCAAACTCCTTTTGGCTCCACCTTGAACCAAATCCTTTCTAGAATTATGCACATAACCAACACTACTAGAGGAACCATGTGGACTATTTGATGTAAAATCAACTGCTTCCTCCTCACAAACATCTTCAACTACTTTACTCCTTAGACGAAAGATGAGAATAACTTCCTTCACCTTTGATTCACAATGAACCAACTCCGGAATATTTGACGAGCTCACATTCTCCTTGGACAAAGCTGACTCATCAAAAGTAACATGATGAAAATTCACAACCTTCTTTGTTTTACGGATTCCATATCTGATAGCCTTTTACTCTGTCTATATAGCCAAGCAAGGTTCCCTTGAAAGCTCTAGGCTCAAGCTTATCATTTCTCGAATCATGCACATAAACCGGACTACAAAACACATGAAGATAACTCAAGCCAATGCTCTTTCCCTTCCACGCTTCCTTTGTAATTTTGTTACCAATAGCCAAGCATGGAATTGGATTAACAATATGCATCGCGGTTGACAATGCTTCGGCCCAAAATCCCTTAGACAAACCTAATCTCAATCTCAAACATCAAGCTTTCTCAAGTAGAGTATGATTCATCCTCTCAGCAGCTCCATTCGACTGTGGATCTCCTGGTGTAGTAAAATACCTCCGAATACCCTGATGCTTGCAAAACTCCAAGAACTCTCCGGAAACATACTCTCTGCTATTGTCGAACCTTGGAATCTTCAAAGACTACCACTCTTATTCTCAACAAAAGCCTTCCATGCTTTGAACTTCGCAGATGCCCCAACTTGGCCTTCATTGCATACATCCATATCTTTCGGGAAAAATCATCAATAAAAGAAATATAATAAAAAGCTCATTCCAAAGAAGCTACTGGTGTTGGTCCCCAAACATCCATGTGAACATACTCAAGAACACTTCTTGAATCGTGTTTTCCTTCACTGAATGATACTTTAGTTTGCTTCCCCATGACACAATCCTCGCAAAACACTAGTTTGTTGAAACTCGCTCCATCAATCATCGCCCTCTTCCAAAGAATATCCAAACTCCTCTCTGATACATGACCTAACCTCAAATGCCACAACCTAGTTGCATCCAAGCCACGAGAACTATCTACTCTCACACAAATTTCACCTTCTATAGTCACTTCTTGAAGCAAATAAGCACCATGAGTCCTAGCACCCTTCATCACCACAAGCGCACCCTTCGAAACCCGCAAGCTATCACTTTCAATAGTGATCTTACATCCCAAAGAATCCAGCTGTCCCAAATGATAAGAGATTTCGAAGTCCCGAAACATAGCGTACATTAGTGAGAGTATGAACCACTCTGTCAAACATCTGAATTTGCACGGAACCAATACCCTTTGACTTACAAATAGCACCATTATCCATAACAATTGAATTTCCCTCTTTGTCGACATAAGAAGAAAACCAATTCTTATTCGGCGTCATATGATAAGGCGCCCCTGAATCGAGCACCCATTCGCTACCCAAAACATCCGATGCTACTGTCATCAAAACATCTACGTCTCCCTCACCAACTCCACTCTCCACCACTATGGATGAAGATGCTACTTTCGTCTTTGCCTTCTCCTTGTCTAGACACTCATTCTTCCAATGACTGGGCTTGTTACAATAAAGCACTTGCCATTACTTTCCTTTGACTTTCCTCTCCAACCGGGCTTTCTTGATTTAGAACGCCCCCAATTCCCATTTTTTCTCATATCTCTCCTTCTCCACAAATAAACCGTGACCACTACTAGCACCACGACTTCCATCATCCAATGCCTTCATTTGATCCCGCAATTCCTCGCCAAGAAGACCCATTTCGACATCATCAAGAGTCAAAGTATCTCGGCTATAGATCAAACTATCTGAGAAACCCGTATAATGGTCCGACAATGAACACAACAATATCATCGCCTTTTGCTTTTCCTCAATTTTCAAATCTTACATCTTCATCTTCACTAGAAAATCATCAAAGAAACTCAAGTGCGCCTTTATCTAAGTACCCTCCTTCATCTTATAGGTGAAGAACGTTCGCAACAAGATCAAACGATTAGTTAGTGACTTCTTCATGTACAACTCCTCCAACTTGTCCAAATACCCTTAGCGGTATTCTTACCACTAATTTCGGAGAAACATTCTCTCATATAGCAAGTTGAAGTGTAGTAAATGCCCACTCTTCCATTTCCTCTCTCTCAATATCGGAGATGTCCACCGGCAATAAATGTGTATCAAACACTATCTGATGCACATGATTCCACCCAAGAACCACTTTCATCTTCCATTGCCACTTTTCAAAATTATTATCGCCATTCTACTTGTCTATAACTAATTGTGATCTTGAAGCCGTGTATGACCCACGTACATAGGGCGCTACACCACTTGGACTAACCATTGAAGGACTACTTGAGGTATTATCCAATTCTGGCATTTCCACAACAACCTACCAACACCAAAGCTCTGATACCAAATGTTATGGAAATTCCAACATGAGACCACTCAAATCAAAACCCCAAAGCACAGCGAAAAATGAGATCGTGGTAAGAAGCGCAAAAACAACCAATCAATATCTCAATCCAATCCAAAAACAACCACAATCACCAAACAAGAAATAGAGAAACAAAGAAATATCGATAAAAATAAATCACATGCCGATTTATAGTGGTTCCACTAACGTTTTGTTAGTGTACATCCGCTTTGAGAGAAAGCATTTATTAATACCAATAAGAAGAGTACAAAAGATAGATTACAATGATTAATATTCAAATAGAATAGATTTATGTAGAATAGAATTGAAGAAAACTAGGTTTTATTAAACCCTAGTTAATGGAAGATAAACCCTTGATTAAACCTTTGGAGATCTCCCTGCTTTGAATCCTGAAAATAGCTTATATAGTGAACTATCCTTCCTTGACAAATACCTAATTTTCCCCTTGAAGCCCAACAAACAAATACACGAATTCTAGGCCGAAAAAACAAAACTACACCACGTCAGACGTCTATCACAATCTCTCATACGTCTGTCGCAACTTTCGGGCTGCAGTAAACCTGCTGTCGGACGTTTGAGGATTTCTGTCAGACATCTGTTACAACTTTTAGCTTATGCATCTTTAAATCACGATAACCTGAGCATCTCAGCTCCGATTCACTCGCCGTTTTCACCATTATCAAGCTATTCTCAGCCTCTTCAATTCTCCATATAGTGTCCCCAAAATTCAATAATTTATTGTATCATTTAGTGATATTCCCTCTTACAAATAAAATTAATATATTTATATACATTAATCTGCGTAGTTAAAGCCCCGTTAAAGCCCCATAAAATTCCTACTATAGCACTCTTCGACCGCTATGCTATTTCAATTTAGCACTGCTGGACGGTAGATCCACTTTAAGTCCCGCTATTTTCCGCTATATCCGCTAAATCAAGAGTTTTCAGCACCCTCTTTGGCAACATTAATATACAAAGGTTGATTTGATTAGTATTCTTTTAAACAAAATCAACAAAGTTAGGGTAAAGACCTAATCTTAAGGCATAAGTGCACAATATAAGTCAGAAATATGTTGTTCTCACCCAATCTAATATGCATAAATTAAGATATTCCTCAGTTTTGTTATATAAAATTAAAAATATTTTTTTTCCTTCACAAATGATGTGAGAATGAGAATAAATTAACTTCAAAATATTTAGTTTTATATATAATGAAGCATTTTACATATCCGCTATTTTCCGTTATACCCGCTTTATCTTCGCTATAACTTTTTGCACCTCCATCGCTATAGAACCTCTAAGCGCTTTAACTGCACAAACATTAATACAAAATTTTGAATAAATAGGTAAAGTCTCACTGGGTCTTAGAGCAGAGCGGGTCTATCCTGACCCATATAGGCTCCGGGTACAGGATGAAAACCCACACCCACACCGGGTCTATGGGGTGGGTCTATGGCAGGGTTTAAAAAACCCAAGGTGGGTCTAGAGCATAAAAAACCCACCTAACCCACTCCATTGTCATCCCTACTCTATACATGTCCCATGATAAAAAATAAAAATATAAAAAAAATTGAGTTTTAATATTAAAATATATGTAATTCTCAAATACATTTTAAGTTAAGCACTATGTCATCACCTATTTAAATACACCTAATCTTTTTCCATCAACAATACAGGCAAGCAAATAAGTTTCCAAAATTTGATGTAGAATTTGGTATTATGTTATAATCAATTTAACTTTGAGAATCAAATATAATTAACTACATTCTAAAGAATGCACAAAGAGTTTAAACATTACTACGACATCAAATACGTGAATCAATTTGACTGCAAATGACATAATACTCCTTAGAGTCCTAATTATGCCCTCGACCACATACCTCTTTATATTCACTGTGGTTATAGCAAAAGTTATTTATGTTAACATATAAACATGCACAAGGAGTAGATAAACAAATGGATTGATAAGTAGGTAGGGAGTGTACGTGTGCGAGGAAAAAAAATATGGAAAGCATAATAAAACCTCAAAATGATAACCACCTAGCTGCTCCTAGTTCTTGTTTACCACCATTTGGCGCATACAATTGGGTATCGGCAAAACAATCCTAAGTAATAAAACAGCAATGAAGGCAGTATGCATTTGAATAATGGTAAAATGTGCAACAAAAATAAAAATGAAAAAGGAAAAAAGGAAAAAAGGAACATATCAAGTCATCTAAATGTTACAATATTCCAGAATTATCAAACAAAACAATTTGATTGTAAATGCTAAAAAATTAAAACATTCTCTATACATAATAAATTGCAACACCTTTTATATTGAAATGAAATCAACCATAGGGTGAATTCAAACAAAAAATGCTTAGTATAATTTAACGCAATGTTTCTTATAATACTAAAATTAGACACATACGCGCAAAACCCACCCACCCCTCCCCTATTCCAAATGATAATGCCTTCAGATCGCCTAGCTTTATCATCATAGCTCACACAATAGTTGCTCATGACAGCGCACATTAACATGCGACAGAAAAGTATGATTAAACGAAAGGTCGAAGAGAGTAAGAGATAGTGTGGAAGGGTTCACAAGTGAAACTTGACTTTCTATATATTATATATATGTATATATTTATATATGGATGGATCCACAATTCCTTTATTTTTAGCTTTTTTGTTTCCCATTGCAATGGCTATTGGATTTATAATCGATGGTTGAGATATATGTTTATGTATATGTATATGTAGAAGGAATGATCAATAACCCCTTTATTTTTAGTCTATTAAGATCAAAGATCATATGGAATAAATGAGTGAATGGATTAAGCAATGATGAGAGGTAGAATGCTAAGAGAAAGCATTAAATATTAACGTCAAATTCATCCATTAAAATATTATGAACAACATGTATCATGTTCAAAATGTTATGTCAAATTTTAATACAGATATGTTAGGATTATTCAAAATTAACAAGAATTTTATGGAGATGGCCTTGAGGCAAATAACATATTCATAAAATTTCATTAATTTTCGAATTATGTAGCTCAGAAAACCATAAAGATGTAAATGGGGTGTGGTTGAGAGGGATGTAGCAGGACACTTCCCTATGCATGCACGTGTGTGTATGTCTATATATATGTATGTATGTATATGTATATATGTATATGTATGTGTATGTATATGTATAGGTATATGTATATGTATGTATGTATATAGGGAGCTATCGAGCATAAAATTTAACATAACAAGTATTGACCATTCAATTTCTTTGTATCAGATTTTGTATCACCAATTTGCGTCTAAATAGGATTTCACACACCCCATCCCCATACATACACACATGCATGCATGCATGTATGTATGTATGTATGTGTATGTATTTGCATACATACATACATAAATATATATATATATATATATTTGAAAATGATACATATATACATGTAAATATATGTATGTGTGTGTGTGAAAGGCATGTAATAGGTGGATATGATGTTCATGGTGTAGATTGAAAATTTTCAACAGTTTCATTTGATTTTGAATATCGAGCACTAAAAAATGTACCGTAGGATTGTAGAAAGGGGTGCAACTTACCCATGTAATGTGTATGTACGTGTATGTGTATGTGTATATGAGAAAGTCATGTAATAGGTTGAAAATTAATAATTGTGTGTAGAGCCACTCCATTATTTGAATTTATACAGCATTAGACATTCACAATTAGTAGTCATATAAATGCATTATGGTTATTAATTTTAAATAGCCATCTATTATCATACATTATTTCAATTTATTAATAGCACAAAATTGAAAGAGTTTCAGAAACTAGTAATGAAAATTGTAAACTGATTTAGCTATAAAGTTTGAACATCCAAATATAATACAATAAGGTCCCGAAGCTTAACATAGAAAATTAAACATTTGATATACAACATCAAAAACATACTCTTTTTTATTTCAGTATTTCATGCAGTGCTACAAATGGTGTATACACATGTCTTAACTGTCAAAAACCTTAAATGAAATTTGACCATTATAAAATGTCATATCCCATAGATTTGTATATTCGTAGGAGCTAAAACAAAATGATTCGTTATGAACATGTAAGCATCCATAAGAGAGTATATAATTGACCAAATGAAGATGGATGGATGATAAGGGAAGGAATGACCAAAAGCATGTAAACTGATCAAAATGAATAACCACATGGCTGATCCAAGTTTATGTTTCCCACCTTCAAAATTAGGCATTTGGATAGTGAATGTACATTTTAATAATGCAGAAGTTAGGAGTTAACATTATAAAGCTTATTTTAAAAAAAAGACTATTATCAAATAATAATTTAGCAACTGTGTTAATTATCCATTTTAATTATAAAACTAACCCTTGCTTTATAAAACCATTAGCAAATTAATGCCATGAGAAAATTATTTAGCATGATTTTTATTATTTAATCTTATGCACACTTTCTGATGGTACTTGTGTTAACCTGCTTTTTAGCAAAGCAGATTGCAACTGGAATTAGAAGATTCAAAGGAGGACGAAATGACTTGAAAACTTGAAGGCACACTTAAAATGACTAGAGAATTGACCTCAAGAAATTTGGAGGAAAAATACACTAAGGAGAGATGTAGGTACCGACCTCTCATGTAGGTACCGACCTTTCATGTTAACTTTATAGATGTTGTGACGTCTTGGGACACCTTCATATGGAATTAGAAGAGTGCTGTAAAAAGTACAAGTCATTTTGAGGTAAGAAAAAAGTCACTACCGACCTCTCAGGCAAAAAACTAATACCAGAATGTTTTGAAGAGAAGTAGACGACGACTTTTTTTCGACGATCAACGATCAATGGAAATAGCATAAGACACCTTAAAATGAAGTAAGAAGTAGGATGCAAGAAGGGTTGAAGTGATTCAAACTACGGTGAGAAGTCAACCCCGACTTGAGAGGTCAGCACCGACCTTTATGGTTAGCTCGGAAGATCCTACAACTTTGCACACTACTTCGGACCGATATTTGGACTCTGCCCTAGGTGGATTTCTGGTCCAATACAACGCCCTCCCCTATAAATACAAGCCATAAAGCAACCAAAGTAGAATCTGAATTCTCTGACCCTAGAGACTCTACGATTCCTTCACCTTTATCCTCTCCTCCATTAGAGTCACCTAAGAAACAACTATTTGATGTTCTAGGACTTAGATCGGTAGATTCTTAGTACTAGTGACTCACAACTTGAAATTCCATTGTAAATTTTAGATCCACTAGATTATGGTCAGATTCAAGAAAATTAGCTATAATTTTGAGAGAGAACAACTGATAAAAGGATTGAAGTTTGGATGTAGGTCGAAGATTACATCGAACCACTATAAAAACTTTTGTGTGTTTTTATCTATTTTCTGCTTTTTCTTACTTTAGCCTAAACTGATGCTTTCATCTTGATTTTGGGTGTTGATCCAATTTTTGGGTTAATATTTTGGCGCTTTCATTGAGAGAAAAGCTAGATCTGAAAACATGATGTTTGAATGTAAGATTTCGAGAAGATGATGAGGCCTAATCTGGATTTAAAGCCGGAGTAAGTCAACCAAAGCATGGGGATAGCTAAGAGGTGTCGTCAAATACTCATCAATCTATCTACGCGACCAAAGAAGAGATGGAGAGAATGGTGTATGTAACGACCCGTAAATTTCAACTGTTTTAATAACGTAGTTAGTTGAAATTTTGTGAAATTTTAAACGATAAAATTTTGAAATATAAATTTGATATTTGGAATACGTCTAGTTAAACATAGCAACTGGTAAATTTTCGTCCGAAAATACGAAAGTTTATTTCGCGCGTAAATTTACTTCAATTTAATCAGTTAAAGAGCGTTGAAAATAAAACGTTTTCAAAACTTAAATATTTTTACATAGAAAAATTCTAAACCATCTTCTGAGCAAGATGTCAGTTTGTCGTTTTTCCAAATTCGGACATCTATTGCTCCGTCGATCTTATTTTCGACAAAATAGCAGCATTTCGTACCGATATCGATTTTTGATCGGATGATCGTACCACTGATATCCAGATACCATTTTGATCATCTCGTCATGCTGATTTCACCGGTATATTTATTTCTGTGTTTTGAGCTTCGGTACGTAACGGATATAAACTGCTCGTCGTATCGTTATCACAAATTTCAACCGTTAGCTTTCTTTTTCCTTTAAGAATTCGAAATATATAGCCTGTACCACAATTATTAGCTTTAGTGGATCAGCTAAAGCTTTGCAGTAACGTTGCCTTTGCATTTACTTTTACATGATGCGTGACTTTACAGCCTATTTATATTACCTGTTCAGTTTTCGAAACAGTGAAACAAAGTGATATTTATTATTTTTCTTCTTCCCAAAGTGTTAGCCTGCTGTTCTTCCTATTCCCTATGTTGTCCTTCTATTCCCTATATTCAATTTATTACACCTCTAGCGTTTCGTGCCCTTCACAAAAGAAATTCCTATGCTTCTGAATATTAAAATATAACTTTGCTTTATCTTGTTTGTGACCCATGATTTTTCTTCCTCTATCGTTTTCAACCACACTAGTCCCTTCGAACTCCAACAGCCCTTGGCCTCAGCCTCTCCCCTTCAATGAACAGCACCGACGTTTGGTTTTCCGCCGCTTCTCTCCCATTTCCACCACCGATCAAGGATCGACCTTCGCCTTCAACAGCTCCTACCACCACTCGTTACCCCGCCGACCACCCAGAGGCTCACGCAACCTCTCTTCCCGGTCCAATCATTCCGAAGCCTGTTCGCTTACACCAAAGTGAAGCCTCTGCCTCACATCCATCGATCAGTAAGGCGTCGTCAACCTGCAACTTCGCCAAAGCCGACACTTGATAACTCCACCTCCGTTCATCTTCTCCACTGCTAGCCGTGCCCGCCATGTGCCTCCTCTCCTCCAACCTCGAGTTCCGCCTTCCCCTTCCTCGTGCCGCGCCGACCAAGGCTGCACCACCTCACCAAGCGTCGCCTCCTACCTCACTCCGCCTTGCTTTCTTTTTCACTCCTCTGAGTTTTTATAGGTAAATTATATGGATAATTTTTTTTAAATATGAATATTGTTTAACAAGACATATAGCATTCTATTTTGTCAGTTTATACTAGTAAGTAAAAGCTTGCACTTGTATGGTCTGCATATGTTGTTTATAGGTGGAGTCAGCATACGTACACTAATATATATTGCTTGAAAATGAAAATTTTAATTTATATAATGGGACTTGGTTATAACAATCTCAACTATATATAAAGTTATAAGAGTATGTTAGCTGTAGCTTTACTGTTGGGTTTTATATATTAGTTGTGATAAGATATATGAAATCTGCAATTATATAATGGAAGTTTTATAATGGTATAATTGTTTATGCAGTAGTGATTTCTAAAAGTGGTGTATATAAATATATAGTTTATATTTATACCGAGTTTGGGTTTTTGACTATATATGTTATAGTGTATATAACAAAAGTATAAATAGTTTTATATGTTATATAAGGTCTGTGGGTTATATATATTTGTCTGTTACAGTTTTAGACTTTTATTGTATATAGAAATATAAGTCATTTTAAAGGATTTATTTATTTATATGAACATATGAGTTGTAATAACTATAATATATATTACGTGTTGTTAGTTCAGTCACACAAGTTTACATAAGATTTTGAAGTCTGCGTGTTGTTTATAGTTCGATATTTACCTATTATATATTTATCTAGTTTTATATACACTTGTATACGTATTGCATATTATATTGTATGTATTGTTTATATATGTATTAAAATAAAGTAATTTTGTATAAATTTATAACAATTTACATATTTTGTTTTAAACAGTTTACATTTAGTTGTAGGGTTTGTTAGTATATTATAACAACGCATTTTACGTGACTTTTATAATTGTAGTATAGTCTACCTGTGTTTAATTTGTTGATTTATATGTAATGTATATACATTTTAATAATATAGGTATATAGATATTTTGTTTTTTTTAGACTTCTAAATATAATATAAAGTGAGTTGGACACATATTATGATTTGAAATATAATACGAAATTTAAATTGAATATTGGTTTAAGAAAAATAGTAACACAGTATACTTTTATTTCGATTTTATCCGCATCGATCCACTTCTGATTTGATTTCATCTATTTCCTATCTAGCAGTTGTCCGTCAAATTCACGTTCAATCGTGCTTCGTTTGGAATTCGTGTTTGGGTTGTAACTACTCTCATCGTCGAATCTCTAGCCTCGAAAGGTGAGCACTCACTCACGATTAACGTTCTTTTATTTATTAAATTTGATTTCAATTGGAACGACAATTGAAATGCTGCTGTTAGGTAATTACACTGTTATATATGCTATTGCCTGTATCAGTTCACCTGTGACACCTGACACCATTATCTGTTAATTATTTATGTGATGATAATACAGTTTGGCTGATAATTGATTGATTGTTGATGTTTATATTGGACGTTAAATTGTTAATGTTAAAATGATAAAGAGTATGAAATTGAACTTGATATAGGATAATTAAATGTTAAATTTGATTAACTGACATTTGTATAATATGACCCCTTTAACTGTTGAATTTATTGACACGTAGGATTTGTTTAATTATACTTTGAACCACTGAATGTATGATGTTAAATTAATGATGTATGGAATTGTAAATAGATGACAAGTGAAAAACTGTAATGTAATAATCTTTAATCTACATGAAATGATAGTGTAGATTCTAGAAATAATTATATTAATTCGTACAAATAACAATGCGAATTAATAGGGTTATTTCGGGATTATTTGAATTGATTATTGGATTGTTATTGATTGTTGTTATTGCTTGTTTATTTACTTTGACACCATCCCAGTTATCACACTACAAGTTCCCTTTGATATGTTTGATTTTGAATTGAATTGGAATCGGGTTGAAATGATAAATACCCAAATTGAACTTTGACTTAGGATAGAAAATTAAATAAAAACCCGATTGGTCAATAATTTGATTTGAAAATAAACGAAGATTTTATTTGAATAAAGAATATGGTTTTGAAATGAAGTTAAATTTGAATTTTTGATGAAAGGAAAATGGTAATATTTAATAATCTGAAACAAAAGATTAACAATGTAATCAATGAAAGAATGTTGTTTAATTTGAGAAATGATTGAATTAAGTTTGAAATGATTTAATAATTAAGTTTGAAATTATAATTAAGTTTGAAATTATTAAACTTTGAAATTATTTAATAATTAAGTTTTGAACTATTTAATAATGAATTATTAAATGGTTAAATTGAATTGAAATTCTTTAATACGAAAAATTGAACTTTTGAATAAGTGAATTTTACTTCGTAAAGAATTGAAATTGAGTTTCTTTATTAATTAAGTTTTGGAAAATTATTTAAGGAAGTAAATAAGTGAAATTGGATTTCTTTAACAAAAATGAAATGTGATATTTTTGGAATTAATGTAAGACTTGTAATTGGAGAATTGATTTGACGAATTTAGTTTAATTTAAAATTGTAAGTTTTGTTTTAATGAAGTTGAACTTAAGAATTGATTTAATGAATTGGAAATTTAATAGAAATTGTTTTGAATGATAAAGTAACTTAACGAATATTGAATGAAATCGATAAATGAGTTTAAATTGATTTGAATGTTAAATAGAATTTATTTAAATGATTTCGAAATGAAACTTATATACGAACTTGAATCAATATTTGAATTGTTTTAAATAGAAATTGAAATTGAATTATAAGATTTTGAAACGGAAAATTGGAAGTTTTGAAATGAAAATTTGGAAATTGTTTTAGAAAGACAAATGAAATGTTGATTTACGAATTCTATTTGAAATTGAAATTGATTTGGTTTTTGAAATATATAAACGACCAATCGGTGTAATAATTACGAAAGTTATTAAAGAGACCGGGATCGGTAATGGATATACTCTCTATCTGAACCGAAACCACTTTAATAACTAAACGCGGAGTGTTGATCCAGAACGAAGTGGATGGTTTTGATGAACGCGTTGACTGAAGAAAGAGAACGATTTTGGATGACCCTTGACATGACTAAAACAGGAGCCGCGCCGGGCCATTGAGGATCGCCATCTCTAGCGGACATACTTCTTCGATACCTTATCTATTACCTATGTGATTCGATTTGGGTGCACCCCTTGATTTGGGAGTGTTGTTTCGCGGTGTTGGGGTAGTAGCTGTTATGCCCAACATCAGTCCGGATCAGGAAACTACTAGTATCCTAGTTGGTATCGCCTCATGTACCTTGTCATACTGATTATCCTATTTGAGACCACTACGATTTTGATTTGTACCTTTAGTATATGGATTGCCCTCTGGTAACTTCCGGTTTTGGGGAAACTACGGTCTTGTATATGCTTTTGGGAATAAAAATGTGTTAAGGGTGGAATGGGCCATGACTTAACGCTATTTTGATATCTTCTTATATTACTGATAGACATTATCTACTTAGCGTATATTACTACCTAGTAGATAGTTTAACGGATCCTTAAAGGATGGTTATTCCAAACATCCTTTGAGTTACTTGTATTTCAATTGTTATTTCACTTGAGTTGGATTTATTAATATAAGAATGTTAATCCTGACTCGAGTGTCTTATATTTTTCTTTACGCTCGGGTCAGACTGAGTGCACCAGTATTCGATGCTCACCTTTGGAGTTGGAGCTTTGCTTGAAGATCCAGCCATCTATTCTGCTTTCAGTATTCGATGATTCCAGTGATGTATTCTGATTCGTATCTGATGTATCGTGTTACTCTTCCGTTGTATCTGGTTTAACTCTGATGTATCGTTTTACTCTTCTGTTGTAAACTCTGATGTATTTTATATATTCATATAGTAGCTTCATGAACTACTATCTCTTTTAATTCCGCTGCATTTATTACTCTGTGTCTGTGATCTGTGATTATATTTATTTACTGTATATGTTCAGTTTTGCCAATTTAAATTAACAACGTGGTATTTTGAGCAATTCAACTCCGGCATGAGTGTCTACCTATACACTTATAATGGATGCGAATGGTCCAAAATATCGGGTCGTTACAGTTGGTATCAGAGCTTTGGTAGCTCTAGGCAAAACTTAGCATATAGGGTAAATGTATTTACAGAATCACTTTCATTTCGAGTTTCAATCTCTTCCTCTGACTCAATTCCTTTGAATTTTGGAACGTTCCCCTCGGTTCCGAAATTCATTCGTGTCCTTCACTATTCGTCTTCTTTCAATCATGGAGCACCTCATAACTCCATTCTGAATGTTATCTATAATAGATCGGCGGTCTCGCCAATCTTCGAATGATTCGTAAAGGAGCAAAAAAAAAACTCCTCTACAATAGGCATTGATTTACCGAAGATTTCTGTATCCTCGGTTTACGATGCTATCTATCTCCTGCTATACCTGAATTTTATTTCTTGAGATCGAATGTCGATTTACCTTGGAATTCAGCATCGATCTTAATCTTGAAGTTACGGACGACCCGGTTAAGGTTGCCCGTGAATTAAATAAACTCATCCATCTCTCGATTTTGGAAATTGAATTATCTTATCTTCTGTTTCAAACTCATTTTAGAATCAAAATTCTCTTTGATTTGATTTCCATCAAATTTGAATCTCTATACATGTTTTGAAATCTGTTCTTGTATTGTCGAGCGAGGAATTGTATTTATAAAATTATATTTAAATGTTTTAAAATATATTGTGTTGTTTGAGTTGTTGATGTTGATTTGGGTTTTCAATCGATTCGTCTGATCAACGCTATCGATAGGATTTCCAAAACACTTGAACAGAGCAAACTGACATAATATTATTTTCAAATTTGGTAAATGAAATAAATTTGTTTGATTATATTGTAAAATTATAAGTAAAATTTTCTGGAATTTAATAGGTTAATTAAATTGTTTGTTTGAAATGATAATATTTGATTATCATTTATTGTTCTAAATAAATTTATAAATACGGATTATAAATTGATTTGGAATTTGAAATGAATTTAATTCAGAAATTCGAGAATTTAGTTTCCGGTGATTTCGAACTTTGATTTTATAATTTTAAAGTATATATTATTGGATGTATTTTTCGAATAGAAATCTTTTCCAAAGAATTTTAAATGTTGAAATCAGTGCTCTTCTCTTTGTCGCTGGAAAATAATTTCGGTGATGGCGGCCGCATCATCGACGTTCATTTTCGAGTTTCGAAGTGGAGATACTATTCTGTAGCTTTGCTACGGTTTTGTTTTGAAAATATTTTGATTTGAATTTCTTCAGTATAATTTGATTTATATATATATAAGTATCTTATTTTAAAATTTAATTTGATTGATATAAATATATGATATATATCTCTAAATTGTTTAATGAAGTTAATCGGAAATCTAATTCTTAAATTTTGTTAAACGATGATTTTAATTGGGAAAATTTATTTGTATATTGTTCAACTGCATTCTAATACAACTTACCTAAATCATTCAGAAGTTGAATATGTAATTGGATAATATATAAGATAAATTGAATTTATAAATAAAATTTGAGTGTTTTTAATAAATATCATACACTAAATTTTGATTATAAAGATGTTAATAGAGTTAGATAGGATAATAAGTAAACTCAGTTAATAATGAAATAAATTTGTTTTGAAAGAATTAATAAACTGAAATTTGATCAACTTAGGAAAATACCTTGAATTTAAAAGAAACTAATAGATGTAAATTAATTTAAATCGAAACTTTTATGGTTTAAATTAATTTATAGGGTTTAAATATATGTAATAGGATATATTAAGTGAAATAGACTTAATAATAATTTGGAATAAAGAAGAATGAAATTTGATGAATAAATATGATTTTATTAAATGACTATTCTAATTTGTGGTTTTAGAAATTTGTTAATTAAACATAAGTGGATAAAAAGATAATGAATTTAGAAATAATTTTCACTTAAGTGAAACCAAATGGATTAAATCAAACTATTGAATATTAATTAATTTAAATTTGAATTTATATGGTTTAAATTAATTGTTACTTTGCATTTCAAATCTGTTTTCTTTCTTGTTGTTTCTATTCTCCTACCTCGTTCCTTTTCGGGGACGAAAAGTTTTGAGTGGGGGAGAGTGTAACGACCCGTAAATTTCAACTGTTTTAATAACGTAGTTAGTTGAAATTTTGTGAAATTTTAAACGATAAAATTTTGAAATATAAATTTGATATTTGGAATACGTCTAGTTAAACATAGCAACTGGTAAATTTTCGTCCGAAAATACGAAAGTTTATTTCGCGCGTAAATTTACTTCAATTTAATCAGTTAAAGAGCGTTGAAAATAAAACGTTTTCAAAACTTAAATATTTTTACATAGAAAAATTCTAAACCATCTTCTGAGCAAGATGTCAGTTTGTCGTTTTTCCAAATTCGGACATCTATTGCTCCGTCGATCTTATTTTCGACAAAATAGCAGCATTTCGTACCGATATCGATTTTTGATCGGATGATCGTACCACTGATATCCAGATACCATTTTGATCATCTCGTCATGCTGATTTCACCGGTATATTTATTTCTGTGTTTTGAGCTTCGGTACGCGACGGATATAAACTGCTCATCGTATCGTTATCACAAATTTCAACCGTTAGCTTTCTTTTTCCTTTAAGAATTCGAAATGTATAGCCTGTACCACAATTATTAGCTTTAGTGGATCAGCTAAAGCTTTCAGTAACGTTGCCTTTGCATTTACTTTTACATGATGCGTGACTTTACAGCCTATTTATATTACCTGTTCAGTTTTCGAAACAGTGAAACAAAGTGATATTTATTATTTTTCTTCTTCCCAAAGTGTTAGCCTGCTGTTCTTCCTATTCCCTATGTTGTCCTTCTATTCCCTATATTCAATTTATTACACCTCTAGCGTTTCGTGCCCTTCACAAAAGAAATTCCTATGCTTCTGAATATTAAAATATAACTTTGCTTTATCTTGTTTGTGACCCATGATTTTTCTTCCTCTATCGTTTTCAACCACACTAGTCCCTTCGAACTCCAACAGCCCTTGGCCTAAGCCTCTCCCCTTCAACGAACAGCACCGACGTTTGGTTTTCCGCCGCTTCTCTCCCATTTCCACCACCGATCAAGGATCGACCTTCGCCTTCAACAGCTCCTACCACCACTCGTTACCCCGCCGACCACCCAGAGGCTCACGCAACCTCTCTTCCCGGTCCAATCATTCCGAAGCCTGTTCGCTTCCACCAAAGTGAAGCCTCTGCCTCACATCCATCGATCAGTAAGGCGTCGTCAACCTGCAACTTCGCCAAAGCCGACACTTGATAACTCCACCTCCGTTCATCTTCTCCACTGCTAGTCGTGCCCGCCATGTGCCTCCTCTCCTCCAACCTCGAGTTCCGCCTTCCCCTTCCTCGTGCCGCGCCGACCAAGGCTGCACCACCTCACCAAGCGTCGCCTCCTACCTCACTCCGCCTTGCTTTCTTTTTCACTCCTCTGAGTTTTTATAGGTAAATTATATGGATAATTTTTTTTAAATATGAATATTGTTTAACAAGACATATAGCATTCTATTTTGTCAGTTTATACTAGTAAGTAAAAGCTTGCACTTGTATGGTCTGCATATGTTGTTTATAGGTGGAGTCAGCATACGTACACTAATATATATTGCTTGAAAATGAAAATTTTAATTTATATAATGGGACTTGGTTATAACAATCTCAACTATATATAAAGTTATAAGAGTATGTTAGCTGTAGCTTTACTGTTGGGTTTTATATATTAGTTGTGATAAGATATATGAAATCTGCAATTATATAATGGAAGTTTTATAATGGTATAATTGTTTATGTAGTAGTGATTTCTAAAAGTGGTGCATATAAATATATAGTTTATATTTATACCGAGTTTGGGTTTTTGACTATATATGTTATAGTGTATATAACAAAAGTATAAATAGTTTTATATGTTATATAAGGTCTGTGGGTTATATATATTTGTCTGTTACAGTTTTAGACTTTTATTGTATATAGAAATATAAGTCATTTTAAAGGATTTATTTATTTATATGAACATATGAGTTGTAATAACTATAATATATATTACGTGTTGTTAGTTCAGTCACACAAGTTTACATAAGATTTTGAAGTCTGCGTGTTGTTTATAGTTCGATATTTACCTATTATATATTTATCTAGTTTTATATACACTTGTATACGTATTGCATATTATATTGTATGTATTGTTTATATATGTATTAAAATAAAGTAATTTTGTATAAATTTATAACAATTTACATATTTTGTTTTAAACAGTTTACATTTAGTTGTAGGGTTTGTTAGTATATTATAACAACGCATTTTACGTGACTTTTATAATTGTAGTATAGTCTACCTGTGTTTAATTTGTTGATTTATATGTAATGTATATACATTTTAATAATATAGGTATATAGATATTTTGTTTTTTTTAGACTTCTAAATATAATATAAAGTGAGTTGGACACATATTATGATTTGAAATATAATACGAAATTTAAATTGAATATTGGTTTAAGAAAAATAGTAACACAGTATACTTTTATTTCGATTTTATCCGCATCGATCCACTTCTGATTTGATTTCATCTATTTCCTATCTAGCAGTTGTCCGTCAAATTCACGTTCAATCGTGCTTCGTTTGGAATTCATGTTTGGGTTGTAACTACTCTCATCGTAGAATCTCTAGCCTCGAAAGGTGAGCACTCACTCACGATTAACGTTCTTTTATTTATTAAATTTGATTTCAATTGGAACGACAATTGAAATGCTACTGTTAGGTAATTACACTGTTATATATGCTATTGCCTGTATCAGTTCACCTGTGACACCTGACACCATTATCTGTTAATTATTTATGTGATGATAATACAGTTTGGCTGATAATTGATTGATTGTTGATGTTTATATTGGACGTTAAATTGTTAATGTTAAAATGATAAAGAGTATGAAATTGAACTTGATATAGGATAATTAAATGTTAAATTTGATTAACTGACATTTGTATAATATGACCCCTTTAACTGTTGAATTTATTGACACGTAGGATTTGTTTAATTATACTTTGAACCACTGAATGTATGATGTTAAATTAATGATGTATGGAATTGTAAATAGATGACAAGTGAAAAACTGTAATGTAATAATCTTTAATCTACATGAAATGATAGTGTAGATTCTAGAAATAATTATATTAATTCGTACAAATAACAATGCGAATTAATAGGGTTATTTCGGGATTATTTGAATTGATTATTGGATTGTTATTGATTGTTGTTATTGCTTGTTTATTTACTTTGACACCATCCCAGCTATCACACTGCAAGTTCCCTTTGATATGTTTGATTTTGAATTGAATTGGAATCGGGTTGAAATGATAAATACCCAAATTGAACTTTGACTTAGGATAGAAAATTAAATAAAAACCCGATTGGTCAATAATTTGATTTGAAAATAAACGAAGATTTTATTTGAATAAAGAATATGGTTTTGAAATGAAGTTAAATTTGAATTTTTGATGAAAGGAAAATGGTAATATTTAATAATCTGAAACAAAAGATTAACAATGTAATCAATGAAAGAATGTTGTTTAATTTGAGAAATGATTGAATTAAGTTTGAAATGATTTAATAATTAAGTTTGAAATTATTAAACTTTGAAATTATTTAATAATTAAGTTTTGAACTATTTAATAATGAATTATTAAATGGTTAAATTGAATTGAAATTCTTTAATACGAAAAATTGAACTTTTGAATAAGTGAATTTTACTTCGTAAAGAATTGAAATTGAGTTTCTTTATTAATTAAGTTTTGGAAAATTATTTAAGGAAGTAAATAAGTGAAATTGGATTTCTTTAACAAAAATGAAATGTGATATTTTTGGAATTAATGTAAGACTTGTAATTGGAGAATTGATTTGACGAATTTAGTTTAATTTAAAATTGTAAGTTTTGTTTTAATGAAGTTGAACTTAAGAATTGATTTAATGAATTGGAAATTTAATAGAAATTGTTTTGAATGATAAAGTAACTTAACGAATATTGAATGAAATCAATAAATGAGTTTAAATTGATTTGAATGTTAAATAGAATTTATTTAAATGATTTCGAAATGAAACTTATATACGAACTTGAATCAATATTTGAATTGTTTTAAATAGAAATTGAAATTGAATTATAAGATTTTGAAACGGAAAATTGGAAGTTTTGAAATGAAAATTTGGAAATTGTTTTAGAAAGACAAATGAAATGTTGATTTACGAATTCTATTTGAAATTGAAATTGATTTGGTTTTTGAAATATATAAACGACCAATCGGTGTAATAATTACGAAAGTTATTAAAGAGACCGGGATCGGTAATGGATATACTCTCTATCTGAACCGAAACCACTTTAATAACTAAACGCGGAGTGTTGATCCAGAACGAAGTGGATGGTTTTGATGAACGCGTTGACTGAAGAAAGAGAAGGATTTTGGATGACCCTTGACATGACTAAAACAGGAGCCGCGCCGGGCCATTGAGGATCGCCATCTCTAGCGGACATACTTCTTCGATACCTTATCTATTACCTATGTGATTCGATTTGGGTGCACCCCTTGATTTGGGAGTGTTGTTTCGCGGTGTTGGGGTAGTAGCTGTTATGCCCAACATCAGTCCGGATCAGGCAACTACTAGTATCCTAGTTGGTATCGCCTCATGTACCTTGTCATACTGATTATCCTATTTGAGACCACTACGATTTTGATTTGTACCTTTAGTATATGGATTGCCCTCTGGTAACTTCCGGTTTTGGGGAAACTACGGTCTTGTATATGCTTTTGGGAATAAAAATGTGTTAAGGGTGGAATGGGCCATGACTTAATGCTATTTTGATATCTTCTTATATTACTGATAGACATTATCTACTTAGCGTATATTACTACCTAGTAGATAGTTTAACGGATCCTTAAAGGATGGTTATTCCAAACATCCTTTGAGTTACTTGTATTTCAATTGTTATTTCACTTGAGTTGGATTTATTAATATAAGAATGTTAATCCTGACTCGAGTGTCTTATATTTTTCTTTACGCTCGGGTCAGACTGAGTGCACCAGTATTCGATGCTCACCTTTGGAGTTGGAGCTTTGCTTGAAGATCCAGCCATCTATTCTGCTTTCAGTATTCGATGATTCCAGTGATGTATTCTGATTCGTATCTGATGTATCGTGTTACTCTTCCGTTGTATCTGGTTTAACTCTGATGTATCGTTTTACTCTTCTGTTGTAAACTCTGATGTATTTTATATATTCATATAGTAGCTTCATGAACTACTATCTCTTTTAATTCCGCTGCATTTATTACTCTGTGTCTGTGATCTGTGATTATATTTATTTACTGTATATGTTCAGTTTTGCCAATTTAAATTAACAACGTGGTATTTTGAGCAATTCAACTCCGGCATGAGTGTCTACCTATACACTTATAATGGATGCGAATGGTCCAAAATATCGGGTCGTTACAGTGTAGGAAATGCAAGATGGAATAATGACTTGATAGTAGGAACACTGGATTTAACATGTAGGAAAGCCGCTTACACGTGTACAGGATCCCGAACGGTCCCTAGGCACGCTCTGAGTCAAATGCCAGAGATGACTACTTAGGACGATAATAACCTCAGATCGTTTACATGTGTACAAGATCTAGATTAGTCTCTAGGCACGTTCTGAGTCGGATATCTGGGATGAGCACATAGGATTTTTGCTAATTTGACTTTTGAAAAATCCACATTGAATGTGATGACTAATATTGATCGCTTTAAGTCCCGTTCGAAGAGACGGCACCAGAGTGCAAGGTGTAAGCTCCCTTGTTGGAGAGCGAGTGGATGAGCTTGTATGAAAAGTAAGTCTCTTTATTGGAGAGTGAGCCGATGGGCTTGCTTGATCGTTGAGTTCCTTTGCTGAAGAGTGAACGGACTCGACAAAGATCTGGAGAGGTTGAAACCGTAGATTAGGCAATAAACAATCCGGAGAGATCATCCCCTTAACTTAAACAATAAACGATCTAGAGAGATCGTCCTCTTAACTTAAACATTAAATAATCCGGAGAGATTGCATATTAAGCTGAATATAAAATGGTCCAGAGAGATCGAAACCTCGGACTAAATATAAAATGATCCGGAGAGATCGAACCTTAGAATGAATACAGATTTAATAAAAGGATTTGAACGCCCTGTAATTAGAACAAAATTAATAAATCCTAGAATGAACATGGGACGGTTTTGGATATGTGATGTAATAACTTCGAATGAAATCAGATATGTGATGTAATAAGAGATATGTGATGTAATAACTCCGAATGAAATCAGAATGATTGTGATTTATAAACTACACTTAGGCAAAGACTAGAGTTTTAGGCTGTAACAAGTTTAAAATGACCAATGATTAACAAGAGAATCCAAAGGAACTGGACAATCCATTAAGATTGAAGTAGCTGGAGAGCTCAACTATTGAAGACTGATTACTGGAACTTGTTCTTGAGCAAAGCCTACCTTACATTCGAAAGGTGCACTTTCGAGGGCAAGTGTTAACCCGCTTGTTAGCAAAGAAGGTTTCAATTGAACATAGATTATTCAAATGAGGACGAAACGACTTGAAAACTTGGAGGCACACTTAAATGGCTAGAGAATTGAGCTCAAGATATTTGGATGAAAAATACACTAAGGATAGATGTCGGTACCAACCACTCATGTTAACTCCATAGATGTTGTGAATTCTTGGGACACCTCCATATGAAATTTGAAGAGTGCTATAAAAAGTACAAGCCATTTCGAGTTAAGGAAAAAAGTCAATACCGGCCTCGTAGGCAAAAAGGATGATACCAGACTGTTTTGGAGAGAAGTAGATGACGACTTATTTTGGACGACCAATGATCGATGGAAATAGCATAAGACATCTTAAAATGAAGTAAGAAGAAGGATGCAAGAAGGTTCGAAGTGATTTGAACTTCAGTAAGAAGTCAACCCTGACTTGAGAGGTCGGCACCAACCTTTGTGGTTTGCTCGAGTAATCCTGCAACTTTGCATAATACTTTAGGCCGATATTTGGACTTTGCTCCAGGTGGATTTCTGGTCAAACACGACTGTTTCCCCTATAAATACAAACCATAGAGCAACCAAAATGGGATCTGAATTCTCTGACGGTGGAGACTCTACCATTTCTTCATCTCTAATCTCTCCTCCATTAGAGTCACCTAGGAAATAACTATTTGCTGTTATAGGACTTAGATCAGCAGATTCTTAGTACTAGCGACTCACAAACAGCCTAGAAATTCCATTGTAAATTCGAGATCCACTAGATTTTGGTCAGATCCAAGAAAACTAATTGTAATCCAAAGAGAGAACAACTGATAAAATGAATGAAGTGGACAGTAGGCCGTAGATTATGTTGAACCACTATAAAAACTTTTGTGTCTTCTTATCTATTTTCTGCTTTTTCTTTTACTTTAATTTGAATTGGTGCTTTCATCTTGATTTTGGGTGTTGATCCAATTTTAGAATACAACTTTGTCACTACCTAATCATGGGGTTAAATTAACCTTGATGATTGGTTTATTCTCCACGCAAATTGGGCCTAGGGTACCCCACTATTGAATATCCACCAATCAAAATGCAAGTCAGTTTAACTCAAGTATAAAAGGTTAAGAACATTGTACTTTGGTAGCATTGGTGATTCGTGAAATGTACTAGCGAATGCAAATGTGCAATAAGGAACAAAATAAATTATTTCAAAGTACCTGTTGCATTATTTCAAAGTGTATATTTCTTATTTGAACCATAAATGTAAATCAATTCTCTTGATTTTTATAATAACATCCAAAAAGTCACATCATTTCAAAGTGTATATTTCTTATTTGAACTATAAATGTAAATCAATTCTCTTGATTTTTATAATAACATCCAAAAAGACACTTTATATTGATGTAAAATAAATATCAAAAAACAATAAACATATTATATTCATCATAACTGCTTATTTTGCTAACGGATAAAATATAATAATATTACATGGTTAATATGCTATCAGTTCTAAAAGATTAGATAGGCATCATAACATACATCAGATGCCTAAAGAACGGCCCAACCAAATTGGAAAGGGAATATGTGTGTGTGTGAATAACACGAGAGGCATGCAATCGATTAAAAAACTATTTAAAAAAGCTTCTTAACTGCTGAGTTTATGCATCACTGAGCATTCATAATCGTTCATTTCACTTACAAAATTGTATGATTTACGTTACAGTTTTGATTGATCTCATATCATCAATATTTCTAAGTGTTAATCATGTAAACGCAAGAGAAGGAATGAAGCATAAATCAATATATAAATCAGAGAGTACAAAAACAAAATATCAAATATCAACTTGAAATTGGAAGCACAAAAATAGAGAATGCAAACCCATAATGGCGGCGAGTGGAGACGGATTAATTTTCTGTTATAATTAAACAGAGAACTACTTGTTTAGAAATTTGTAGCAAATAAACTACTACAAGATCATATATCTCTCTTTGGCAAAACCAACCCGCAGCTTTAACTAATGAATATTACCTTTGTTCTAACAACAGAAACAACAACATATCTGTTAGCGCCAAAATTGGTCACTAACACCTAAATCCAGTTGAAAGCACCAAACACCAGTTACAGCTCATAGACAGAATATATGTAGAGAATAATAATGTGAAGAATAGTAAAAATTAAAATGAAAGCGGTAAAGGACAACAGATTTTATAGTGGTTCGGCTAACTCTGGCCTACGTCCACTTAGAAGTTTCCTTTTTATTGCTGTAATAATCGATTACAGTTACAAAAATGGCAGAGTAGCCTTAGAAAAGAGAAAGCCAGAGAGCAGAAAGAAGATCCCCTTTTCTGAACCCTCACATGTTGTATTTATAGGCAAATCCTGAGTTGTTGGGCTTTCTGAATGATCTGGGCCCACCAAGGCCTTCCACCGAGCCACATACCTCCACAATGCCGAGCCACTTCGGCTTCTCCACAGTGCCGAGCCACACATACCTCCACAATGCCGAACCACACCGGCCTCACCATATTGCCGAGCCACACCGGCCTCACCACAATGCCGAGCCACACCGGCCTCACCATAATCCCGAGCCGTCTCACCAATGCCGAGCAACCATGACCTCACCAATGCCGAGCTGTACCACCAAGACCGATCCACCTCACCAATGCCGAGCCACCTACCAATGCCGAGCGAGGTACAATGCCGAACGAGGTACGTTGCCGAACGACGTCCAATGCCGAGCGACTTCCAATGCCAAACGAGGTACAATACCGAACGACGTCCAATGTCATGCAACTTCCAATGCCGAGCGAGGTACAATGCCGAACGACGTCCAATGTCGAGTGACTTCCAATGCCGAGCGAGGTACAATGCGGAGCGAGGTACGTTGCCGAACGACGTCCAATGCCGAGTGACTTCCAATGCCGAACGAGGTACAATACCGAACGATGTCCAATGCCGAGCGACATCCAATGCCGAGCGAGGTACGATACCGAGCGAGGTACGTTGCCGACCTACATCACCTTGCCAACCCAAACCATGCCGAGCCGCCTGTGACCGAATCATCCAAATGCCGAGCGGCATCTGCCAACCTACCTAGGCCGAGCCATGCATATTGAACCATCCCTGACTGACTGTCTATCCATCCAGCTGGCTCCAACCAATCGTATTCCAGTCTCGACAAATGAGCAATCGATTTGGTTAAATCCGCCTGCCTACAGCCTTGCTAAAAGGCGGGTTAACACTTTGCCCCCCAAAACATGCCTTGCTATTGGAAGGTGTGTTTTGAATAGCCTCACGTACGATATCCGAAGTATGTATGTTATCTACATCCATACTTTTCGATTCATAATCCAATCCATTTTATCCAAGTGCCATCGTCGTATCCTTATTCGAATCTACGACTACTCTGAGTCGATATCCAATTCCGAATCTAGTAACCAAATTCTTAGCCAAATCCATATCCATCTGAACTCGACAACCGAGTTCCAATCCATCCATATCCAACGACCAATAACCACGTCCATGACCTCTCCGGGTCGATGTCCAAATCCGGGACCGTTCCGGATCCATGCCCAAACTCTTAGCTGTTCATAGCCAATATCCAAATCTGTGACCTCTCCGGGTTCTTGTCAAGCGCAATCCACACTTAACGACCTATGTTAAGTAATTCCATGGTGTTCCTAGTTCAGTGTCCCTGAACGTCAAATAATGCCAACATAGTCCATACTCGACGACCTGCATATGAGACAATATGGGGCCTAAGTCCTAGGCCAAATCCCGGTCTCTCCGGCCCCTTACCAAGCATAGTCCATGCTCGATGACCTTTCAGCCAAAATCCAAACCGAAATCAAAATTCAACCAGAAAATCGAAAATCCATATCAAAAATCCAAACCAAAAAAAAACATCCAAACCCGAATCCAAACCAGAAAACGAGCAAAACATGGAGTTCAAACCAAACTCCAAAACCAATGCAGAAAAAGAAAATATCCAAGTCAAAGGAAAAAAACAGATTTCACAAACCTGGGCGTCTCGGTAAGCCATCATCTCAGAGCATGCTTGTGGGTTATCTCTGAACCCGTACATGAGTAAGTGATTTAACCGTTTGCCCGGAGTTTGCTACTTATTCCAAACCATCAAGATTAGTTGATGACCAATCGGCCACCATTCCTGGGCCTCATTCCCTCATCGTATAAGGTAGGCGGTGGCTGCTCCTGTTCCACCGCCGCATTCCGAGTTCCGACATATTGTCGCAACTGACCATTCCTTATATGTTCCTTGATTATGTCCTTCAAATGCCGGCGGCTGTTAGTATCATGCCCGTCCAGGTCATGAAAAAGACAGTGTCTTCTTGACGCCCTTTCTCGTTCTGAGGGCTCCCTCCTCGCCGGCCTTCGATACGGAAGGCGATCTCGAGTATCCAAGAATATCAGCTCCAACATTGCGTTCAATCCTGTGTAAGTGGAGAACTTTGATTCTCCTCCGCGCTTTCTTTTCCCTTTATCCTTGCCCCCACCCGAGCTTTCGCCGGGTAGTCCTCCATCCTTAATCATGTTTATTTCCTTTGACCTCATGTCCAAACATGCATCCTCTTGTCGAAGAAATCTCTCAGCTTCATGAAAGAATTCCCCAAGATCCAACGGTGGGTCCTGTATCAACGATACTTTGAAATCTGAATTATCTCTGACTCCTGATACCGCAGCCATCAGAACCATTGATGGATCCGGCCGATCCACCGGAGCAACTGCTGCATTAAATCGAGTTAAGAATATCCTGAGCGATTCATCCGCCACCTGTTTGACTGACGTTAGCGTCATCACGTTCTTTGTCCTTTTTATGTGAACTCGAAACTGACTTAAGAACTTGTCTACCAGTTCCGTCCATGTTCCAATGGATCCATCCTCCAGCTATCTGAACAACATAGCAGCAATATCAGTCAAGTACAGGGGGAAACATCGGGCCATAACCTCCTCCGTTGCCCCCAGCACTTCCATATGCCTAGTGTACCTCATCAAGTGGTCGGTGGGATCCATCTTCCCGTTGTATACTTCCAGAGTGGGTAGTTTGAAATCGGGCGGATTCCTAGCTGTCCTAATGTTCTGGGTAAACGGACTTTTGTTAACTCCCTCTGAATCCCTGTTTGTCAGACCTCCGCGAATAGTCCGCCTAATAATGTCATCCAATCCAGTGTTTCCAACCAAGGGTTGCCCCCTATCCATGTTTCCAGACTGCCCCCCAAGTCCCCGAGGAAATTCTAGCACATATTCCTCATCACGTACTCCTGTATTCCTATCGACGTCAGGCCGCATAGCGTTATCTGGTATCCCTCTATGAACTGGTCCAGCATTACCTGGTGGTGTGCCCCCGAGTCTAGGTCCATCTAGATTGTTAGCTGTTTTTTGATTGGGAGCTGCCTCCTGCTGAATCACTCCATCTGTCCGCTGGTTGAGTTCCTCTGGTCCAGTTTCAAGAACTTGAGCACCTGCAGTTCCTGGTTGTCCAAATTGCCTAAGAAGATCCTGCATCATCTCCTCTTGTCGTTTCATCATCTGCTCCTACATAGAAGTCATCATCACCTGCATCTCGTCCCGATTTATGTAGATGGATGCATGATCCTCTCCAGCTCTAGAAGATGCCTCTTGACTTCCCTACTGATGGCTTCTTTCTGTCACTTGCTTCCTTGTTGATGGCCTAGCCATTGTTTTCAAGAATCCAAGTTCCTAGCTCCAATATTCCCGAGTGTTTGCGTTCTCAGTGAAAGCACCAAAATGTTAGCGCCAAAATTGGTCACTAACACCCAAATCTAGTTGAAAGCACCAAACACCAGTTACAGCTCATAAACAGAATATATGTAGAGAATAATAATGTGAAGAATAGTAAAAATTAAAATGAAAGCAGTAAAGGACAACAGATTTTACAGTGGTTCGGCTAACTCTGGCCTACGTCCACTTAGAAGTTTCCTTTTTATTGCTGTAATAATCGATTACAGTTACAAAAATGGCAGAGTAGCCTTAGAAAAGAGAAAGCCAGAGAGCAGAAAGAAGATCCCCTTTTATGAACCCTCACATGCTGTATTTATAGGCAAATCCTGAGTTGTTGGGCTTTCTGAATGATCCGGGCCCACCAAGGCCTTCCACCGAGCCACATACCTCCACAATGCCGAGCCACTTCGGCCTCTCCACAGTGCTGAGCCACACATACCTCCACAATGCCGAACCACACCGACCTCACCATATTACCGAGCCACACCGGCCTCACCACAATGCCGAGCCACACCGGCCTCACCATAATCCCGAGCCGTTTCACCAATGCCGAACAACCATGACCTCACCAATGCCGAGCCGTACCACCAAGACCGATCCACCTCACCAATGCCGAGCCACCTACCAATGTCGAGCGAGGTACAATGCCGAACGAGGTACGTTGCCGAACGACGTCCAATGCCGAGCGACTTCCAATGCCAAACGAGATACAATACCGAACGACATCCAATGTCGTGCAACTTCCAATGCCGAGCGAGGTACAATGTCGAACGACGTCCAATGCCGAGTGACTTCCAATGCCGAGCGAGGTACAATGCGGAGCGAGGTACGTTGTCGAACGACGTCCAATGCCGAGCGACTTCCAATGCCGAACGAGGTACAATACCGAACGACGTCCAATGCCGAGCGACTTCCAATGTCGAGCGAGGTACAATGCGGAGCGAGGTACGTTGCCGAACGACGTCCAATGCCGAGCGACTTCCAATGCCGAACGAGGTACAATACCGAACGACGTCCAATGCCGAGCGACTTCCAATGCCGAGCGAGGTACGATGTCGAGCCACATCACCTTGCCAACCCAAACCATGCCGAGCCGCCTATGACCGAACCATCCAAATGCCGAGCGGCATTTGCCAACCTACCTAGGCCGAGCCATGCATATTGAACCATCCCTGACTGACTGTCTATCCATCCAGCTGGCTCCAACCAATCGTATTCCAGTCTCGACAAATGAGCAATCGATTTGGTTAAATCCACCTACCTACATCCTTGCCAAAAGGCGGGTTAACAATATCCAATAATGCATGCACCAAATAGATGCTCGCATAATTTGCAAGACCACTTTTTTCTACTCTATCATCTAAAATATCCATTAGAAAAAGACGTACATTTTAAATAAAAGATTGCAAGCATATCATATCATACCGTTATGCAACCATATCATATCACACCGTTACTTTTAGGCACTACAAATTTAATGCACATGAAACTACCATATGTTAAAAACAAAGCATATGATATGCTACATGAAGGAATTTTTTTTACCTCAACGCTAATTACAAGTGTAAATCTACTATGTATAACAATATACAAAACTTTGTATTGAATAAAAATAAACACATATGCATCTTTAACCATAAACCTTAGAGGAAACAAATGAAAAATCAAGTGAAAAGTGTGTGCAGTTATTGTTCCTAATATTATTCGAAACTACAACAATACAAATCAAAATTGATATCACATAATGATGATGCTAATATTCTATTACAATATCACAAAGAGCACTATCAGCTAAAATCACCTGACATGGGAAAACCATAAACCAGTACAACAAAACATAGATCTCAAGTAATTAGTGATACCATAAAAAATAAATTAGTTGCAACATGATTATGATGAAAAGATTTAAATTATTATATATAGAGTAAAATTATCACTCTACATGTAGTTTTAAATGTTGTATTTGATATCTGAAATTGTTATATTTGTAGTTTGGAATCATTGCATTTGTACTATGAAATGGTTATATTCTTAACCTGCAATATTTTATATTTTGATTTTTGCATGTAAAAATAACATGTAACAACTCTTTCAACATGCAGAGTCACACTACCCTTTCCCATCTCCTCTTATTTCCTAATCTCCTTTCCCAACAATTTTCTAAATTATATGTGCTATCTTTTATGAGGGAATTCTATTTTTGTACCCTACATTGTGCCATACGCCTTTTGACACATGCTTGTGCTACCAGTCCAGGACAATACTATCTGCCTTATAACTAGACTACTTCAAGATAAGTTTAAACATTGAATGCCTATAATAAAAATAGAAGAAGCTAGAAGAATCTCAATTATTACTACCGATGAACCAAAGGAGCAAAGAACACTCGGTACAAAGGCAGTGTACTACGCCAACTGGTAGAATAAAAGCCACAAATCAATCAATGTATGATAAGCATAGATATAGTAATTATTGTCTTAAGAGCATGGGTATATGGGCTCTATCCAATAGAAAATAGGCAATATGGCTTCCCAGGTACGTACCTTTTTAATCCATATTTATATATTTGTCGTTTAAAATTTCATAATAATGTGTGTGGTAAATTGCATTTATGATAAAATTAAACATAAATTAGCTGAAGTGTTTAAACACAATCATTAACATTGTTATGTACAGATTCGCCTAATATGACAAGCTACCAATTTCTTTACTTAATTTCGCATCAAAATTGGTTGGAAATTATTCAATGTCGCTATAAATGTCATATACTTATGTGCATATAATCTGGCTAGGCGTAAGGGAAAGATGCCAAAATATGCTAATGGAGATTTAAGGCAAAGAATTTATTTGTAAAATGTAAACGATATAGTCATTTTGTTCTTTTCACTAGTCATAAACAATGAGTAAACTTTTTGTAGTGTTTAGTGATTTGCTAAAAGGATATTATGTTAAATGTTTTCATGATGATCAAATTGCATTAGTCTAATAGAAAACACATTGATTTATACAACGACTCTTTTGATGTTATTTAAATAAATCTATTTTGATAAAAGTACTGTAAATCCTAAATTTATACGGATTGGACTCCAATTTGGTTTGGATGGTTATAGCTGAACTTGTATTAAATAAATAAGGGAAGCATGCGAAAGTTAAAGAGAACATTAGATTGATGCAATTCATAACCGTGGCTTGATTAAGAAAACCCATCAGACAGCAAATTAGATCGGTACTTAATTTGAATTCGAATCAAAATCTGATACATATGTCATAGCCACTTTTGAATTCCTAGTTTTGAACAAGCACAGTGGGCTTGTTAATGCATGTTAAAATTTTGAACTATTTCAAAATGGATCGATTCAAATTAAATCCTATGTTTTGAAAAATAATGTTTGAACGACTACAATGGCCTCGAGTTTAATTTTTGTTTTCTTATAGTCCAGTAAACAATCAAAGTACAGGCACTGACGCTTGAAGACATAAAATTGTTTTTCTCAACATTGACTTCAGTTCCAGGATAATATTTAGATACGTTATGGTTCAATTACATAATACTTTTTGTCATAATATCATCCACACACCTTTTTGAATACTTGGGATACATGCTATTAACATATAAGTCGGTAAATATATCTTTTTTCAAATAGTGAAGAACATAAAAGAAGCTCCACTCCTAGTACAAATATACTCCCAAGGACTTTCAATCCTAAAACTAGATAAACAACAAGCGCGCTAAAAAATATGGCCTCTAATTATAAACACGTGAGACAAGAACACTTCAATGCCCTAAGGCATTATACTAGTAGAAGAACTCAACAAAGAAGATATTAACAAAACTTGAGGATTGCTAATTCACCATTAATACAACAATCGAAGGAAAACTCACTGACTATTGAGGAAAAAATGCAAACCCGTGATTGATTTCAAAAGACATTTTCTCATTCTATCATCAACTTGAATGATAACAGCAAACATACAGTAATTAGGATTCTTGTAGTAACAGCAAACATAGTACAGAAATTAAAATACCTCAGCCAAATTAGGGTTTTGCGATTTCCTCAATTTGTCAATTCAAGGCTTGTGAACAAATCTCATGGAAGCAAATGACAACAGATTGTAGGAAGAGCGGATCGACGAAGTAGATGGGATGATGCAGCGTATACCTTAATTTGCCTCCACCATAGATTGCTCCTTCCAGTTCGCAATGGCGAAGTCGAAATCCTAGCTCGCGATGACGAAGATGATCGAGAAGCCTTAGCTCGCGCGCGCGAAGCGTCAGAAGATCGCAATGGGTTCCAGCCTAGGTCGCGAGATACTTCAATGAGCTACGACCTAAAGACAACGATCTACGACCTAAATTCAGCGAGCTACGAAGTTAGGTCGCGAATTTCGCCTAGGTCGCGGCAAACGTAGATCGTTCTTCTTCCTTAAGTCGTGAATCCTTATGTCGCTGCCGACCTACTTCAAATCGTTCTTCTTCCTTAAGTCGTGAATCCTTATGTCGCTGCCGAGCTACCTTAAGTCGTTCTTCTTTCTTAAGTCGCTGGACCTGATGCCGCAAAAGTAAGGTCGCAAACTTCTTAAGTCGGAGAGTTTTAGGTCGTTGCCGAGTTTGGGTCGCTGCCGTGCTCCATTCTGAAGCGAGATGCTGTTGTTAAGTCGTGAGATGCCATTGATAAGTCGCGAGATACTTTAAGTCGCGAGATGATTTTTGTTAAGTCGGAAGTCTTTATTTTTTTAGGTCGTTAAACACTGTTGTTAAGTCGGAAACGACTTAAGAGTTGTAATTTTTTTTTTTGAGTCGTGTTGTGTTGGATGCCTATAAATAGGCGAGTTATATCATTTGTAAAAGGTTGTTGATTTTTAATAAAATTTCCTTTGTTAGCTTTGTGCTTTCATCCAATTGGTAGTCGAGTGTGATCTTCTATCTCCACCTTCGGTCAATCGAGTGCGCTCGATTCAACGATCGTGAAGCCAATTCGCGGCATCAAGTGCGCTTGATCAACGCTCGAAGAATTGTAGATCTCTCTTCACGGTATCGTGCGTGATCAACGTGTCAGAGATAGCTAGAATTCGGCATCTTCGGATCAACGAATTTGGACATTTCAGTATTTCTCAATCCACCGATTGCTACGTTCATCGTATCATCAATTTTTGTATTCCGCCGCTGCGTCATGGGAGCATATAGACGGAGATAAGTAGCGTGAATGCAGAAGCGAGAGGATTTTTGTTGAGTGAGGGTAGGAACGTAACAATGGAGGGAAGAATGAGGGTAGAAACATAATTGTTATTGGTAACTTCAGAAAAGTGTTTACGAAATTGTTAGATAGTAACGTTAGAAAAGTCTTACGAAACTGTTAAACAATAACTTTAGAAAAGTGTTACGAAACTATTACAATTATGTTGCAAATTGCAACAACAACAGACTGTCACAGACACGTCGCAAAAATGTTACGAGTAGAACTGTGCAGTTAACAAATAAAGCAGTAAACAGCGTACCGATTGTTGGGTTGATTTTCAAATTCTGCTTTATACTGTTTAAACATGTCGAATGCTTCGTCCTTACTTCTAAGGAGATACATATAACAGTATCTTGTACAATCATCAATGAAGGCAATGAAATACCTTTTTTCACCTCTAGTTTGACACATTTTTAAGTCACATGCATGTAACGACCCAGAATTTCTGTCAATTAAAATTCGAATATTTAATTGATTTTAAATATTAACAAGTAGAATTAATAAGTCGAATAATTTAAAATTCGAATATTTGGAATTTTTTTTGGGTAATTAAATCGATAAATTAAATAGTGCAATTCCAGAAATAATTGAAATCTGAATTTAATGTAATTAAAAATGATTTGTAAAGTTATATTAAATCATATTGGAGTTAGAATGATGTTATAGAACTTTTAAAATTGAATTTAAAGGTAATCTGTGAAAATTGAATATTTTAATATTTAATCGACTAGTGAAATTAGCCATTTTTCGAACAGTCTTAGAATTTGACGAAACTAGTTCCATTGGATCCGTAATAGTTTGTCATTATAGGATTTCAATTTTCGTAGCAATCGGAGTTGTCGTTAGACCGTGGCAGCTCGAAACGCATCGAAATTGTTTTAATATTAATTTGGCGAGTTAAAATAGTCATTTTTCAAAAAGTCTCGGATTTCGAAGAAACTAGATTCATCGGACCCTTAATGTGAAATTATTGTAAGGTTTCAAATTTCGTGTCAATTGGATTTACCGTTTGTCCGGGGCAAGCCAAAACGCATCGAAATCGGTTTAATTTAAATTTGATCGTTTAATTCCATAACTCGCACATATGACCGAATTAGCTCCCGAAACACATTCTATTGTGTTCGGAACGCGGGGTAAACCTTAGAAATGCCAGCCGGCACGCTTCGTTTGGAGTTCGGAAAATTTCGGGTGAATAGTGTTTTGGCCATTTTCTATAAAAGGACCTCATCCTTCACAAAATGCATCAAACCCTAAGCAGAAACCCTAGCCGCCATTTTTCTGTTCAATGGCCAGAAATGTCGCACTTTCTTCCTCATTTTCCTCTCAATCCATCAACAATTAGCAAAAACTCTCAACTACAAAGTTGTAGAGGGCATCAAGATCTAGCTATCCAACGGTGGAGATCGGAAACGGAGCCACGGATTGGCGGCAAAACGAGATGGGAGCTGCTGCGTTTTTCACGCAATTCGAGGTGGTGGAGGCAACCGAGTTCAACCATCTTCTGGCCGTGGGTAGCTCTTGCGTAGGCTCTTCTAACGCGGGTCCCTGATCGTCTTCAAAATGCCGGAGGTGGTCGCGATAAATGCTTGGATGGTGGCGGCTATGGGTTAGAAGAGAACGTGTTTTCACGTAGAAGAGAAGAAGGGGGGACGGTCCAGATCTGCAGATGCTTGGATGAACGGCCAGATCTGAAGCTAGGGTTAGAAAAAAAAAACTAAAATTGTATATTTAAATTCGTGTAATCTTTAAAATAGCATAACTTTTTCATACGAGGTCCGTTTCGCACGAAACAAATTGCGTTGGAATCGTATTGACAAGCACTATGCAATGGAGCTAGATTGGAGTTGATTGGAGTCAGTGAAAATTTTGAGTAAAATTAAACGCTCGTTTAATTTTATTCGAAATAAAACGCTACAACTGTTTTCGGAAAAGTAAGGTGGGAACTTCTCACTCAATCAAAATTTTTGTTTCGATTTAAATTTTAAATAGTTAGATTTAAAATTGTTGATTGTGTGAATTGGATGATAAATTGTTATCTATTGTGTTAAATAGACCCTATACGTCGTATATTAAGCGGAGGTTATTTATTAAAAACATATACCGCGATAATTTCACATTGAAGTGGAATTGGTATTATATATGTATATAGCAATATATATATTGGAATATGTATATATTGGAGTTGTTGATTTTCCGCATTGTATAGCAGATGAGACCCTATTGTGCCGCATAATAGCAGATAATATTTATAAATCCCATATACCACGATAATTTCACATTGAAGTGAAATTGGTATTGTGCTAACATCTGTGGATGCAGGGAAACAGGTTGGAGGGATCCAACTGGATTCCTCAAACATTTGAATTTATTTCAATGTTGTGTGTTGATTTATTTATAATCGCCGTGTGATTATTTATTTATAATCTGTGAATGATTATATCTGTGATTGAATGTGTTGAAGGTTATAATTTAGCCGAATGTATTTTTGGTATCGTTGGATACCAGAAATGAATGAAATTTGATTTTAAAAATTAAAATTGGAAATTTTAAGTAAATTCTTTTGAAAGAATTGGGTGAATTTAAAAGAAGGCATTTTAAAGTATAAAGTTGATTTTCGAAATCTTATCGAATTATTTCTAAAATATAGTAAAGGATTTTTATAAATGGATTTTGAATAGTATTATTCGAAAGTTGGAAAATTTATTTAAAATGGAATTTTAAATGGTTTGGAAGAGATAAATGAATTTATTTTAAAAGGTGATTAACTTCTAGAAATCAATTTATAATTGATTTGGTATTTGAAAATAAATCTTTGGGAAATCGATATGAAAATTTATTTGATTATTGAATGAGCAAATTGATTTGTGTTAAAATGAATTTTTGAAATCAATTTGTAATGGATTTGGTGTGAAGTAAATTTTGAAATCAATTTGTAATTGATTCGATGTTTGAAATAAAGGTTTGGAAAATCAATTTGGGTTTTGAAACAAATTTGGAAATCAATTTGAAAGTTGATTTGGAGTTAAAAATGGATATTTGGAAATTTAATTTCACAATGGAATTTATTAAGGAAAGGGAAATTTGTTTAAAAATAAACATTGATTTATTTTTTTGTGTGGAAATAAATTTATAGATTTGGAATGTAAATTTGAAATAAATCGATAAGGATTTATTTAATCGGTTTAAATGAACCAAATTATGATTTGAAATTGGTTTTCAAAGTGATGAAGTGTGGTGTTTGCACAAAAAATGGACAAACACCTCAAAGTTGTATGATTTAGTAGATCTTATGTTGTTCTTAGTGATTTGGGTGATTTATGCAAATATATGAAAAGCAGGGGCTAAACTGTAAAAAGACACGCAGATTTATAGTGGTTCAACCAGAATGTGCCTACGTCCACTTTATATGTTATTTCTCTTCTTTTGTTTTGATTACAAGTACAAAGCTTTGATACAAGTAAAAGAAAGTTGTTTGAAAGTTCTCTCCGTGCTTGAGCTCTCAAACTTATCCCCCATTGTTGTACCCCTGCCCCTCTATTTATAGAGTGGGACTGGGGGTAGGGGTCTTGGAGGTAGATAGCAGCTGGCGGGCCTGAGCTGACGTAATCTGGCCTGGTGGAGCTGGTCCGGTTTCCTTTGGTTCGGTGGTGGGAGTACAGTGGACCGGTGTACTTGGTTCGGTGGAAGGACACAGTGGACCGGTGTGCTTGGTTCGGTGGAAGGACACAGTGGACCGGTGTGCTTGGTTCGGTGGAAGGACACAGTGGACCGATGGGTGAGTTTGGTTAGGGGATGCTGCATAGCTGGCTCGGTTATTCTGGTGGCTCGTCCCTTGCTTCCTCGTGTTGGCTCGATGATGGTAGAAACATATCCAACATTTGCCCCTCAAAGTAGGGCATATGTCCAACATATGTCGTGCTTTGTTTTGGTCTTGACAGCCATATCCGGTTTGAGAACCCAACCGGCTGGTCTGGTTATCCGGCCTTCCCCTATAAGTAGGAGATGCAGGCCCTTGTTCTTCCTTACTGAACGAGATAGCCGAACCAACTTTTGAACCGCCGGATCAATACGTGCCGAGCCACACTCAGCTACCGGACCAGGTTAGTTTATTTCTGCCGAATGAGCTTTTCGTGATGAGAATGCCGAATGTGGTTTTCGAGAACGAGAATGCCGAATGGGCTTTCTGAAAATGAGAATGCCGGATAGGCTTCTTGAGAACGAGAATGCCGAATGGGCTTTCTGAAAATGAGAATGCCGAATGGGCTTTTTTGAAAATGAGAATGCCGAATAGGCTTCTTGAGAACGAGAATGCCGAATGGGCTTTGAACCTTTTATGTTTCAAATTACAAATGAAATTCCGGACCGTACGCACTTGCCTGTTTACGTCTCTACATCCTTTGTTTTAACAACGTGCTTTTGTGTTGTAGATAAATGTCTCGAAAAGAAGAAACTCGATCAGATAAAAAGAAGTCCCAGGGTGAAGGAGAATCTTCCGCAGTGCCCCCTGCTCAGCCAGGACGGGAACGTCACGGATCTGCCTCGAGATCACTAGTGGACGGGTACGGCCCTCAGGAGCTTCTGAACTCCCCGCCCGATTGCTTTCCTAGCTCCCTTAAGGAAGAGCAGCTTGATGTCATCTCCCGTTCCTTCGGAATTGATAGGGCACGCATGTTGTTGCCAGGGAGAGAAGTTATGCCCTATGACCCTCCCGAAGGGTACTTTGCCTACAGCAGATACCACTGTATGTGTGGTGCCATCCCGCCTTTTAATGCTTGGGTACTCAGCTTTCTTACATATCTAAAGGTGGCCCCATTCCAGCTTCAACCCAACTCTTATACTATACCGGTGAGCCTCTTCGTCATCTTTCAGAGGAAGCATGGGCGTGCTCCTTCCAACCGAGAGATCCGGTATTTATATAATCTGAGGGGCTATAAGAAGGGGTCCCCATACATCAGCTTGGAGTCAGTTGTAACCTCCAAGCCGGTCTTGGACATGTATTCTAAGTACAGCATGTTCAAGAAGGAGTAGTTCTTCGTCAGGGACGACTCTATTTCTATTCGGTGTTTCACCTCTGGATGTAAGTCGATGCTTTATTTATAATTTCCATTCTGGTTGCAATGCTTCTTCTCATACGTTTTCAATTTTTGCTAGCGACAGGTGGCTTTGCGGTTGTGGAGACTGATCGCCTGGTTCAGATGGCGGCTGAGATAGAAGCTATCCCTGGGAGAGATAGATCGGCTGCTTACCTGATCAGAAATGCGACCCTTCTGGAGTATGATTTGATCCTTCCACAGCAGTCAGTAGTCAAGCAGAGGGAAACGGCGGAGGAGAGGGCGGCTGCTCAAGCTAAGGGAGGTGTCATAGTAGAGAGTGGCAAGAGGAAACCTTTCTCAAAATCTCCAGTGGTCGGAGGTAAGAAGCTTAAGAAGTCGGATGGCCCTTCCCCCAGCACTTGTCCACTTACTCCGGGGAAGGAAGATGTGGAGGAGGAGAGAGGTGAGGGTGGAGATGACCGGGAAGGTGGTGACGGTGGCGATGGCATCGTGGCCTTGCTTCCTGGGCAAGCAGGCGAGATTCAGGAGTGGACGGATGATGCATTCCTCCAAGCTTTCAAGGGGCTGGACGGAGAACCGGCTTTGGTAGAGAAATCCGGGAAAGCTGACAAGGCCGGGACCGGTGCAAGCGAGCCTTCTCAGACTATTCCAGCCAAGGTGGCTCCGACGACTCAAGGTGAACTTTTGACTCCTGCAGGCTCCATTTATGATAGGGACTTAGGAATATTTTATGATCCGCTCCCGTCCTGGAATGAAATCCAGGACTTATTGCAGTATCCTACTCCTCCACATGGTTTGTATAACAAATGTGTTTCCTTTCTTCTTTTAACTTTTAATTTACCGCGTTTCTCGAATTATGGATCAATGTAAGCTTGTGACACTTGTTCTTCATATCAGGAGCAGGTAAAACGGCCAAGGCCTCAGATCTTCGGCACAGGCTTGAACAATACAAGCTCTCCAAAACTTCCGCCAAGCCGAAGCCTTCGACCCACCGTTCCGCGGATGTAGTCGGCTACCGTCCTCTTCTCGGGGTTATTGAAGAGGGTATTCAAAAGGGAAAGAGGAGTCATCCCTTATCCGAACCTTCACTTGGTCCTCAGCCCCCAGTTCAGCCTCTTCATGATATTACGGAGGAGGATACTGAGTTCGCACTCTCTTCGCACCCGTCTGAAAATCCTACCGTTACTCAGATTGATCGTCCTGGCTTGGCTCGTAATCCATTTGCGGGTCATCCTGATCTGGATCCAAGTTCCCATGATATTACCTTTGACGAGGTTACCGGTGAGCACCTTCTTCCCCGCAATCCCATGGTACGGGTGCTTGATGAGGCTAATTCCTTAGACCTCGATTTACTTACTACTCGGATAGTTACCATGGGAGACGAGGCCAAGGCTAATATTGATCAGGTGGCGGAGGAGACTAGGAAGCTGATGGGGCATCATGCTCGGCTGGTTAAGGCTGGAGAGGAGATTGGGAGTGCCAACATCCGACTACGATTGATGGTTTCGGATCAGGCCAAACGGCTGGCTGATCAGGCCATTCAGATTTCTCAGCATGAGGCTGCCTCCGAGCGGTTGAGGAAGACTATGGAGGAGGCTAGTAAGGCAGAATTGCGGAAGATGGAGGCTGCCTGCAAGGAGCAGATAAATATGGCCATCTCGACAGTGGACGAGGTTCGGAGGGTGGATCTTGAGCAAGTAGAGGAGCTGTCGGGGAGGCTTGAAGCCGCAGAGCTTGCTCAGGTCAGGCTAAAGGAGGAGATGGAGGCGATGAGGAGGTCCCTTCAGGCTGACTGCTCGCGATACCGACTGGATAGGGATGCTGCCATTGCAAGGCTATCGGTTTCTGAGGCTCGTATGAGGGAGTTTGAGGAGAATGAGGGGATGATATGCTGCAGGATATGTACTTTCGCATTTGGAAGCAGGGCAGCTTATCTTGGATGGATGACTACCCCCGGGTTATGGCTAGGATTTACCTCAGGGCTCTAGAGGAGGCCAAGGCTGAGGCGAATAAGGAGGGTGGAGCGGCCTTTAGGATGGATGTGGTCACCGCTCAGTTTACCAAGGAGGAGGAGACAGCGGTGAAAGAGGGGATGTGGTTGTTCGCGGTTGAGGAGGCAGGTGTGGAAGTAGGGGATGACGACCAAGACGATCAAGGGGAAGTTGTTGGTAACCTCTTCTTCATTAGTTTCTTCTTTTGTTAACTCTGTTGCTTATCACTAATGATTTCCTTTTCTGACTAGACAAGTGGGCAACAGGACAAGGACAAGACTCCAACGCAGCCGGCTCCCTGATTAGACCTGGAAAATTCTTTTTGTGGACTTGACATGGCTATATATGTTAGTCTTAAAACAGTAGAGTAACTTTTAGGTTGTAATTCTTGCTACTTGTAATAAATAGCTCTATTCTTGATGTGTAATTCTTTAACTTAAGATGATTTTGTCGTCTTTTGAATGTTTTCGCTATTTTGACATGTTGCATAAGAAATATAGCTATGCATATTCTTAAATTGTGTTTGATGTCAGGTTCTTGTTTAAAACATAATTTCATGACTTGCAGTGTTAGCGTGAGGTGTGAAAAAATTATAGGCATATATGAAAGAAGGAAATACCGCCCTTTATATTTTGCTTGTAGATGGCAGCTTTGAATATCCTGTGTGACCGAGTAAGGGATGCGGTCCAGTGTCCTGCTGTGAGTATCCGCTTCTATTAGTGAGTGTCTCCTGTTTTGTGTCCTGCACTTCAGAGATTGTTACAGAGGATAGGAGAAAAGTTTCTTAAGTAAAATTGAAATATGTGAAATAGTAAAACTTCCAATCACGGAAGGCATTCGATGTGCTTAAGTTCGTGGCAAACGGGCTTTGTAGTCACTTTCCCTAGCTGTGGGTCTTGGAGACATTTGTCACCCATCTTACGCCTCCGTGGGGAGTTAATTCTTTTTTACCACAGCCGCACTTAAGACACATCGGAGCCGAGATCGCGCACAGTAACTACCCGGGCCATTATGGCCCGTAATCGTGGGTATTATTCGATTTACTGTGGCCGGCTAGCGTGGGTGCCGATCGTCAACCGTGAACTGCTCCTGGCTGGCCACACCTTATGTTGGGGCTTATAATCGGTTCACAGTTGCCGGTGAGCCGAACGCCGTAATGAGCTGCCTCGGCTATAGTCGGCCTTCTCGGTGGCTTATAATCGGCTCATTACAGTTGGCTTTAAGGGCCGTCGCGAGCAATGAGTTAACCCGCAGCAGAGGGATGCCGGGGCAAAAGTGTCTCATTGGCGAGGGCATAGATTCGCATAGTACCTATTAGGTCTTATCCAGGTGAAATTGCGCTGTGGATTGCTTCGGGTGGAAATGCTATACGCATAGGATTTTGTTCAACAGAAAAGGATAAAGTTAACAAGCAGCCAAGATATAAAGGAACAAGTTAAAAAAGAGACAAGGTTTTTTAAAGTGGTTCGGCACGAAAAGGCCTACGTCCACTGATTCTCTTTGTTAATTCACTTCATATAGGCAGTACAAGTTAAGAAAAGTATCGACGGAGGTGTTGGATGTTCCATGCCCTATGGAACACCTCTCCGTCCACTGTTGACAAAATATAAGCTCCATTGCGGAGATCTTTATGAATTACATATGGTCCATCCCAGATTGGATCTAGTGCTCCAGGACGAGGGAAGATTCGCTTGAGGACAAGATCTCCTTCTTGTAAGGTACGATGCTTGACTTTGGAGTTGTATTGTGCTGCCACTTTTTGTTTGTGGGCTGCTGCTTTAAGGACTGCATCATTTCTTCTCTCCTCAACTAGATCCAAAGACATGTGAAGGAGTTATTCGTTCTCTTCTGGGTTATAGTGGATCCTACGGTGGGAAGGCACAATGGTTTCAACTGGGAGCATAGCCTCCGATCCGTATGCCAAAGAGAAAGGAGTGTGCCCCGTTGATGTTCTGAAAGATGTGCGATAGGCCCATAGTGCCGTAGGAAGTTCATCCACCCAAGCGCCCTTTGACTTTTCGAGCTTCTTTTTTATTAGAGTTTTCAGAATTTTGTTGACGGCTTCGACTTGTCCGTTTACCTGGGGATACGCTACGGATGAGAAGCTTTTGTGAATTCCGTGCTCTTGGCATCAGTTGGCGAATTCCTCGCTGTCAAACTGAAGTCCATTGTCTGATATGATTTTGAGTGGGACTCCGTACCTGCACAGAACATTTTTGATCAAGAAGTTAATAACTTTTGCTGAAGATACTTTATTCAGAGGTTCCGCTTCCACCCATTTGGTGAAATAGTCGACTGCCACTATAGCATATTTGGCCCCGCCTCGGCCCATTGGTAGCTCGTCGATTAAGTCAATTCCCCATATTGCGAAGGGCCAAGGGCTGGTCATTTGAGTAATCTCAGTCGTTGGTAGCCGCGGAATCTTAGCGAACTTCTGACATCTGTCACACTTTTGACGAAATCCAAGGCATCCTTGCTTAAGGTGGGCCATAAATATCCATATCGGAGTATCTTTTTTGCTAATGTTTGCCCTCCAGTGTGATCTCCGCAGCTTCCCTGATGGATGTTGAATAAGATTTCCTTGGCTTCCCTTCCAGCGACACACCTTAATAACAGGTTAGAGAATCCGCGTCGATAGAGGATGTCTTCTTGTATTGTGTAGCGGGATGCTTTCCTCAAGATTTTCTTGACTTCGTTACGCCCGTTGGGTAGCGTGCCGCTTTGCAGGTAGTCTCGGATGGGAGTCATCCAAGTTGCTTCCTCGGTTGCAGCTATCAGATTCACTTGCTCAAAGCTTGGGGCCAGTTGCTTTGAGATGGTTACTGCCCCGAAGATGGCGATGTCTCTTACACTTGCTTGCTTCACCAATTCGTCGGCCTCTTGGTTCTCTTCCCGAGGGATGTGTTTGACTAAGTAGTGGTCCAATCGGCTGAGAAGTAACTTGGTCTTCTTTAAATATGCTATGAGTCGTTCTTCTCGAGCTTGGAATTCTCCTAGTATTTGATTAACAATAAGTTGAGAATCGCTGTGAAGACATAAAGAATTGGCTCCGATTTCTATGGCAAGTTCTAGTCCGGCTATTACTGCTTCATATTCTGCATCGTTGTTGGTGGCAGTGAACTCCAACCTTATAGCATAGTGCAGTTTGTTTCCCCTGGGAGTGATTATTACCACACCTGCCCCCGAGCCTTGTTCGTTCGATGCACCATCAACAAAGAGATTCCACTTGATATCTTCTGCTATTTCCAATTGCTCCTTATCTTCGTTGGTAGTGAATTCTGCAATGAAATCAGCCATAGCTTGTCCCTTGATGGCGGTGCGAGGGTGATAGGTGATATCATACTGACTTAGTTCAATGCACCATTTAAGTAGTCGCCCAGAAGTGTCGGGACGATGGAGTACCTGCCTCAGTGGTTGATCGGTCAGAACTTTGATGGAATGGGACTGGAAGTAGTGACGCAGTTTCCGTGATGTGATTAGTAAACAGTACGCTAGCTTCTCAAGTTTAGGATATCTGACTTCTGCCCCCGTAAACCTCTTGCTGACGAAGTAAACTGGCCGCTGCGTGCGGTTGTCCTCCTGTACCAAGGCAGCGCTTAGGGCGTGAGATGACACAGCAAGGTATAGGTATAATTCTTCGCCTTCGCTTGGAGTCGAGAGTACCGGTGGTTTCTGGAGGTGTTCGATTAAGTTAAGGAAAGAGGTTAAGCATTCGTCAGTCCATTCGAACTTTCCTTTGTCTTTCTTTAGAGCTTCGAAAAAGGGGATGCACTTGTCCGTTGCCCTGGAGATGAATCGGCTTAGGGCGGCCACTTTTCCATTCAGGCTTTGCATTTCCTTTCGAGTGGAAGGTATCTTGATATCCCGTAGCGCTCGGACCTGTTCAGGGTTTGCTTCAATTCCCCTGGCATGGACGATGAATCCTAAGAACTTTCCTGATGATACTCCGAAGGAGCATTTTAGAGGATTCAACTTCATTCCATACTGGCGAAGTACTTGAAACATCTCGCCTAGGTGGCTTACGTGATCGTCGGCTTTTCTTGACTTTACCAGCATGTCATCCACGTATACTTCCATAGTTTGCCCTATTAGACCTGCAAACATCTTGTTGACGAGGCGCTGGTAGGTGGCTCCTACATTTTTAAGTCCGAAAGGCATTACCTTATAGCAGTATAAACCTCGGTCGGTGATGAAACTAGTATGGTCTTGGTCGGGGGCATGCATAGGAATTTGGTTATATCCTGAGTATGCGTCCATAAAAGATAATAGCTCGTGCCCGGCTGTGCTGTCTACAAGTTGGCCGATTCAGGGAAGTGGGAAGCAATCCTTGGGGCAGGCGTCGTTTAGGTTGGAAAAGTCAATGCACGTTCGCCATTTCCCATTAGCCTTCTTTACCAGTACCGGGTTAGCGATCCATTCCGGGTAGATGGCTTCTCGTATGAAGTCATTGGCGAGTAGATTCTTTACTTCTTCATCGAGGGCCGCCGATCGCTCTGCCCCCATACTTCTCTTTCTTTGTTTTACGGGCGCCTTGGTAGGACCAATGTTTAGTACGTGACATGCTACGTCGGGGGAGATTCCGGTCATGTCAGCGTGTGACCATGCGAATACATCCAAGTTGTGGCGGAGAAAATCGATGAGTTGTTCCTTCAATTCTGCTTTTAGTTGGGACCCAATTTTCAATAGTCTACTTGAGTCGTGCTTGTCTACAGATATAAATTCCATAGCCTCTGCAGGCTCGGCGGTGGCCTCCTCCTCTCTGTCCCTGGGGTCTAATTCATTGAAAGGGTCGCTGGTATATCGAAGAGGAGGGGCTTTCTTTAGTTGCTATGCTTCTAGACTTTTCGTGCAGAGGGCAACCTCTACACCCTTCCCTTTATCCTTCCTGTGGTTGTTGCGAAGTTCAGTCACATAGCAGTCTCGAGCAACGTCTTGGTCTCCTTCTACTTCCCCTACTCCATTGTCCGTTGGAAATTTCATCTTTAGGCACCATGGGGCTAGGACAATTTGGAAGTCAGATAGGGATGGCCTTCCTAAGAAGGCGTTGTAGGCCGAATGGTTCTCTATCAGCACAAACGTTTGTTTCCGTACAGCGGAGCGGGGATGGCTTCCAATCTCAACAAAGAGGTCCAGTTGCTCGAGGGGCATCTTCGCATCTCCAGTGAAACCGTGTAGTGGCTTATCGCAGGGAGACACATCCTTCATTGATAATTTCATTTTGTCGAATGCATGTTTGAACAGGATGTTTACTGAGCTTCCAGTGTCTACTAGGATTCGGTAAACTTTGGCGGGACCGAGTCGGGCAGAGATAACCATGGGATCCATGTGAGGGTATTGCCTTCCTTCTAGGTCACGCTTACCGAATGTGATGTCATCACTGTCTTTCCGCTTTGGGTGGCGCTCTTCTATGATCGAATTGACATAGTCTTTATTGTCTCTAAGCGACTTTCCATATCTTTCCATCTCTTTCCAGCTTCTGTCTGCGATGTGCGGTCCTCCCGAGATGGTATGAACCACTATCTTTTCTTGACTAGAGTGCTAGTGTTGCGGTTTCCTCTGCCGATCTCCGGTGAGGATGGCCTTGGGTTCTCATTGGTAGGAGCTGGAGTCATGTCCTGACCTTTTACATAACGTTCCAGTTTCTTCCTTCTGATGTGTTCCTCAATCAAGTCCCGAAGATGATGGCATTCATTGGTATCATGCCCATGAGATTCGTGGAAACGGCAGAACTTTCCAGATTTCTGCGCGTTATCTGATTCCTTCTTGTATGGTGGGCGTTTGTATCTAACTTCGCCTTGGGTGGCAAGGAAGATATTTTCGACGGTCTCGTTCAAAGGAGTGTAAGTGTCGAATCTCGGTCCAGGCCGATATAGGCGCTTTTCTCCCTTCTTGCCCCCAGCATTGTCTCTGGAATCATTTCTTCGAACGTCCCTTGCTACAGCAGGGGCGTTGCTGTGAGTTGCCTTATTTTGCTGTCCTTACTGCCCCTCAACGGCGGCATCCTCAAGCCTTATATATTTCCCGGCTTCATGGAAGAAATCGGGTAAAGTAGCTGGTTTTTCTTTCGTCAACCTTCTAGCAAATTTAGTGTCCGGATGCACACCACTACAGAGGGCCATTAGGATGAGCTTCTCATCGGCATCTTGGACCGCGGCTGCTGCGGCATTGAATCGGGTTAGGTATTGCTGCAGCTTCTCTCCAGGTTTCTGTTTGACGCTGGATAAGGAATAAGCGTCCTTAGGTTGTTCCACATGGATGCGGAACTAACTGATAAACTTTTCTTTCAACATTTCCCATGAGCTGATGGATCCTTGGGGTAGATGACAGAACCAGGAGGTAGCGAGATCTGCTAAGAAGAGCGGAAAGCATTTGCACAGTACTCCCTCTGTCGCTCCACTCATGAGCATATGTTGTGTGTACCTCTGTAAGTGTACAACGGGGTCGGAGGTTCCTTTGTAAGGTTCCATTGTTGGCATCTTCCATTCTCGGGGAGTGATAGCAATTTCGATATTGCGGGCGAAAGGGCTGGTTACCCTAGCGCCTATCCCTCGATCCCTTTGCTCCCGTTGGACGCACTCTCTGAATAAGCGTGCCATCCTTTCATCAGAACTTGGAGCAGATAGAAATGAGTTTGGTTCTGTTCTGTGGGATTGATTCCGTCCAAATGACCTATAGGGATGGTATCGTCTATCATTCCTCATATTTTGTAATGGCTGCCTTTGATCTTCTGGGAGCATGCTAGGGTCAGCTACAGTTGGCCCTTGCCTTGATCTTTCCCTGCTGGGTTTTGATCTAAGCACTTCCTCGGGTCCAACTTCGGGCTGGACTCTAGCTCGGCCCGTTCACTGGCGTTTCCGTGGTTAGGCAGTATGACGGGCTCAGCTACAGTTGACCTTCGCCCGGTACCTCCTCCGTTGGGTTCGGTACCTAATGTTTCCTCAGGCCTAACTTCGGGCTGTGCTCGATCTCGGCTCCTACCATGGCTACTTCTGCCGTCAGCTCCTTCGAAGAAGGAAGATCTTTGTTGTCTCTGAGATCCTCCAGACTGGGACTCGCCCCATGATTCAGTGTTGCGATTGGACTCTTCAGCATCCCTTAAGCGTGACATGAGATGGTCCACCAAGGCTTCCTGCTGGGACGTGAAGCGGTTAGTTACTTCGACCACAACCCTGTCTAAATCTGCCCTAGTAATTGCTGCGGGCTGTTCTGTGGCAGGAGGGGTCAGATTAACCTGTCCTTCATTTGTTACTGCTGCTGGAGGAGGACGATTTACTTGATTCGTGACAGCTGGATCTGGAAGACTGCTGGATGCGATGTTTTTTCCTTTGTTAACATCTTTTTTCTGCTTGGGAGGCATGTTTTCCGAACGGTGGATGATGCTGTTAGGAAAAATGTTAAGTGGATGAAGCTGAAGCTTCGAGTCTTCAAGTTCTCAGTGAAAGCACCAAAAATGTTTGCACAAAAAATGGACAAACACCTCAAAGTTGTATGATTTAGTAGATCTTATGTTGTTCTTAGTGATTTGGGTGATTTATGCAAATATATGAAAAGCAGGGGCTAAACTGTAAAAAGACACGCAGATTTATAGTGGTTCAGCCAGAATGTGCCTACGTCCACTTTATATGTTATTTCTCTTCTCTTGTTTTGATTACAAGTACAAAGCTTTGATACAAGTAAAAGAAAGTTGTTTGAAAGTTCTCTCCGTGCTTGAGCTCTCAAACTTATCCCCCATTGCTGTACCCCTGCCCCTCTATTTATAGAGTGAGACTGGGGGTAGGGGTCTTGGAGGTAGATAGCAGCTGGCGGGCCTGGGCTGACGTAATCTGGCATGGTGGAGCTGGTCCGGTTTCCTTTGGTTCGGTGGTGGGAGTACAGTGGACCGGTGTACTTGGTTCGGTGGAAGGACACAGTGGACCGGTGTGCTTGGTTCGGTGGAAGGACACAGTGGACCGGTGTGCTTGGTTCGATGGAAGGACACAGTGGACCGGTGGGTGAGTTTGGTTAGGGGATGCTGCATAGCTGGCTCGGTTATTCTGGTGGCTCGTCCCTTGCTTCCTCGTGTTGGCTCGATGATGGTAGAAACATATCCAACATGTGGAAATAAATTTACAGATTTGAGATGTAAATTTGAAATAAATCGATAAGGATTTATATAATTGGTTTAAATGAATGTGATTTGAAATTGTTTTCAAATGGTTGAAGTGTTAAACCGTATCTCGCGAAGAGATTTGAAATTTAATAATTTGGGAAAAATTATTTAAATTAGATGTTTGTTGTGAATGTTGTTTGATAGTTAAATAACCAACTATCAATATTTGCCTTTGAAATGGCACTTGATTTGTTTTTAAAACAAACGCTCACTATTCGGGTTAGCCGGGAAAAGACCTTTGTGTCATATAACCCATTCTGAATTAGTGATACGATGATATGGATCGTATTGAAGACCGGTGTTGAAGACCGGATATTTTCAAAAATGAAAGGACAACCTGTCGAATGTCTCTGCACCGAGTTGCTCTGGTATGGAGATTTATATCACTCTTTTTGTGATGGGAAGTCCGGACGTGATTAGAAATTATCCGGATTGCAAGGGCTTCTTTGGAAGTGCCTTCGGTTCCGTTCGATCCTGGAACGGACTTGTATGGATGTGTGTCTGACATTACACTTTGAGATGTAAAGCTGGTTTCTATCAAATACATTTCTATTGGTGGCGGAGAATTTATTCTCTTAGCTTAACACCCTTCTCTGAGACGTATGAGCTCAGAGGTTATGTAGTTGATGGTTACTAGTGATACATTCCCAATTTGTAATGTGGTACACAAAGTGTTGTTGATCAATTGTTTATCAAAGCGTGGCTTTGTGAAAAAGCGTGGCTTTGTGAAAAAGCGTGGCTTTGTGGACGAGACTTCGTCGAGCCTCACAACCCGGTAATGGTCGAAACAGGAATGTTGCGGCAAAGGTTTGTAGGGGTAGCGCCCCTAGGGTATGTCATTTCCTTCTGGATAAAAGGTGATATCATGGTATGGAGCCCAGATATTTTACCTATGTTGATGCTGCAAATTTATTATACTTTGTGGTTGTTGCTTTTTGATCGGGATCCCGGATAAAGGTTGGTAACGACCGGGGGATGACATAGCTCGTGTGTTAGTTACCTTGTTACAGCTGTACAGCGTGAGGTAGCGTCGGCCTTGTGTTTGCAGAGATCCGGTTAGGATCCTGGGCGTCTTTCCAGAGGCGTTTTCTATTTCGGTAAGGAAGTTCCTTAGCCTGACCATTTGTTGGAAATCCAAAGAAACAATACGAACCCTGTACGGTTTTAGTTGTATTACCTGCTATGGAATGTGGCGGTAACCTGCTATTGAACGTAGTAGCTAGTAGGCATACAATAATGGTTGTATGCTAGCTAAGATTAATATTATATTTTTGAAATGGTTTTCGACACTATGCACTAATGATAATAATATCGAATGATTTTGCGTAGTAAGCATTTTTGATTATCATAAGAAGAAATCTCCTCCAATTCTGCGTTTGCATTGTGTGTGTGGTGGGAGGTCTTATGGTAGTTTTATTTTCCAAAAGCATTGCGAATCTACTTTATTTTCTTTGTGAAAACAACCGTTTTGGTTCTCACACTAGTCACCATGACTGACCTGGAGTTTATTGTTTTCTTCCTAAACTCTGGATGCCCACCAATTTCCACACGGGCAGTCTAGAGTCAGGTCATCAGGTCATTCTGGATTCAGGAGATGTTGTGGAGCTCAGTGGCGAGCTGGATGGCGAGACGTACCACTTGTATATGATATTATTATTCCGCTGTGTATTTTGTATGAGGACAAGTTTATATAACTCTCCAGTTGTGTTGTATATTGTTGCTGTAAACTCTGATGATGATGTAATGAAGAAAATGATATAGTTCTTTGTTTTAAAGATTATTCATTTATCTATTATATATTGTTCCACTGCGAATGTGAGATTCTGATATTGTTTCTGTTTCTGTTGTTTCTTCTTTCTTTTCCTTCTGTCTTCTTCTACCTCTTCTTTTTCTACATAACAATTCGGTTTTCCGGCATTCGATTGCTCTGCAGTTGATACAGTGAATGTATTAATGTCGTTTTTCGAGCGACAAAAAATCGCAGTCGTTACAATACATCTGTGTGTATTTGGTCTGGAGGTTCAGTTTCTCGTTCAACATGATGAAATGAGGCTCTTGTCAATTTTGCTTCCGCACAAACTTGACATTTATAGTTGGAATATATGTTGCATTTTGGTATAAAGTCTAGATTAATCAATTTTCATAAAGTATCAAAATTTACATGGCCTAATCTAGAATGTCATATGTTAGAGGAATCAACAATATAAGCAGAAGATTCAATTTTATTCATTTCATTGTTTGGTACAATAGTGGTTACATTTTCCTTAAATAAACCATCACAAACATATTCTCTTCCTACCTAGACCCCATTCTTTGACAACACAAACTTATCAGACACAAAAGTGAGTTTGAAGCCATGCTTGCTAAGAAATGATTGGGAAATCAGGTTCTTGCGGATCTCTAGAACATGAAAAACATCTGCCAAAGTTAGTTCTTTCCAAAAGTCATTTTCAGTACAATCTTTCCTTTACCTTCGACTTTTGATGCGGATGAATTACCCATAAAAAGTCGTTCGTCCTCGGTAGCAGTTTTGTATGTTGTAAACATCCACGTATTTGCACACATGTGTCGTGTGGTTCCTGTGTCTACAAACCATTCCTTAGAGTCACCAACAAGGTTGCATTCGGACACTACTGCACATAAGTCCATATCAGACACACCTTCTAAGATGCCAGTCTTGTTTGCTTCATATTTCTTTTTCTTGAGTGCGCGACATTCGACAGCTTTGTGTCCTTTCTTCCCACAATTATGACATGAAACCTGAACTTTCTTAGACTTCTTATGAGCATGCTCACGTTTCCTTTAGTTGGGTTTCCCTAACTCGACTACATTTTCCTTGGAAATCATGGTATGCAACGTCTTCTTCTCAAATTTTCGGTTATCTTCCTCAATCCTCAATTGGATTACAAGTTCCTCCATTGTCATCTCCTTGCGCTTATGTTTAAGGTAGTTTTTGAAATCTTTCCATGATGGAGGAAGCTTTTCAATTGCAGTGACAACCTGAAAGGATTCGCTTAGGGTCATTCCTTCATCGTGCAGTTGGTGAATGATGACTTGTAACTCTTGAATATGGTTGATAACAGTCTTTGCATCAATCATTTTGAAGTCAAGGAATTTTCCTAATATGAATTTCTTCTTGCCTACATCTTCGGTTTTGTACTTTTTTCTCTAATGCCGTCCAAAGTTCTTTGGATGTTCTAGCAGTACAGTATGCATTGTATAGGCTGTTGTCGAGCCCATTTAATATGTAGTTCTTGCACATAAAGTCAAAACACTTCCAGATATTCAAGGCTTCAACTTTTGTTGCATCGGGTTCCAATTCTTCGACTATGGGAGCATCTTCTGTAAGAAACTTTGTAAGGCCCAAAGTTGTCATGTAAAACAGCATCTTTTGCTACCAGCATTTGAAGTCCATCCATGTGAACTTTTCCAGCCGTTCTCCATGAGACAGCACCATTGTTGGAAGCATAGTTGTAGATTGAGTAGTAATCATAGTCTGCGTTGGTGCAGAATTTTTGTTTTCATGAGCCATTTTCTTCTACAAAAACAGCGAACAATAAATAAGTATTGTTTCAAGGTTGTTATTGGTAATGGAAAAGTGTTACAAAATTGTTAGACAGTAACATCAGAAAAGTGTTACGAAATTGTTAAAAAGTAATGTCAGAAAAGTGTTACGAAACTGTTACAATTATGTTGCAAATTGCAACAACAACAAACTATCACAGGCACGTCGCAAAAATGTTACGAGTAGAACTATGCAGTTAACAAATAAAGCAATAAACAACGTACCGATTGTATTGTCCGAGTCCAGCGTTTAAAAACTGTTTTCTTGAAATAATATTGCTCCCTATACGGCACTTAAGGATATCGAGCAATTGTTTTCCAAGATGAAACGGACATTCTCTACGATGCTGCACAATAATCGCAGAGTACTAACAAACTCAAGAGAGTATTTTTAAGAACAGAGTGCTGTGTGGAGAAAGAAATTGCAGAAAACTTAATTATGATTTCATTGTTTTCTATTCTGCCTATATATAGGCACGGGGAGATGCATCTATTTGGTAATAGGTGCCAGTTCAAACGAATGCGACTGTTGGAAAGGTTGCGACCCTTTACCAGGTGGTGCGACCGTTTGAATTTGAACAGACATAAATAAAAACCGTTCGGTCTAAACAGCCATGCCAAGCCATCTTCCAACCGCAAAGTGCTAAGTGCCTCTAATACCCATCAAAAGTCTACTCGCCCGCGCCACGGATGCAGGTGCGGATGCGGGCTCGGGCATGGGCGTGGGCATGTGCGTGCGGAGTGGTGCATTGCACCACCCGTTATGGCTTGTGTCTCTCTTTGTCTATAGAAATTATCATAGTGTCCACATCTTAGTATATAAACACAAATATTTAATTTTATTCTAAGATGTGGTACTATTCAACTTCTAAGGCAATTAATGCCTTTACATTCTCCAAACTATTCATTCATTTCTAACAATAATAATGGAGGGAAGGAGATGGGGAAAACGTGATAAATTTTTAGTATTGGGCAGGGAAGGCGGCAAAATTTGGTAGACTTAGAATAAAAGAATAACAAGTAAAAAGAAATGAAAAAAATAGTATTCATTGCATTCACATTACAAACCCTACCAACAACTAAAGGTAGGTTTTCTTGCAGTAAAAGTATCTAGCCAAAGCAGTTCGGTTAAAGATAAATGTAATTATTGAACCAAGAACTTTGTGTTTGGACTATAATGTTGAATGTGGACGATATTGGAATTCTAACATTACTAAATTCCCTGAGTCTTGATGTGATGTCACGGCACTAGCTATATAAGGGATAAATTTGACCATAATATCACACTACTAGCTAAGGTGACGGTCGAATTGTTCGATAGTAAATGCTGACCGAATTCACACTTAAAACTCACACAACCAAAACATTGAATACTTCTACTACCACCTGATTTAATTAATTATAATTATGACATATTAATTAAATTAATATATATGAAATATTAATTTTAAAATTTCATTTAATTTGTGATGACCAATATTAAAATTAGTGCATATATAAAAGATATATACAAACATGTCGATATACGATATCGATGAGCATTTGCTCTGTAACATTCCCCCTTTTGACCGCCTCCAGTCGGTAATTAAACCAACTCGAAACGTTCAAAAAGATGAATTGTTATTTAGTTTATAAGGTTTAAACAGAATCAGCCACAGAAACACAGATAATAACAATCAATTAAAACAAATGAGAATTTATTTCATTACTATAAATCTTTTTATATACATCAGAGTTTATACAATTTTAATACTGATACAGCGGAATATCTTAAAATACAATTTTCTTCTGAAACTAAAATGGTTCTTTACTCTCTCTCTAACTTCGCTGCTCGAAAATCTTCAAGCTGTAAAAATACTCGGTCTGACCCGAGTATTATATTCAAAAGAAAATAATACACAAGTCAGTCTAATTCAAACCAGTTTATTAGTGCATATAAGCAATAATAATTTAAATAGACGACAGTCACAATAATTCTCGTCTATCCAACTCTTTTAACAAAGAAATCGGATAACGAAAATATAACACTTAACAGTGTTAAACAATAAATCAGCAGATTTAAATCATCAACAGAGATAAATAAACAATTTATCGATCGACTAAATCAATTTAAAACAATTGAAGTTGTCACTTTAAAACCCATCAAGACTCGATTGGCTGCCGTACACGCACGCGTGCACGGCCTCGCCAATATGGTATAAAAATCAATGCATCACGAGCAAAGAAATGTCAATTCAAAAACTGTCGAGTTTGGGGGGCTGCAGTGCACGCACGCGTGCACTGCCTCGCCAACTCGAGTGAAGAAACAGAAATCAGCACGAGGTCAAATCCGAGCGCTTGGGCTGGATTCAACTCAGTTGTACAAATCAATGTACAAAACTCAATACCCAAATGTCCAGACCAAATATCATCCATATGGTCGAACAAAAATTTCAAATCAGTGCATCAATGCAATGCAACCCAAAAATGTCAAAACCCTCAACAAAAAGTACTGCAGCCGTCACATAGAAACAAGGGTAGGACTGCAACAAGAATGCAGCCACCACATGAATTCAAGGGCACGACCACTATACAAACTGCAACTACAACATGTTGCTATTTTATTTGAAAACAAATGCACATCTAACTAGCAGTAATCAGTGCCAAAAGAACAACAACAAAAGCATGTACCAACATGAATATACACAGTACAACTAGTGTCAACATCGACATGGATGCAAGACAACAGACTAACAAAAGATTAGCATCAATGCATACTGGAATGAATGCATCAAAGTGACAATACAGAATAGCATATATAGAAGTACATCAACCAATCAACAACAGCTACAACAACACAGTGAATCACGCATGAACCAGTGATGTGCCACGACAACAAATTGAATGCAGACAGGTCTAACAAATTGAAACCGCATTTTGGACATGACCAAAGATCAAACAGAATGGCTACTGAAATGAATGACGTGTACAAGTAAACTAAGTTCAACAAGACAAGTACATGAGTACAGCAACAAACATGCAGTGGCAACCCAAAACAACCTTTCTGTTCAACTCAAAAATGCTCACTCCACAGTTAACTAAAAAAAATATGATTTGAGCTTTAAAAATCCTATTTTTTTGATTTAGAAATCTATTTGTAAACCTGAATTGACAATTTAAGATGTTTGAAAATGTCACATATATGAAGTATTACTGTTCTTATGTTCTTCCCCAAAGCAGATCAACTTTATTTAGCATGAATTAAATTTTAAAATCTACTTTATTCTAAACCAATCATATTTTGTTTGAAGTTCGAAATTAAATAATGGCCAGGTAAAAAGAATTTGAATTTGGGTTTTCAAATCTAAACATCCTGTATCAAAAAAAAACAGAGAAGAACAGCATGTTCAGACAAGAAGATTTATATCACAGCATCTACTTCAAATATCATACTGAATACAACATAACTATTAATATGCAAGCATCAACTATCACCAGAATTTTCACAAGCAACAAGATTACTTAAGTATTTTTTTTTAAAGAAGTTACTCACAGACTTTGAGTAAAATTTTAAAGAAGCATAATTATCCAGAATCAAACAAGTATGAGCACAATTCAAAATGTACACATGAATGTACAAAACTGCTAACCAGCCTGGAAACATGATTATCAAAGTGAACTACATGAACCAGACAGTGATCGAACAAATAAAAGTTCGAACAAAGAACAACAGTAAGTAATTGATCAAGCAGTGATAACAAGTTCAAAGCCAGTGAAGCCAAAATCAAAATCAAAGC